>JAGFBZ010001090.1:0-657500 GCA_018398805.1 Hirundichthys speculiger
AGAAACAGATGAAGGACTGATGGAAAAACAAAAGCAGGTAGAACAGGAAGCAAACGGAACATTCTGGGGTGAGAAACCGAATGTTTACAGCTGCTTTGTATTCTGAACTGATGATTTTCCAGCTGCAGTTTCATCTTCAGCCTCATAAACCTGTTTACGTCCTGAACCGCAGGAATATTAGCAGCAAACGCTACATCAGCAGCAGCTTTAGAGGGAGACTGAAAAGAGTAAATCAAACACACAAGCGTCCATAAATCTGCTGCTCAGGATAAAACGAGCCTCAGTTTCTCACTGCAGCCAAGAAACCAGGGGTTTTATTCACACATAACAGGACTTTAGTCTCACTACATTACACGTTAATGGAGTCATGATTTTATTTTTCTTATAAAATAGCAAATCCATAACTCCAGATTTCAAAACCCTGCAAATTTATGAGTTTATGAAGTCAAAAGTTTAGAATTTTCTCTTAGAAATTTCTCCTGCAAATCAGTGAATTTATAAAGTTATAAATTCAAAGTTTTTTGTTAAAAATCTGTGCAATTATAAAATCAGGATTTTTGAGTGTTCTGTCAAAGAATTTGCAACATTTTTTCAGTTCCCTAACAAATTTACAAGTTTAAGAATTAAATAAATTCTCAGTTTTTTCTTATACATTATCTAAAGTTACAAATACAGTTTCCTTTCATAAATGAGTGATTTTATAAAGTTGTGAACTCTGAAATATGTCTTGCAAGTTTATGACATCAAAAGTTTTCTCTCAAAATTCTTGAATTTATAAAATCCAAATTCTACTGTTTTCTTTCAAGATTTAGAAAATTCATGGAGTCATGATTTTTTCTTTTGCAAATTTGCAAGTTTAAAATGCTCAAAATTATCTATTTTTTCTTTCAAATTTGCTTTTTTTTTTAAGTTAAATCTCCTGCATTATTGCTTAAAAGATTACAAATTTATAAAGTAACAATTAATGGTTTAAAGTTCATTATATGAAGTTATTTTTTTTAGTTTCCTCACAAATTTGCAAGATTCAAAAGTTAAAAAAGATTAAGTTAGAAATTTTCTCTCACAAATTATTTTGTAAATTGTTCATAAATAGTTTTTTTAATTGTATGATAAATTGTTTATAAAGTTTGGATTTCTGAGTTATCATTTGAAAATTTCAGTATTTTTGTAGTTAAAAGTTCAGATTTTATTTTCTTTAAAATTACAAGTTTATAAAATGTTATCAAAATACTGAAATTTTCTCCCTGAAACTTTCATAGTAATAAAGTGATGATTTTTGATTTTTTTCTTGTAAATTCTCATGTCGATAAACTCAAAAATTCAGTTTTTTTCCTCACAAATTTCAAATTTTTAAAATTGCTAATTCAGAGATTTTCTCAAACAAATGAGTGAGTTTAATAAAATTATGAATTCTGAAATATCTCTTTAAAATTTGTGAGTTAATGAAGTTGAAAGTTCTGAGTTTTCTCCAAACAGCAGTATTAAGTTTATACTGCTGTTATACTGCTGTAGAAAGTAAGAAGACAGAAGAGGCTGTGAAGGTTGTGAAACACTTGTCTGACTCTCAGTCTCCAGGTCACAGCAGGTCTAAAAGGTTTGGAAAAACTGGTTTTACCACTGGTTCAGGTATGTGGACCACATATGGATCAGAAAACCAAAAACAAAGCAGTAGAGGCCTCGACTGAACACGTCAACATCGGGGTCACCAGAGAGGAAGCAGAGAACAATGAGACATTTTTGGACTATGCTGTGCATTTCCAGGAGGATGGAGGTCTGAACACTGAAATCTACCAGAAACCTCCAGACACAAACCAACATCTGCTGTCTGATTCCCACCAGCCTCTGCAACACAAACTGTCCATCAGAACTTTGCACCATCATGCTGAGAAAACGTTCATTAAGACTGAAGAACAGAAACCCAGCAGACACCCAACTGGTAAGTTGGCCAAGAAATCTGGAAAAAATACCACAGCACCAAACAGGGAGGAAAGACAAAGAGGCGCAAAAATGTTGTCATTCAACACAGGACAAGAACGTCTGAGAAACTCAGGAGGATCTTCTCCAAACACAGGTCCACTACAAACCCAAAACCACCCTCCGAAAAAATCTGGTTCACCTTAAAGACAAGACCCAACATCAGAAACTGAACGGTGTTGAGTCCACAGAGCTTTAAATTTAAACTGAGGAGCTCCACAAACACAGGAACCAACACAGGAGACCATCATCAGGTCCAGGTTCATGGACCAACACAGGAGAGCATCATCAGGTCCAAATTTAGGTCCAGGTTCATGGACAACACAGGAGAGCATCATCAGGTCCAGGTTCAGGTTCAGGTCCAGGTTCATGGACCAACACAGGAGAGCATCATCAGGTCCAGATTCAGGTCCAGGTCATTGACCAACACAGGAGATCATCATCAGGTCCAGGTTCAGGTTCAGGTCCAGGTTCATGGACCAACACAGGAGAGCATCTTCAGGTCCAGATTCATGGACAAACACAGGAGACCATCATCAGGTCCAGATTCAGGTCCAGGTTCATGGACCAACACAGGAGAGCATCATCAGGTCCAGATTCAGGCCCAGGTTCATGGACCAACACAGGAGACCATCATCAGGTCCAGATTCAGGTCCAGGTTCATGGACCAACACAGGAGAGCATCATCAGGTCCAGGTTCAGGTCCAGGTTCAGGTCCAGGTTCAGGTCCAGGTCATGGACCAACACAGGAGAGCATCATCAGGTCCAGGTTCAGGTCCAGGTTCATGGACCAACACAGGAGAGGATCATCAGGTCCAGGTTCAGGTCCAGGTTCATGGACCAACACAGGAGAGCATCATCAGGTCCAGGTTCAGGTTCAGGTCCAGGTTCATGGACCAACACAGGAGAGCATCAGCAGGTCCAGGTCAGGTCAGGTCCAGGTTCATGGACCAACACAGGAGAGCATCATCAGGTCCAGGTTCATGGACCAATACAGGAGAGCATCATCAGGTCCAGATTCAGGTCCAGGTTCATGGACCAACACAGGAGAGCATCATCAGGTCCAGGTTCATGGACCAACACAGGAGAGCATCATCAGGTCCAGGTTCAGGTCCAGGTTCATGGACCAACACAGGAGAGCATCATCAGGTCCAGATTCATGGACCAACACAGGAGAGTATCATCAGGTCCAGATTCAGGTCCAGGTTCATGGACCAACACAGAAGAGCATCATCAGGTCCAGATCCAGGTCCAGGTTCATGGACCAACACAGGAGAGCATCATCAGGTCCAGATTCAGGTCCAGGTTCATGAAGGTCCACCACCCACAAACAGGCTTCAGCATCTTCATCCAAATGTTGTCTTTAATCTTCTTTTTCTCGTCCTTTAGGCGGTTCCCCTGTTCGTGGGCCACAGCAGAGTGATTTGGCCCTTCGCCACACAACCAGGACTTGAACCCGGACCTTGAGTCAGACCTTTAGGAAGTTCAGTGGATTCACTGAGTGGAACAACATGTTTGTGATAAATTAATTGGGCGCCTGGCTCCACATAGCGCCGTGCCGACGGTCACAAATTAATGCGGCGTGAATCTATTTGTCCTCAAAAGGAAATTAATTAAGTATTTCTGAACTGAAGTGAAATAAATAAATTGCAGTGGATTGTGGAGAATGAGAGCCTGAAAGAGCAAACAGCTGAGGCTGCATTTCTGAAGGTTAATCTTGACACGCATGTGTGTGTGTGTGTGTTTGTGTCTGAAAACGCACTCATGTGTGTCCGTGTGTTTATCCATGTCCCCACGGGGGTGGGGGAGGGGTTTATCCGACTGTAATAGACTTTTAGCCGGTTAACACGTGTAGGTCCTTCACCCTCAGCCAGTTTACGTTACCAGAGAATCAAGAACAGGATCTGGTCCTCTGAGCTGGCTCTCTGACGGATGAAGACGTTGTTCTGGATCAGGGTTGAACATTTCCTCCACCTCAGGGCTGTCGGACCCCATCACGGTCAGCGTCAGAGGGCTGGTTGAACCGAAACTGCAAGACTGTTCAAATGTATTTAAGTCATTCTGCTGAACTGATGCCGTTTGCTTCAAAATTAAACTTCATTTTTAAACTTTTTAAAAACTGAATATAATAACAAGCACATTTAACTTTAAATTAAATTGCAGATTGGCCATACAAGGTTTATTTATTGCACTGTTGTAGAAACAAGGCAGTTGCATATTTCTCAGTCCTGTTACCAAAACTCATGCCAAAAGCTGAAAAAAAAAAGTATTTGAGTAACAGGACTGAGTTTTTAGCATTGTGTTAGCAATTGCATAAAATATAGTGGATAGCATTCGTGCTTATAACTTGAGGAAACTGAGCACATTTAACTGATTAAATAAATTTTTTTTAAAGAAATAACCTGAAAAATAATTTTGGTAACAGGACTGTAAGTGTAAATTGACCTGTGTTGTCATAGTTTCAAAATCATCAAATATACAGACAACAAAATGGGAGCACTTACTTTCCAATGACCTTCAGAAGATCTAAATTATCTAACTTCCTGTGGAAGATGTGACCTGAGGGAATTTTCAGCATTTTCAGAAAGGTGGGAGTGTTGTGGTAACAGCACTGAGTGAAAGCCTGAAGACCTGAATGAAATTTGCCTTTTAGCTCAACTATGATAATATTCTATCAAAGTAAATCTATCTTTGGAGCATACGTGATATTTGGAACAACACAATGCACAAAAACATAATTTTTTAAAAGGATTTTAGTGATTACATTTCGCAGTAAGGTGTAGTGTTTGAGAGTGGGGACAGGTATCAAATGTTTTTTTTCAGTATTTTAGGTGTTTTTTTTATGAATATTTTTAACAAAGCATTTTGTATTTGCAATTACACAAATGTGCCTTACTTACTTTACTTAATAATAAGATGGACTTTACTGTAAATGTTCATGCACACACACATATATAAAATATCCTGGGGACAAAAATGGGACCTATGCAAGATAATGAAAATGTTAAAATTGTGATTTTATAGAATCTGTCCTGATTGTGTGTGTTACAGGACACACTTGGTTTAGATATATTAACTATAACTGCTATTATTATTATTATTATTATTATTATATAGCGCTGATACTGGAACTATTCTCTGTATGTAGAAATAAATACAGCATTTACTATAAAAGACAGGAGTCTGCCATCTTTCCATAAAGGTATAATGATCCTGGGCAGAAGGACAGTTAAGAAATCTTTCTTCAACAAAAAGTCTTATCAAACAGCTGCTTCTGTATTTAACCAATAATATGTTAAACTCAAGCCACATGCAAACAAATAAAAAAAAATAAAAAAATTGTTACTTATACTAATGCCAGTCATCAAGAATCTGCTAAGTTTTTCTTTCCTTGGACATTTCTGCTTCATATCCATCATTCGACCTCAACACCAACAGTAAACTCTGGATAACACGAGTGACTCTGTGGGTTTGTGTCACGGCGAAGCTGTCCCTTCCCATGATCCTCTCCTCATAGTTGACTGGTGAGCAGCTCTGACAGCAGAGAAAGAGCACGTCCAGCTTCAGTGCAGCTTCCTGACAGCTGTCTGGAAACATCTGCACCTTCAGTCAAGTCAGGCTCTTCTGCATCTTCATCTCTTCTTCCTGCTCCTCCTCCTCTTTTAACAATCAATACCTGTTCAGCTGTTAATCATGTCTCCCTGAACCAGATTTTTTTTTTACTCTTTTGTGATGATGAAAATGAAAATGAATTTTTTTTTTTTTGTTGCATGTGGCCTGTAATCATTCTGGTGAGAAGAGATTTTTTTTCCTTTTGTTGCATGGCCTGGCCATAAATCTCTGGTGAAAGAAGAAGAAGATTAAAGAAGAAATCACCACAAAACAACAAAAATAAAAACAACAACTACAACTGGTGATCAGTCAACATCTCGGGCTATGTCTCGGGCTACGTCTCAGCTACGTCTCAGCTACGTCTCGGGCTATGTCTCAGGTTACGTCTCGGGTTACGTCTTGGGCTACGTCTCGGCTACGTCTCGGGCTACGTCTCGGGCTACGTCTCGGGCACGTCTCGGGTTACGTCTCGGGCTACGTCTCGGCTACGTCTCGGGCTACGTCTCGGGCTATGTCTCGGCTACGTCTTGGCTACGTCTCAGGCTACGTCTCGGGCTACGTCTCAGGCTACGTCTCGGGTTACGTCTCGGGGTACGTCTCGGGCTACGTCCCGGTTCGGGACGTCTCGGGCTACGTCTCGGGCTACGTCTCGGGCTACGTCTTGGCTACGTCTCGGGCTACAACTCGAGCTACGACTCGGGCTACGTCTCGGGTTACCTCTCGGCAGAAAATAAATAAATGAATAAATAAACAAATAAATAATTAAATATTGGCATGGAACCACTGGCATTTTTTGCTGATGTTGATGTTTCATTTTTTAGTCTTTATTAGCAGATTCTGATGTTGTGCCGATATCATTGTGCATCCCTTGAAAAAACACATTAACAGAACCTAGGAAAGACATCAGTAATTTGCAGAAGAGGTTATTTCCAGCTACCCCAAACTCCTCCTTAACGTCCAGCTCCATCTCCAACCTGAACTCCAGCTTTAACCCCAGTAGAAGCTTCAGCTCCAAACCCAACACCAACCTCCATCCCAGCACAAGCTACACCTCCAGAACCAAATCAAGCTGCAACTGCCACACCAGCTCCAACTCTTACCCCAGCTCATCCACACAGGCCAGTCACCATGTTTAAAGTACTTGAATATATATTGATCCTACAGTTTGGGCAGGTTTTACGCAGCTCTCAGGTGGATCTGGCAACACTGTTGGTCACTGATGGTGACCGCTCACAACTTCTGAGGTGTTCTCTCCTCAGTACCGACACAGATGCAGCCAGGTGTGGCGATATACACGGCACACTGAGAGAGACGGAAAACAGCATTGATTTCTGCTGCCGCCGCCGAGACTGAGATATGACTTCGATACAGCGGTGGCAATTACCTCCATTAGAGCAAGCAGAGAGCGTGGAGGACAACTTTACAACGACCCAGACTGCACGCAAGGATGCACAACCTTGGCTTCCTGCCACCTCCAGCATCACTACTACAACTAAAACAAATGTGTGGGAGGAGAGGCTGGAGTTATTCATAGCTCCGCAGCTACGGCCTGCACATTAATTAAACAACTGAATTATTTAGAGACTCCGCAAATCAAAGGGTATCCCTAATACGGTTGGGAAAAGTTCAGGAAGGGAGAAAATCGAAATCTATAAATTTCACAAAATGATCAAGAAACAGAATCTATAGAATGAACGGTAAAATGTGAATTATTCAACAGAAAGAGTATACCTTAGGATAAAACAACCCTCTTCTTTATTATATCATCACTTTAAGCGTGAGAGAGGTGAGATGTTGCTCACTCATTTATTCTTTACTCTCATGCTGCTATCTTGTGGTAAAACGTAGGTATTACTGGTCAGAGACTCAATTTATTGTCATCATTACGTTGCGGACAAAGAAACTGCATGAATGATGGCCTTTTCCTGCAGAGAAGATTAAATTCCCCAGGCTTCAACGAAGGAAGGGCAATTCTGGATTTCAAAGTTTCTTTACTGTAATTTAATGTGCACATTTTTACACACATGGTGCCACATGGATATAAAAATTAATGAATGAATGAATAAATACAGCAACAGCACAGAGGGTTTCAAAGCGTTTGAAGGACTGGATGAGTGGCAGGTAAAGTCATGTGATCAGTTCCAAGCAGGAAGTTTGGTCAGAAGGTTATAATCCTGACTTCCTGGCTGAAATGGCCCAAGTGTAAACCCCCGCTCCCCCTTTCCGGTTGAGTCTGCCCAGGAAGCAGGTCTTGTTTTGATTCAAACCACAAGTGATTATATATATATATATATAAGAACTGGACAAACACCCCTGTGACATCAACCATAGGTTTCTCTTCCAACTGGACCATCAGCGATGGTCTCAGATCAGTCGGGAAAGGGTTATAAAACCATTTCCAAATTATTTAGGGCTCATTGTCGTGTGCTGATAACCTTCATGATGACTACAGTCACCTTCTAGTTCCTGTGGGTTTTCAAAGACTTCCTGTAATTACACTAAATTAAATATTTAAGCTGGTTCGTAATGGAGGGAAGAGAAGAGTTCTGTGCAGCTGCATCAGGATCAGTGCTCCAGTCACTGAAGGTACTAAAATATCATCCAAATGAACAGTGATGGTGAGTTTTCGGTGATAATCAGTTACTTAAAGTAACAGAATCAGACTCAACAAGTTTGTAGAAACCTCCAACATCCAGACAGGAAGGATATGAAGATCTTTCAGAGTTTGGTGTGTTTGTCCAGAATCATTTGCAAACACTCAAATCAGGAACAGTAATTCAGTTAAATCTGGTGGATTGAAAAGGATACCTTAGTTCAGGGGTCTCCAACTCCAGTCCTGGGGGGAACCGCTTTCCTGTAGGTCTAAGATGTTCTAAGATGAAGATGTCAGCGCACCTGGTTCAAATGAACGGATCATTAACAGTCTTGTGGAGACCTGGATGGCAAGCAGATGTTGATCCATTCATCAGAATCAGATGTGTATTGTCTGGGAAACATCTAAGGCCTGCAGGACTGTGGTCTTCCAGGATAGAGTTTAGACGCCCCTGCTTTAGTTCTTCAGTTAAGAGTTAATTTGGCAGCATGGCAGGTCTGCTAAGAAGGAGGACCTGTGATGGACCAGCAACCTGTCCAGGACGTAGCTCCCAAAAAAAGTCTCCTTACAAAAGAATCCCAAGTTTGATGCAAGTGTGAATATCAGCCTCCACAGATGGCTTCTCTTTCTTTCAGACCTTAAAACCTCCAGGAACTTATTCTTCAGAGAAGGTCAGTGCAGAAACCTCCTTGTCTGTGATCACCTGAAGTGATTTCAGGTGTTTGGGAGAAGATGAACATGCACCCGAGTCCAGCGGGTGGCAGCACTGCAGCTTTTTGGCTGCAAGCTGCCATAAAAGCCCAAAGAAGAGGAGGGAGACCTCAAACATGAACCTACCTGCAGGGCCGTGGTGGGCTGCTACCTGAACAGAGAAGGAAATCCTTTTTTTTCTCTCAGCTCTAGCAGACCCGTTCAGGTTTTATTTTATTTTTACTATGTCAAGTCACCCTGAAACCAGAACAGCTGAGCGGTAACTCGTCCATCTTCTCTGAATCATGAAGACTGTCATGGTTGGTCAGGTCATGACGTTGCTTTTGCTTTCAGAGCATGCTGCACCTCGGCGTTACAGTTCTTCCGCAATCTGACCCGAAAGAAGCCTCTGGAGCCGGGAGGCGAGGGGTCCGGCTTCCCCCGGTGCCTGACCACCGTGGACCTGGTGGGCCTGGGCGTCGGCAGCACCCTTGGAGCTGGCGTTTACGTGCTCTCGGGGGAGGTGGCGAGGGAGGCGACGGGCCCCAGCATCGTCCTGTCCTTCCTGGTGGCGGCCGTGGCGTCCGTCTTCTCGGGACTGTGCTACGCTGAGTTTGGCGCCCGTGTCCCCAGTACGGGCTCGGCCTACCTTTACACCTACGTGACGGTGGGAGAGGTGTGGGCGTTTGTGACCGGCTGGAACCTCCTGCTGTCCTACGTCATTGGTAATGTGGGGGGAAAAAGACAGACCCAAGAACAAGAAAGTGAACTTATAAATCGAAGTGGATATTAGTCAGCAGATCAAACCTCTCTGAGACAAACTCTTGTGGCCTGTTGCTTAGTCTCTCTCTGCTTCAGTCTCCTTATCGATTCCATCGTTACTCTCCTGGTCTGTCATGATGTCCACCGAAGCTCAATCCCTCTTTCAGCCATCGGTTGACCACCACTGTTGCTGAGAGACATGATGCAGTGAAGCGATTGGCAGCAGTTGTGAAAGGCAACTGAAATCAGTTTAATTATTTCTGGTGGTTTTTCCTCCACTTTAGTCCCCAGATCTGGAAAAACCTCCTTCCTCTCTTCTTAAATGTTTGCCTCACTAGGTAGACCTTCAGGATGAGGCTCCACCTTTATTCCTCCTCACACGGTAGTTTCTGGGCAGGGGTTTATTTTAATTTGGGAAATGTATCTTCACAGATTCAATAAACGCAGGTATGCAGCGCCTTACGTCTGTCGGTGCTTAACAGAGAAACGAACATGTATGGTATTCACTTCAACAATGACAAATGAACAGATGGTGTTACTTTCAACCAATCAGGTGTCATTCATGATTTAGCGCTGTGATGGATGAAGGTGTGTTTTAGAAATCTGCTCTGTGTCCTAGACTTATGTATCTGCATCCAGACGGCAGTAATGTAAAGGATAAGTGTTATCTACTATTGTTGTTTGTGGCGCGTGTGATGGCTTTAGCAGTTATAGGTAATGGTGGGAGATCTTTGAAAAATGGTTCCAGCAATCCAACTCACGTGAGATTTTGAAAATATGCACACTAATATACACGATTCACGACTACATGAACACGCACGCTGTCTCGAGTGGTCACGGAAGTTCGGTGACTGCTTAGGAATTAGGCTTATTGCTCGGTGGAACTAGTAGCTGTGTGATCAATCAGTAATCTAGTCTTATAGAGCACATCAACTGGCTCTGCTATCTGCCAGATATAGAACGAAATGGACAAACCATTGTTTCTCAACAACAGAAATATTTTTTTGTAAAACCCATATCAACTAGCTACTGCATGTTGTCAAGGTTGGGTGATAATGGTACTTACAGGTTGGGGCGGGGGGGGGGGGGGGGGGGGTTGAAGGCACCGTGCTTCGTAGGAGTAGAACTATGTGCCATGCCAGCATCATACCTAAAAACAAAATCAATAAGCAGCATTTATCGGTTTGTGCATGAAGCTTATAGTTAACAAAAGGTATAGCATTCAACGATATTGGGAAAGCTACCATCAAGGATAACAACAGCCTACCTAACAGTGTCACACATAGTACTGTAGCCTAGCTGACAGAGTTGGTAGCTTAGCGAAACATGCTGGAATATGTTCGTCATGTCACTCGATGGACAATAATTTTGTCATCATCTTTTATTTTCTCACTGACTGGGTGAATAGTCCTACAATACCCATAACCCATCAGTATGTTGAAATATTATATAATCAGAACGGCATCATCTTACCTATCCAGTAGAAACTGGGCCACCTTGGCGTCAGTCTGGAGCCCCTTTTCATTTTTTAGCTGGCGCCAGCACTGGAAAGCCGTACCGATAACCACTCTTGTTCTGTTTCGTTCTTCGGTTAGCTTCCGCATGGCTGTTGCTTTTTCAACAACAGTTTTCTCTTTGATTTTGCTGCCGGTTGACATCTTCTCTGCCTTTGTTGCAACGAAATGATCTGTGTGAGCTAACTTGATTTCTGGCGTTCAAATAGCAACGCTGTGTCCACTCACCTGATTTGCCAGAGCTGTGGGTGGGGGGGTGCGTTGATATTTGATGGACGTATTAGGCAGCCAATAAATGTAAAGATGATCAGTACATTGAATGGTCAGAGTTTTTCTCTGATTATACCCTCTAGACCGGACCAAAACGTTTCATTTTTTTTGCAAACATTCTATTTCAGTGGGTGCAATGGGAATGTGAAAAGGTTTTCAGGCAATATTGTAAAAATGCTGCAAAAAAAGATCTCCCACCATACCTTTAAGTGAGTGAGAATGTGGAGGCCTGTAACCACTAAAGGAATATTGGATGTTTTTGTGAGGATGCTGTGGGTTTTGGTTGTGAGGGGTTAATACATGAGAACGCCCTAACCACTCCTATGCATAATGTAGCGGTTAGCGTAGGTAAGATCGTGGGTTTAGGGAGGTGGAAGATTGTTTTTTGCGAGGGAACGCCCCTCCTGCTACCCGCTATCCCTTAATAGCGGCTTTAGGAGGTTTGGTGGAAAACTGGGCCCTTAGTCTCTTAATTAATTTGGGCCTCTGAATGGTGTCGAAAGTGGAGAGCATCCTGGTAGAAGTTCCTGGGGAGTTGAGATGTTGCAGGAAGGAGATGGAGGAGGCAGGTTACTGTATCCTGTCTCCTAGCCTCATAGGGACACTGAAAGTATTATTTACTGTTTTCCTGCAGCTGACGCTGATTATTAATTCTACTCTCTGAGAAGCAACGAGGTGCTTTATTTATTTTTTTAAAAATCCTTTTCTTCTTCTCAGGAACGTCTAGCGTAGCAAAAGCCTGGACGGGAACTTTCGATGACTTGATCGACAACGTCATCGCTGAAACTCTGGAAAAACATATGATGATGGACGCGCCTGGCTTGGCCTCATACCCAGACTTCTTTGCTGCCGCGCTGATCATGTTGCTCGCTGGTGATATTTTTGGAGTTTTGAAAATCCACCATATTCCTCTAAATGAAAATGTCCCACTTTACCTGGTCCCCTCCCTTCTTTTAAAATCCTTCCCAGGGATACTTGCGTATGGTGTGAGAGAGTCTGCGATCCTGAATACAGTTTTCACGGCTGTCAATGTGGCCGTGTTGCTTTTCATCATCATCTGCGGCTTCATAAAAGGAGACATCAACAACTGGAAGATCGCGGAGGAAGTCATCCTCAATTTAACACGGCAAATGGAGTAAGTTGTGTTGACGAGGGAACCCTGCGTGATGTCGCCATACTGTTTTAGCATTTCATTCAGGTTCAAAAAGGACAATATTTGTACTCACAATTATTTCTTCATATTGTTGCTGTTTCTTTGCACTTGAGTTTGAAAGTGTTGACCTCTAAAAGACAAGGATTTGTAAGGTCATTCTGACTTCACACAGGAACCTCACCACAGCCGAAACGCCAACCGCAGACTTTGGCATCGGCGGGTTCTTCCCCTTCGGCATCGATGGAACTCTGGCAGGAGCTGCCACCTGTTTCTATGCTTTTGTCGGATTTGACTGCATTGCCACAACAGGTACTGTTCAGTAGGATACGTGTGATTATTGTAGCATGGGATTTTGGAGGAAAAATCTGCATTCCTATGCTGATAAGAAACATTTTTGATTATGTTGGCCACTTGTGTGCCTCCAGGATTCTTGCCTGGTGTGCATGAACATTGGGAGACTTATGGTTTGCAACATGTATCAAACTCAAGGTCTGTTGGCCAAATCTGCCCTCCAACACCATTCCATCTGGCCTGAAAGAGCATAAAAAGACAATTATATACTTGCAACAATGGTTTTAGAGGCAGACCTGGACTGTTTCCTGTCCCATGATGGCATCTACACACTTCGAACATTGATTTGTCATCGGGTAAATCAGTGTGATAGCATAAAGAACTTGTGATTTACACCCCTAATAACCATCTGTGACGGCAGCAAAGCCAGTTTATTTGGGGATAGGGTTAGACATCCTTTTTGATGCATCACATGACCATGTTTAAGGTGGCATTCCTGCTGGTCATTCCAGTCAAAGGAAAAGGGATCACAACTTGTGTAGCCGTTGCTGCCGATCTTTTCCTGGTCAAAATAATGTTTCCCTGTTTGTTTTATTCCTCGCCCTGGATCAGTTCCTCCCATCTTCTCTGCAGAGAGATCCTTTGGCTACTTTACCCACGTCACATCAGCCCTGAAGGGACAGATGTGTAGCTCTGGAGCTGTGTGATGCACACTGGTTGTTTGAGGGTAGAAAATGAGGTAAAAATGAATGATCGGTACAAACTACCAGAAGTCGTGTTTGCAAAAAGCCCCCAAGGCAAGTTTATTTATATAGCACATTTTGTCTACAAGACAACTCAATGTGCAACATATTACTACTGGTGCACCATTTGCTCAAAACTTGGGTTGACTATTGCGAATACAGTGATCCCTCGCCAATTCGTGGTTTAAGTTCGGCGGTTTTAGTTATTCGCAGATTTTTCAGAAATATATAATATAATAAAAAAATCACAGAAACATCACAGGATGTTGTGTGTGTTCTCTCACTGCGAAGAAACGTTGCGCCAGCCTGGCCCCTTTAAGAAGGTGGGCTTATGGGTAAAGGTGTGGCCTTATGGGTAATGTAGTGTGTGTTTAGTGGGACGGCAGAACAAAACGTTGGTTAGATGAAAAGTGGAGTGAGCATAAACAGCAGCCCAGAGTGTATAGATTTACATTCTCTGTTAACCGACAGGAGCCCAACAATACAACCTGTGTGATGTTACAAGTTCCTGCAGTGCCAGAATAAAGTGCTTGTTCCATGCAGAGAAAACCGGTCGGTTTCTTTTGTTGTTGTTAGCGTGTTAGCCGCTAATTACGAGCCAAAAATAGCACAATACCAGCAGTTTTCTTTACCACAGTTCAGAGACCAGAGGCTGTGAAGGTAACAGAAAGACCACAGTTGAGCCTTTGTCTTGTTTCGCTGCAGTGCCTCACTACTTTTTTATGGTTTTCAAACATATTTTAAACACATTATTTAGGCTCAGGGGGATTTTGATCTTCACAGGGGGGCGCCGGTCCCCATTAACCATGAAAAATAAGGGATCACTGTGGTGCAGTTTCAAGGGTAGTTAAAAATGAACCTTGTTTATAGTTGTTAACTTCTGGGTCAGCTGTTGGTTGATCTTCTTCTTCTCTAGGTGAGGAGGTGCAGAATCCACAAAGAGCTATACCTGTTGGGATCGTGGTGTCCCTCACCATCTGCTTCCTGGCTTATTTTGGCGTCTCTGCTGCCCTAACGCTCATGATGCCCTACTACCTTCTTGACGACTACAGTCCGCTGCCATTCGCCTTCGAGTACGTGGGCTGGGAGCCAGCCAAGTACGCCGTGGCAGTGGGATCGCTCTGCGCTCTCTCAACAAGGTATTGACCAGGTTCTTCAGGTGAGGCTCAGATTTCTTGGGCTTCCATGGACATGGCTGCCAGAATCAAAGAGATCAGAGATGAATTTGACATGTGGAACTGAATGTATAGCCCTCCTCTGGTTAGTTCTTCCTTCATTCCAGATGTGGCTCTTTCACAGTCTCCTGGGGGTGATGTTTCCGATGCCGCGGGTGATGTTTGCCATGGCCAGAGACGGGCTGCTCTTCAAGCCACTCTGCTACATGAGCTCCAGGCAAAGTCCTGTCTTGGCCACGCTGGCTGCAGGAGCTGTGGCCGGTAACGTATACCAAGAATCACTCAGCAGAAACACAATTCTCAGTTTTTGCCAGAGAAGAGCATCAGACTTCAGAAGGAGCATGGATGACCCAAATGGGTTTGAGCTGAAAATATTAAACATGTTCTTGTTTGTGAAAGCAGGTGATGCGATGATGCATTTTTGTTAACTATATAAATATGTGGAACTGCAGTGGTGGTAGTTAATTTAAAATTACACTTTCAAAATTCAAATCCAGTAATTCTCATCTGATAAAAATTAGACATAAAAAAGGCACCTTGGCTTTTATTTTGAAGCACACATGATCAGCCACCAGCGATCACTGAGATTGAGACCTGTAGTGGTTCATGAACCCCTAAAGTTCTTATGGGTAACATTTAAGGCCACTTTCAGGCCACACAACTACACCTGTCACTGGACTGCAGTGCTGTTCAAGACCTCGACTATAGCGAGTCCAGGAATCTGAAGTCATGTGGGTGTTCGAGCTACCTGACCCATCCTACAGTCCAACAGAGGTGTAATCACCCAACTGTTTTTAGGTCTTTCTGTGTGGAGTTTGCATCCCCGTTCCCAAGAAGCCAAGGACCACAGGACTTAACGACTCCAGACCCATCGCCCTGACCTCTGTGGTCATGAAGACCTTTGAGCGCCTTGTGCTCTCACACCTCAAAGCCATCACTGACCCTCTCCTGGACTCCCTGCAGTTCACCTACAGAGCCAACAGGTCTGTAGACGACGCTGTCAACTTGGCCCTCCACTTCATCCTCCAGCACCTGGACTCCTCAGGAACCTACACCAGGATCCTGTTTGTGGATTTCAGCTCTGCTTTTAACACCATCATTCCTACTCTGCTACAGGAGAAGCTCTCCCAGCTGAGCGTGCCTGACTCCACCTGCAGGTGGATCACAGACTTCCTGTCTGACAGGAAACAGTATGTGAAGCTGGGAAAACACATCTCAAACTCACGGTCCATCAGTACTGGACCCCACAGGGGTGTGGTCTTTCTCCTCTGCTCTTCTCCCTGTACACTAACAGCTGCACCTCCAGTCACCAGTCCATCAAGCTCCTGAAATTTGCAGATGACACCACCCTCATCGGACTCATCTCTGATGGTGACGAGTCCGCCTACAGGTGGGAGGTTGACCACCTGGTGACCTGGTGCAGCCAGAACAGCCTTGAGCTCAGCGCTCTAAAGACAGTGGAGATGGTTGTGGACTATAGGAAGAACTCAGCCCCACCTGCCCCCATCACCCTCTGTGACTCCACTATTGACTCTGTGGAGTCTTTTCGCTTCCTGGGAACTGTCACCTCCCAGGACCTTAAGTGGGAGCTGAACATCAGCTCCCTCATCAAAGAAAGCACAGCAGAGGATGTATCTTCCTGAGGCAGCTGCAGAAATTCAGTCTGCTGAGGACAATGATGGTGCAGTTCTACACAGCCATCATTGAGTCCGTCCTCACCTCCTCCATCACCATCTGGTACGCTGCTGCCACCGCCAAGGACAAGAGCAGGCTGCAGCGTGTCGTTCAGTCAGCTGAGAAGGTGATTGGCTGCTCAGAACACTATGCGTTACATTAACGCTCAGTCTGGACTACCTGTTCATTTGCACATTTTCATGTCACATCACTCTTGGTCGCTCTGTCCTTAATGCAAAGACAGCTTGTGTATATATATTTATATTGCAATATTTTTAGTTTACATTGTTTGTTATATTTTTCCCTTAATTGCATGCACCATCATCGCCATAACAAATTCCTTGTATGTTTAAAATCGTACCTGGCAATAAAGTTGATTCTGATGTTGTCTCTATATTTGTTTGGGTTTCCTCCGGGTTCCTCCATCAGTCCGAAGACATGCATGTCAGGTTAACTGATGGTTCTAGATCACCTGTAGGAGTGATTGTGAGTCTACACATGTGGTCTACATGTCTACATGTGGTCCTGCGATGGACTGGTGACCTGTCCAGGTTTAGACCTGAAGAGAGCTGGGATAGACTCCAGCAGGTCCCCATGACCCTGCAGAGGATTAAATGGGCATAGATGATGGAAGGATGTTTCCCTGCTTCAGGGCACCTGAAAGAGAGGCATCATCTTGTCACCGTGGTCTCCACCGGTCTGTTAATGACCTGTTTCAATATGAGCCAGGTGTGCAGGAGCAGGAAACATCTAACTGACTGGACAGTGAGTCTGGAGGACCAGGTTTGGGAAACGCTGACTTAAAGAATCTGTTAACTTGTGTGGTGAAAATCTGGTACGACAGGAGTGTGAATGTGGAGTAGCCAACTGGGCAACTGTACACTCTGAAAGTCTTTTTTTGTTTTTTTTTTTCCCCTTTGTCAATAACAAAACTTGCCTCTGAATGTCTTTTCAGCTTTCATGGTGCTCTTATTTGACCTAAAGGCCCTAGTGGACCTCAGTTCTATTGGGACCATCTTTGCATACACTCTGGTTGCGGTGTGTATTCTCATATTAAGGTATGTACTCTCTTCTATAATAAGATGTCTTAAATTACCTCAGTGTTTGAAGATTTTCAAAAGAGCCCAATTTTTTCGAATACACCTTTGATAAATGACTTATTGCTTTAAATATTTTCCAAAATGACACCTGGAGAAACATCTACGATGACTTAGTTGAAGGTAGATTAAGACTTTGTGCTGGAGACGTTGAGATATATTCATAATGTCAAAAGATCTAGAGAATCTGGGGAAATCTCCTGATGTCCATGATTTCAGTCTTCAGGCAGCGCTGAAATAAAAACATGTTGTGATGGAAATCATGAAATGGACTCGGGGGCACTCCCAGGAACAAAGAATCCATCTGTGAACATGATCTACATCTAGAAAAGTAACATTAGTGCTGACGGGTTTATGCAGGGTTTAGATCAACATACGCTCCCGTCCAGACATCGGGTCTCATTCATGACAGCTTCATAAACCTCCTCACTCAGCAGATCTGACGTCTCAACACCAGGAAAACTCTCCTGCAGAGATCCAAAGTAGCCTGAAACCACTCAAAACATTCAAAGAACTGCTGCCGTGTCCAAGGTGGTTCACTGTGGGCGACGTAAACCGGCAGGGTGTTCTTGCGTCAAACCATAACCACCAAGGCTTCGCGACATCGTTGGTGTGCTCTACGATGGTCCAGGTGTCTGTCAGCAGATAAAGTCATTTTTAGTCAACCCACTGACAATTTAAGAAACACAATCTGCTTAAGGAAAATTTAAATGTCCATCAATGGAGGCTACCGAGTACTGGGAAATGGTGCTCTTTTTATCCGCTAGGTGGCAGTTACATTTGGGGTCTTTTGACACGACCACTTCCAGTAAAGAAAGAAACGAGTGATGCAGATCATTGAACATCATATTCTAACTTCAAACAACCATGCTGTACTACTGCAATGCTGCTGAGCGTACATCACATAGATCTAAGACGAAGAAGCTACACATCTGTCTGTTCATGGATGCCATGGTGGGGGTAAAGTGGCTGAAAGATCTCTGCAGAGAAGATGGAAGAACGCCGATGTGTTGAACCTCACGAGAAATTCCAGGCTATGTTCCCGTCATTTCAACTAGGAAAAGATCAGCACTGACGGCTGCACGAATGTTGATCATGTCTACTTCTACTGGAGGAAGCCACCAGTGCTGGAACATGGACCAGAACATGTTCCACAACACATCTTGATTTCAGGACCGGTGCCATGATGGTTTCCGCCCAGTGGATGGTAGTGTCTTTAAATAAAGTCATCTAAAGTTTTGTGAAACTTGGTGGTTCTGCCATGGAACTGGGGGCAAAAAGGTTCAAGAAAAGAAAAATTTATAAAGAGAGAAGGCAGCTTAAAAATGGATGGGAAGCAAAATCATGTTTCTGTCTAATGGAGATGAGCCAGTTTATACCTTGCAGTTGCTGTGCAACCAGCCCTTTGAAAGTAACCAGAATACTAAAACTGAGTTTGATGTCCCTGACCTGGACCGTGGCGTCCCTGACCTGGACAGTCGCATCCCTGACTTGGACTGTCGCGTCCACAACAGCTGGAGATTTGAACAGAACATCGTAACAGTTCCAGGAGGTTGAGAGATGGCAGGAAGACGGTGAGGTCCAGAACAAAGCGACTCAGGAGAAAATATTTGTTTGTAGTGTCTGTATGGTGAGCCCAAAAATGACCGTTTAGAAAAAGAAACAAGACTCGCACTGTAAAACTTCTTGCATTTAATTTTACTGTGAATAAACCAAATACTTCTAAACACACTCAGACTAACAGATTTAATACCCCAAAACTTTCACCACTAGAGGGCAGTGTTGGCTGAGCAGTTGTTGTGCTGCTTTATGGCAGAAGAAGTAGAAGTAACATAAGTTAGACAATTTGTTTACAAATGCAGATGGTTTAAAGACCATGTGTTGTTTTTTTTTTTTTTTTAAACTGACTACTGGACTCGACTTGGATTAATGACTCGGACTTGTAATTGGTGACTCGACTGCAACGCTGGGCTCCACCATCCTGAAAGATGGCAGCGCCTCCTTTCTCGGCTGCCGTCCGGGAGGCACGGCAGACAACAAAAGACTTGAGGACCACATGGCTTGACAAGAGTCCGAGTTCTGGACTGGACTGCAGGCAGACCAGAGCTTCCACCAACTGGAGATGTTTGGATTATCGTGAAACAAAAATCCAGGACCATTGAGCAGATCTAACCTTGTTCTGGATCAGAACAAGACAAAATTCCTCCATCAGCTTTTTTATTTTTTGGTATAGTTCCTCTCTTTTAGGCTCCAGGAGATGACCGTGACCCTGCAGAGGATTAAGCGGTTATAGATAATGGATGGATGGATAGTTCCTTACTTTAAGCGTTCGTATCGTTGCTGCCTTCTTTGTGACTAAAATCTGGGTTTATCACATTTTAAAGCCTTTAGTCCAAGGTTATCGTTAATGAAAACGAACGAAATAATGAAAACTAGAATTTAAAAAAACATTTTCGTTACTGAAATAAAATAAAAACGAGTTTTTTAAAACACAATAACTAACTGAAACTGTATTATGTGTTTTATAAAACAAACTAAAATTAACTAATAATGTCAAGAATGTCCTTCGTTTTCGTATTTAATTTTTTTTCTTATAAATGTTTGAAATCTATTAACTTCGCTCCGCCGTACAACAACCTCAAAAAAAACAAAAAAAAAAGAAAGTGATCAGCAGTGACGGCTGCGGCTAAAGTTGGGAGAAAGCGTCTCAGTCCTATTTGGGATTTCTTTGACTATGACTGTGTTAACGATAAAAATAAGTGCCTTGTTGTAGAAGCAGGTGATACAATGTGTGGAATACTTCTCAAGGAGAAAAAAACCCACGAATCTGAAAGTCCATTTGAAAAGCTCGCACAAGAAGGCTAACCAAGACTAGCTGGATAAGCTAGCCTAAGCTAGCCCCCTGGAAAGAGAAGCTACAGCTGCAGGCCAGTCAGCGTTGGGAAGGACCGGGAGAAAACAGCAACTATAATGGACTGTTTCCACCGGAGACCAGATAGCTGCTGGTCAGTAATATGCAGTAACACCACAAGAGGGAAGATGCATTGATAAATATATTTATTGAGACCAGAATGTAAACACAACTATGTGATTCGATACCTTCAAAAAGTTCAGTGCTTCACTCCAACCAAAATTACAACCCTAATTTACAAAATAAAACTAAAACTAACACTGAAACTAATAAAAACTAAACTAAAACTAAATATTTCAAAACAAAAATGAATAAAAATTAGCAAAACTGCTCTAGAAAGGAATTAAAACTAACTGGATTTGGAAAAACTAAACTAAAAACTAAAACTAATGGAAAATCCAAAATTATTATAACCCTGCTTTGGACTCTATTTTTATTTACATTTAATAGAATTTGGGAGGTTAATCTTCCAGAAATATCAGGATGGATATTTGTTTCATTTTATTTTTTTTCACTCCAGGTACAAAGAAGACCCAGACTCTGTCCAGGAACCAGAACCGTTCACGTTAAAGGGGCTCTTCAAGCCTCCGTCTCGACCCACCCGCCGCACCTCCAAAACTGTCAACATCATCACCGTCTTCATCTGTGAGTCCTCATCTCCTCCTTCATCCGTGATCCGTTGAAAACAGTTCTCTTCATAGCACAAGATTTTCCAGAACCTCGAATGCTCGAATGTGTACATTGATACCACTTCTTCATGTGAGAGAAGAATAATCCAGCTGTGATCTCTCTCCAGTGGTCCTGGTGACCGCCATAAGTGTCCTGCTGAGCGAGGCCTTGGAGTCCTTCCGCAGACGAGAGCTGTGGAGTGTCCTGCTCGCCGCCGTCCTCATGCTGGCACTCGTCTTCGCCGTCGCCATCATCTGGAGACAACCGCAGAGCACAGCTGAAGCTGCTTTTAAGGTAAATAAGAAAGTTGATGCTGAGTATTTGCTTTTATTGCTGCAGGAGCTCAAGTCAACAGAAAAGGGCTCACACAGTTAAAATACTCATTTATGATATAAAATCTACAGTACGACTTCTTCTAGTCATTTATTTCTACAACTGTACCATCAGAGATGCTCATCAGATTTTTTTTTCTTAGCCTAACTTTTTTCTAAGAAAGCATAATTTTATCATAAAATCACAAATTTCACACAGTTTTTTTAAATATACCATTACTGCATTTTGTAGAAAAATATTGACTTGTGCAAAACTGCACTCAATTACAAGATTTTGTCAGAAAATTATTATTTTTTGTTCAAAGGTTAAGACTTTTTCCAGTAAAACTGCAAATTTTTGCAATATAGAATTTTTTAAAAATGAAATTATGACTTTGTTGCAAATTTTGTATAACTGCAACTTTATATTCTATTAATCACAAATCGGGACCTGACTTAATACAACAAAATCACAATTTTTGACAACTTTGTCCTTAAAAAAAAAAACAAAAACAAATGTTTGTTGTAGAACCACAAATCTGTCAATATTGGAACTTTTGACATGAGAAACAAATTTTTGTCAAACTCACATTTCTCAAAATTAGTTTTTGTCATAAAGATCACAAATCTTTTGTAAAACAGAAAATTTTTGCCCCAAAAATGGAGATTTCTGCTGTAAAATCACAAATTATATACATTTAAGTTTTCAAAATTGCTACTTTTTTCTATAAATGTATCACTTCATGCTGAAAAGTTGTGAGCTTAGTTAAAAAGTCAAAAATTTGGCAAAGATTTTGATTTAATTTCTTTTAACACAACGCTATGACTTTGTCCCAAAATCACAGATTTTTGACAAAATCTCAAATTTCACTGAATCATAACAAAAAAAAAGACTGGCCAACGATACATTTTTAATCTTGATTAATTGCATGATTTCCCTGATCACATTGTATATGCAAAATCAAATGAATTCAAAAGTAGTGTAAAGGTCACTTTTATTTAAATGCTCTGCTGCCATATGAATTAAAGTATTCAAACACTTTTAATATCAGTACCAGTCAGTAACACATATTTGGTGTTAATCTCATCTTAAAAAATGTAAAATAAAACAAAGCTTATTGTCACTGCCAGGGCATTAATGTCATTCTGTTTTTTTTTTTTTTTTTAAATGGGGAAAAAAAGTCTACCAACAAAATCCTGAGCCACAATCAGAACGTTAAAACAGGTCATTTCTGAGTTAACAGCAGAAACCTTTAACGGGGAGTTTAACTTGTTAGTAGTTACAAATAACCTTGTTTTTGTCGAATCTGCCGTCTCGAAGAACTTTAAAATGAAAATGTCCATTTTATGTAACTTTACTGTCTCAAAGTTTGTTTTAGTTTTTATGCATGTTTTTCCATCAATTCTCTTCCGGTTCTGCAGTACCCAAAAGCAGACCTTTCAAAATAAAAGCATGTGAGCAACATGCCTTAACGTGCAATAAAATAAATGTTGGCATTAACAAATCAATCAGTTAATGCAATAATAACACATTATCTTGCCCAGCCCTAATAATAAAATATGTAAAAAAAATAGTCATTGTATAGAAGGACACTTTAAAGAGTAAAGTGGGAGGAGCTTGAGCACCACCTGGAGTCCACCTGTGCACGTTCCTGATGTTAACTGTATCGTATGTAATGACAAAGTTGAATCTAATGGAATTAATGAGGCAAATAACTTGAATAATGTCAAGTAACAAGTTGAATGCAGGAAACCAGTTCTGGGGTCTTCCTCTGTAGGTTCCAGGTGTTCCCGTCGTTCCAGTTTTAAGTGTCTTCTTCAACGTCTACCTGATAGTCCAGCTGGGAGGAGAAACGTGGATCAGCTACGCTGTTTGGATGGCGATCGGTAAGTATTTCTGGGTTGTGGGTGAACGCCGTCAGGTAACGGTAAAGTCAGTGGCGTGATGTTGCTCCGTCCAGGCCTGATCATATATTTTGGCTACGGGATTCGCCACAGCGTCCAGAGACTGGAAGAGGCGCCAACCCAACTCAACGCCGTCGACGTGAACGCCGTTGACTCCGCAGCTTGATGATGCTGTAAAATGTATTTAAGATGATCAAGAAATCACCTTGAAATCTTTGATTGGATTCTACCCTGATTTGCACCGACCTGGAGTTCCCTGATGTGTTTTTAAGGCTTATAATTGTCTTGTAAATGAATTTTTAAAAAAGATTTGTACTTTTGTGTAAAATTAGCACTTTGTTGATTATTTTATCCTATATTGCCTGATCAGTCATTCAAGGCTGCTGTTATATTTTTGTCAGTATCTGACAAAACTGTTTTTAATATCTGTGTAAAAGAATTGATTTAAATTTAAATGTTAATAAATGTCTTTAGTCTCTCACTTTCATGCATTTTTTAATGTCTGTCTTGAGTTCCTCAAAAGATGCATTTTGAGTTATTATTTGACCTCTTCAGGATACGATCGACTGAAAACACGACAGTGACGTTTGACAGTCGACGCACTATAAAAAAACGGCAGTTAAAATACGAGAAATAAACACGAAACTCTAAAAAAGAGTTTCGCCCTAAAAAAGTGGACACTTCTGAAAGATCTCTGGTTCCAGTTTAGATCTGATTGATGTTCAAATGAGCTAGAAATGTTTTGAATGTTAGATAAAGTTACTTCATTTTCATCAGTCACAAGTAATTCAGAATTCTTGGTGCTGAATAATGAAGACTTGGGAAAATAATTCAGTTCAGTTATATTTGTATCTGTTACATTGCCAATTGTCTCTAGGTGCTTCAGAGACCCAAATCATGACACCTAAACAAGAATAATGGCAAGTAAAAAAAAAAAACTCCCTCAGCGGAAGAAAAAAAAACATTTTAAGCCAAACAGTGGTAAGAAAAAACTCCACTTTAAGACAGCAAAAATAAGTTTGGAATGGAAATAAAATTACTCTTTGCAAACATCAATTTTATGAAAAACATTTTGGTTGTGAAGTCAAAAATTGCAACTTTTTAGTGTGAAATTACGACTTTGTCATAAAATTTAAATTTCATATAATTTAAATTTTTTGTTCTAAAATCAATTTTAAAAAATTGACTCTATAAAAAAAAAACTTTTTTTGTTCTGAAACTGCAAATTCTGTAATCTCCTTAACAACCAAAAGCATATTGTTGTAAAATCTGAAATTTCATAAAGTCAAGTTTTTTTTTTTTTTTATAAAATATTAAATTTTTTTCAAAGTTCAATTTTCAACTTTTTTCCTGTAAAATCATGACTTGTGTGAAATTCTTTAATTTTTTGGTTTCGACTGTGACTCATTCGTTTGAGAGCAAGGTTTTGACGTCGACACCGACTCAAACTTGCAGCACGTCAACGTTCCTTCAGTAGGTTTCTTTACAGGTTCTCTCAGGTCAGATGAACTGGAGCGGTGGACTTTGAGTTTGACACGCCTTCTAAAAGTAAATTACTAAATTTAAGGTTTTCTAAGGCATAGAAGTCATATTTATGAAACATGAACTCAGTGAGGGTTTGAACAATGACTTCCCAGAAGTCTTGGTGGCTCCACAAAGTTCTTTTCTTGTCAGTTCAAGCCAGACGTCCTTTTTTTTCAACCAAAAATATGGACCGGTCTGTAAAATCTGTTGCAGATAAATACAACAAAATAAAATGGTCGGACAGGCATAAAAACTGGTATTTTCTAAATATTATAATAAAAGTAAATCTCCTGTGTATTAATGTGCAACTTTATTAGCAGCGTCCTCGTAACAACAGAACATCGGTAACATCCTGTCTGCGCAAAGACACTTTCAAAGATGTTTGTTTTTTACTCATTGTTCCAGCTTGGAGATTTAAACCTGTCATGTGACCCAGACTTGGGTCATAGATGGATGTAATGGAGAGAATCTGGTCATTTTTCAAAATAAAACACCATTTATTTCAGATAATAAATCAAACGGTAAGTTACTTTATCTCTGCAGCCTGGTACCAAATGACCCACGGGCCAGTACCGGGCCACGGACCGGGGGTTGGGGACCACTGACATACTGGGTTTACTCTATAGAAAGACACACAACCATTTTTTGCCTCACTGACATTAAATCAGAATAAACGTCCTGCTTTAGGTCAGTCCGGATCACCAAAATAATTTGCCAAAAGCCAGAAGAATGTTTTTATGATTTTCTTGGAAGTCAGAAGTTCTCACATGCTAAGATTATTTCGCCTGTGAACAAGTAGAGGAAACCCAGAGGATGATGATGTCAGGACCTGATGGGTTCATCACAACATTTGAGTCAGTCACACCTCAGACACACCACTTCCTCCCGTGACATCATGAAATCAAAAGAAATCAGCCAAGATATCAGGAAGAGAGTTGACGGCCTCCCTGACGGTGATGAAGCTTCTGCTGCCTCCATTTCATTCAGTCAGAGGGACATCTGCTGGCTGTGCGTGAGAACTGCACCTGAGCGGACCACCAGAAAAAGCCTCAATCCTGCCATCACAATTTCATTTATATTTTTATAAACGTTAAAAAAAAAAAAAAAACGTGTGAGTGTTCCAGCTCCATCTGCAGATGCACACATAGATTTTATTTATCTATAAATAAAACTAATGATATTAGAGGTATTGAAACCTTCACTGATGATCTATGAACCTTTTAATGGACGTCTGACATGCAGAACAGGCTGTTCTCTAACACGGTGATTAAACCCGGAGGTGTCTGGTCCACTGAAGGTTCTGGCTCAGAGGCAGCCTGGTGTCAAACAGTCCTGATCTCTCTGGACACGTCTTGACACGAGACCAAGACGACTCCTAACGATCCGTCAGCAGCACCTGGACACTGTGAGGCTTCAAACAGGAAGTTTCCACTGAGCTCGGAGCGTCAGAGCGTCAGCAGCAGGTTGGAACAGAGACTCTGGAGGAGTCACAGACGTCTGATGATATGTTTTTACTTTCATGATGTAATATCACTGCAGCGTGAACTTTTTACATTTTCCATAAATTCCACCCTAATGTCTAACCTTTTGAGAGTCGTGTCTGCACGCGTATAAATGCATAAAGAGATATGGAACATCCTGAGATCCAGAGGAAAATGCGTTTTACTTTTTCATTTTTAAGATAGTAGAAGTATCGTGGTCCCAAAAATATTTTCTAAGTAGTTTTTACCAAGTGTCCCTCGTAGTGGACGTCAGAACGCTCAAGAACGATTAACAGTTACGAACTTACAGAAGGTGGCCTTATGGGTAATGTAGTGTGTGTGTCGTGAGATGGCAGAATGAAAACGTGGTTAGATGAAAAGTGTAGTGAGCATCAACAGCAGCCCAGCGTGCAGAGCCGGCCCAAGCCTCAATGGGGCCTAAGCAAAATTTGATTGTGGGGCCCACTATTTCTGCCAATAATATTGATTGTTGATCATTCACACACCTACTACAATATAAACTTATTACACCTGACATGTCTTTACACATTTAAGGGGGTGGCCTATGTAATAACAAATAATACCAATGCAACAATACAAATAATAATGATGAATGATGTTCAGGGTGCCACATATGGCTAGCTATTAGCCTATGTTATTAACTGCTACACAAATCTCTTTGATTAACATTCCATGACATGCAAACATACCTTTATCTTGGCATTTTTTCTCTTCTTCTTCTTTCTTTTCTCTGCTCCTGAAGGATATGTCCTTTTTTGTGACATTTTTTGCCCCTCAACTACCTGCGCTTTGGATACTCAGTGCGCATTGCAGGAGGTACACATTACCGGTATAGCGGAGCTTTGACAAAGAACGGCAGTAAGAATCACTAGGCCTACATCAGCAGCAACACTAAATTTTTTTTTTATTTTGTTTTATTTCATTTTTACAATAATATATCTTTGATCATACAGGAAGCATCACTCATACATGCAAAAAATAAAAATATTTTTTTGTTGATTACTCTTTGGGGCCCCGTACTGGCCGCGGGGCCCTAAGCAGGTGCTTAGTTCGCTTATGCCTTGGGCCGGCTCTGCCAGCGTGTATAGATTTACATTCTCTGTTAACCGACAGGAGCCCAACAATACAACCTGTGTGATGTTACAAGTTCCTGCAGTGCCAGAATAAAGTGTTCGTTCCATGCAGAGAAAACCGGACTTTTTCTTTTGTTGTTGTTAGCGTGTTAGCCGCTAATTACGAGCCAAAAATAGCACAATACCAGCGGTTTCTTTACTACGGTTCAGAGACCAGAGGCTGTGAAGGAAACAGAAAGACCACAGTTGAGCCTTTGTCTTGTTTCGCTGCAGTGACTCGCTACTTTTTTGTGGTTTTTAAACATATTTCAAACACATTATTTAAGCTCGGGGGGCGACAGTTCACGGATTTTGATTTTCACGGGGGGGCGCCGGTCCCCATTAACCGCGACAAATAAGGGATCACTGTATTAGTGTTTTTGAAAAAAATCGAAAAAATTGATATTAGGGGCTGAAAAATCGATATTATATTGGGCGGCCGAAAATCACGATATATTGCCAAATCCATTTTTTTTCACACACCTAGTTGAAATTTCTTCAAATCCCGACCAGATTTTCATCAAGCAGGTGTGTTCTCCACTATTTAAGTCTGTAGGCTTGACTGTTTTCAACACCATTAATCTCTGAAGGGCTTATTATTGCAAGAGGAGCAAACACAACTTTGTCATTTCATAGTTCATTTTTACTATAATTTTGAAGTATTGCTCTAATGGAAACACAGTCATGGAGGCAGACGCACCAAAGTCTCCCTGTCGGTCCCTGGGGCTCACCTGAGCAGCTGCACCCCCCAACAGTCCAACCGGACCATCAGGGGGAACAGACGGACACATACCGGCGTAAACTCACCTTATTAGTTCCTCCAGATTGGCCATCCAGAGGCCCGCGACCTCCCTCGCCCCCTAAGAGCAGAGTTATTGTGGTTGAAGGGTGATTGGCAGCGCTGCTTATTAATTCTAATTTGGGGCACATATGGGCGGCGGCGGGCAGAGGGCAGACAGCGGCGTGTGCCAGGCCGCCGTCACGGGGACTTTAATTCGGTCTGACACGTTACCGGAGAGCGCTCTCACAAACACACATACGCCCGACACATCTTCCCTGCCCGCCGACGGCTCACGTCTTCAGCCCAGCGGGGAGGAGCTTCGAGAGGAAGGCTGGTCTTCAGCGCTGTTCACGTGCTCTTTGCCGTCAAGTACACGTTCTTTTGGGGTTTTTTTTGGAAATAATTTCTGTTTGAAGGCTGAGACAGGAGTCTTAAGTTGACATCTTAGAGACAGGAGCCAGTTCTGAAAGTGACAGAACCGCCTAAAGCAGTGGTTCTCAACTGGTGGGTCAAGACCCAAAAGTGGGTCGCGGGTCTTTGCCTGGGGAAGGAAATGCTTATAAAAAAAAAAAATGTGTGTCATTCATACTCCGTAACAGTAGATGGCGATAATGCCTTGTAATGCGAGTTGACACCCGCCAGTTCACACTATAGAAAAGTACCTGCAAAGTTTGTTTCCATATGTTGAGCAGGTGAAACACAGATACAACGAAGAAAATATGAGATATGGATTTTCTTATCTTGAAGACAAAGGTCAGTTTATTTATTTAGTGTAGAGGGACATTGTAAATTAATGAACATTCAAAATGTAAATATACCCAATTATAGCCAGAAGGCTAATTTGCATTGTCAGTGAGTGGTTATTCAGCTAACACTATATATTTTGAGTTCTTTTTGAAACTACTGCTCAGTGGTTGCACTTTTTTATTTCATGTTTGTGAATGTTGAAGTCTGTTAAAAAAGGCTGAAGTGACTGAAGTGAAGTGTTTTGGATTTAATTAAGATGCAGCTAATTGAGCATCAAAGGGAGCATTTCCCACTTGAAGTCATTTTGGTTATGCCGTTTAGGTTTTTGCCATTTTGGTTCACCAATAAACTTATTTTTTTGTGTTGGCATTCTGTGATATTCTATTCTACTATCTCCGATTCAAACTGCACGATCTTTTCATTCAATAAATTTGAAAAATTTAAGGGTGATGGTGGTTCCTGAAGCCAGACCAGTTGAGAACCACTGTCCTGAAGGAGACCAAACAAGCCTTCCTGGAGAACCTGTTGGAGAACCTGTTGGAGAACCTGTTGGAGAACCTGTTGGCCTGTTGAAGACTCAAGACTTAAACCTTCAGATGAGCTGTGAGTTCTGAACGATTCGTTCGACCCTAACACTGACCCTAGCTTGTCTGGAGATGAAGGACAGCTTGGGTCACAGCTTTCAGAGTGATGTCAGCCTCTGCAGGAGACACGCCGCTGCTCATTAATGGCCGCCGGTGCATTATGGCGCATTGTCGTGTCAGGCCATAAACAGCGCGGCGTCTGGAAGCGAGCTGAAAGCGCTTTAACAGACTACCGCCATCTGCACATCAGCATTTAATGGCAGCGACGGCGTTTTAAAAGCAACACACACGTCAGCGTTTTCAGCAGCGTCAGCCGTCGCTGCTCAGCAACGATCCCTGAAGCTCGAACTAGAAAAAAACGGGAACGTCATTTAATCTGACATTTAAATAGTTTATTTTTCTATTTCATGCATGTTTTTTTAACTCTCCTCTTTTCCTCACCCTCTCCTGGTCTCTCTGGAGTGGTTGTTAAGCAGGTCCGACGTGAACTGAAGCAGGGCAGCACCAAGGACACAAACGGGCCTGAGAAGGTTAAAAAAGAAGAAACAAAAGCAAAGTTGCAGTCGTGCCTGAGGAGCAGGAAGCAGGTTTCACTTATTCAATTAGCTAACGAGGTGAGAGAGCCAGGAGCCCAGAGAGGATTGATGGAGGGGGGAAACTTCTCACAGCAGGTAACGCTTACTCAAGACTTTCACTCTCACCTCGTTTGTCTTCTTTTTTTTGTCCCTCCTTCTGTGTGGAGGGAATGAAGAGGGGAAAGAAAAGGGAGAGAGACAAAGAGACTTTTGAGGACCAGCTTGTTCGACCGCCATCCGACCTGAAGTTAGTGTTCTTGTGCAGCTCCGTCCATGTTGAAGCCTGAAATGCTACTTTTTATATCCAGTCATGTGACTGAGCTGCTGCTGATTAACCTGATTAGCAGCCTGGATGGATGGATGGATGGATGATGGATGGATGGATGGATGGATGGATGGATGGATGGATGATGGATGGATGGATAGGTTGACGGATGATGGATGGGTGGATGTATGGATAAATAGATGGATAGGTAGATGGATGGATAGATAAGTAGATGGATGGATGGATAGATGGATGGATGGATGATGGATGGATGGATGGGTGGATGGATAAATAGATGGATGGGTAGATGGATGGATAAATGGATAGGTTTATGGATGAATGGGTGGATAAATAGATGAATGGATGAATGGGTGGGTTGGTGGATGGATGGATAGGTTGATGAATGGATGGATAAATAGATGGATGGGTAGATGGATGGATGGATGGATGATGGATGCATGGATGGATGGAGGGATGATGGGTGGGTGGATGGATAAATAGATGAATGAATAGATGGATGGATGGATAATGGATGGATGGATGGATGGATGGATGGGTAGATAAATAGAAAGATGGATGAATGGGTTGGTGGATGGATGGATGGATGGATGGATGGGTTGATGGATGGATGGATAAATAAGATGGATGGAGGGATGGGTGGATGATGGATGGGTGGATGGATGGATGGATGGATGGATGACCAGAGCTCTCTCTTTGCAGTCCTTCAGTTTCCTCAGTGGGACAGAAGCGGTGAAGGGATGAAGCGGTGAAGGTATGAAGGGATGAAGGGAGGGGTGATGAAGGGATGAAGCGGTGAAGGGATGAAGGGATAAAGCGGTGAAGGTATGAAGGGATGAAGGGAGGGGTGATGAAGGGATGAAGCGGTGAAGGTATGAAGGGATAAAGCGGTGAAGGTATGAAGGGATGAAGGGTGGGGGTGATGAAGGGATGAAGCGGTGAAGGGATGAAGGGATAAAGCGGTGAAGATATGAAGGGATGAAGGGAGGGGTGATGAAGGGATGAAGCGGTGAAGGTATGAAGGGATGAAGGGAGGGGTGATAAAGGGATGAAGCGATGAAGGGATGAAGGGATAAAGGGATGAAGGGATGGGCGTGAAGCAGCTGGACCGGACGTCTCTTTGGCTGGCAGGTGTCACATGCAGCTTCCTGTAGCCACACCCCTGTAGCCACACCCCTGTAGTCACACCCCTGTACCACACCCCTGTAGCCACACCCCTGTAGCCACACCCCTGTAGCCACACCCCTGTAGCCACACCCCTGCACCACCTCCTGGCCCCAGGTGACAACCTGACATTCAGCGTGACATTTCAGGAGGACTCTGGCTTCCATCACAGGTAAAGGTGAGCGCTGCTGTTCTGACCTCTGACCCCACGGGATGAAGAATGAATGAAAAATAAAAACTCGATGACTCGCCTGCCTTCAACTGAGTTATGTGTTGTTGACCAGCGACATCACATCCAAGTGATTCGTTTGTATTTGATGTGACGTTCACAGATGTGAACAAATAATTTTTCTAATCACCTCATGAGGAATAAAACCGTTTTTCCAGATACATATATTAAAACTGAAGAAGTTTAGGCGCGTCTTCCATTTACCGCCACAAAGGTTTCAAGGGTAACAGCTCCTCCGTCCTTCATTATTGATCGTTCTGATTCTCCCATCTCTCCTGCTCCTTTCTTTCCTCGTCTTCATCCTCACCCCCACCCACATCTCTGATTAGTCCCCTCTCTCTCCTCCTCCACACCATCCCTACATCTCTCCACTGCTTCTCCCTTTCTCCTGTACCTTTCTGTCCCGTCCCCCCCTTCTCTCCTTCTTCTTCCTCCCTCCACCTCTCCCTCCAGGATCCTGCTGTGCTCCTTCTTTATTTACCCCAGGAGCTGCTGAGGTTTCCAGCGGGCTCTGACACTTCTGGCTCTGATGGATAGACCTGCCAGCAGACGAGTGTGATAAATGCTGAGGTGATGGATAGATGTGCCGGGGCGGTGGAGACATCGCAGAGCACTTTGGCTGTTTCACAGCTCTTCACCAGGCAGCGGGAGGGCCTGAGGGCGGCCATTTTGTGCCAAGCCACCGGCCCCTAATGGAGGAGCCGGAGCCTAACGAGGCCAGATGATTAGATAGCAGAAAGGTTGGGGGGGGGGGGGACGGAGGTGTAATCTGACTCTGGTGGGAAGAGTGGGACTTTAGAGAAGCAGCTACATTGTAAAAATGCATTTGAGTGTGAAACAGAACAAAGTCTGAATTTCATACTCAACTCATCGGTTGGTTCTGAACGAAGAAAGTGGATCCAGTTGGAATATAATAGGACCGAACTGGACTGTATTTCATTAGACTGCATTAGAATGTTTACGTTTTACATGAACTGCTTTACTGTCATTCAAATAATCTGAACTGAATCAAACTGAAGAGCTTTAGGCTCCATCCATCCATCCATCCATCCATCCATCCATCCATCCATCCATCCATCCAGGCTGCTAATCAGGTTAATCAGCAGCAGCTCAGTCACATGACTGGATATAAAAAGTAGCATTTCAGGCTTAAACATGGACGGAGCTGCACAAGAACACTAACTTCTTCATGACAACTATCATTTATCCATCCATCCATCTATCCATCCATCATCCATCCATCCATCCATCCATCCATCCATCCATCCATCATCCATCCATCCATCGCATCACCCATCCAGCCATCCAGCATCATCCATTCATCCATCCCATCCCTCCAGCATCCATCATCCATCCATCCATCCATCCATCCATCCATCATCCAGCCATCACCATCCATCCAGCCATCCATCCATCCATCCATCCTTTCATCCATCCCATCCACCATCCTCAATCCCATCCATCCATCCATCCATCCATCATCATCCATCCATCCATCATCCATCCATCCATCCATCCATCCATCCATCACCCATCCATCCATCCTCCATCCCATCCATCCAGCCATCCAGCCATCCATCCATCCATCCATCCATCCATCCATCCATCCACCCATCCATCCATCCATCCATCCATCCATCCATATCCAACCATTCATCCATCTATCCATCTTTTCACCCTCCCATCCTTCCATCCATCTATCTTCCCACCCTTCCTCCAGGAGGATACAGGGGTTTCCCCCAGCCAGCTGAAGGACGTCACCCCTCCAGGGTGTCCTGAGTTCACCTCAGGTCTTCTGTCCAGTCAAACCTGCTGCAGGTTTCCTACCCAGAACCCCCTCTGCTGGCTCCTCTCCATCTGGAGGAGCAGGGGTCCATCCCATCTTTCTGACAGATTATAGGGTTTTAAAAATCACTCGTGATCTTCATAACTGGACAACAAGATGTTTGTTCTGGTCGGGGTGTCTGGTCCTGAAAGACAAGGACTACAAGAACTCGTGAGTCAAACAGTTCTAGAAACTACTTCACTTTCAGATTTTTCCCGTTTCTTTGTAACTTGTCGTCTCTTGTTCAGATCCTTGATTCTCTGTTATTTCTTTGGTCTCACCATCATCTGCAGCTGCTAGATGGATCAGTTCTCCGGCTCCCTGCATGTCAGGGAACTCAGATTCACTAAAATCCTCTGACTGCCAGCCCCGTTGGGACTCATCCAGTCACAGATATTCATGTGTTCATGCTTTAGCTACCTGTCTTCTGGATTATTGAAACCCTCTCTTCTTTTTACTCAGCAGGAAGGTCCCTGATGATCCGGGTCCTGCTGGAGGTTTCTTCCTCCTAACGGGGAGTTTTTCCTGTTTGAATTAAAGGTTTTTCTCCTACTAGGGGAGTTTTTTAAGTTTTATTGTATCTTTAATTAATAATATTTGCTCCTACAGCCAATTTATTTTATAACGGACACTACAGATAAAGTTTAATTGACTTGAATTGAATTTTGTTTCATCCTGTGCAGCAGAGGTTGCCTTAAATTTAAGGCTGCCACATCTGTCTGACTTTTCTTGACCTTCCTGACACGAACCTCCCACGTTGGGTTATAAACTGAAAAACAAGAAATCAGCACTGAATTCTGGGTAAAAATGACTTAGTAAAGTTATCCGTTCATGCAGGGAGATATTTCTAATTTACAGATTAGAGGTGGTAGAAGTTTGAAACTAGAAAAAAAAAAGACAGATTTTACATCAAATTGCTTAAAAACAGAGTTGTTACAGCACAGAAACAAGTGGAAGACACTAAAAAATATATTCAAATTAATAATTTTTCATTCTAAAGAGCTGGAAAATGAAGAGCCAGGGGCATGTAAAGAAAATATAATATATATATATATATATATTTTAAAAATAAAATAAAATAAGATAAAAATAAATAAAATGAAATAAGATTTTAAAAAAAAGATAAAATAAAATAAAATAAAAATTTAAAAAGAAAAAAAAATCCAGTGACTGAAAAACAGATGTGCTCCAGGACAGGAACAAGTGAAAGACTAAAAATGAACAAATAATTCTAAATCTGAGGTCTCTGAAGATGCAGGAAAAAGAAAATAAACCCATAAACTGATTTCTGGAAACCTCATTTTTATAATGAAGAAAAAATATTAAACATATTTAAAATGTGAAAGATTCCGGGAAAAAAATAAAAGAGGTTTAAACATAAAAGCTATATTCACGATCAATTGAGGCGTAAACATGGACTTAACCTGTAAATGACATTCAGAACAATGTAGTCTAGACAAGAAAATAACCTTTTGGGGTATAAAAGATATATATTTTTAATTTGTTCAGTTTTTAATTTTTAAATAAATAAGCAAACATCCTGAGAAAGATGTCGTTATTTTGATTATAAAATATAAAAGAGGGGATGGACATTAGAGTTGACAATATTTACCTCAGTTTCAGTAGGGGCTCTAATAAAAGGCATTTACATATCTATCTATCTATATCTATCTATCTATCTATCTATCTATCTATCTATCTATCTATCTATCTATCTATCTATCTATATCTATCTATCTGCTCGCTGACGTGGCTGCAGTGACGTCAGTCGTCCAGCAGATGGTGCTGTTGTCCCGCATCTGTGCCGTTTCTCTGCGGGTTCAACTTCCTCTCGGTCACCAGTTTGTGCCTCTCGTGTCTTCATCCCGCAGCTCTGACAGACACCCGCGTGGCTGTGACAGAAGTGTCACCTTGCACAGGTGCAAGGACAGAGGAGCATCAACCTCAGAACCAGTCCAGCTGGACCGGCCACAGTTAACCCCTCAGAACTGGACTCACTGTTTGCAATCACAGGGTGTGCTGTACTTAATATATATATTTTTAAAGTATCAACTCACGGTGGGATTTAAATAATAATTTTGCAGTTATGATTAATGATAAAGAACCAGGACTGAGCCCAGATGAGTTGCTGTGAACATGGATCTCAGAAGATCTTGGAGCTCAAAGCGTCTTCATGTCACTGATTTTCATATAAAAGTCAATCTGGGAGACGTATTAGGTTAATTTAAGGCTCAATAAATGCGGCTGCTTTTGCCTCTGATGTAGAGACAACCCTTTCTTAATAAACCTACACTACTTTGTGGTAAAAAAGTGTCACTCCGCCCGTCTCGCGCCTCTCCACCTCCGCCTATAAAAAGTCACTTTTCCAAACACGATGCTGATATCACTGATAGCACTTACGAGATTGAACGTTAGTAATAGCTAATAGTTCTGCTTACATGTGACAGTCGTAAACATGCCAGTCACCTGGCGTTTAATGTGACGATCTGTTGGCGTCTGTAACAGGAAACCGCTAACATTAGCTCTCATGTTCTCGGCGGGGCCACTTTAGTAAATAAGCTAACTGTAACGCGGGATTTTATGGCGTGAAAGCAGTTCTTTAAGCTTTGCGTCATAGATGTTTCACATGGAGCCGTTGTTCCAACAACCTTCTGATTCTGAGGAAAAGATGTTGTTTCTTCCTTCTGTTTTAGTAAAAGAATAATAGAGAATAATCTTTACATAAACAAAGATTACAGTACCTTTAAAATATCTGTGAAAGCCAAGATATCAGGTAGAGAACTGTGGACCTCCACCAGTCTGGTTCATCCTGGTCCAGTTTCCAGACGTCTGAAGGAGCCACGTTCATCTGCTCCAACAGTTCTCCACCAGTAGAACCATCATGGGAACGTCCACCATCATAGTCCTCAGGAAGGAGACGGTTCTGAGTCCCAGAGATGAACCTGAATCAACCCCAGAACAGAAGCTGAACATCTGGTGAAGATGCTGCTGAAGCTGCTCAGAGAGTCTCATCATCCACAGAGAAACCAGTCCTGGACCAACATGGACCTTAAAGACCAGTCAGCCAGGAAGAAGACATGACTGCAGAAGAGACAGAACAGAGACAGATTACAGTTTGGAGACGCTCACAGGGACAAAGAGCTTCATCTCTGGAGACAATCAACCACATATCCATCCATCCATCCATCCATCCATCCATCCATCCATCCATCCATCCATCCATCCATCCATCCATCATCCAAACATCCATCCATCAGCCAGCCATCCATCCATCCGTCCATCCTTCATCCATCCATCAGCCATCCATCCATCCATCCATCCATCTATTTATCCATCCATCCAGCAACCATCTATCCAACCAACCATCCATCAGCCATCCATCCATCCATCCATCCATCATCCATCCATCATCCAAACATCCATCCATCAGCCAGCCATCCATTCATCCATCCATTATCCATCCATCCATCCGTCATCCAACCATCCATCCATCAGCCAGCCATCCATTCATCCATCCATTTATCCATCATCCAACCATCCATCCATCCATCCATCCATCCATCCATCTATCCATCTATTTATCCATCCATTCAGCAACCATCCATCCATTGATCGAGCCATCCATCCATCCATACATCCATCCATCAGCCATCCATCCATCCATCCATCCATCTATTTATCCATCCATCCAGCAACCATCCATCCATTGATCGAGCCATCTATCCATCCATACATCCATACATCCATCCAGCAACCATCCATCCATCCATCGAGCCAGCCAGCCATCCATCCATCCATCAGCCAGCCATCCATCCATCCGTCCATCCATCATCCATCATCCATCATCCATCCATCATCCATCCATCATCCATCCATCCATCCATCCATCCATCCATCCATCCATCATCCATCCATCCATCCATCCATCCAGCAACCATCCATCCATTGATCGAGCCATCTATCCATCCATACATCCATACATCCATCCAGCAACCATCCATCCATCGATCGAGCCAGCCAGCCATCCATCCATCCATCAGCCAGCCATCCATCCATCCGTCCATCCATCATCCATCATCCATCATCCATCCATCCATCCATCCATCATCCATCCATCCATCCATCCATCCATCATCCATCCATCATCCATCCATCCATCCATCCATCCATCCATCCATCCATCCATCCATCCATCCATCCATCCATCCATCCATCCATCCATCCATCCATCCATCCATCCATCCATCCATCCAACCATCCATCCATCAGCCATCATCATCCATCATCCATCCATCCATCCATCCATTCATCATCCAGCCATCATCCATCATCCATCCATCCATCCATCCATCCATCCATCCATCATCCATCAGCTGTGTGTAGTAAAAGCACGGTGGTGATAATATCATGGTCTGGAGTTTCTCTGTAGTCTTGAGAACAGGAAAGTTATCAGAACTGAACTATGAATCTGCTTCACCATCTGTCTGAAAGTATAAATATAAAAACCACGATAGAACCTAACCAAAGAGTCAGAAGGACCAGAGATCAGTAGAATAAAGAAAACAACAAAACAAATCACTAGTTTTCTGCTAAAAGAGAGAATTCTGAGACGATGTGTCTTTAATTCTTCCTCTAAAAAAATATCTCTATTGATATTCCTTTTAGGGAAGATCGAAAAATCTATTTTTACCTTCGTTTCAAAAGTATCTTTTTAATTTGTAGCCACTGATACGTCCAGCAGACAGAGAAGATTCAATCCTTTCATTTATTCTGCTGAACATCACATTTTTCTTCTTTTTATGATTCTTTTCCTCCAACAGCTTCTTTCTCTACATAAAGGCATACACATGCACACATACATGCACACACACAAACACATGCACACATGCACACACAAATGCGCACACACGAATGCACACACGAACGCACACACATGCACACACACACATGAACGCACACAAACATGCACACACACACATGAATGCAGACATGCACACACACATGCACACACACATGCATGTGCATAAATGCACAGAGAGAGGAGGTGAGTGTTTCTGGGTTCTAGCTGTGAAGGAAGCCGTCTAATTAAAAAGATCATGAATATTCATGAGACACTTGTACTGCTGCAGCTAATTACATATTCAGAGCTGCTCGGTGGCTGAAACCGGCCTGAGTGGTCTGATTCATCTCAGACACGCTGACGACTCAATAAAGCACGTTTCACAGACATGACATCGGCGTCTGGACGCAAGCGAGGAGCTGCTGCTGCACACGTGCAGTCGTCGGTTTATTCAAAACGAATTCAGTAAATCGACTGTACGTTTCTCACCACCTGAGGGTTGAGTCGGTCCAGTCCAGCGCGCAGGTGTCTCCTCCCTGAGAAGATCACCGACCCCGTCATGAACGTTCACGCTGGGGTCATCGAGCTCATGCTTCTGCCTTTCATGTTCATGTTTTCATGTCTGCACTTCATCTGACTAGTGTGGACTAGTCAGACTGATGCGTTGAGAACTGATGCAGCCACTTGGATAAGAGGCGAAACGTCTTCTAGACAAATCTAAGTCCCGTTGCCTATGATTCAATTGTTACAAGAATTTGCACGACATGCAGCTGACTGTGAAAGCTCATGAAACCTAAAGCTCTCAGAAAAACATTTGATCTAAATTCAAACTGTTTCAGATGTTTCAGACTGAAACCTCCTTATTCACTTTCATTAGTCATGTTTTGTGTTTTAGAGCCGCTGAGGTTCACGAAACGTTCAGACTGAGATAAATGCATTTTGTGGGCGGAGCTAAGGCACAGGAGCCCCGCCCAGCAGCTTAATTTTTCACACTGCAAAAAAAAAAGTGGCAGCAACAATACAAGAACTAAACACTAAATTCAGATTATCTGTCCATGTTCTAGTTTTCAGTTTAGATCTAGTAGACACTCAAAGGTTTGAAACAAGTGGAAAAGGATGAATTTTAAATGCTATAAGAGAGATGCTGCCAAACAGAATTTTGTTGTATATTTTGTACAATGACAATAAAGATTCTTATTCTTATTCTTATTAAATGACTTCCTGCAGCAGAGTAACAAATGAGACACTGGAAATTAGCAAATAATTCTTAATTCTAGTTATCTAGAAAAAAAGATCACTTAAAGTAAAAAAAAATAAATTCATAAAAAATAAAAAAACTAAATTAAAAAATGTTGAAAAAGAAATAAAAGTAAAATTATAAAAAAAAAAAAAAAAAAAAATCTTGCTGCATTTCCTCTAACCCAGCGTCTCCAGGACTTTGAACGGACTCTAACCATATAACTGGACTAATCTGGTCACATGACCACCAGCTTTGAATGGAAATGTTTTGAAGCCTCTTTTTTCTGCAGCTGCATCATAGCTGAACATCATTTCAGGTCGTCTTTACAGTGGACCTGCTGCCTCAAATACTGTTCAGGTATACGTGTCCACCTCACCCACCAGGCAGTCTTGTATCTCCGTCCAGCTCTGGTCCTCTACTAGAGGTCTGGGAGTCTGAGGGTTCTCCAGGATCTGAGCTGGTGCCAGTCTTCTGGACAGAGATCTCAGATGTTGTTCCTGGTGTCTGCTGGAGCCTCCAGTCCAGTTTGGGGGTTTCAGCTCCCAGTGTCCTGACCAGTACTGGCATCACTGCTGCCTTCACACTCCTCATCTTCTCCAGATCTTCCTTCAGTCCTTGGTGTTTCTCCAGATTGTCGGGTTCCTTCTTCCTGATGTTTCCGTCTCTCTGGATGTCCACATCCTCCACCACTGCTGTGTTCTGATTGACCATCACCAGTTGGTCAGTCTAGATCTGGGTAACTGGGTAACTGCAAAAAATAAGGGATCATTGTACATATCCAGAAGGATAAATACATTTTTTTAAAAACTCTGTTTGGTCTCGGGCCACATCATCACCATGGTCACTCTTTGTTTTGTCAACCAGCTGTGTTGTCAGGTTTCCCGCTGGTTCCTGGACTCGGTCTACGTTGGTGTTTCTCTACAAACAGCTGTTAAGATCCTGTTTCTGGTCAGAAGGAACCTGCTAATGTTTCATCATGGTGGTCAGTAGAGGAACTGCAGCCTTTAGTGGTCAGTAGAGGAACTGCAGCCTCTAGTGGTCAGTAGAGGAACTGCAGCCTCTAGTGGTCAGTAGAGGAACTACAGTCTCTAGTGGTCAGTAGAGGAACTGCAGCCTCTAGTGGTCAGTAGAGGAACTACAGTCTCTAGTGGTCGGTAGAGGAACTACAGTCTCTAGTGGTCAGTAGAGGAACTACAGTCTCTAGTGGTCGGTAGAGGAACTGCAGCCTCTAGTGGTCAGTAGAGGAACTACAGTCTCTAGTGGTCGGTAGAGGAACTACAGTCTCTAGTGGTCGGTAGAGGAACTGCAGCCTCTAGTGGTCAGTAGAGGAACTGCAGCCTCTAGTGGTCGGTAGAGGAACTGAGGAACTGCAGTCTCTAGTGGTCAGTAGAGGAACTGAGGAACTGCAGTCTCTAGTGGTCAGTAGAGGAACTACAGTCTCTAGTGGTCGGTAGAGGAACTGCAGCCTCTAGTGGTCAGTAGAGGAACTGCAGTCTCTAGTGGTCGGTAGAGGAACTGCAGTCTCTAGTGGTCGGTAGAGGAACTGAGGAACTGCAGTCTCTAGTGGTCGGTAGAGGAACTGCAGCCTCTAGTGGTCGGTAGAGGAACTGCAGCCTCTAGTGGTCAGTAGAGGAACTGCAGCCTCTAGTGGTCAGTAGAGGAACTGCAGTCTCTAGTGGTCGGTAGAGGAACTGAGGAACTGCAGTCTCTAGTGGTCGGTAGAGGAACTGCAGCCTCTAGTGGTCGGTAGAGGAACTGCAGCCTCTAGTGATCAGTAGAGGAACTACAGCCTCTAGTGGTCGGTTTTAGAGGAAACTGCAGCCTCTAGTGGTCGGTAGAGGAACTGCAGCCTCTAGTGGTCAGTAGAGGAACTGCAGCCTCTAGTGGTCAGTAGAGGAACTGCAGTCTCTAGTGGTCGGTAGAGGAACTGAGGAACTGCAGTCTCTAGTGGTCAGTAGAGGAACTGCAGTCTCTAGTGGTCAGTAGAGGAACTGCAGCCTCTAGTGGTCGGTAGAGGAACTACAGTCTCTAGTGGTCGGTAGAGGAACTGCAGCCTCTAGTGGTCGGTAGAGGAACTGCAGCCTCTAGTGGTCAGTAGAGGAACTGCAGCCTCTAGTGGTCAGTAGAGGAACTGCAGTCTCTAGTGATCAGTAGAGGAACTGCAGCCTCTAGTGGTCAGTAGAGGAACTACAGTCTCTAGTGGTCGGTAGAGGAACTGCAGCCTCTAGTGGTCGGTAGAGGAACTGCAGCCTCTAGTGGTCAGTAGAGGAACTGCAGCCTCTAGTGGTCAGTAGAGGAACTGCAGTCTCTAGTGGTCGGTAGAGGAACTGAGGAACTGCAGTCTCTAGTGGTTGGTAGAGGAACTGCAGCCTCTAGTGGTCGGTAGAGGAACTGCAGCCTCTAGTGATCAGTAGAGGAACTACAGCCTCTAGTGGTCGGTAGAGGAACTGCAGCCTCTAGTGGTCGGTAGAGGAACTGCAGCCTCTAGTGGTCAGTAGAGGAACTGCAGCCTCTAGTGGTCAGTAGAGGAACTGCAGTCTCTAGTGGTCAGTAGAGGAACTGCAGTCTCTAGTGGTCGGTAGAGGAACTGAGGAACTGCAGTCTCTAGTGGTCGGTAGAGGAACTGCAGCCTCTAGTGGTCGGTAGAGGAACTGCAGCCTCTAGTGATCAGTAGAGGAACTGCAGCCTCTAGTGGTCAGTAGAGGAACTACAGTCTCTAGTGGTCGGTAGAGGAAACTGCAGCCTCTAGTGGTCAGTAGAGGAACTGCAGCCTCTAGTGGTCGGTAGGAACTGCAGCCTCTAGTGGTCAGAGAGAGAACTGCAGTCTCTAGTGGTCGGTAGAGGAACTGAGGAACTGCAGTCTCTAGTGGTCGGTAGAGGAACTGCAGCCTCTAGTGGTCGGTAGAGGAACTGCAGCCTCTAGTGATCAGTAGAGGAACTGCAGCCTCTAGTGGTCGGTAGAGGAACTACAGTCTCTAGTGGTCGGTAGAGGAACTGCAGCCTCTAGTGGTCAGTAGAGGAACTGCAGTCTCTAGTGGTCAGTAGAGGAACTGCAGCTAAACTTATTTTCTGGTTGGAGTCAATCCAGATGTTCTTGGAGGGAGCATAGTACTTCCAGACCCCGTTGAACCAGGTATCAGTCTGGGTCCGAGCACATCACCACTTTAGAAACCCCCCCCCCTCCCCCTCCCTCTCTCTGCCATAAACTGGTATTTGAACCAGCCTTAATAAAAATATTGCTAGACATTTTCTACGCAAAGAAGGATGTAAAAAAAGCAAATGAGGATGAGAGGGCAGAATTTAAAAGGCCGGTTTGGCTGTGAGGAGGGAGAGAAGAAGAGGAACAGGAAACATATATGAAGCGGTGTTGGGAATTACAGAGCAGAGTCTGATGGGTCGGCTAATCACCACTTTGCCCTGCCTAATGTGGAGCCCCTGCAGCAACAGAACATGTTTTATTCACTAACTTACTCCATCCCAGTCCAGTCTACACTCACTGATGGCCAGCATTTAGCGCATGATAGCGTGGACATAACAGAAGCATCTTCACTAGCTAACAGCTACCACATGAGTCGTTCTACTGAATGGGTGCCATTTGTGTCCCTAGGACATTATATAAATAAATATGCATTAAAATTTACAGTAAAATACATTCTATTATTAAGAAAACTGTCCTCCACATTTATGCAACTGCAAATTCAAAACATGTTCTTTAAAATATTCATAAAGAACATCTATAATACTGAAAAACAATGATTGATACCCCCTGCTCTTAAATGCAGAACTTACAGCAAACTTTAATCATTAAAAACCTTCAAAAATCATATTTTTTGTAAGTTGCTGTGTGATTCTACATACCGTGTATGCTCTGAATATATTTTTGTCATCAAAAATGAATAATATGTTAGTTAAAATGCACACTTTAATCAGGGGCCAAGGTTTTAACTCAGTGCTGTTACCATTACACTCCTCCTTTCCTGGAAAATCTGGAACATTTCTCAGATCCCACGTTCCACAGAAAGTTGCATCATTTCTATCTTCTGAAGGTCACGAGAAGACCAAAAGTAAGTTTTACCCTTCTGTTGTCTGTATATTTCATGATTTTGAAACTGTGACTAACAAGGTCAAACTCAGCTTACAGTCCTGTTACCTTAACTTATTTTTCATGTTATAGAAGAAATATGTATTTTTTTAAATCAGTGGAATGACTGACAGACACCTTTGCCGTGTGTCTTCCCCATTCTCTCTGCCCCCCTTCCTGTCTCTTCACTGTCAATAAAGGCCACTAGTGCCAGAAAAAATTTTTGAAGTGTTACAACAAGCAAATGGCACTGATTTGGTAGAAAATGTTAGATTTTCTCTATAGCATCAGACAACATGACCTCTTCAAGCGTCCTGATGCCTCCAGACTGATCCATGATCCTGACACCATCCCCAGATCATGATGCTGACTCCACCGTGCTTCACTGTCTTCAGATTTCAGTGCTCGGGGGTCATCGAGACCCAAACAGAACCATCTAGCTGATATCTTGGCTGATATCCTGGCTTCACATATTGTTCCAGTCCTCCCAGCTAACGTTAGGTCTTCTTTGATCACTGGCTGGGTCTTTGATCCGTTCCAGTGGTGGTTTTCCAGTTTCTTCCAGGTCTTACTGGTTTTGCTTCAGTTTTAAAGCCCTCAGATTTTCAGACAAATGCACGATAACTGGCCTTTACAACATTTGCTGCCTTCATCAGAAGAGTCATCTGTTTGACACCTGTTTATTTTTCACAGAAAAATAAAAGCCATTATGATGATTTTGAGGTTTTCTTACTTTCTTTAAACACTCTGCTGTTACTTGATTATCTTCTTGACCAAAGTGCTTTAGATGAAAACAAACAGAGCAAAGGCGACATAGCTAAACGTAGCTGCTCTAACATGTAAAGGTCAGCTTCAGAGAGGGCCCGGCCACTTCTGTCTGGATCTCAGAACCACGAAGGACCTTCTGACTGGACGACCTCAGTGCTCTGACTGGAGCTTCAGGAAGAAGCTCAGACAGGTACGGCGGTGCCAGTCGGTTCAAACCCTCAAAAAACAAGCAAGGAAAGCTAAGAGTGGCACCGACTGAAAGTGACAAAGAATTACCGTATTTTCCAGACTATAAAGCGCACCTAAATATAAGCCGCACCCACTAAAATTTAAACGAAATATATACTTTCTCACATATAAGCTGCACCAGACTATAAGGTGCACCGGACTATAAACCGCCGGTATCCAGGCTGAGAAATAAACTTTTTACATCGAAAGATTTTGTACCATAAGTGTTTATTCACATACCTGAACTGATTGTTTCTCAACAGAACCTGTAACACGGCAGTAAAAGTGTCATTGATGGTTTTATTCATTTTCCTCCTGTACACCAAAACCAAGTTGCTTTATTTTTCGTCCTCCTGTGTACTGAAACCCCCCCCACACAGCAAAGACATCTGGAACGGACCCGTGAAATGGACCCGTATCAGGGGTCCACTTGCACTCAGTGCCGGATCCGCTTTGGAGCCGGATCGTGGACCTGCTGGCTCCACGATGCGTCCTTAGTCCTGCATCTGCTAAAACCTTACCTCTGTGGCGGGTCCACTCAGAACCCGGAAATCCGCTGGGGAACAAACAAACTTACTGGACAAACTGATAAATCCAGGTAAATCCAATGGTCAGACACACCTGGATTAATCAGTTTGTCCATTAATAACAGGTATTGATGCTCACAAAATGAATGTAGAGTAGCATAGCCAACATAGGCTACTTAACAAAAACAGAAAAGCCTTTAACTACTTGGTTTGTTTTTGGTTTTTGCACTTCCTGCTAGAGCGCCCCCTGAGGGCTGAAGAAAAATTCATAGCAAAGCCGCATCTCTGTATAAGCCTCGTAGTTTAAAGCGTGGAACAAAAGTAGCGGCTTATAGTCCGAAAAATACGGTACAAAAGTCCAGCCGTGTGGTTGGAAAAGCATGTATGATTATATCAGTATGGCCTCACTCTGGCCAGCAGTCCTGGAGCTGGTTCTGACAACACAACTGCTTCCTTTGTCAAGTTCAAATGCGTTGTCAAAAATCACACCCACTTTTTAACGGATGAACGGGTAACTGACCTCCTGACCCGCTGCAGAGAGCCAGAACCTCTGGATTTGATAGGTGCATGTATTTGGACATCATCTGCAGAACAACGAAAGCACCAATTGTGCTTCTTAAATATCAACCCCCCCAAAGGCAGAAAAAAACACCAACGGGCCCAACATGGAGCCTTGGGGTACCCCAGGACAGGGAGGGGACACAGCTGGAGAACATTCACTGAGCTGCGCTAAAGGCTAAAACAGCAGAGGTCCCTGAGTCAACAGTTCTCATTAAAAACCAGACTGAAGTCATTCATAACCACGGTTTTATTATTATTATTATTATTATGACCACATCCTGGTACATGAAACCCCACAACAGGGAGAAGGTTTGCTTTCTTTGCCGTGACTGTAAGTGAACATGCGCTCATTATTTCTGATGTTAATGGTGATGTGTAAGTCTGTGAGTGTCAGAGTCTGCATGTCTGTTTGCTCGCTGGGCGTTTTGAGGGGGGACATGCCGGCCATATGGAAACGACGACGGAGCAGAGTAATTAAAACAGAACAAAGAAGAGAAGCGCTGGCACCATAATTAGAACAGTGATTAATCAGCTGATAATTTTATCTTGATTAATGTGACTGATTTTCTCTTCATTTTGACCCTAGCCAGTCAAGCCCGGTCCAATTAAATTTAAATTATGCACCGGAATCTGTCCAGTCCGCCTCCCCCTATTCAATCCCCGAACACGCAGACACCTTCTTATGAAACTACATGGGGTAAAGCATATGCACACAATTACAGGTGCATGCAAACACACTCGTTTTTCTTCCACTTTTAATCCTCTTTTTTTTTTTTACAGAAATGTAACCGAAATTCCATCTGTTATTATCTCAGTTATTATCTCAGTTATTATCTCAGTGATAGACGTGGGATGAAGCCATTTAATAGAAATGGAGCCAACAAGAATAATGCTAAATGACGTGGACGATCCCAGGTACGACCGAACCGAGGCGCACCGTCAGCCCTCGATGAACCGAGCAGCAACTGGCTTTTTGTTTTAGGAATTAAACGAGTGACAGGAATCAGATATGTTATTATGACGAAATAGGACATCAGAAATATGAGAATCAGAGTTGAAGACGAAAGATATGAGATACCCAGTAAAAATATTAGGGCTGTAGCGATACACTAATTTCACGATACGATATGATACACGATATTCGGCTCACGATACGATATATATCAATATTCAATTTCTAAAAGAATCATTTTCTGAAGGATTTTAAAGGGACAAAGTGATTTTGGTGACATCTTGTGAGTGTTCCAATGACTTTGTTTGAATTAATTGAACTGAAAGCATCAATTACACATTATATGGCTGACAGGCAGCTTGCAAATGCTGGACAAAATGAATAAAAGATTTGTTGAGAAAAATAGTTTCATTTATTTAATGCAAAAAAAAAATGCAAATTGTTGCTTGAAAGCTTTTAAAGGTGGGACACGGGGGTTTAGAAAGAAGCTTAGAATATCGATACCTGCGGCTGAAAAATTGATACTCTCTGGGGGAAAAAAAATATCGATATATATCACAAAATCGATAAAATCGCTCAGCTCTACTACACCGCACGACTTATAAGTCCTTATACGTCCTATAAGATTATAACGTCTCACACTGTACGTCTGCGTTTACTCAGTCTTGAGTCTGAAGTCCAGAGTATTAATTCACAGCTCAGTAAACTCTTAAGATGATGACAACTATCCACTACCTTTGCCTGTCGCCAATCAAATGGCAGCCAGTCGCCATAAATTTGTAGCTTTGTATAAATTTACCTGATGAGCTACATAAAAATTCACCTTGTCACGGATGTGAAATCTAAGTCTGGAGACCAAAGCTGTTTTTTGTCCCAGGCTGTAAATATGTTTATTTCTGCGATGCAGTTGGACCTTTAAACACGGAGGTGGATGGAGACCTTAACCCTGGTGGTCAGTCGAGGAACTGCAACCTTTCACAGTTCAGTGAAGGCTTCAGCCGTGAGGTGGGGATGTTGGAGCTCGGATGTAACGTGTGGTGCGGTATTGTTCATCAGAGGTTGTATTCTTTTTATTTTCTGCATATTTTATGATACAGAAACCTGAGAGTGTAAATCTTTCTCTGGTCCATGAGTCCAGATGAAGCAGCTTCATTCTAGTTCAGTCTGTTTGGAAATGAACCAATAAGAAGAACCCCAACTCTTCTGCAGCTAATCTGTGATGCCCCACTATGGCAGCGGCATTTATCCTGTCAACTAGAAAAAGTGGGAGAAGGTAACTGGAGGACTAAATGAAAGAGAAAACATTCTTCTCATCTTCTTTTCCGTCTCCTCCTCACCTCCTCTCTGGCTGTCTTTTTATCTTTTGGCCTTTTCCTAACTGCCTGGCTCTCAGCCAAGGCCTGCAGAGTGACTTTGGGCGCCGTTGCCAGGCGGATGGCGGTTGGAGGGCAGAGCTGCTGTCGTCCGTGGCCCGGTTCCCGCGGGAGAGGGCACGCAGGGCGGGAGTGTTGATGCGTTCAGATCGGGTGGAAAGCAGGGTGACAGCTCTGTTACCTGGAGGAAGGAGGGGTTGACGATGAGGCGGGGGACGAAGGTAAAGGGCACCTGCCCCGCCTCCAACCAACACTCAGACACTCAGCACCAACAGGAAGCTGCTGCAGAGCTGCACGCCTTTATTTAATGCTTAAGAACATCTGTGTTTAAAGTCTGGATTAATCTCTTTAAGAAAAAAAAAAGAAGATAACTTAGCCCAAACGTATGCTGAGGGTTTGCTGAGAACCTGACAGATCTTCAACTTCATCTTCTGACAGAACTTCACATTGAGACTGAACGGGTCCATGGTTGTTATGAAGCGGTCCATGCAGGACGGGGGGTGGACGGTAGTCCAACACGGGAGGCGCGGAGGTCGTCCTCGTGCACCCCGTTATTTTCAGGGTCCACCGCCACCCCAACAAACTTTTTCATACAAAAAGGGAGGTTGGGTTCAGTCTCCTTCCCCTAACCCTAACCCCTAACCCTAACCCCTAACCCTAACCCTTAAACCTGACCCTAACCCCTAACCCAAACCCCTAACCCCTAACCCTAAGCCCTAACTTTAACCCTAACCCCTAACCCTGACCCTAACCCCTTACCCTGACCCTAACCCTAATCCCTAACCCCTAACCCTAACCCTAACCCCTAACCCCTAACCCCTAACCCCTAACCCTAACCCTAACCCTGACCCCTAACCCTAACCCTAACCCTAACCCTAACCCCTAACCCTAACCCTAACCCTAACCCTAACCTCTAACTCTAACCCTAACCCCTAACCCTAACACTAAGTTCATGTGTCCTGCCCTTTGTCACCAATTCTGTTCATACTTTTGCAGGCAGAATCTTTAGGCCCAGCCAGGTGGGGGAGGGGTCTCGGTAGCGGCTGGACTTCCTCTTAGAGACAAAAGTATTGTTGAATCGAACTGGAATTAACAAACTAAAATAACCATGGACAGAAAAATATTAGGCTGCATCTATGAATAAATAAAGACATAAAACAGAGGATGAAATTGCTGAACGGTTGCCATCGGTCCCGCTGACCACTGGCGGCTGGCGGTGAAAAACGCCGTCTGGTTCAGGCCCCTCGGCGCCTCCAGTCTGCCGCGGCGGCGTCGGCCATCCGGCCCGGCCTCGGCCATAAATAAATGATGAAATGTGAAATGAATAAAAACATGAATGACTGCGGCGGTGACACCGTGTGACAGCCCAGAGATGGGAATTAGGAGCCAAAGCGGCGCTAAAGCTGGGTTATTGGGCAGAGGCCCCGCTAACGAGGCGTGAGATTGAGTTTGACACGTTGAAGAACAGGTGCTCATTTATTTTCCCAAATAAATGGACTGGGCTTAATCTGGCCTGTCCAAAAACGACACACGGCACCGTTAAAGCTGCAAACGACGCCACAGGATTACAAAGATGCCGAATTAGAAACAAGTTCTTGCCTCCGCGTCGTCGCGTGTATTTCAGTCTCTGGTCTGACGGGTCCAGCTCGGTGTTATCGCCCATATTCCTCAGCGGTTGTCAGATTCCTTATGGTGCTGTGGCGGCATTTTGCCGGGCACAGGTGTGGCGGTGTGGGCAATAACAAGCAATGAGTAATTACCACAGCCATATCCATAACAGCCCTAAACCCCCAAAGTGTGCTCAGGGTGCCACTTACTCCCCTCCTTCATCCTCTCCTCTTGCCATCCCCCCTTTCCAGCTGAATCACAGAACTGGGCTCGGCTCCAGGGGCGCCGCCGCCGCTGCCCGGTTTCTGTCGGGGAGGAAAATAAAGCCGGACGGGCCTCTCGGGATCCTCTAATGTCTGAGTTAATTGTGAGTTATGGGGGAACACGGGGAAGGCGCGGGGGTCAGGCCTGACAGCAATCACGCCACTTCTGACAGAGTTCACGGCCGCACTTCCTGTTTATCCTCCCGTCAGAACAGAAGAGATGAACGTAAACGCCGTGATCCGAACCTCACGCTCCAGCCAAACACTTTATTTCTGCACTGGGCACCAACATCCCCACAAACCTGCAGTTCCTCTACTGTCCACTAGGGTCCGGCTCCAGAACAGATCAGATCTCCACTGACCTTCATGTTAAAATATCCAACTTTAAAGCAGAAATAAACATATTTAGAGGTTTCTATCTTTAAATCCACGACAGCTGAACTGAGGGGGAATTTCTTCTTCCTACAGATTTGACATCGTTCAGTTCCTCTTTTTTTAGGACTGGGCAACGATTACAATTTTTAATTGCGATTAATCGCATTATTTCCCTGATTAATCACAATTATTTGCATTGTATACGCAAAATCAAATAATGAATTCAGTAGTATAAAATGCACTTTAATTTAAATGTTTTGCTACCATATGAACTAAAGTGCCATAACATTTGTTGTTCAAACACTTTTAACATCAGCACTTGTCCGTAACACATATTTAGTGTAAATCTCATCTTAAAGAATGTAAAATAAAATGTGGTGACATTAAAGGTGGAGTAGGTGTTGTTTGAAAAACGGTTCCAGCAATCCAACTCAAGTGAGATTTTGAAAATATACACTCCCTCCCTCCTCCCAAAGGCTCCGCCTCCTCCTCTTCAGCTCACCCCTCGAAACCACGCCTTCACATGATTCACGACTGCATGAACCATAGGGAGGGAGGAGGGAGGGGTGGGGTGATATTTGATGGACGTATTAGGCAGCCAATCAAAATAGTGATGATCACTTTTTTGATTGGTCAGAGTTTTTCTCTGATTATACCTTCTAGACTGGACCAAAATGTTAGTTTTTTTTGCAAACATTTTATTTCAGTGGGTGCAATGGAAATGTGAAAAGGTTTTCAGGCAATATTGTAAAAAGTGTTGCAAAAAAACAACACCCACCCCACCTTTAATGCCCTGCCACTGCCAGGGCATTAATGTCATCCTGTTTTTATAAAAAATTAAAAAAAAAAGTCTACAAACAAAATACAACAAAATGATTGTGGCTCAGAACAATCAGACCATTAAAACAGGTAATTTCTGCCCAGCCCTATTTTTTTTTTACATTCTGTGATTTCATGTCTTATTTGAAATAATGTCTTTAGAAATAAATAACTTGAAATTCCAGCCATTAAAGAGCTATAATCAGTGGCAGTTCTAACCTAAATGGGCATAAAGACTCGGCCAACACCCCCTGAAACAGTTTATATAATAGACTAGGGGTGTGGGAAAAAAAAAATAGATTTGGCAATATATCGCAATTTTTGGCCGCCCAATATAATATCTATTTTTCAGCTCCTAAGATCGATTTTTTTGGAAAATTTTATTATATTTATTTTATTTTATTTATTTATTAAATAAACAATAAATAGGTTGTTTTGAAGCAAATAGTTTTGACTCAATTTGTCCTCTGAATGATCAATATCATCTGATGAACATATACAGCAACTTGATTTTTCATCTCTACTTTTAATTTTGATATTAACTGGGTAGAATATCGCAATATATTATATATATATTGCGACATCGTGATAATATCGTATTGTGGCCCAAGTATCATGATACATATCGTATTGTGAGGTCCTTGCCTCTATAATAGACTGTGTTTGATATAGTTTTCTTTTGTATGATGGATTCTAGTCTTGGTTTTATTGTTTCTAATAATCTGATGCATTACTTAGCCTACCAGTAACATGGAGGTCAGTGGAGATCTCCTCACTGTTGTTGCACATCCTAGTGGCCAGTAGAGGAACTGCAACACACCCGCTTCATGGAACTGGGATGGCTGAGCTCGGCTGAGAAGGAAAGGTGACATCCCAAAGTAGGAAAAGCTTGAACATTAAAAAAAAAAACATGTGTTGAAGACCAGAGATGTAAAATTGGACGTATATTTAAAATATGTAATTAACTTGACAGTAGAACAAACATTAAATATCTGTTTCATCTTTTCTGCAAAGACATGAAAATCAAAGTAAATATAAAAAAGATGTTTTTTTTTTCATTTTGCATAAAATCCCAACCTTTTTTGGTTAGTTCTTTTACAAAAGACTGAAGAACTGAGAAAAGGTGTAAAATGTTCCACTTTTTATTTCGTATAAATGTCCTCTAACAGTCTATAATCTGAGAGAAACACCTCACGGCCACAGCGGACTGCAGTGTGATGATCAGCAGTCTGTCAAACGTCCGTTTACTCCAACAGATGACGAACCTGAACACTCGAGACGTCGCTGGTCCTCCAAAGACTTTTACAGATAAACTGCACCGCTGTGTTTCTGAAGTGTTGACGCAGTGCAAAACACAACTTCGCCAAGATCGTAAGTCGGCGTACAGCACTGAGACAATTAAGAGCACAATCTAAAACGAAGGTAATTGGATTCTAATGAAGAGGCTCAGACGGCGCGTCGATAACCTCCCTGACCTCCACATGAAACGAAGCGCCGTCGGCAGAATGCCTACAAAGCCTCGTCTCCGCCTCTTTGAAGTGGCTCAAAACTTGCCATCTGGCACGATCATCACATTTTCACTCCTCACACTCAAACTGAGTGCATGTAGAAGCTCTGCTCCGCCTCGTCTTGTCTCCACTGCCTGGAATCCAACATCTATTTGAACGAGCGGTTGTGAGTCCTGGACGTCGTCTCAACTGGACCGTTCGGGATAATATACCCTTTATAAGCTGGCTGTGTCCCACAGTTCTTTAAAACCTGTTTTCTTTTCTTTAGGTCAGTTCCAGATCTGTCTAACCTTTATTTTATCTCTTAAATTCATGAAAAAAGTTGTGTTAAGCCAGCTAATTGCATGCTTGCATGTTTGGAGTTTATATGAACTCTGGATTTAGAGTTCTGCTTCGGTTAAAGTTATAAAAGACCCTCTTATCGCCTCTGATAACTGTCTTCCCCCTGCACCGGCCCTCATAGAGCCAAGAGGCTACACCCCCCCCCCCCACTAGTCTGGAAGTTAATGTAGTTGCAGTTCCTCTACCGACCACCAGGGGCTGGTCCCAAGAGTCTCTATTGACCTCCGTGTTAAAATATCCAGCTTTGCAACAGAAATAAACAGTCTTTGAATATGAAAGAGAGTTTTGGTCTCCTGTAGCTGGTTCCCACCTGGAACAAACCCTGTTGGTGTGCAGCGAGGACTCGAGCCGCCTCATCGACCCAACCAAACGTCCGCTGCTTTAAAACGCCGAACAGCCTTCTACAACCAGCGCAAACCTCAAACGTACAGCAACCAGCCAAAATAGCAGCTCATATGCTCCCTCCGCCCACAGTTCCTGGTCAGGAATAAATTCAGCCTCTTGGGTGAACATGACACCACAGCTCAGTCTGAATATGGATCAGCATGCTGCTGAATCGAGCCGTGTTAAATATGCACCGTGAACGCCGTCTAAGGCTGGTGACGTTACCATCACCAACACCAGCCTGTCCACCAAACCTGCCAGTACAGAGGTGTCATCCTCACCTCAGGCGCCATGAATTATTCAGGCAATGATAGAAACATTGAGTTTCTTTTGCTTGATGTTGGACTCTGTAGGCCAGACGCTCGCTGGTGTTTCACTGATCTGGTGTTGGCGTCGTCCAACCAGGATGAAGAGAGATAGATGGCATAGCAGGAAACGAAAAACTCCAACTGTTATGAGATGTGTAACCTGTTGAGAAGAAAATACATTTTTTTTCTTTTTAATTCATAACCAAGTTCCTTAATTCATTCTGCAGCCGGTTTATTGATTCATTTTATTTCAGACGTTTGATTTTGCTTCAGTAAGTGCTTCTGGGAAGGAAAACCAAGCTATCTATCCATCTATGTCACTCGTTGGGGTGTCGAAGTGAGATTAGTCCCTACAAACCTGGAGAACTCTGGTCAGGCCTTACGAGCCCGACACCATCACCGGGCTGCAGGAAGAACAAGTTGACATATTTTCTTCGCTCGCTCTTACTAATCTAACAGTGTTAAGTTTTTTTGTTGCGTACATCATTTGTTACTTCACATGTCACACAGACAACGTGGAGTGACACTTTAGTTTGCAGAATGCTGGATTTACATGTATGTATGTGGAGTTTCTCAGCCTTGTTTAGTCCAGTATGTGAAAGCCAAATTGGTAAAATTGGGGGCGTGTCTTTACGTGAAAATTACAGAATGTCAGTTAATCAAGATGCTCAGGAAAGAAATGATGCAGATGGATGGGAAATCTAGCTATGGAGAATGTAGTTTTTGTTGCCGGAAGAAGTTTGGAGATCTCCTGGCGACGATGATGTGACTTTTCTTCTCTCGATCTCTTCCAGTCTGGATTCGCTGTGGCATTCTGAATGTGTTAATGGGTTCAGAAAAAAAGCTTCTCCAGGCCGACTTTTAAATGTAAAAAGATATTTATTTACAAGTAGGGATGTCCGATAATATAAGCCCACCGATATTATCGGCCCGATATTGGCATAAAAATGTAATATCGGTAAATATCGGTATCGGGGTTTTTTTTTTTTTTTGTTTGTTTTTTTTGCACAGACAATGTGTTAATTCCACGACAGGAGATATGTGATGTTTCCTAAAATTAGTTTTGAGGAAAAATAGCCCGCATATATCGGTATCGGTAGATATCGGTATCGGAAATTGAGAGTTGGACAATATCGGCATATCGGATATCGGCAAAAAAGCCAATATCGGACATCCCTATTTACAAGGAAAAGTAGGCACAATAACAGACTCCTGCAGCAGTCTGGGATCTCCTGAAAACGAATTGGTAGGACGAACCGAGCACGTACATCAGTGGAAAGTTTATATAGTTGTGGCCAAGTCTAATTTCAGACAAGTTTGGAATCAATCATGTCTTCTTTTGACAGTTCCAAACATGTTTTTCTCTCTGGACAATAAACATCTGGAGTCTTCTGATAAGAGCCAAACACAGGATATTACTCCCTTTTTCTCTTAATTTTAGATCTCCCAAGTTTGTAAGTGTGGGAACCTGTCTTTGAGAACATCCTTATACAAGAGGAGCAAACAAACTCAATGAACTCAGGTATTTTGCCCCCAAAGGCCTTACAGCTGTTAAAGCACTGTTAAAGAGTCGTAATTGAACTTTATGTAAAAACGTAAATATCATGTAAATATCAGGTATATATCATGTTTTTCAGACACTACAAGAACAAAACTGATTTTATACCAGACATTTTAACAATGAAGGTTTGTTCTGTTTTGAGTCGCCTCCTAGTGGTCAGTAGAGGGACTGCAGGTTTTCTTTCAACAGACATCTAAGTAAAAAAAATTGATCCAATTAAAACAGTTTGTTCTCCTTTTTCTCCAAATTAGAATCAATAAGAGAATCGATAAAGAATCGAATCGTTAAACAGTATCGATAATGGAATTGGAATCTGAAAATCTTATCAATTCCTAACCCTAACACTGGCGCCATCAGAGATGATTTTCATGACATGTTGAGGTTTGATCAGTAAAACAAAGTTTCTCTTGTGTTTTCTTGTTCAACTCAACCACATACGGAGACCCCAACCCCAACTCTAACCCTAACCTTAATCCTAACCCTAACTGGAGCAGAGCTTCCTGACCACCAGCAGCTGCTGCATCCATGTTAGCGAGCGCCTTTAGCGTTCAACTTACTGCTGCATCACACAGAAATGCTGCATATTTTTTTGAGGATGTGCAAGTCATGGGAAACGGGAAACGTGTGACACATTTGCTTCCCTTATTGCATTTTTTATTTGCATTCTTGAGCTGTTTACATAAATGAACGTTTTGCTTTGTTTTGTTCGTTGTTGCTCTGTTCATCTGAATGCCTTTGTAAAGCACTTTGAGTTGACTTTGTGTAAATGAATCTGTGCCACCTGACCACACAGCTGATCTCTGGTAACGCCGCTGCTTTGTGGTGACCAGATGTGTGTTCACTGTTATCGCTGGAATATGAACGTCTGTGGCCATCGTCCAACAGACACAGCCAGGAGAAGTTAGGGGATTAGTTGTGAAAGAAAAACTTGGTGACAACAGATGACTGTGTGTGTGTGTGTGTGTTCGCCGCCGGTCACAGGTGAGTGTCATGTGTGATGATCATTATTGCCATACACCTGCTCCGCTCCTGCAATTAACTTTGCCGATGCAAATGAGCCTTATTGCATCACCGAGGCCTCCCCTCCTCCCCAGCAGACTAGACGATGTTCATCTGCTGGATCTAATTAAGGTAATGACAGAGGGAGGGAGAGATGGAAGGATGGAGGAAGAAGTGGAGAGGCATAAGAGAGAAACTGAAGGGGGGGGGTGGGGAAAGGTGGAAGATGGAAAAAAGGGGGATGAAAGATGTTGGCACAAAAAGAGATTCGTCCATGTGAGTGTGTGTTTTGGATGTGACAGCTGATAGATGTATCAGGACATCTTCTCCTCCTCAGTCTGGTCATGATCATGATAATTATTTAAAAAAAAAAAAAACTAAAAAAATGATGAGCTAAAAATATAATCCACACTTTCCAGTATGGAGTACAAATGTTATTAGTAAGAATAAACAAATATAGACTCAGCAGACGCTTCATCAGCTCCATCGGCTCAATCAGAGGCGGATCTAGAATTCTAGGTGATCCGGGGCTTAGCCCAAAGGATTTTTTGCTACCATGCGCACTGAAACTAAACTTCAGACTCTTTAACAGTGCAAATGTCTTACCGTCAGCAGCCTTGTTGTGGTGAATATATGCCTCACATCCACTGAAAGAAGAAAATATAAAACAAAAACAGGTATTAAGACTGACTGAACATAAACTAAAGATGGAAAAAGCAAAAAAAAAAAAAAAAAAAACAATAACATACATCTTATTTTCTTAGTGCAGCTACCTGTGATCCTGGCTGCCACCTCCGCTATCCTTTACTGCTCTGTTCTTCAGTTCTTTATTCTCAACCCTTTCAATCTTCTCAATCTTTTTCATCTGCTTTCTCCACAACTTTTCTTCATTTTCTTCTTCCTTTTTTCCTCACTCTTTCACTCCTTTCTTTCTTGTCTTCCTCACTCTTTAAATAAAACATTCCAGATGTGTCCTCTTCTCTATAATCCTCCACTCCTGACTTGTGTAACACATTTATATTCTTTTTATTCTCACAACTTCTGTTCTTCACTCATTTCTTCCCCTCGTCATCTCTCTCCTCTTATTATGCCTCCTCTTCTGCTTTTGAATGGTATAGGACTGTTTCTGTCCTTTCCTCTTCACCCACTCATTACTAAAATTTAAAATAACTATTTACATACTTGAAACTTGAATACTTAAAAGATGAAAGAACCAAATATATAACAACAAATACCTAAACAACTATACTCTGTCCATTCGACTCCTTTTCTCCTTTTTACTTTCCTACCCTATGTTTAATTTTTGGTTGTTTTTTTATTGTGCAGCCCAACTTCTTTTTCCAATTACTACCCCCCAACCCTTCCCCCTCAATATGTTTTCTTTTTTTACTTTTTTGTGTTGGGTGGCAACATAAGGCTGTGCCGGCGTGGCTTCATTTGAGCAAATCGATCTATGATGTTATCAGGGGTTATGGCATGCAGGTGGTCCTTTTCAATGGACATGATGGCTAGGTCATTGAGCCTGTCTTGGCCCATGGTCCTTCTTAACCAAGTGTGAAGGCGGCACAAGGCGCTGAAGGAGCGTTCACAGCTGCAGCTACTTACGGGAATTGTCAGGGCCACTTGAAGCACTGCCTTCAGACTGGGAAAACATGTCTCCATCTAGTAACTTGTACACAGTGGCTGTGTCAGGGACTCTTTCTTTCTCCATCTTTCTCTTAATGAAATTTTTTGCCACTAAGAGTTCTTCCGGTTTCAGTTCAATCTTGTAGTGCATGGCAAGGCTTTTGAGAGCACTTTCAGAGAGAAAGGTCACTGTGGATGGGTTACAGGCTTGAATGCCTGACATGAGCTCTTCTCCAACATCTGAAAAAACGATGGGTGAGCTCCTGAATCATCCTGTCTAGGCAAGGATAAAAAAGCTGATGTCTAAAATCATCTGAGGTGGTAGGATTGGAGGTTGATCCACTGGCTGACTCCACCACAAACTCCTCCAATCTTTTTTGCTTCTGCCTGGGACCAACAGGGAGCTGGATGTTATTTTCCTCACATATGGTCATGGCCTTCTTGAACACATCTTCAGCCCCAGAATCTGTGCGGAGATCTGTCAAAGTTTGGACAGTTGCTATCTTGTACTGAGTTGCTCTACCCAAGTCCAAACTTTCCCCCTGCAGGTAGCGGTGAAGCCCTTCAGTTATCCCGAGGAGTTTGGTTTGGCAAACATCACCAGCAGGTAGATGGTCTTTCGTTTGCAGAGCTTTGACAGGATCCCTTTGGCCATGGCTGTCTTCATGGTGGTGAGACATGCCAGAATGGCAGGAAGGTTGGTCAAGACAGCATTCACAGACCTCACCTTGCAAGCCCATCTTGTTGTGGAGAGCTGCACAAGTTCAGATGGCTTTAATCCCAGTTGGTTTTGGATTTCTATGAACTTGTTGTGGTTAACAAGAGAGTTGTTGAAAAATGTGTACATGTTTTCAAGCAGATCGAAGAATGTGGCAGCTTCAGGTATAGCCTTGCATGTGTAGCACAGGACAAGATTGAGCTTGTGTGCATAACAGTGTACATACACAGCTTCAGGGTGTCGCTCTCTCTCTGAACCGGGCCTGAACACCTCCTACTGATCCACTCATCACTGATGCTCCATCGTATGTTTGTGCAACACACATGAGGTCACTCAGGTTGTGTGAGACTGCAGCACTGCCTCTATTCCATCTACAATGGACTTTGCGTCAAAACCATCTAGCTTCTGCAGCCCAAGAAAAGCCTCTTTTGGCGTGCCATCTTCTGTGATATAACGGACACAAACAGCCAGCTGCTCTGTGTGGTGGTCTCTGGCTTCATCTGCCATCACAGAGTACATTTTAGATAATTTAATTTGTTTTGAGATATTTTCAGTTATTTCCTGAGAAATGCTGGAAATCATTTCATTTTGGGTCGAATGGGAGAGGTAGGTGGCATTAGATGGAGGCTTGTATTTTTGGAGAAAGGGGTCAAATTCCTTTAGGAGTTGCATGCATTCTAGGAAGTTTCCTGGATTATGGCTGGTGTCTTGCTCATCGTGGCCACGGAATGGGATGCCTTGCTTCCCTAGAAATGTGGTCACACCCACAATGCGCTGAAGGTATTGCCGCCTCTCTGTTACTTCTGCTGCGCTTGCAGTATTCAGCTGCTCAATCACATCCCCATGACTTTGCGTGCTTTTAAAGCTCTGCCAACAGGTCATGCTTGACATGTGGAGGGCACTTTTCTCATGCTCACGGAAGGTATCCAAAGCCCTTTTCCAATTTGAAAAGCCAGAGCTACTGAGGAGAGCATCTTTGTTGGTGCGAGTATTCTGCCTTCCATACAGCCGACATGAAAAGCAAAATGTGGAGTTCCTGGTTACAGAGTACTCCATCCATTTAAATTGCTCAAACCAGCTTTTGTTAAATGCTCTCTGCTGGGTACCAAACTGGCTGAGAGGGTACTGGGGGAGGGACACCTGCTTTGGGCCACTTTCTGGCGTCCCTAAATCAGTATCAGGCTGTCCACCTGCTGTCCCTTGCTGGTCCTCCTTACATGTAGCTGTGTTATCTGTTTGACAAAAACAAAACCCTAACATTCAGTCAAATCAACTAAAAATTGTTAAATCTTACCTCATCAACTCACTATTAGTGAAGTAAATCTAATTTAATAATATGTATCTCAAATTAAGAACAGAAATGATCTCATGACACTTTTCATATGGAGTGGGGTCTGGACCCATAGTCTTACTAAAAGAAAAGAAAATTAGACCTGCAGATTCACAAACCTGAAACAGCATCTGTTTCTGGTGGTTCTGCACTGCTGCAGGATGGCAGCTGACCTATATTACAAGATATACATTATGTAAACACACACACACACACACACACACACACACACACACACACAGACACAGGGTGGGCTGTAAGTTACATGTGTATATATATTCATTGGCTTCTGCATGTTTACTATAAGGTTAACGTCAGTGGTGGACAATAACCAAGTACATTTACTTTGGTACAAATATGATATACTTAAACTTTACTTGAGTATTTCTATTTTAAGCTAAGTTATACTTCCACTCCACTACATTTCAGAGGGAGATATTGTCCTTTTTACTCCACTAAATTTATTTGACAGTTTAGTTACTTTTCAGTTTACGATTTTTCATATCCTTCATGTGAAAATATTTACATGTGCTGATTTTAATTGTTATACACTGAATGATTGCTTCTTTATGAGATTAGAAAATTCTCCTACTTCTTCAAATAAATGAAATAGGCTACTTTAAACTCCCTTGCATTAGCTGAAAATGCATTGTTTACTGTAGATTGAACCATCCAAAATATACAAAAGAGTTAACATGAGCACAAGTTTAAACATCTGCAGCAGTAATATTAATCCAAAAAACATCATACATAATATAAATCACTGACAGGGATTTTTTACTACACAATGGATACTTCAACTTTTGATACTTTCAGTAGCCTACAGTTTGCTGGTAATACTAATCAATTTACTTCATGAAGGGTTTGATTTGTATTTTTATATTAGTAGCCAACTTTAACTTGAGTAAATACATGGCAATTTGTCACTTGATTACTCAGCAAATATCAAAGACCAGCAGCCTGTTATTCAATCTTATTTTTCATAATAATCCTGGCTTTTTTATTATCATGTAACGCAACATTGACCTTGCTATCTTTCATTTTCAGTGCAGTTGCTGTTAAACATGGACATAACTGATAGCCAGCTAGTAAACCATATCAGTCAAAGATTCACAAACCTGAAACATCAGTCTCTTTAGCAGCAGTTTTGAAAAAAACCTTCTGATGTCCATTTTAGCACGGAGGCGCTACATTCAGTCTGTATCTGGTAGTAACCGCAAACTGTAAACCGTAGTATAACTGTAGTAGAAGAAGAACACCGCGCAGGCAGGCGACGTAGGCTGCTTTCCCGCTCATGCTCCCTCTCTGGTGAACTCCAGTACTACACGTTACACTCACTCATAGACGCTCATAGACAATACTCATATTTTCAGATCCGGGGCTTTTTGGAAAACATTCGGGGCTTGAGCCCAAGTAGCCGCCCCCTAGATCCGCCTATGGGCTCAATACTTTAACACAAATATCTAATCAGCCAATCACACAGATCCAACTCAACACAGTTATCCATGTAGACTTGGTCCAGATGAAGATCAAACCAGCTCAGGATGGAGAAGAAAGAGGACTGAAGTGACTCTGGACGTGTCCTGGTTGTTGGTCTGACTGTTCCAGGAACTGCTGGTCTACTGGGATCTGAGAAAGATAAGATATCCAGATGTTGATGTCAGAGGTCAGAGAAGAACGGACAGACTGGTTGGAGATGATGGAAAGACGACAGGAACTTAACCATCTCTGAACAACACTGGAACCTTGAAGCAGATGTTCTCCAGCAGCAGAAACTGAGGCTACAGACTCAGCAGAACTGGACCACAGAGGACTGGAAGAACGTTGTCTGGTCTGATGAGTCTGGATTTCAGCTGCTACATCCAGATGGAACCAACATGACAGCATGGATCCATCCTGGTCCATCAACGGTCCAGGCTGCGGCGGGTGGTGTGATGGCATACCTGCGACAAGCTAACATTGCTGCGTACACAGCCCTTTAATGTGAATGGATGAATAAGAAACACATGATGCACTTTGTAGACCCTAAAACAAGGTTACAAAGTGGACAAGTGTCAACCATTTACCATTTGGCTGAAGCAATGGAGAAAGTAAGAAAACCTGCAGTCCCTCTACTGACCACTAGGGCGACTCAAAACAGCCCTGCGTTAAGGACTTCGGCCCCTGGATCTGAGCTTCTGGTGTAGTAGGTCCTCGAACCAAGACCATTGTTTATATGTAATATTTATTTATGTATCGTTATTCTTTGAAAATGGTTTTTCTGAGTGTTATTCACACAACAGTTTTTGCTCCAATCAACCAAGCCAACAGTCATGGTTCCCTGGTGTTACACTTATGTTCTGGGTCTCTGCATCGCTGCTGGCTTGTAGTCTAAGAAATCAGCTTGTTTTGGACCATGCTTGGTATCACGAGCCGAACTCAGGTCCCCTGAGTCCTCGGTGTGGATCAGGACTGATCAGGACCGTTACCTACCTGCTGTCAACAAACCTCAAACTGCTCCACAATACTCACCTCCACAACTGTGGAGCTGCACAACACCTTCTACCCCCTCTGCTCACCTCCCTACGGTGGGGGGGGGGCAGTGTTGGGCAAGTTCACTTTCTACACAAACTAGTTAAGTTCATAGTTCATAGAAATTAAAATGAACTAGTTCAGTTCACCATTTCAAAACATTAACTAAATAGTTCATTTTTAGTTCATTTTTTAAAAAATTATTTGTTAATGTTGCTGCGAGCAATTATTTGTCAAAATGATTACCACTGCCCATATACTACACCACCACAAACGGCAATTATTTTATCCATTTTAACTGTCGAAAACTATTGGTCCAATTCTGAATCCTTAACCAACTAGGGTTCACATTAGCATTGAAGCTAACACATTAGCCCATGTAAAACTGTAATTTCCATTTCAGCTTCTCTCTACAGCAGCCATTCCCAAACTTCAGAATACCAAGGACCAATTTGAAATGTGAAGAATCTCTGCAGCCCACCGAAACCTTTAATCACAACTGTGATCAACATACAGGACCAGGAACCATGATCTGATATTAATGTAAGGGGTCAACAAATAAGGTGACACTTGTCATATTAAGTTAAGATGACAGTGGTTTGTTTTATTACTTATGAATGTTTTTTTAATCATGTCATTAATATTATCCAGTAATTAAAAACATATTTAAAAAAGATCGAGGATTTAAAACACAATTGTTTAATTTTATTGACCTCTCACAGCCCACCTGCAGTCCCACAACGGCTCACCAGGGGGCCGCGGCCCACACTTTGAGAATCACTGCTCTACAGTAGATTAAAAATATGAGGAAAAGTTGCTGCCAAATGGTCTTTATTATCAGACAAAAACAGGTCCTTAAGGTGCAAATGTTTTTCCCTCCATTTCAATATTTCAATCCCCCCCGGGAGTCGGGGTCTCCTCCAGCTCTGGGTAACTGTAGCTTTCATCTTCCTTCATGATCATTTTAAACGTTTGATGACGTAATTGTTAGCGTGACAGAAGCGACAGCCCATGTTGCCATGTTTGATTGGTTTCCTCAGATACATATCAGGCTCGTTTGTGGTGGATTTTAAATGAGGTTCGCTGGAAACCTGGAACGGTTTTGACCGTGCGTGAACTTTGAAAGAGCGTCGTTCACAACTGCCCAAATGAGGTCGTTCACGGCCCCCGCTGGTGAAGGAGAAAGAGAGCGCGCTCAGTTCACGTTCACGAAAAATATGAACTAGTTCCTGAACTTTTGTTCAATGAACGCGTTCAGGTACAACACTGGGGATCGACCATTCAGCAGCTCCACCCACCAACTATGGAGCTCACTGACTGACCTTTGTAATATCGATTCAATCACTCACTTCTAAATCTCAGCTCAAAACTAATCTGTTCTGGTTTTCCTTGTCATTCCTTATCATTGATTTATCTATTATCTTTGATTAATTTTTATTCTACTCTCTGTATTTTATTGTGCATTCTGCTTTTATATGACCTTGAGTGTCATGGAAGGCGCCTATAAATTACATTTATTATTATTGTAAATATAACCATGATCTTTTTTAAGCTTTTATTCACAGCTCAAGGGTCAATAAAATGCTAAAGTGATGACAGCAGGGGTTACCTGTCAATCAAATGACATCCAGCCACTTGATTGGCCAGCTTTAGTGCTTAATATAACTTTATCTGAAAAGGATTAACTCCTGTGCAGCCATGGAGAACACAGACATTTTTTGTATCAGGTTCTAAATATTTTTATTTCTGCTGCAAAGTTGGACATTTTTAACATGGACGTCAATGGAGATTTGATTTTTTTTTTCTAGCTAGCCACCACCTAGTGGTCAGTAGCGGAAAAGCAACAAAACCACTGGGGCTCGACCCATAAGTGAGACGGCTCCTACTTGGTCTGGCCCAATTACGCTGGTTTCTGTGCCCAACATCCTGTCTCTTCTGTGTACAGGGTCCTGCGCCACCTGCTGGTGTGGAGGTCTTACTGCAGTTTCCTCCATCAGCTGATTCTCCACCTGACTTTAAACAAATCTTTCGGTCCATTCCTGTTGTTTTTGTTTATTCTTAGATTTCCACACTAAATCCTTTCAGAATGCACTTTTTATTTTTTATTTTCATTGTCTTGAAATTATCTTTTGCTCGGTGATGTTCTCACAACAGTTTTTTTTTAGCAACCAAGCCAAGAGTTTGCAGTAGAAGTAAATTACCCGTGTACACCGGATAGCTTCTTTCCTGCATATTCATGTGCACCATCAGAGATGCTCAGGTCCTCAGCTTCTGTTCTACAGGAGGGCTTGTATTATATTTCTGCTAGTTTTTCTTGAACATCTGCTCCTTAATTTACCTTTGTGTGGTCCCCCCTAAGTGTCACCTGCCGTTCCACGTCTGAGGAGGAGCACTTCCTGCTGAACGTAATAAACTCTCATTCAGACCTGACAGATCTACTCACATCAGTTCAGATGATTCTTCGCCAGCAGAGGCTCAGAGTGTTTTCATTTTTCATCATCTCCGTCGCGCCGCCTGACGCGCTCTGCGGCGTCGACGTGAACACAACAGACCCTGATTCACCAGGTGGTGTTCCCATCACTCATCCAGCAAACAGAAGAAAGCCGCCGCAGTCGCAGACGACGTCACTGCACAGGTGATGCGTATTTAAGGTGGAAAAGCGACGAGTAATATCTAGTCGCCGGTTCTTTACCCCAGCTCTCATCTCCTCTGGATCTCTTTTCTTCCAGTCATCCTCTGCTGGCTTTAATCTGACGAGCCGCTACAGTGACTGATTGACCAGTGAATGAGCTGTTTATTGGATGCAAGGAAAAACAAATTGCAGCTTGGCGTGTTCCCCGAGTCACCTAATGAGAGTCAGGATGGAGTGTACGCTCCCTCTGATTTCACTATTCTCTCTCAGCGTGTGCAAAACCCAAAATAAGATTTGGTCCCGTGCCAAGGCAACCATCAATCACGCGCCAACCAGGAGCCGTGACGGTGTGGATGAGCGCCGCACACATGAGAGGAGATCCTTCAGGTACCGGCACACGTTTGTCTGGACTGAAGAGTCCAAAATAATAAATGACGCATATGTTCATGACTTAAAAGAAACTCTAAACTTTGGTTGTAAAGTTGGAAAAGTTATCACGGCCCAAAGAAGGCAAAATAAAGATTAGTTCCAATTCCTTAACTCCTCCCTGTCAGTCACAGAAACATGAATATGACTGGAGGCTCTGAGCATCACGCAGCGTTGTGGTCGAGTCACCAGAATTCAAGTCGGAGCTGAGTCCAAGTCATTAAAGAAAAGTCTGAGTCAAGTCAAGATTCAAGATTCAAGCCTTTATTTGTCATATGCATAGTTAACACAGGGTCAAGGATGCAATGAAATGCTTGCTGGGAGAAAGAACCGCTTATGACTCGCCAAGGGGATACCGGTAAAAAAATACGATAAAAATACAGTCTAGACTGTAGAGAATTCCAACATAATATGCAATGAAAAAATTTTCAAGCATATGCGGTAAGTGTACAGTAGGTCACAGTGTGTAATATAATAATAATAATGATAATATAAGTATAGGTAATGTAAGTGTATATATAATGTGATATAGTATAGTATAGATACTCAGTATGCATATAATATGATAATATGATTGTAATTGTATAATATAATATAGGTATGTAATTATGTAATTATGTATATAATATGTATATAATATGATAATAGTGATAATAATGATAATATGAGATACAATATACACAGAGTGATACAGTATACACATAGTGGATTTCAACAATATATAATATAACATTTTCAAAAAGTATACAGTAATGTACAATATAAAAAGATATTAAAGTGTCAACATTATCTAAAGTGTCGCAGTGTAAGGTGCATGGGATGAGTTTGTATACATTCATTGCACATTAATATTACATATGATATATTGCACATAGTGGAGTATTGCACATTGTCTAGAGCAGTGGTTATGACAGGATATGGCATTGAGGTAGTGAAGCATGTAGTGACATGTTGTGTAAAGAGTCCTTATGGCAGTCCACTGCTAATCTGAGTCGAACCATCATTGATCCAAGTTCTGGCCTCTACTGATCCAAGTTTAAGATAAGAAGAAGCTTTATTTGTCCAATAATGGGGAAATTTCTTTATGTCAGACGAGTACAGACGAGCCGCAGTGCAGCAAGAACGCTAAAAATTAGTTAAAAAGTATCTAAGATGAATAAGAAATTGAAAATACAAATAGTCAACATGTTTATCTAAATATACAAAAATATATATAATGCACTTCAATAAAACAGAGTCTAGTGTACTATGGTTATGAACAGGATATAGACATCAATAATATCAGCTAAAGTGACTACAGGATGTTGAGCTGGACCTCCTGATGACCTCGTCCAGCTTCTTCCTCTCTCTCTCCAGCAGACCACAGGTACAGGATGGATGATACCACCACAGAGTCATAGAAGGTCCTCAGAAGGGCCCCTTTCACTCCAAAAGTCTCCTCAGGAGGCGAAGCCTGCTCTGGCCCTTTCTGTCCACTACGTCCAGTGTTGGGAGTCCAGTCCAGTTGATTATTCAGGTGAACACCCAGGAACTTAGAAGAGAGCTCTCTCAGCATTCATTCCCTGGATGCTCACTGGTGTCTGAGGAAGTCCACCACCATCTCCTCGGTCTTCCCAGCTGATTAGGAGGTCCAGGTCCTGCATCAGTCTTCTACTCCGCGTCGTCATCATCAGTGATGAGGCCAAAAATTGCAGAGTTGCTGGAAAACGTCGGCAGAACACAGCTGTCCATGTTGTGTCTGAAGTCCACAGTGTAGAGGGTGAAGAGGTAGGGGGCCAGGACACTCCCCTGGGGGACACCCAGACTAGAGGTCAGGAGGTCAGACACACTGTCCCGGGCTCTCACAAACTGGGGCTGGTTTGTAAGGTAGTCCAGGATCTACTCCACCAGGTCAAAGTCCACAGCAGCCCTCTCCAGTTTGTCCCTCGAAAGCCTGGAGCTGTGAAGTGGTGGGGTGATCCAGGTCCAGTCCAACACAGATCTGAGTCCAGTCCACTTCTGATCCAGGTTCAGTCCACTTCTGATCCAGGTTGAGTCCACTTCTAATCCAGGTTGAGTCCACTTCTGATCCAGGTTGAGTCCACTTCTGATCCAGGTTGAGTCCACTTCTGATCCAGGTTGAGTCCACTTCTGATCCAGGTTGAGTCCACTTCTGATCCAGGTTCAATCCACTTCTAATCCAGGTTCAGTCCACTTCTGATCCAGGTTCAATCCACTTCTAATCCAGGTTCAGTCCACTTCTGATCCAGGTTCAGTCAATTTCTGATCCAGGTTCAGTCCATTTCTGATCCAGGTTCAGTCCATTTCTAATCCAGGTTGAGTCCACCTCTGATCCAGGTTGAGTCCACTTCTGATCCAGGTTGAGTCCACTTCTGATCCAGGTTGAGTCCACTTCTAATCCAGGTTCAGTCCACTTCTGATCCAGGTTGAGTCCACTTCTAATCCAGGTTCAGTCCACTTCTGATCCAGGTTGAGTCCACTTCTAATCCAGGTTCAGTCAATTTCTGATCCAGGTTCAGTCCATTTCTGATCCAGGTTCAGTCCATTTCTAATCCAGGTTGAGTCCACTACTGATCCAGGTTGAGTCCACTTCTGATCCAGGTTGAGTCCACTTCTGATCCAGGTTCAGTCCACTTCTGATCCAGGTTGAGTCCACTTCTAATCCAGGTTCAGTCCACTTCTATTCCAGGTTCAGTCCACTTCTGATCCAGGTTCAGTCCACTTCTAATCTAGGTTCAGTCAATTTCTAATCCAGGTTGAGTCCACTTCTGATCCAGGTTGAGTCCACTTCTGATCCAGGTTCAGTCCACTTCTGATCCAGGTTCAGTCCACTTCTGATCCAGGTTGAGTCCACTTCTAATCCAGGTTCAGTCCACTTCTATTCCAGGTTCAGTCCACTTCTGATCCAGGTTCAGTCCTCTACTGATCCATAATAATCAGGGATTATTAAAATCCTCTATCTATATAAATTTTTTCAACCACATCACCCCCAACTCTTTTTTTCAGGACTGAACAAAACCCCAAACAAAAACCAACTACGCTACCAAAAGACATTACAATCAAGCATCAGAATCAGAATCAAAGGTCCAGTCGATGTAATGAGGCTGGTGAACGTCTCAGATGTTCATGGCGCAAATGTTTGGAGAAACGTCCCGCTGTGGACTAACAGAGACCACAAAACCCACATCTACGTCATGATGGAGAAGACAACAGAGGTGATGAGGAGGTGATGGACAGGGTTGGTATCCAGGACAGGAATGTAGAAGGTCAGATGGATGGAGATGGTTGTAGTGAAGACTTTCTTCTAGAAGAAGCAGGAACACAGGGAGACTGATCAGAGTGGAGGGAGGAGCACACAGGTGGACCACACCTGGAGATGATGGACCCTGGAGGAGATCAGAGACTGTAGAGTAGTGGGAGGAGAGAGAGTAGCCAGACAGCAGAGGATGGAGGTGGAGGATGGAGTTGTGGAGGACGACTATGGTGGTGTGGAGGATGAAGAGGAGGAAGCTGAAAAAGGAGGAGTGTTGTGTGTCTTTCAGAGTGGTGATGAGACTCTGGATGGTCTGGAGGAGCTTCCAGGTGACTGGACCACTACAGCTGATGTGATCAGGGAGACAGGTAGGAGAGGACTTGGTAGGAAAGGAGACAAGGAGACTTGGTGGTGGAGCATGAACAGAGAAAGAGGTGAACTAAGAAGAAGGACTAAAGAGAGGAGACAGGAGGACAAGGAGACACAGCGTCAGGAGAAGATCCAGGTGGAGACCAGACAAAGGACGTCTGATGATCTGTCTGCTGGTTGGACAGTAAGGAGGGACAGACGGACTGATACAGGTTAGAGAGACGGAGAGATGGAGATGGAAGGATGAGGAGTAAAGCAGGGGTGCAGCAGGGGTGATATGGGGGTGCAGCAGGAGTAAAGCAGGGGTGCTGTGGGGGTGCAGCAGGGGTGATATGGGGGTGCAGCAGGGGTGATATGGGGGTGCAGCAGCATGGGTACTATGGGGGTGCAGCAGGGGTGCTGCGGGGGTGCTGTGGGGGTGATATGGGGGTGCAGCAGGGGTGCTGTGTGGGGGTGCATCGAGCTCCTAAATCTCAGTCAGTCTTTCACCAAACAAACGGCAGCTTCATGTTTTCCTGATTTATTAGAGATCCTCCCTTTCTGTTCTCCTTCTCCTCCTCTTAATCTTTCATTATTGTCTCCTCTTCTCTCCTCGAGGGTTGCAGTGTGAACTCACTACACACTGTGTGTGTGTGTGTGTGTGTGTGTGTGTCACGTGATCTTAATGACAGTCTGTCTGATCTCACATTTCTCTCCTTCAGCTTCATGTGTTGATGAAACCTGATGTTTCCTTTTGTTGCCTTTAACAGAAGCTTAATGTCTCTTCTCGCAGTTCAACGTGACTTTATGAATTATTTGCGCCACGGCTTCTTCTTCTTTTCTTCTTTTTTTTCTTTTTTTTCTTTTTTTTTTTTGGTGTCAAGGCTGCCCTCGCTCATTAACATGCCGTCTTTATTAGCCGGGGCCGCCGCTGTTTCCCGCTCACACGTGTGTGTTTTGGGCGGGTGTTTGTGCCGAGGACCGCAGTAATTAATCTGCCGGCCCTCAGCTCTGATTAGGCTCAGATTCTTCCTCACAGCTGAACGCTCTCCACCTCCGTCCTGTTGGACCGAGCTCATCAACATGCTGAGAAACACACGGTCACATATGATGATTTATGTTTCCGTTTGTCAGGAAACACAGAAGACGGCGGCGGCGGAGCGGGAGACCGGGGAGAGCCACACCTGGTTCAGGTGGATTTACAGTTAGTTTTCTCCAAAACTGTCTTTTTTTTGTGGCTGAAAGTTGATTCTGACACTGATGTTTTTTTTTTTTATTTATTTATTTAGTTTCTAACCTTTTTTTTATAACTTTATTTGCAAATCATGCTATACAAAAATCAACAAGGTATACAATGGTATGGCACAGCACATAAAATGATGGAGTAAATTATAAAAATATATAGTATTCTGACACTGATGTTTTCAGGTAGAGGCGTAGTAGACGATGACATCATCTAACTAACGGTTACTAACTATTTATTTTATCAGTCAAATGAAACATTTAAAGTAACTGACATGAGCAGGATTACATCAGTTAGAGCTCCAGTTCAATTCAAATTCAGTTTAAAAAAGTAGATAAATGTATTTCTCACAGACATATGTTAAAACTGCATCATAAATATTTTGAAAAATAAATATAAAATCTAAATATTAAATAAATATTTCATATTATGTCAAATTTCCAGAACAGTTTCTGGTCATATAAAAAAAAAAAACTGCAACCCTCTCTTTTTAATATTTTTAGTAAAAGTAAAATAAAAAGCTGATTTGATCTTAATATTCTGATGATCAACAACATTAACTTTTGTCACTGAGTCATTAAAATAAAAGGTTGTGGATCGACAGCAGCATTAATTTAAAGCAGCAGTTAGAGCACATGTGTCAAACACAAGGCCCGCGGGCCAAAAGTCGCCCGCCACGTCATTTTATGTGGCCCTCCAGAGCTTGTGCATTATTGGCTTAAATTTTAAACCAATATTTTAAGACTTAAAATAAGCTTACACCACTTTAAAGCACATATTGACAATAAACTACATCTCCCATAATGCACTTCATCGTTATCCACAATGAAAACAGTAGCTACTAGCAAGACGATTTTTCAGAAATGATGGACTTAAAAACCTTTAAAAAGTAACCCCAAACTAACATGTCCAAGAAAAGAAAAATTGATGCACAAGGAAGACAGTTTCCTGAACGATAAAAAACAATTGCAAGTTTATATCTCAAGGTGAAATAACAGTATGAAAGATTTTAATCTATGTTGGCATTTAACTCGGAGCTAAGTATGCTAAATTTAGCCTGCAAGAAAAACAAAAAATCGCTTCTGCTTCTGAAACCAAGGTAATGGATACTCCACAAACCTTTAGTTTAATATAATATAATAATGATTTAAATATTTGAAACTTGAATACATAATAAATACAGAAACCGTTAACATTATAATAAGGTGTAGTTTCATTTATTTTGATTTACATTACATTTTGTTACATTCATGCTGTCAATCTGGCCCTTCCAGGGCCACCATGATGCTGATGTGGCCCTCAGTGAAAATGAGTCTGACCCCCCTGAGTTAGAGCATCAGTCTGAAGGTCCCACCAGACCAGGTTCAGGTCTGGACTAGAACATTCCTCAATCTGGATTTTCTCTTCTATCCTTCCTGTTGTAAACGTGCTGCTTCCTGTCACATGACCTAGTGTCACACAGGTGGACTCTGGAGCACGGAGGAGTTGGTGGTCTCCACATCATCATCCCCCCACCACCGTGCTTGACAGCAGGTCTGAGGTGTTCCTGCTGGTTCCGTCTGTCCCAGAAGTCTGCTGGTTTGTCCAGATGCAGTTTTTGTGAACCTGGAAACCTTCCACACTGACTCCTGGTCCAGTCTTCTTCTAGCTGCGTATCGAGGTCAGGGCAATAAGCTTTATTTTATTTTACATTTTTTTAAGATGAGATTTACACTAAATATGTGTTACTGACAAGTGCTGATGTTAAAAGTGTTTGAACAACAAATGTTATGGCACTTTAGTTCATATGGCAGCAGAACATTTACATAAAAGTGACCTTTACACTACTTTTGAATTTATTATTTGATTTTGCGTATACAATGCGATTAATCGTGATTAATCAGGGAAATCATGCGATTAATCGCGATTAAAAATTTGAATCATTGCCCAGCCCTAGTTTGAATACTTCGACCTGCCACAACTGCAGTAAAATAATAACAATAATTATAATAACGGTGTAACAGACCATAATTATAACTGCGTTATTTCAGGGAAGTTGCCCTTTAGGTGCGATGAGAAGTCAATAAGCCCCAACTGTACAGATTTAATAAAACACACACACACACACTCACACACACACACACACACACACACACACACACACACACCACACTCACCCTCCTCCCTCAACGTGATCTGCAATAATTGTAGCATTGAATAATAGAGCAAACAGAGAAAAGGTCAGTCCTGATCGGTGACTACAGAAGGGATTGTGGGTGAGGAGAGGAGATGAAATGAGGAGACGAGAGACGAGGAGACTCAGCGGCTGCTTCCTCCTCTCACCACTAGTCTGCGCTCTCGCATCGAGGATGAGGGTTGGACACCAGGCAGTTCTCTCACTCTGCCGTTACTGACGGTTTCATCCTCGCAGCAGCAGCAGAGAAGTCAGGAGACGCCTCACTGACAGTCACACACCTGCAGCGACGGTTTCACAACTACACGTCCCACAATGCACCGTGGCTCAGTTAGTTACCTGGCATCGATCCTGCCTCAGCAGTTTAGGGGTCGAGTGGCGGATTCAGTCTTTCTTTAACTGCAGGACTGGTCGTAGATATCTGACACCAGGTGCTGCAGGAACAGAGACCAGCACACCTGCGGTAAAAGACCACCGCCGTGGCGGGAAACCATCAGCGAGGGATTTTCAGGGCGTTGAACTCACGCAGGTCACGTGTGCACTTTGATCTGGTCTGTGAGAGCGCACGGAGACGACTGACACCTGAAAACCTTCCTGAGGGGACGTCAGAAACTGGGAGAACTGGGAGAACTGGGAGAACTGGGGAGAGGAGAGCAGCAGGAGATGACTGTCCAAACAAAACTGGCACATATTATGTCCAAAAATGAGCCATTTTACAAATACTGATATTTTCGAACAACAAAAAAGGGAATTTTGTAAAGTTTGTGATTTTATGACAAAAGTCCTGGTTACAGAACAGGGAGTTATGATCACACACACACAAAAAAATCACCAATTTCACAACAAATATTCAAACAAAAAAAAAGCCTTTTTTTGTTGTTACAACTTAAAGAGGTGATTTTTCCAGATTTACCATTTTAAAACAAAAATGTGTGATTTAAAAGACAAGAAAGAGGATCTCAGCACCGGTTTGTCAGAAACACCATCGTAGACGGAGACCAGACATCCCTTTGACGGTAACCATGGTGATGATGCTGCTGATTGACAGCCCTGATGTACGTAAACACTTTAACTGTGGACATTAAGGTCATGTTTAATTCTAAAATATAGTATGTGTCCTTTTATATTAATATTTACATTTTTGAGGTTTGCTTTAAATGACTGTCAGCTGTTATCTGTTTGTTTGTTTGTTTGTTTCATAGGGATGTTGAATTTTCAGATTGCTACCATCTACCATCTCAACTCTATCCTGAAAAGGTCAAAAGTGAAGTGATCTCACACTTGAGGAATAAAACATATCTTAGTGTTTTAAACCAACAAATACTGACTGATGAGTCGTCAAATGTTGAATTTCTTATAACTGCTACTGCGGGAAAAAAAATTGCTGTAAAATTGTAAATATGTTAATATTGCACATTTCGGTCATAATCTTACTGACTAATCTCAAATTTCAGAAAATTGTGATTTTTTTTTTTAAATTTTTGTTTAATGTAAAATTTTCGGTGTAATTGCAACCTTATATCCTGTGATCAAGACATTCTGCTGTAAAATAATTAATTGACATAAAACTGTGAGTTTTGTTGTTTGATCAAGAATTTTGAAAATCTTAAACAAAATTGGGACTTTTGAATTGTTGCGTTTTGCAGATTTGCATGTTTTGTTTTGTTTTTTTGTAAAAGTCCCAAATTCTTGCTGCAAAGTCACGACTCGAAACTTTCTGGCGTCAGAAGCGATGTCGCCGCTCAACCGTCGTCCTGCAGTGAGCAGAAGGGGGAGGAGCCTGAGCCCCACCTGGAGTCTACCTGTGCATGTGGCTGACTGCCAGTTCCCTTCTTCCAGACTCAGATCAGAGCGAGGCTGCTGTTTTAGCGACGCTGGATGGTGTTGGAGGGTCATGTCATGTGACCGACCTGTCGTTAATTAACCTCATTAATGTGTCGGATGCTCCTCCATCAGTCTCTGATTTGCTCCACATGCTTTTGCTGCTCCTGTTCCAACTTCTCAGAGACGTGATTGCTCAGCTGATATTTTAAATCGCTATTTTATGCAAAGTTGGGGGAATGGTCTCTTGATTGACAGCTCACTGGGACAGCCCAGGCAGATTTGGACCACCTCCAGGAGAAGCCCACCGCCGCCGTCGTCTGAAGGTGTTTCAGGTTATCATCCATCAGAAGCAGCTGTTTCCCCGATTGATCATATTAAATAAGCTGGTTTATAAATGAATATGTTGTTTCTGCAATCATCCTCATGAAAACAGAAATATGGAAGAAAAAAACGCCCTGAACTGGAATTATTATTTCCTGTCTGGTAAATAAATAAATGTGTCATTTCTGAACATATTATTCACTTTTATGATGTGGCCGTGGAGGATGCTGAGCCTGTGGACTTGGGGTGGACTCGTCTATTACTGGATCTGAGGTCGCTGAGGTAGTTAAAAAGCTGCACAGTGGCCGGGCTCCAGGGGTGGACGAGATCCACCCTGATTTCCTGAAGGCTCTGGATGTTGTAGGACTGCCTTGGTTGACACGTCTCTGCAACATCGCATAGAAATCGGGGGCAGTACCTCTGGATTGGCAGACCGGGGTGGTGGTTCCCCTTTTTAAGAAGGGGGACCGGAAGGTGTGTTCCAGTTCCAGGAGAACCAGACTCCTCAGCCTCCCTGGTCAGGTCTATGCAGGGGTGCTGGAGAAGAGAGTTCGATCGATTGTCGAATCCCGGATTCAGGAGGAACAATGTGGGTTCCGTCCTGGTCGTGGAACACTGGACCAGCTCTATACCCTCACTAGGGTCCTGGAGGGAACATGGGGAATTTGCCCAACCAGTCCACATGTGTTTTGTGGACTTGGAGAAGGCTTTTGACCGTGTCCCTCGGGGGGTCCTGTGGGGGGTACTCCAGGAGTACAGGGTGCTGGGCCCGTTGTTACGGGCTGTCCAGTCCCTGTACAAATGGAGTGGGAGCTTGGTCCACATTGCCGGTTGTAAGTCGGATTCGTTCTCAGTGAGAGTTGGACTCCGCCAGGGCTGATCTTTGTCACCGATTCTGTTCATAACGTTTATGGACAGAATTTCTAGGCGCAGCCATGGAGCGGAAGGGTTCCGGTTCGGTTGTGTCAGGATCTCGTCTCTGCTGTTTGCAGATGACGTGGTCCTGTTGGCACCATCGAGTGGGGATCTGCAGCTCTTGCTGGAGCGGTTCACAACTGAGTGTGAAGCAGCAGGGATGAGAATCAGCACCTCCAAATCTGAGACCATGGTTCTCAGTCGGAAAAGGGTAGAATGCCTCCTCCGGGTCGGGAGTGAGGTTCTGCCTCAAGTGGAGGAGTTTAAGTATCTCGGGGTCTTGTTCACGAGTGATGGGAGAAAGGAACGGGAGATCGACAGACGGATTGGTGCGGCGTCTGCTGTGGTGGTGACTCTGTACCGGTCCGTTGTGGTGAAGAGAGAGCTGAGCCAAAAGGCAAGGCTCTCTGTTTACCGGTCGATCTTTGTTCCAACCCTCACCTATGGTCATGAACTGTGGGTAGTGACCGAAAGAATGAGACCACGGATACAAGCGGCGGAAATGAGTTTTCTCCGCAGGGTGGCTGGACTCTCCCTTCAAGATAAGGTGAGAAGTTCGGTCATTCGGGAGAGACTCAGAGTAGCGCCTAGGATGGATGGATGGATGGATGATGCTAAAGATATCAATAATAATATCAATATCAATAATATTCTACAAAATAGTGAGTTTTATACCTTATTAGACATTTCTAATAATTATTTTTACACATCCATTAATTTTTTTATCACTTCACCTTTGAGTTTATAGATTTTTCCAGTTTGTTAACAGAAATGTTGAACATCTACTGAGGTCGACGTGAACAACTTTTCTTCAGAGCTGATGGAGACGTAACGACTAGAACAGCCATTCCCAAACTTCAGAATACCAAGGCCCAATTTGAAATGCGAAAAATCTGTTGGGGCCCACCCCAACCTTTAATCACAACTGTGATCAACATACAGGACTAGAAGCAATGTTCTGATGTTAATGTAAGGGGTCAACAAATATAGGTAAAACTTGTCATATTAAGTTAGGATGACAGTAGAATTACACTTAACTGGTTTGTTTTATTACTTCTAAATGTTTTTTTTAATTGTGTCATGGATATTTTACACTAATTAAAACATGTTTTTAAAAGATTAAGGATTTAAAACTTTTAATGAGCTCTCACTGCCCACCTGCAGTACCACGACGGCCCACCAGAGGGCCGCGGCCCACACTTTGGGAATCATTGGACTAGAAGATTCAACGTTCCGCCAAAAACCAAGAATTAGACATCAGCTGTTTTAAAGCAGAGAATTGATATTCACGTAAGATCACTGATCGACCTGAAAGGACCAGGTCTGCAGAGAAACGACATTCATCTGCAGACCTGCTGGAGGACCTGCAGACCTGCTGGTGGAAATCTGCAGACCTGCTGGAGGACCTGCAGACCTTCTGGAGGACTTGTAGACCTGTTGGAGGACCTGCAGACCTGCTGGTGGAAATCTGCAGACCTGCTGAACGACCTGTAGACCGGCTGGAGGACTTGTAGACCTGCTGGAGGACCTGCAGACCTGCTGGTGGAGATCTGCAGACCTGCTGGAGGACTTGTAGACCTGCTGGAGGACCTGTAGACCTGCTGGAGGACCTGCAGACCTGCTGGAGGACCTGCAGACCTGCTGTTGGAGATCTGCAGACCTGCTGGAGGACCTGTAGACCTGCTGGAGGACCTGTAGACCTGCTAAAGGACCTGCAGAACTGCTGGAGGACCTGCACTCCTGCTAGTGGAGATCTGTAGAAAACTGCTGGTGGACCTGTAGACCTGCTGGAGGACCTGTAGACCTGCTAGAGGACCTGCAGAACTGCTGGAGGACCTGCACTCCTGCTAGTGGAGATCTGTAGAAAACTGCTGGTGGACCTGTAGACCTGCTGGAGGACCTACAGACCTGCTTGTAGAGATCTGCAGACCTGCTGGAGGACCTGCAGACCTGCTGGTGGAGATCTGTAGAACTGCTGGTGGACCTGTAGACCTGCTGGAGGACCTGCAGACCTGCTAGAGGACCTGTAGACCTGCTGGAGGACCTGCACTCCTGCTAGTGGAGATCTGTAGAAAACTGCTGGTGGACCTGTAGACCTGCTGGAGGACCTGCAGACCTGCTTGTAGAGATCTGCAGACCTGCTGGAGGACCTGCAGACCTGCTGGTGGAGATCTGTAGAACTGCTGGTGGACCTGTAGACCTGCTGGAGGACCTGCAGACCTGCTTGTGGAGATCTGCAGACCTGCTGGAGGACCTGCAGACCTGCTGGTGGAGATCTGTAGAACTGCTGGTGGACCTGTAGACCTGCTGGAGGACCTGCAGACCTGCTGGTGGAGATCTGTAGAACTGCTGGTGGACCTGTAGACCTGCTGTAGGACCTGTAGACCTGCTGGAGGACCTGTAGACCTGCTGGAGGACCTGCAGACCTGCTGGAGGACCTGCAGTCTTTCTAAGTTAACTTTCTGGAGGCTCTGGAGGAAGGAGAAGGAGAAGTGACGCCAGGAGAACGTCCTACTGTGCTGATTCACCGTGTGACCAAACGCTGAAGCTGAAGTTGAGACTAATGAAGTCTTAAATTCAGTTATAGTTTATTAATGTCAGAGACACTCCGCCATTAATCATGTTATAACGCCCCTGAGTGTGTGTGTGTCGCGGTAAACCGTGCACGGGTGCTGCGAGTGTTTGTTTGCGTGTTTGAGCACGTGCACGTGTGTGTGTGCATGTGTGTGTGGTGTGTGTGTGTCTCCAGCAATAATATCACATACATTTTAAAGGGCCGTCATTATCGCCGTGGGTTACCCCCCACCCCCCACCCCCCAATCACAAACCCCACAAACCATTTTCATTCCAAACTCATTAATATGCAAACTTATTCAAATGAGATTGTAATTAAGCATCTACTGAGTGGGAACCCTTTTCATGATAATTTATGATAAACTCCTCGCCACCTTTGATTGAGATTGATTTTTGGTGCAGGCAAGCCGACCTGAATACAAAGCTGCACCTGAGAGACCTGGAGGGAGAATAACACTTTTAAAACAGCAAACTTATTTCATGGCTGATTGTGCCACAATCATCTTGGAGGAGTAACAACGACCTATTTGAATAATGCGTTCCCACTGTGCTCAGCCTAAAAAAATAAGAAAAAACTGGGCATATTTGTTTCTGGCGTCGGTGTGACGGCGTGAGCGAGCGTCTGTGTTTTATAATGGAGGGTAAACCAAGCAGAACTGACTTTAACCAGCAATCCCTCGGAGTAATTCAGACTGATGAACTTTCTCCGACTGAAACTTTTCACCACGACGTTACTTTTATACAAATGGCTGCTCCGTCGCGTTTGTAGCGATTATTCAGCGCCCGTATTTTATTTACGCCGACGCCGCCCCGAATACAGTGATCCCTTATTTTTCGCAGTTAATGGGGACCGGAGACCGCCCCCTCCACTTTTCATCTAACCCCGTTTTCTTCTGCCGTCCCACGAGACACACACTACATTACCCATAAGGCCACTCCATTACCGATAAGGCCACCTTCTTAAAGGGGCCGGACTGGCACGCAACATTTCTTCGCTGTGAGAGAACGCGCACAACATCCTGTGATGTTTCCGCAATTTTTTCTTGATTCTTTTTTAATATTATATATTTTTGAAAAATCTGTGAATAACTAAAACAGTGGAACTTAAAGAGCGAATTGGCAAGGGATCACTGTATTTCAGCGGGGCCGCCACGTCCGACGCAGCTTCACGCTCCTCTGGTCCACCGGCGTTAAAACACGAGGGGTTTGGGGGGTCGGTTGAATACTGAGCAGACCGTTCACACATCTTTTTACATTTTTAAAAGGTGGCCGGCATGAATCCGCTCAGCTTGTCCTCGTTCTGCCCCGAACGAACGTTTCCTCTCCACGGTGAGGCCAAACAAGAACCGAAGCCCTCAACAGCCTGGTCCTGGATGGACCCCTGTCCTCGGTGATGACCATCACGACGGAACCCGGGACCAACATGGACTGAAGGACCACTCAGCCAGGAAGAAGACATTACTCCAGAAGAGACAGAACAGAGACAGATTACAGTTTGTAGACGCTCACAGGGACAAAGAGCTTCACTTCTGGAGACATGTCCTGGTCTGATGGAACTAAAACTGAACTGTTTGGACATGATGACCATCGTTACATCTGGAGGAGAAAGACCTGAGAACACCATCCAACTGTATAGTACGGTGGTGGCAGCATCATGATGTGGGGCTGATTAGCTGCAGGAGGGACTGAGGGAAAAAGATTATGTAGAAATTTATTGGAACGTTTGACCCAAATCAGACAGTTTAAAGGCACAGATACCAGAAACTAAATAGATGGATGGAAACTTCTGACTCTGGAGAAAGTACCACTGAAATAAAAACAATTATCTCGTTGTTCTGGCATTGAGCAAATAGAAATAATGTTGGTAATCCTAACTGACTTGAAAAAGAGTTTAGTCTGATATGATGTCAGACAGTGAGAAGAAAAATGTTATTTTTTTTATACAGCGATTGTAAACTTCTGGTTTAAACTGTATGTAATTAGAACCGTTAAACCCTAGATAGTGCATTTAATCCATCCATCATGAATAATTTATCTGGGGTGATTTCAGATGGAACGAAAGCTTCCGTCTCTTCTTTCTTTTTTCTTTTTGGGGTCTGCTGGCACTTGAACAAAAAAGTTCAAGCAACACAAAAGACTCTTGTTCAAGTTAAAGTATCAGTTTCAGTTTCATTTTTACTAATTTTATTGAAGCTTCGTTGAGGTGATACAGTCTTCTCGCCGTTCAACAGCCCAAAAGAAAGTTTTAAAGACCTGCTCCGGGTCCCTGCTGACAACTATACATACTGCCGTACCACCGATGACACGTCATAGAGCTTCAGTAGAGCTTCAGTAGAGCTTCAGTTTGACATCAGGGCAGATGTTATTAAGAAACTAAAGAAGGTATTGATGGAAGAGAAAATGAGAGAGTGACCGGATATTTGACCAAATAAACCTGGTTCCACTTCTACTGGGGGCCCATTGAGCTAAATATGACAAAAGGTTCTTTTATGTTGCTTTAAATCAACCCCAGGTCAATTAAAACATAGTGGTAAGTGTATGTTTGTGTTAGAGATTAATACAACAGGGATCAGAGCAGTTCTGAGTTGCACCAGAATCTGTTTTTGCACCACGACGTTTGGTTAACACCTCAGCATCAAACCGACGGTGTGTCTATGCTATAGGGGGAAACCCTACACTGTACCCTGATGTGCACCTCTCTCCAAATGTAAGTATTTGCTGTATCGATGCGGACCGGAGAAAATGGACCGGAGCATTGTTCATCTTCGTCCCAGTATTTCCCACCTACTACTTCTTTGTTGTTTTCAAGTTGGGTAAAAAGGATAGTGGGTGGTCTGACCACCCGCTACCTGCAACCCCAAACCCATGATGGCAATATACCCAGTTTGCAGAAAGTGGCAAAAGACACGCCCATTGCCACACCTACAAAGTGAGTAAGGGAGTCGGCATAATGGGTAGCAGCTTTAGGGAAGCGGAAGCGGTTAGCAGAGGCTTCTAAACCAGCAATTTGCAGATAGCGGGTAGCAGAAAGTGTACGATTGGGGCCTTGATGTGCTCAGTTTCTATACCTGAGCTACATGTAGACAGACAAAAGGAAGGTCAGCACTGATAGCCACAGCACTGTGGAAAATAACCACTACCACCACCTAGTGGTTGGTGGTGGCATCATAGAGAAAACATTAATGTCTGGCTAGAGGCTCAATTAGTGGGTTTACATGGGAAGTTTAATTCCTCCTTAATTCAGAATTAAAATTAAATCTGACTTAAAAAGTGATTAAAAATTACCATGTAAACACCTAATTCTGAATGAAAATGTCCATTCCGAATTAAACTTAATTCCGAAGTAAGTGGCTGGTTTATTCTGATTTTAAATCCGAATAAAATAATTCCGCGGTCATTTAAACACTCATTCTGCTTTAAATTAATTCCGGTCTTTCTGCGCATGCTGGTTCCCTTGCCCGCCTGTCGCGATGACGCTTATATTCCGCGCTGGGCTTGTTTTCGAAATAAAATAATCGACATGATGTTGTCGTGCTGCTGCTTCAAAAATAAAATCAAAACAAATCCAAAAAGGATGCTAAAAATGTAGTCCTCCATGTTGTTGCTAATCGAGTAAGTTTGTTTTCTTCCGGTAGACGTAAATACGTAAAGACGTCCGCCCCCCCTATCCAATCAGAACCCTTCCCAACCCCCAGACCTTAAGCGGAATTGGATAAAGCCAATCAAATATGTTTTCCATGTAAACCTCAATTCAGAATTACTATTTCCATGTAAACTCGAAGGAAAATAGTTTAATTCTGAATTATTTAATTCGGAATAATTAATTCCGAATTAAAAAACATAATGTAACCGTGTCCAATATCAGATTAAATTACTGTTTTAATCGTCTGAGAAGACTCAAAGATTCTACTTTAATGATGGTGTTGATTGGGTAACTGCAGATGAACTTTGTAAGTGTACTAACCTGACTCCAACAGTGAGTCAGTCTTCAAGGACCCCCACGTAAAACTGTCCGGTTATAAGAAGGGACAGAGCAGACTTTACTCCTGGAGGAAGCTGAGGTCCTTCAGCGTTTCAGCCAGATGTTCGTAGAGTTCAGTCCTGTCTGCTGGAGGAGCAGCATCAGAGATGATGGAGCTGATGGAGCAAAGGAGGACACTTCATCAGATGAAGAACATCATGAACATCCCTGAACATCCTCGACACGGCAGTGTCTTCAGTCAGATCTGCTGGAACACAGACGCTGCAGGAGATCCTTCCCGAACACAGCTGGAACCTTCTACCATCCATCAGTGAACAGACTTCAATCAGGACAGTTTATTATCTGGCAGCCACTTGTCTCAGATTTGATACTGTATAATTGCAAAACACTCGGTCTTGTTCAAATGTGACGAGATAAGCAGAGCTTGTCCGCCGCATTCTGACTACAGAAATAAAAACACTTAATTTTCCATCATTCATGCTTTCAAGTCCTCACAATTCCTCCAGTTTACGGCACAGCTTTTTCTGTTGACATGTTCGTATCGTACCGAACTTTGAGTCCATTTTTTTTTTTTTTTTACGACTGTGAACAACCTACATTCTCATCCCAGCCCAAGAGTTTGGGAAACAGTGGTTTGGATGCAGATGCTAATTAACGCTCTGTGAGCGAGGACCGGTGGGGGGATGATGAGCAGGAAGGCCTCGTTGTTTGAGGAGCAACATCAAAGACAGGAGACGGTCTCCGGCGAATGATGGTTGTGTAATTGGCCTGCAGTACCTGTGAGCCGTGTGGCCGTCCTCCCTCAGCTAGTTAGGAGCCCCAGGTGGGGGAACCTGGAGGCTCTGCATCCCCTGCAGTCCCACGCATCCACACACCTGCTTAATCTGGAGACAAACTTTGGAATCAACATCAGAGATTCTTTTGTTTATTCAAACGTATCCTGTTTATTGAGGTCAGAAATGATGAGGGGGGAGGGACTTGGGACGAAACAAAAGAAAAGCAAAGCGTTCTTTGTTTGTGGACAATAAATCAATACGTTCCTCTGCTTCTTTGTTAGAGGCCCAAGAAGCGAAGCTGCTGGATCCTTGTTGTTTTCCTCAGGAATGTTACTGTTTTTTTAACGCGATGGGCAGCAAAAACTGGCGCTCGTACGGGCGCCAAGCTTGTTCCAGACGGTTCTAGTCCATGAAGTGACTCATGCAAGTAAAATGACCCAGGTGGTCTACAGGGGGCACTATGACAAAAAAAAAAGTGTTAATATCTTGAACCGTAAGTGCTAGAAGAAAGAAAAATTCCCCCTTGTTCCTTGGAATTTCATGGGTCCAGCGAGCCACGCCCACCTCAGGACCGCCTGACCGGGCTCGTTGCTGGTGGACAGGCCGGCCGGCTTGGACGGTTCCCGTTGGGCCTGGAGGGACGTACAGCGCGGTGGTGGAGGTCCGCTGGGTTACACTGGCCCACCACAAAGACACGCAGTGAAGCATGGTTCTGACTTTCATGGTCCTGGTACCATAACCAGTGTGGACTTTGTCATTTTTTCATCTGACAGTGTGGACTTTGCCATTTTTCTGACTTTCATGCCCCTGGTACCATAACCAGTGTGGACTTTGCCATTTTTCGAAATTTCATGCCCCTGGTACCACAGCGAGGTACCCGGACCGGCCGACAAAAGCTTGAATCAAGGGCTGACTTTCAATATGGTTCTCCAGATACAGGAAACCTTGTTCAGGTGAGATCATAAAAAAAGAGAATTAGGCTGATATTTGGAAGAATAAATGAATCTGCTGCCCACCTGCCATTGAATGATATCACAGGACAGGATCAGTATCACCATGGGTAGTTTTTGTCTTGACTTCATCTTCTTTTTACCTGATCTGATTTGTTTTGTTTTTTTTTATAAGTTGCTTTCCCCACTTATAGCAACTACTTTACCATCTACGGTGCTGAACTTGTTAATATTATGTCACCAGCGTTGGACGCTTGTTCCTTCTACACTACATGAATTTGAATTGACGTTCTGAAAGAGCGACAGCCAATGAGGGAACTGCAACATTAGTCAAAGTGGCCGATGGTGTCACTTCGTCAATCAGTGAGCAGTACAAGCATCCAGGCCCGTACCTTTATAACCGGCGTATTGATTGGCTGATCTGCCAGACCACCGCTGCGCTCACGGCCAGACTAAACTCCAGATTGTCCCCGTGACAAGATGGATATGATGCATTATGATTTCATTGCAATATTGATTTCGTTCTGGTTGTTTATGACATGCCTCTGAGCTGAGCCGAACCAAATGCAACATTTTAATTGATCTTTTACATATCACAGCAAAAGCTACACAAACGGCCGAGGTCAAGATCATTAGACCCCTTCATGGAATCAAGCAAAGCTATTAATTTTGCAGAGAAAATGACCACAACCAAAAGTATTTATAGCATATTTGCTTCTGTAGGAACAAAGACGGATCTCTGTTAAGCTGAATTAAGATATTTTACTGATGTGTTCAGTTGAAAGAAGAAAAAACAAAGACCATGGATCATGGACATTAACCTCAGCTTCTCAGCAGACTCGGCATCTACCAGCACCATCGGACCAGAGGACGGACCTCCAGAAGTCAACTCTGGTGTTGCAGATGTTCACGGACAAACCTCCGTCTGGCGTTGACGTGTCGCTGTGAGAGCAGTGAAGTTCTTGGACAATGAGTTCATGAAACACCAGGTCCAGAAGAAGCCATATTTGAGACGTCCAAGGACTCTCGTTAACATCTCTCACAGTTTGAAATCTTGCACTTTTTACCACATACGAGGTTTGTCTCCTTGTGCAGTGATTTACCATCCAGATGTTCTAGACTGAGTAAAATTCCTGGAAACAACAGCAAACACTTCCTCCTTCAGATGAGCATCCGCTATCTTTTAGTTGTCTGTCCTCCATCTAATTCATGCTGATTAACTGGTGAGCTGAGGTTTGAAGGCAAACATATGTTGAGGGGGCTGAAAAGTTTGACAGCCTCAGTTTCTCTGTTCATCTGTTCATGATTCCTTCCATCTAAAGCAACTTTGTATATTCAGCTTTATTAATGTAGCATCTACTACAATAAAACAATGCATCAAAGTGCTTCTTTAAAACCCACAACATGACATCTGAGCAGATATTAGACTGTGGCCAAATACATGACAGTGAAAAGTAATTCTGTTCAGAGAACTACTGGGACATCCTAATAAAACCACATTACTATAATCCAGTCTAGAAGAGACAAACGGCTGGATTAGTTTTTAGCATCAGCCTGGGAGAAGATGCTCCTGATCTGACCAAAAAGCAAATTTTTTTCATGAAATCCCAAAATTTTGCTAAATTTTGTAAAATAAAAATTGTGACTTTTATGTCACAAAACTGCAAATTTTACTTAACTAAAACTTTAGGGCTAATGTTTATATCATTTTGTAATAAAATTTTAATAATATTCTTGCAAAACCAAAAGTTTTTGTCATATAATTATGACATTTTGTCATAAAGTCATGAATTTAGCTAAATCTCATTTTTTTAAATATAACAAACTTTTTGTACAAAAATAATATAAATATTATATTTTGTTATACTATAAAAATAATAATATAAAATATAATATAAGTAAAAAACTGTGAATTTGTGACAAAAAATCAAAAATTGTATTTGAAAAATTGTGAATTAAAAGAAAGACATTTTGTTGTAAAATTCAAATCAAAATACATAAAACATAAAATTATGACTTCATGTCACAAAACTGTGACTTTCACATAACTATCAATAACCATAACAACTTTATGTCTTTATGTTTGCAACAATTTGTTGTGACGAATTTTGCAAAATTTTTACTCTTGAACATAGAATTAGGGTTAGGGTCCTAAAATCACCAATTTTCTTGTAGAATTGCAAATTCTGTAATATTGTAATTTTTTGTTGTACAAAGCAAATTTTTGTCATGAAATTCCAAATTTTGCTAAATTCTGGAAAAAAATGTGACTTTTTGTCACAAAACTGTGAATTTCACATCACTAAAACTTTAGGTCCAATAATTATATCACTTTTGTAATAAAATTTTACAAAAATTGTTGCAAAATCAAGGCTTTTGTCATATAATTATGACATTTTGTCGTAAAGTCATGAATTTAGTTAAATCTCAGTTTTTTTTTAAATCTAATATTACAACCTTTGGTTCAAAAATATTATAAATATTATATTATAGTTTTTTAAAATAATAATATAAAGTTTAAAATTGTGAATTTGTGATTTTATGTAAAAAATCATAAATTTTATTTGAAAAATTGTGAATTTAAAGAAAAACTTTTTGTTGTAAAATTCAAATCAAATTACATAAAACATAAAATTATGACTTCATGTCACAAAACTGTGACATTCACATAACTATGAAAAACCACAACAACTTTATGTCAAATAATCATTGTCATAGAAGCGTTTTGCAGTTTGCAACATTTGTTCGCGCTTCTTCAAAGACTGCTGCCACCCTGTGGTGAAGATGTGAAATGGCAACGCAAAGTTCCGGCCAAACTGCTCGAGTTTCAGGTTTAATTGTTCAAACGTGTCTCACTAAACATCAAAAGAAGCTAAAACACACTCAGATTTTTCCGTGCTTCATTTCCTCTTAAACACTCGGTGGTTCAAACCTCCTCTCGATGTGTTTGCCTGGTCCGTCCACGCTGTGGGCTAAACTCCTCTGAAGACTGATATTTTCAGGAGCGAGCTGCCGAGTGGACGCAAGATTAACAGTAATAAACAGTTACAGCATCAGCATGCAAATCCAGGTGTGCATGAACCTCCTTTGGAGCGCGTCAATATTTGCATGAAAGAAAGCAAATCTCATTTAAACAGATACATGTCTCCAATTTCCATTTTCCTGGCTCGTACCAGGGAAACGCAAGAACTAAATGATGTTTGGTTTGGGGTTTTACATTTCAATTTAGCCCGAGGCCTGGGAGCCATTAAGGCCTAATCTGAATCCTGGTCAGCGCTTGCTCCTTGGAGCAGAAAGTATGGTTTTATTAGCGTCAAATCATGCACAGCATCGAGGAAGGCACACACAAACACCGACGCACACTCAGACCGAAGTCGACACAACCCACGCCCAATAACGGTGAAGCAGCTTCCCATTACTGGCCATTAGGGTGTGTGTTACTTTCATCTGAACTGGCAATACATCTCATATTCATAAAGGGAACAAAGTCACTACAGGAAATGGTGACACAGCTGCATGATGGGAGCCGAGAGTCGAGGCCAAGAACAAATGATTCATAAAATTAAACAGTTTGAAAGTGTCATTTGTGATGCGGGGGCAGGACGTCTGTAATTACTGACAAAATGTAACGCCCACTGATGAGCTGAAAGGTACGACCGCTGCAGGTAGGTAAGCACATGAACACATCAGTGATTTTTAATTTTTTTCTTTTAATTTTCTGCCAAAATGGGAACCTGTTTCTGTGTAACAGAGTAAAACCTCCTCTATCTCTTTGGCACCACATCCAGACCAAGCATCTCTCTCCTAACGAGCACAGCGCATTAACTGGCTCATTATCAGCTTCCCACCATATGGACTCAGGCCGGGGTGGGTCAGAGCCGCGGCTACCCGGTTGGCGCCCCCCCCCCACCCTTCTAATTATGGCGATTATGCCATCTCCATCACAAGGGCCAGTTACACCAAATGGTGTCGCGCCCTCGCCTAGATTGGTGTCACAGAGCCCGGTCTATGAGAGGTGACGAGAGGAAACCAGAGTCGTTTTGGCGGCTGCCGCCAAACCCACAGAGCAATTACCCCGCTTGAGAGGTGTCGGGATCGGAGAGAGGCGAGAGAGCAGGAGAGGTGGATTTCAGGTGAAAAGAGGAGGCGACAGAAGAGAGGAAGAGGGAGAGACGGGAGTAGAGGTTTGGGGTCAAAACCTTGACCGGAGTGAGAAGGTGCCGCGACAATGAAGTTAACACCGCTGACTCTGAGATCGACTGGGCATCAAGCTGTCCACTAACAGAACAAAGACCTTAGTCGCTCATTTGAAGTCAGCAGTATCTCTCTGTTGAGAACCAGATAAAGGAATAGTTCAAAGAAAAAGAGAGAGAGGAGGAGAACTCTGAGGACCCAGAACTCAGACAGTGTTGTCAAAGTGATTTTACCCAATCCCAAAATCCCCAATCCTGGGTTAACCAGGAAGGTCCAACCAGGAAGTAGGTTTGATTGCAGTTCCTCTACTAACTGCTAGAGACTGCAGTTCCTCTATCGACCACTAGAGGCTGCAGTTCCTCTACTGACCACTAGAGACTGCAGTTCCTCTATCGACCACTAGAGGCTGCGGTTCCTCTATAGACCACTAGAGGCTGCGGTTCGTCTACTGACCACTAGAGACTGCAGTTCCTCTTCTGACCACCAGGGTCTGGCTCCAACAGTGAGTCAGTCTCCTTGAATCTCAGTGTCAAAATCTCCAACTCTACAGCAGAAATAAGAATACTTACAGCCTTGTACAAAAATTAGTTTTGGTCTCCTTCAATAGAGTTTTTGAATTCTTATTTATCACACCAAGTAAAATTATTCAATTCAATTCAATTTCATTTGTATAGCGACTCTTACAATGTCAATTGTCTCTAGGCGCTTTACAGAGACCCAGATCATGACCCCAGAGCAAATATCATTAACTAAGAATATAATATTGAATCCTAATCAAGGATAATGGCAGGTAAAAAAAACTCTCACAATGGGAGAAAAAAAAAACCCTTAAGCCAAACAGTGGCAAGATAAAACTCCACTTTAAGAGGAAGAAACCTTGATCAGGACCTGGATCATATGGAGGGACCTTCTTGATGAAGAGGAGGGAGAGACAGAACAGAGAGAGGATGGAGGACAGAGAGAGGAGAAGACAGAAATGACTGAATGAAATGACTACATAAACAAACGCAGGTAGCAGCACTGAGGTGAGATGGTCAGAGGACTAGATCACGGGTCACCACGGCAACCGACACCCTGAACACACCTACACACACAGGTGGAGGTAAACGCTGGGATGGACAGAGGAGGGAACTGCAAGTCAGCATGTAACTCAGGAAACTCTGGCCTGCAAATATACAGAAAGAAAAAATTATGGTGGCCCGCCAATCAAATGATCTGTGGCTAGCTGTCATCACTTTAGCTCAGATGTGTCCAGCTCAAGGCCTGTGGGTCAAATCTGGCCGACCACTTTATTTTATCTGCTATAAACAATCATAAACTTATAACAGGAAACATCTGAAGACACGTTGAAGGTTCCAATGAGACGTTTGATTCAGAAACTGCCGTCTAAAACTGGAATAACTGAGGTGAGGAGACGCTGAGCAGCACATTTAGAATGATACGTAGCATTTTAGATTTAAAGTCATAATTCTGGAAAATGAAATTTTTCCAGAAAAAATGTGATCATTTTTACCAAAACAATCTAATAAGTATCTTTATGTCTGTAGAAAAAAATACTATAATTACTACTATAATTAAAACAAGTAGTACTGTAGTTATTATATTATATTATATTGTATTGTATGATGTTATATTATATTATATTATATTATATAGTATCGTATCGTATGGTATCGTATTATATTATATTGTATGATGTTATATTATGTCATACTGTATTGTATCGTATCGTATTATATTATATTGTATGATATTATATTATATTATATTGTATTGTATCGTATCGTATAGTATTATATTATATTGTATGATATTATATTATATTATATCGCATTGTATCGTATCATATTATATTATATTATATTGTATGATGTTATATTATATCATATTGTATAATATTATATTATATTCAGGGCTTGACGCTAACTTTTTGGCTCACCAGCCACTGTGGCTAGTGTTTTTCCTCAGTCATTAGCCATTTAGTCTTTATGCTAGCCACAGTTTTGCTGTCAGTTTTTTTTCTTCTTTACAATATTCTTGCATTTACATTTTAAATAAAAACAATTGGTACAACTATTGTGATGTGTCATATCAAAGAATAAGTTACCAGCCAAAGTTGCTTGTGAGACAGAAATTGTGACTAGCCACAGCCAAATTTTACCAGCATTTGGCCGGTTGGCCGGTGTCAGTGTCAAGCCCTGATTATATTATATTTTATTATACTCAGAATCCAAGAGATTTAAATTAGGCCCCAGGGTAACATGACTGTCGTTGCACACGGACAGGAACTACGACAGCGTGGTCTCCTCTGGTTGGACTAAAACATGCCTGACTGAGAGCGGTGTGGACATGTGGACGTGGACAGAGACGTGTGTTTGTGTCCAGTCTGAGCTCCTCAGCGTGGCGTTCAGTTCCTGCAGCCTGTGTTCATTAGTCGGTCCAGGTATCGACCGCGGTGTACAGCAAAATGGAAATCAAACCGGGTTACAACGGGGACGCTTGGATTCCTGAAAACAAACTGTTATTGATTCGTGGAAGTAAGTTGAATAAGCAGTATTCAAGAGGCTGCTTTGAAGGTCCAGTCCCACGTCAGAATCCAGCTCTGCTTCCGTTTCACTGCTTGTTGTCGCCAACACCGACTGGCCTTATCGACTGTTTGCAGTATCCGTTTAAGTGGAGTCCTCTTCTAAGTGTAACGAGGATGTATTAGACTGTGTGAAACTAGAATTTATGATGCACCCTTTCACAGAGCTGGTACACAGGAGCTTTTTAAACTGATGATGGTTGAAAGATCAATACTTACTCAACCTACCCAGAAATGTGCTCCTGGCAGGAAGGAGAGTCCTCCAAAACAACATTAGATACTGAAACCTCTGGCTGGTGTGTTTATTCTAGGAGTATGGCATTAATCATTAGTGTTTCTTAATTACCTGCAGGATGGAGCGCAATTGTGTTACGTGTCTCATTTAGGGGTTTGAGAAAAAAAAAAGTTTATATTTTATGACAAAAGGTTGTAATGTTACGTAAATAAATCACAGTTTTTTAAATTTTTGATTTAATGACAAAATTATGGGACATGAAAATACAATTATATGAAATCTGTAATTTTAAGTCGTAATCCTATGTCAAAATGGAACTATTTTGCAAAATTTTAGATTGTATGACAAAAAAATAGTTTTCTAAGAACCAATAGTTGCGATATTGCTAAACCAGCATTTAACAGCAAAAATTCTTGATTTTTGGGTCTAAAGTTTCATTTAAACAAACGTTTCAGTTTTGCAGCATTTTATGTCAAAAAGTTGTGATTTTGCCAAAGTTTTACTTTTATTTTATTTTACAACAAAAAATATATTTGTACTGTCAGGTTAAAAGTCAGGTGATTTTTTAAAATGTGATTTGTTGACAAAATGTTACAATTACAGGACATAAAGTTGCAGTTATACAGAACATTGTCATTTTTTTTGACGTCATTTTACGTCAAAAGGTCACAATTTTGTGAAACTTGACATTTCAAAATTTCTTATTTTACAAACAAAATTCTGAATTTTAGGGACAAATAGTTGCAGTTATATGAAAATTCACAATTTAGAAAATAAAATATGACATCAGGGTTAATTGCAGTATTAAGTTAAAACGTCGCAATTTTACAACAAATAAAATTGTAATTTTATTAACAGAAACATGCTGTTCTACAAGAGGTACAACTTTATGACAAAGATTTTAGAATTTTTGTTAAAAAGTCTCAATATTACAAATTTCATGATTTTATGACAAAAAGTTGTGATTTTGTAAAATCTGAGATGTCATAACAAAATAAACTTTTTATGACAAAGTTGAAATATTTTCTATTTTACAATAAAAAGTTAAGATTTTTAGGATAGATAGTTGCAGTTACACAAAGGTCTAAATTTTAAAACATAGTTATCATTTTATGTCAAAACGTGATTTTGTTAAATTCTATATTTTGTGGCAAAATGTTGAGATGCAGCAAAAGCCTCAGTTTAGAAATAAAGATATCAGTCTTGCAACTTTGCAATTTTATGACAAAATTTTTGGTAGTTACTGGTAATAATGGTTATTAATACAAAGGTCCAGATGTTTAAAAATCTATATGAGAAGAAAGTGTGAATCTGTAGAAATAAATAACAAATAAGTGTCATTTAACTGAGTGCAACCTTTTAGCTTCACCACCTGCCCCGACCAGACCAGACTGACCCCAGGACTGAGGACCAGACCAGACTGACCCCAGACTGAGGACCAGACCAGACTGACTCCTGGACTGAGGACCAGACCAGACTGACCCCAGGACTGAAGACCAAACCAGACTGACCCCTGGACTGAGGACCAGACCAGACTGACCCCTGACTGACCAGACCAGACTGACCCCAGGACTGAGGACCAGACCAGACTGACTCCTGGACTGAGGACCAGACCAGACTGACCCCTGGACTGAGGACCAGACCAGACTGACCCCTGGAGTGAGGACCAGACCAGACTGACCCCAGGACTGAGGACCAGACCAGACTGACTCCTGGACTGAGGACCAGACCAGACTGACCCCTGGACTGAGACCAGACCAGACTGACCCCAGGACTGAGGACCAGACCAGACTGACCCCTGGACTGAGAACCAGACCAGACTGACCCCTGGACTGAGAACCAGACCAGACTGACTCCTGGACTGAGGACCAGACCAGACTGACCCCTGGACTGAGGACCAGACCAGACAGACCCCAGGACTGAGAACCAGACCAGACTGACCCCAGGACTGAGGACCAGACCAGACTGACCCCTGGACTGAGGACCAGACCAGACTGACCCCAGGACTGAGGACCAGACCAGACTGACCCCTGGACTGAGAACCAGACCAGACCCCAGGACTGAGGACTTGGACTGAGGACCAGACCAGACTGACCCCTGGACTGAGGACCAGACCAGACTGACCCCTGGACTGAGAACCAGACCAGACTGACTCCTGGACTGAGGACCAGACCAGACTGACCCCTGGACTGAGGACCAGTTTTGAGAGCTGCGGTTGGTTTTATAACAGACTGGTTCACAGAGATTTGACCAAGAGTTTAATTGTCTCTCAGTTTCTGTTCTTGAAACGTCGCCAGAGTTCTAGGAAATGACTTCATACGTTTCCCCGATTCTATTTATATAGCCTCTGGACCAGCGCGTCATGGCTCTTAGTCCCGCCTCCCTCCGTTTCTCCAGCGGAGATTGGTCGCCGTCAGTCGGTTTGCTTCCATCCCATTGGCTGTGCGGCGGACGCGCAACGTGCAGGAAGTGAAACTTGTTTTGTCTGAGTTTTCAACAGGACAGACGTGTTTTCTGAATTCAGGTTGGTTTATTATTTATGCTGCTCGTTTTTTTCTTTTTTTTTTTTTTATAAACTCTCCCTATCACCTTGACTATCCTGTCTGCTTACCTCCTATTTGCGGTTAACCGTTACACGCGTCATCCATCTTTTTCTGTTCGTCTTTCGGTATTTAACGGGCTTTTAATAGATCAACAGGCCGTTTATCTGAAACATTTCATCCAAAAGGACCAAGACGTTGATGTCTGCTCATCTGAGCCTGATCCTGAAGCGCTAACTCGCCCTTTTGAGAAAACCAAAGCCGGTATTTTAACAGTGAAAAGCAGCTGCAGCCCTGCTGGGAAATAACCGGGTTTTATTCATAACTGTCACATCAGTCAGCTACTTTCACTATGACGTCATCAGGATGTCAGGTGTTGAGGGAAACTTTGATCCTCCAGAGCAGTGATGTTGCATCTCATCCAGACTGTAGGAGAGACAGAACCGATAAACAAAAAACCAGCCCATGTCAGTTATTTCTAATCTTTTAAATATTCTGTAAGTGATCGTACATCTTTAAACTGTGTGTGCTGTTGACGTAAAAGATATGAGCTCTTTCTTTAGAAAAAAATCAAAGTTTAAACCGTTTTTGCTGCTTGTTTGCGGTAAAAATCTTGTCAGTGATCCATGAGGGTGGAAATAAGAACCAAAACTAAAATAATCGCTGATATTCACTTAGTTGTGATATTGATCTGAGGTCATCATGAGCAGGCCCTGAATCGATCCCAAACTGGGAAATGTAAGTCCCACTGCAGCAAGGTTAAGGCACAAGAAACAGAGTTGAAACTAGAAGTTTACATGTGCTGTATTAAAAAGAAGCATAACTTTTTTTTCTCACTGTGACATTAAATGAGTCAGTTCTGGTTTCCTTCCAGAAGCTTCTCTCTGTAGTTTTCTGAATTCTGGTCCGTTCCTCCTGACAGAACTGGAGGAACTGAGTCAGGTTTGGAGGTCTCCTGTTCAGCTCTGACCATAGATGTTCTCCAGGACTGAGATCAAGTCTTTGTGGTGTCCACTCCAGAACATGGACTCTGTTGTCCTGAAGCCTCTCAGTAACTAATCTGGTGGTGTGTTCAGGGTCATCGTCCATCTGAAGACCCATTAGTGTCCAAGCTTTAACTTCCTGGCTGATGTCTGAGATGTTGCTTCAATATTTCTCCAGAATCTTCTTTCATCATGATGTCATCTATTTAGTGAAGTGGTAAAACACCCCCACATCATGATGCTGCCACCCCCATACTTCACAGCTGGATGGTGTTCTCAGGTCTTTCTCCTCCAGATCTAACGATGGTCATCATGTCCAAACAGTTCAGTTTTAGTCCCATCAGACCAGGACATGTCTCCAGAAATGAAGCTCTTTGTCCCCGTGAGCATCTACAGACTGAAATCTGTCTCTGTTCTGTCTCTTCTGGAGTAATGTCTTCTTCCTGGCTGAGTGGTCCTTCAGTCCATGTTGGTCCAGGACTGGTTTCTCTGTGGATGATGAGACTCTCTGAGCAGCTTCAGCAGCATCTTCACCAGATGTTCAGCTTTTCTTCTGGGGTTGGTTCAGGTTCATCTCTGGGATTCAGAACCGTCTCCTTCCTGAGGACTATAATGGTGGACGTTCCCATGGTGGTTCTACTGGTGGAGAACTGTTGGAGCAGATGAACGTGGCTCCTTCAGACATCTGGAAACTGGACCAGGATGAACCAGACTGATGGAGGTCCACAGTTCTCTTACTGATATCTTGGCTGGTTTCTTTTGATTTTCCCATGATGCCACAGAAGGAAGCAGTGAGTTTGAGGTGTTTAAATACATCCACAGGTGAGACTCCAGTTAACCAATCAGATGCTCCTAAAGCCATGACATCATCAATCTGGACTTTAACTGACTGTTTAAAGGATTCATGGGTAAATGATCAGCTGATGGAAAGTTCTGGTTTTAATTTAATTCCTTCTCTGGATCTCTTCTTTGCTTATTTCCTCCTCCCAGACTGGGACCATGGGGGTAGAGCTGGTCTCCCAGTTCGTTTCATGTTTGGGTTTTTGTTTTTTTTTACAGAAAAACTCTCAGTTTTCATGGCACCGCCGAAAAAGAGGGACCTTTACCCAAAAAACTCCCAGAAGACTTCATCGTGACAGACACTGACAGGAACAGGTGGAGGCTGGGGAGGCTCATCGGTGAAGGCGGCTTTGGACTGATTTATCTCGGTAAAGAAGTCTCTGTTTCTGCTGACGTCTGCACAAACATTCGCTGTAAACGCATCCATGCAGAGCGACTAGACGTCCTGGTGGTCTGTTATTAGAGGGACCAGTCCAGCTGATCTGCTTTCATCTGAGGTCTCTGATCTGGTCTTCCTGACATCCGGTCAAATAATTAAGATTAAAACACTGGTTCACAGCTCCGTACTGCTCCTTCACCTCTGTTTTCTGTGGTTTGTCAGCCTCCCAGGATGTATCCAGACCTGTTGCCGAGGACACTGATTTTGTCATTAAAGTGGTGAGTGACTGAAACTTCACTGCGTCACATGTAACGTAGGAGGCCCCAGGTAGCGCTAAAGCTCCTCCCACTTTACCCTCCGACTTGACAGGTGACCCTTCAGGTTAACGACCGCTGAGCCGCAGTTTCACCATCGTTTGTGAAAGTTGATGCTTCATGTCAAAAAGTTGCAAAATTGAGTTAAAAAAGTTCTCATTTCAGAACAAAAAAGTGATTTTTTAAAAGAAGAAAAAGTTGAAATTTGATGTCAGAAAAAACAGAAATTTGCTTTTTAGAATAAAGTTTCAAATTTGTAAACTTTGTTTTTTTCTTTTTTTCACAAAAAATTATTTTAAAACACAATTTTCAATATAAAGTCGTAATTTTATATCAAAAAGTTACAATGTTGCGAAAGTCAATATTTTACAACACAAAGTTACTATATTACATTAAAAAGTTGTGATTTTACGAGAGTTGAAATAGAAGGAAATTTAATGAGTTTAACCACAAAAATATGCAAACTTATACTCATAAAAGTCACAATTTTGCAACAAAACTTTGGAAACTTGTGTCAGAAAACTGCAGTTTCTACAATGAAACTTCATCTAATTGAGATTTGATGTCAAAAAGTTTCAATTCTGCTAAATTTGGGATTTAATGACAAAAAATTACAAGAACTTTCCAAGAAAAATTTGTTCAACAAAAATATTTATAGTATATTTATATTTTATAATTACTGATATAAAAATAATTTACAAAATTCACAATTTTAGAACAGAAAGTTGTTTTATGGTGTTTGTATGGTAAGTCAGTATTTCATTAATAAAAAACTTTCAAAATTAAGTTAAATTGTGATTTTTGCAACAAAAATTCTTGATTTTTAGGACAAAAAGTTGAAATTATACAAAATTTGCTATAATATCAACGCCGATATGATACAATGTGGAGTTTTTGCTTGCCGCTGTTTGGCTTAAAGGTTTTTTTCTCCCTCTGTGGGAGTTTTTTACCTGCCATTATCCTTGATTGGATTTAATATTATAATTTTAGTTAATGAAATTTGCTCAGGGGTCATGGTCTGGGTCTCTGTAAAGACCCTGGAGACAATTGTCATTGTAACAGACGCTATACAAATAAAATTGAATTGTATTGAATATATAATATACAATATAATATACCTGCAGAACAGCAGTGCTTTAATAACTGTGATTTATTAATTCAACCGTACACCAGATTTTTTAAAACCTCATCTGAAAACAACATTTTGTGGTAAAAATCATAAACTTCATAAACTTGTAACTTAAAATCCCCACCTTTGTTCCTAAAATATTTACTGCAAAACAGCGACTTTTTGACATTGAATTCAAGTTTGTGTCACAAAAATTATGACTTGAGACAAAGAAATCTGAACTTTTTGTTGTAAAACCCGACTTTTGCTGAATTGTAAGTTTTTAAAGAAAAGATCACGTCGTTGAAATCGTGACAGCTCTCTGACGTCAGACGTTGAAACAGCCGCTCAGTCGTCGTTCTGCAGAAAGGACTTGTGAAGTCGGAGGATCCCACCTGGAGCCTACCTGGGCCCCTGCACGATTCATTGATTGAAGAGTCAGAATAAATGGTCACTCGTCTGAGGTTGTCCCAGAGTGATCAGATGATTTACACAAATAAAAAAAGGGACTTTTTGACTGTGCAGACAAGGGAAGCTGAACCAGGAAGACGATGACCGTTTAATGTTTTTAACAGCGTTAGCGAGACACTAAAGGCTTTCTTGTCCACACAGGAATACCAGCAGAACGGACCCCTGTTCTCAGAGCTGAAGTTCTACCAGAGGGCAGCCAAACCAGAGAGCAGTGAGTAGCTCAGCTTGTCCTGCGTCCTGGCAGAGTGCCTTTGACTGATGAAGCAGACGCAGTAATTAATAACGAGCCAAAGCAAACATGCACCTCAGTGGCGGTCGGGGCTCCCCTCCGCGCTCCAGTCCTGACCCAGCATGGCGGCTCTACCTGGTCTCCAGCCCTGAGCCAGCAAGGCGGCTCTACCTGGTCTCCAGTCCTGTGTGGGTGGATCTCTGCTCTGTTTCAAGAAGTTTCTGTGTCTTCAGTTTAGGGGTGCACGATAACTATCTGGCCAATGACAAGAAATCATGACGTCTGATATCACGACGAATAGCCCCGATAACATATATATTTTTGTCAACACGGCAGTGCCTCGCTCCCTCTGAGCCTTGAATGACCGACAGTGAATGTTATGTTCAAGTAATGTCGACATAATCAGATAAACGATTTCTCAATCAGGAAAATCAGGATTACCCCCCTCATGCCTGAAAACAACTTGTTAACTCGGTCATAATTTTGGTTAGTTGCTGACTTGAATCGATATTCGCAGTATTTACCCTCATGTTACACATAAAAAAGAAAAAAATAGAAAAGGCTGAAAGAACGATTAGTGATTTTTGGTTTTGTTCATAGTATTGATGTAATGAATCTTAGGTATATGTGTGTGTTATCGGTATCGGCCTTTAGGAGCTGAAAGTTATCGGTATCGGTTTAAAAAACAGTTATCGTGCATCCCTACTTCAGTTCAGGGTTCTGAACTTCCATCCAGTCCTTGGTTTGACCTCCGGTCTTCTTTACCTGTAGCGTGGGTTTTTCAGGTGTGTTGTCGTGGTTTTTACTGACTATTCCTCTTCTTTTTTTTCCAGTGCAAAGATGGAAGAGAGGAAAGGGGCTGGACTTCCTGGGTATCCCAGCGTACTGGGGATCGGGACTGGCCGAACACGGCGACCTCAGGTACCGATGTGGCCGTTTGTCCCTGCGACATGTCAGCAGATGTGACTCCAGATGTGCGGAGGCGGGCCGGTTCTGGCCCGTCACTAACAAACGGGAGTTTAGCTTTGAGCGGTCGGAGCTTTGTGGGTTTAGATCTGAATTAATTAGTTGGTTGGAATGGTTTTCATCGGGGTTCTTCTCCCGCTCAGGTATCGCTTCATGGTCATGGACCGACTGGGCTGTGATCTCCAGAAGGTCTGTGTGGCCAACGGAGGCCGACTGAGGAAGGGCCACGGTGCTCCAGCTGGGTCGAAGACTGGTGAGACGACCACTGTGAAGAGCTTTTCAGAACCAGCAACCTCGGCTAGAAAATCCACAGCCGAGGGTTCGATTTTGCAGGAAGTGAGCTCTCTTTAGCTCACTTCCTGTACAGTCATCGTGATTGTTCTTCTCGTCCCAGGTGGATGTGCTGGAATATATCCATGAAAACGAGTACGTCCACGCGGACATCAAAGCTGCCAACCTCATGCTGGGCCACAGGGACCCTGAGCAGGTTCGTCACCGTCCTTCCCTTGTACGTCATTTCCTGCTGCTCTGAATCCATGTTTCCATCGTTTTATTGTTTCCTGGTCGGTTGTATCAGCTTGAGTTCAGGTGCTCTTTGTTTGTGGGGTCCCCTTGGACTGCTCCAGGTCTACCTGGCGGACTATGGACTCTCCTACAGGTACTGCCCTGATGGGGTCCACAAAGAGTACAGAGAAAACCCCAAAAAGGGACACAATGGGACCATCGAGTACACCAGCCTGGACGCCCACAAAGGAGTTGGTAAGTCATCCAGGTCACGAACCGACAAATGAGCACGTTAATGAGCACGTTAATGATCAGATGATCGAAACATGTGACACTTGATTCAGAGGTTACCTGTGTGTGTCGGAGCAGTCGCTTCTTCAGCTCAGCAACATCTACAATGCAAAGAAAAGGCCAGACTTTTACCACTTTTAGCTCTTTGTCTCCCCCTATAGGTGGTGGAGTCGCTTTGACGACGCTGTCTAGGTTTAACCATTCGGTCTCTTCCTCTGAGACTCTCACTCCTCATCTCGTTGTCTGTGTGGCTCATAAAACCTTCGCTGAAACCATATTTATCATCCGTAGACAACCACCGGTAGAACTGGGAGCAGCTGGTCCCAGTTGAGGAGATGATGAACAGTTCAGTCTGATAGTGTCTCCTTCCAAGAAGGTTCTAGATAAATGTAACGTAGAACCTACATCCCGCCTGTGAAGGAACCTCGTTTCAGACACTTGTATCTGCGATCTCCTTCCTCTGGTTGTTGAGGAAGCTACATGTTGTAGAGCTGCAACTCCATTTGGACCTAAAATATCAGCTTTCGCCAAACTGGTGTTTTGACGCAATGCTGAGACTTTGACATAAAACTGATTTTGAAATTTTGCTGCTCTGTCATAAGAGGCAGATTTTTGACAGAAAATTTAAAATTTCACTATTTTTTTATTATTTATTTGCCTTTATTTAACCAGGTCGGTCCCACTGAGACACAATGGCCTCTTTTTCAAGGGAAGCCTGGCCAAGACAGCAGCAGAAAATTACATACATGACACAGAAATTACACAACATTCAGATAAAATACAATACAAGATAAAAGCAACAGGACTAAAAGTTCTGATTCACATTAAAACAAGAACAAGTCCGATATGAAGCTAAATCACGACTGACTTCAAGTCACGACTTTATGACGCTTCAGGTTTGTCTTGTCATCACAATATTAACACATTTAGCTAAATCGCCGGTTTTTACTTATATATTACAATTGTTTATCATAAAATATCAACTTTTGCAAAATCACTTTTTTTTTTACATAAAATTACAGTTTTGTTGTAAAATTGCTAATTTTGTAAAACTGAAGCTTAAATGTCCTGAAAAATTAACTTTAGCAAAATTTCAGCTTTTTGATGTAAAATTAAGACATTATGTCCTAAAATCACCTTTGAAATCATGAATTTTGAAGTGTCACAACTTTGTTGTAAAGAGCAAATATTTGTCATAAAATCTCACAGAGTTCACAAAAATCACGACTACTTGTCATAAAAGTCACGTAATACACAAAAACTGCAACTTCTGGACAAAAAAATTCCAAACAAATCTTGTATAACTTCAAGTTTCTGTCCTAAAAATCAAGAATTTTTGTTGCAAAAATCACAATTTAACTTTTTTTTAATACAATATTGACTTACCATACAAACACCATAAACAACTTTCTGTTCTAAAATTGTGAATTATGTATAAGTAATTATAAAATATAAATATAAATATTTATATACACATTTTTCCTGGAAAGTTCTTGTAAAGTCAATTTGTCATAAAATCCCAAATTTGGCAGAATTGAAACTTTTTGACATCAAATCTCAATTTTGTCATAAAAATAATAAATTTCACAAAATCACAACTTTCTGACATTAAGATTAAGTTTCATTGTAGAAACTGCAGTTTTTTGACAAAGTTTTGTTGTAAAATTGTGACTTTTAAGACTATAAATTTGCATATTTTTGTGGTAAAACTCATTAAATTTTCTTCTAATATTTAAACTCATAAAACCACGACTTTTTAATGTAATATTGCAACTTTGTATCTTAAAATATCGACTTTTGCAACATTTAACTTTTTTTTTACATAAAATTACGACTTTATATTGAAAAATTGTGATTTTTTTTTTTGCAATTGCAACTTTTTGGCCTAAAATAATTTTTTTTGGAAAAAATTATACAATTTAACAACTTTTTGACATTAAATATCAACTTTCACAAACGGTGAAACTGGGGCTCAGCATTCGTTTGGACATAAAACACAGCATTTTTTTTTAAATAGGTAAGGCTGCTGCTTTTGAGGCTGAAGCAGCTGGTCAACGGTTTTCGGCAGAAACATGTTAGGCTAAAAGGGGGAGGAGCTTGAGCGCTACCTGGAGTCCACCTGGAGTCCACCTGGAGTCCACCTGTTAGCGACCAAACTCCGGTTCAGCTCGTACCGGGATCGTATCAAGGACTGCAGGCAGACCGCTCCAGCTGTCTCGGCACAACGTGGACCGGTTCGGCAGACCCCATAGTCACCTCCAGGACTGGGGTGAGGGTGTAGAGCCGGTCCAGAGTCCCACAGCCAGAACCGAACCTGGGCAGTTCCTCCTGAATCTGATGACTGCTGACCAGATGCTCTCCTCAGAGTTCAGGGTTTTAATGCAACTGTTCAGGACGAATAATTAAAAAAGACAAAATCTAAACAAAGAAAAGAGCTGTTGTTTTTCCTCAAAGCTTCTGAGCCGAACTGAGACCCAACAGCTACATAAACGCTGCCAGATGTGCATCTACGGGGATAAAGTTCCAGAACTGACAGAGGTCCGCTGTCCCCCAGGTATCGACCTGTCAGCACCTGAGTCTACAGTTTTTATTTGACCATGTCCGGTGCGCCGCCGCCTCCATCAGCTCATATTGGGAACACATTAACGGGCAGATCGCCTACACGCACTCCCTCTTCGTTGACCATTGATTTCCCATCCACAGCCCCCGCTGAGTTCCCCGCCGTCGTTCCTGTTTAACAACTCCCCAATTAACTGAAGTCATAACCTGCATCGTGTATTCATCCCCCCATTAATTAAGGACTTTGATGTTTGGTTAGAGCGAAAGCTGAGCCACAGATGACCTCGCTGAGCTCCGCGTCAGCTAACTCCGCTGCCGAACGGTTTGATGTCCTGGCGCGGCTCACGCTGGATAACGGCGCTGCTTTTATAGCCATGAGAACGAACAGCGTCAGTTACCTGGTCGCTGACGTACATCCGTTACTATCAGGCCTTCAGGGAGCTTTACATTACAGACCGGCCTTGTCAAAGAGCAAAAAAAAAACAACTCCACTTTCTACAGCCCAACTCTGAATTCGGTCAAACCTTTGCTGTTTCGCCTTCACAAATCGTATTCCAGTGATAAACTCCACTTCATTCACGTCACCAGAGGTCTTTCTGTCTAATAAAGGTCACTTTTGCTCTGTTGAGCTGTGAGTTATCAGTAGAAACTCACACAAGGCAAACCAAGCATCCAGCCCAGAAAGCATCTTCACTGTGATTGGTTGAAGCAGAACAAAGGGGTTGGGTTTTTTTGTTCATGTTAAAATATCGGTTTCGTCTGCAGCGATCACCCGTACCAGCAAAAACCAGTCAAACTAACCTGCTGATCCCGTCCCAGTCGGACCGCTTATGGTTCTACGACGCACGTCAACAACAACAGAGGAGACGAAGAGGCTCGAGAAAGTAACGATAGAAGAGAGAGTGAGACCAAATAAAGGTCGACCTAAGACAGCTGAACCTCAACTGCCTGTAGGGGGCGCCACATCACTGCACATGGAAGTCGTCAGTGCTGCTTTCATGGCTGAAGTCACGTTGATTTGTGAACGGCTCGTTGATTGAGTTGGCCGTGAAGATTTCACAGAGGTGTCAATCATCCAACTAGATCATCGCTCTCCCAGGTATGGCCTGGCACAAACGTCCACAGGCCCCACAAGAGTGCACGACGCACCTGCCGGAGAGGTCACATGACACCAACAGACCCAGTTTTGAAAGAAAATTAGCAACATACGTCAAATGAAATTAATAATCTAGTTTGGCATCAGAGGAACCTGAGTGGTGCAGGAATGACAAGAAGCCCCGCCCCCAGACACGGATGAGCCAATGACTGTTGGGTATCAGCTACGGGGACCAGAGATGTGTAGCTTTCAGCTTCCAAAGAGGAACACTGAGGATCCTGGAGTCTGGTCTGTTTTATGGTGTTAAACTGATGAAACCCACTCCAGGTATCAGAGGGGATGATGGACGATGGAGTTTATTCCGTCCCACTTCCTAAACCCAAACAAGGCGGAGCAAAATGTCTGCTTCAGTTGAAGCTGCCAACTCAACGTCTAGCAGGTCAACGAGGACGTCTGCGTTTGCTGCGATGTAAATCAAAGCTGCCACGGTTTTAGCTAGAGCTGAACAATTTTATTGATTCTGCGATTTATATCAATATTTTATTTCCCCAGAGACTATCGATTTTTCAGCTGCCCCCGTGTCCCACCTTTAAAAGCTTGCAAGCAACAATTTGCACTGTTTAAATAAATGAAACTATTTTTCCTCAACAAATCTTTTATTCATTTTGTCCAGCATTTGCAAGCTGCCCGTCAGCCATATAATGTGGAATTGATGCTTTCAGTTCAATTAATTCAAACAAAGTCATTGGAACACTCACAAGATGTCACCAAAATCACTTTGTCCCTTTAAAATCTTTTGGAAAATGATGTAAATGTATTGTAAGATGAATATCAATATATATCGTATCGTGAGCTGAATATCGTGTATCGTATCGTATCGCAAGATTAGTGTATCGGTACAGCCCTAGTTCTAGCTCTGCTCACGTGTGTGGAGCATAAATAAAAACACAATGCAACGATCTGCGAATCTCATGAAGAACATCTCAGATACTGAAACTGATACATTTGACTATTTTAATCTGAAAATTCGCCTCGTCAGGCAGGAAGGGGTTAAAACTTGCAAAGACGGAGACTGAGGAAGGACGACTACTTCACACTTTGCATGTGTGACCAAGTACCAGACCCTCACCCGCCCCTCTCTGACCCGCTGGCATTAATATCCAGAGCTTTGTTGACGCGTTGCCATGGTGACGTTTGGTGCACACAGCTCGCAAGTGGCGGTCTTATGTACCCGGAGCTAAACGGTGTAATTACCGCCATTCGCTGGGCGGACAGCGGACTGATGACCGTCTCCAAATAACAAGGCTGCGAGGCAGGAAGGTTAAGAGCGTGACACCGCCGCGCGCTTAAGGGAATCTGAATAACAATAGGAGATAATTAACAGCAGCGGCGCCGCTTCCTCACCTCCCCGTCTGAGGCGTGGAGGGAATCTGTGAGCATCCTGCGGGTGTTTGGTGTTTGTGTGATGTTCGTGCACGTAAACACGGATGATAACGAGCGACGGTATGAAGCTCTGGGGGCAGCGACGCTCAATGTAGCTGTTGATCTTATTAATTGGTGATCCGTTACAGCGCTGAGAGGGCGGGGCCATGTCCTCTACCGTCAGCGTCACGCCTGTATTTTATCTTCATCCTCCTTCAACAGGTCATTTCAGGAAGTTTGAAATAGAAAGAAGGCTCACTGACACTTCACATCTACGAGGACAAAACATCGATCATTTGCTCCGTTTCTGTGACTGAGTGACACACGGGAGTAAAGAAAAAGGAAGCTCAGCATTCATGGCTGCAGCGCTGCAGAAAAGAACCTGCACCGCCCTCTGGCTGCCGTTGGTGGAATTACAGAGCAGCGCAATGAACAATATACATGCGTATCTGCTACGGAGAACCCGCTTGGCTGCATATACTTCCACGGTCCGGTCATGTGATCGGTAGGTTTGTACAGAGAGCTTATTTCTTCTGAAACTGTGCAGCACCTGAACCAACACTGTGAAGTCGTCCGGACTACATGCAGCAGCTACCTGCTTTAGCTTGGCTGGAGTGTCTGAACATCCTACTTTCAAGTGTCGCTATTGGAACATCACCTGGATCAAAACAAGTGTTGCTGGGCCTCAGCATGGCAGGTCTCACAGTAGAGCTCTGTGTTTGAGCTCAGCGTGACTGGAGGTCCTGCTGGAGGCCCGTTGGAGACCCTGGAGGCCTGCTGAAGGTCCCACTGGAGGCCTGCTGAAGGTCCACTAGAGACCCTGGAGGACTGCCGAAGGTCCACTAGAGACCCTGGAGGACTGCTGAAGGTCCCTCTGGAGGCCTGCTGAAGGTCCCACTGGAGGCCTGTTGAAGGTCCACTAGAGACCCTGGAGGACTGCTGAAGGTCCCTCTGGAGGCCTGCTGAAGGTCCACTAGAGACCCTGGAGGCCTGCTGAAGGTCCACTAGAGACCCTGGAGGCCTGCTGAAGGTCCACTAGAGACCCTGGAGGCCTGCTGAAGGTCCCCTGGAGGCCTGGAGGCCTGCTGAAGGTCCCTGGAGGCCTGCTGAGGTCTACTAGAGACCTGGAGGCCTGGCTGAAGGTCCCTGGAGGGCCTGCTGAAGGTCCCTATGGAGGCCTGCTGAAGGTCCCTAGAGCCCTCTGCTGAAGGTCCACTAGAGACCCTGGAGGACTGCTGAAGGTCTCGCTGGAGGCCTGCTGAAGGTCCACTAGAGACCCTGGAGGACTGCTGAAGGTCTCGCTGGAGGCCTGCTGAAGGTCCACTAGAGACCCTGGAGGCCTGCTGAAGGTCCACTAGAGACCCTGGAGGCCTGCTGAAGGTCCCTCTGGAGGCCTGCTGAAGGTCCACTAGAGACCCTAGAGGCCAGCTGAAGGTCCACTAGAGACCCTGGAGGTCTGCTGAAGGTCTCGTTGGAGGCCTGCTGAAGGTCCACTAGAGACCCTGGAGGCCTGCTGAAGGTCCACTAGAGACCCTAGAGGCCTGCTGAAGGTCTCGCTGGAGGCCTGCTGAAGGTCCACTAGAGGCCTGCTGGAGGTCCAGTTGAGGCCTGCTGGCAGCCACCACAGAAGCTGTGGAGCTCCACGCTGGTCACCAAAACATGTTTAATTGTGCTGCAAAGTCGGCCATTTTAACGTGGGGGTCAGTGGAGATTTGCTCTGTATTGGACCCAGCACCTAGAGGTCAGTGGAGGAACTGCAGCACAACTTAGTTCCTGGGCTGGGCTTCAAACAGGAAGTGGGATGGTTGCCACTTGGCAGAACCGTCAGTCAGGCTCATTTTGATGAAGCAGAACTGGTTCCTGGTGTGATGTGTTGCTGAACTACCTGGATTCTGATTAGACTCTTTTGTTTGTGTTTTATTGTTCATGAATTCCTTATAAATCTAGAGTGGGACGTTTCTCCAACGTAGAGATCAGCCTCATTACTTTGATTTCAGCTTTGTTTCTGATCTGGATCTGGTTTTGTAGTTTAGCTTGTCTGGGTTTTCCCGTCAGTTCAGAGTCTTCTTGCAGGCAGAACACAGACTCGCAGACGTAAATGCATCCGATTAAAACCAGATCCTGTCGTCTCTGGAGCACAGACTGCTGGTTGTGAAGGATCGATGCCGGCTGTGGATCAGCGGCCAGATTTCTCCCTCTGATGGAGCCAGTCGATTGCTCGTCTCTCCTGAGGCATCCAGCGACCGCTGCAGTATTGAGTTGCTGCGGCTCCCCAGGCTCGACCTCCCTGGATGGACTCGGTCGCCGGGTGTCGATAGACCCCGCCCATAAACATAGAAGCATGCAGTCGTTCACACAACTGCCTTCAGGTGCAAACGCTCTGAATGTATTTGATGAATGCAGCAGATAAATGATCAGAAACGGGAGTCAGTGACTGAGGCTGGTGGGTAGAACCTCCAGAAGATAAAACAGCTGCTGGAGGGAAAACGTCATCGACTGACTGGATGAAGGGATGATCAGAGATAAATCATGAATCTGATCTGAACCCCGACATCATACCAGAGTGCTCGTTTGGTGCAGACGAACTGGTGAAAACGTCATCGATGATGTGAAGCGGATAACGGACCTGGGAAGACGGCGAGCCGTAAAGACGTAAAGATGGGGTACTGATGATGCCGGTCCTCAGAAGGAAAGCATGAAAACTAGGGCTGGGCATCGATTCAAATTTTTAATTGCAATTAATCGTGTGATTTCCCTGATTAATCACGATTAATCGCATTGTATACGGAAAATCAAATAATGAATTCAAAAGTAGTGTAAAATGCACTTTTATTTAAATGTTCTGCTGCCATATTAACTAAAGTGCTATAACATTTGTTGTTCAAACACTTTTAACATCAGCACTTATCAGTAACACATATTTAGTGTAAATCTCATCTTAAAAAATGTAAAATAAAATGAAGCTTATTGCCACTGACAGGGCATTAATGTCATCCTGTTTTTATAAAAAAATTAGGGCTGGGCAACGATTAAAATTTTTTAATCGCGATTAATCGCATTGTATATGCAAAATCAAATTATGAATTCAAAAGTAGTGTAAAGGTCACTTAGTGCCATAACATTTGCTGTTAAAACACTTTTAACATCAGCACTTGTCAGTAACACATATTTAGTATAAATCTCATCTTAAAAAAAATGTAAAACAAAATAAAGCTTATTGCCACTGCCAGGGCATTAATGTCATCCTGTTTTTATAAAAAATAAAAAAAAGGTCTACAAACAAAATCAAACAAAATGATTGTGGCTCAGAACAATCAGAACATTAAACAGGTCATTTCTGAAGGTAACAGCAGAAACTTTTAACGGGGAGTTCAACTTGTCAGTTGTTACAAATGACCTTGTTTCTGTTGAATCCTCCGTCTGGGAGAACTTTAAAATGAAAATGTCCATGTTAAAATTCAGTAACTTTACCAATCTGTGTATCATTCATTCTTTCCATTTTCAATTGTCAATCAAAAATTAAAGAAAATGAAAAAAGACATTTTATTACGTTTTTACGTTTTTAAACTCACACAAAAAAAAAGAAAAAAAAAGCCTGTTTTTAAAAATATTTCAATTTTAGACTTGGATCAAAAATACGAAATTAAAAAACGGGCCACAGAACTGAATTTGTTTTATAATCAAGGACTGGACTTTCTGTTGTCATTACACATCTGTGCCCCTAGATGGAGGTGCACTGCAGTAACCAGCTAGAGAACAGCAGGACAGTGAACACATGGAGCAGATCTGATGGAACATGGAGGAATGACGAGAAAGTTTTGTTGCAGTCCAGAATTTTTGTTTTCAGACAGAATTGTTAATATTGCTACCTGAGTTGCTACCTGAACTGTAAAGTTCACAGATTTTTACCGTTCTCCATGTCTTTTTTAGCTATTCCTTGTTTACCTGCTAATTATCTTCCGGTTCCGCAGCAGCCAGTAAGGGACTTTTCAAAACAAAAGCATATGAGCAACATGCGTTAACGCGCGATAAAATAAATGTCGGTGTTAATAAATTAATGCGTTAACGCGATAATAACGTGTTAACTTGCCCAGCCCTAGTTAAAAACATTAAAACCCGATCGGTGGAGTTCCAGACCAGAACGTTGGACCTGTTGAAGGACACGACGGTGACTGAGGAGCAGATGGTCGTTGAGGCCGGCACCAGTTTTTGATTTCACAGTAACTCCTCGTGACCGAGTGATTCCAGAAATTCCTCCTCGACTCGTACCGAGACAAAGACGCCATTATTTCCAGCTCTTTCAGTGAATTAGAGCGAGGTGTGTTTTATGAAGCTGGGACTCTTTTCAACAGAACAGCGTTCAGTCATGTGTGTGATTTTTTTTTTTTTTTTTTTTTTTATAAATATCAAGTATGAAGTTCATCGATGGGGTCAACTGTACACAGCTGTTGACTCCTGGAACATGTGGTTGTCATTCAGTCTCAGAGATTTCAAAGCTTCACGACCATTGTGCGCCTACAAAGGAGAGTGTGTCTGGATCGCTCAGAGGTCTCTGGTAACGCATCATAGCAGCGGCGTTAGTAGCTTTGTTGCTGCTGCTTCAGTCGATTCATAGCTGAATCTCTCTGCTTTAATCCGACAACCTTGACTGTTCTTAGAAATGTCTTTCTGAAAACATTACAAACTTTTCAAACTGGAAATAGTTTTTTTTCTTCCTTTCCCCCTTTGTCAGAGTATCCAGGTAAAATAAAAACCAGGACTAACAGAAAGCCGAGGTATCAGGCAGGAGGTTTGGCAGGTTTACCTGACTGGACGGGGTCAGGGAGACGCGCTGAAGACGCTTCAGTCCACAGGAATTTACGTGCGACAGGCTAAATGTGGCTTTGTTCGAAAAAAAAATGCTCTGAGGTGTTGGAGTCGAGGAGCTGGAGGTCCAGACCAGCGTTGGTTGGTTAACCGGTCCAGAACCAACCGGTTTGTGCTTGTATGAACCTCATGTCTGTGTTTTCACAGCGCCATCGAGGCGAAGTGACCTCCAGATCCTGGGTTTCTGTCTTCTCCACTGGTTATGTGGGTCTCTGCCCTGGGACGACGTCCTCAAGGATCCCACCCGGGTCCAGGAAGCCAAGACCAGGTAGGCAGTCGCCCAGATGGACCGGTGGGAGCTGAAGCAGGAGTTCCTGTAAAGACCAGTGCGGTCCGGTCAGACCGATTCAGTCATGTTGTTGTGATTACCGGTTTGTGACTAGGGGTGAGTATTGGCAAGGACCTCGCAATACGATATGTATCATGATACTTGGGTCACGATACAATATTATTAAAATATCACGATATATTGCGATATTCTACCCAGTTAATATCAAAATTAAAAGTAGAGATGAAAAATCAAGTTGCTGTATATGTTCATCAGATGATATTGATCATTCAGAGGAGAAATTGAGTCAAAACTATTTGCTTCAAAACAACCTATTTATTGTTTATTATTAGTGTTATTACACATTTAAGTATTTTCCTAAAAAATCCATATTATATTAGGCGGCAGAAAATCGGAATATATATCGCCAAATCGATTTTTTTCACACCCCTATTTGTTACTCCGCCTACTTCTCATTCCTCTTCTCTGATTGGATGCATGTCTATCCAGAGGCAGTTTCTCTGCCAATCACAGTCCCGTCCAGAATAACCAGACCAACCAGGCATTGATGCAGATGGTTCTGCTTCCGTTGCTCTTGAGATGACAGCTGGGCGGTAAAAATAATCACGGAAAGGCGTGAACTGTCTCCATTAGGGGTGTGGAAAAAAAACGATTTGGCGATATATCGGCGATATTCGGCCTCCCGATATAATACCGATTTTTCAGCTCCTAATATCAATTTTTTAGGAAAATTCATTTGTTCACTTAAATGTGCAAAAACACTAATAATGATATTAGTGTAACTTGATTTTTTTATATCTACTTTTAATTTTGATATTCACTGGGTAGAATATCACAATATATCGTGATATCGTGATATCGCGATATCGTGATAAGATCGTATCGTGACCCAAGTATCATGATACATATCGTATTGCCAGGTTTCTTTCCAATACTCACCCCTAGTCTCCATCACACGTCTCCTGCTCTCTGCCCCTCCACCTCCATCTATCGGGCTTCTTTCCATCCTCTCTTTCTCCCTGTTTCACCTCCCTCTTCTCCTTTTTCCAGCCTGATGGATGACCTGCCAGCCTCGGTCCAGCAGCTGTCAGAGAGCGGAGCCGGCACAGGTAAAGTCAACCGGGTCAGGTCATCTGGGCGTCTCGGGTTAAACCGAGAACGTGGGAGTTGGAGAGGAGAAACCTGTGAAGGAGGGCGGAGTCCTCCCTGGTTCATTGGAGATCCTCGGTTCTGCAGTTCAGTTCAAACCGAGAGCTCTGCTCAAAGTTCATGTAGTAATTCAGCCTCAGTGGTGACGGTTTCAGGTGATGCTTTGTTCCGGTATGTGCTGGATTAGAGCCACCAGAGTCCTACATTTATGTCCCATATTCTGCTTCCCTTCCGGTCACTTTCAGAGGCTCAAAAATCTATTTGAACTGCCATAAACTCAGTTTTCGGAGAGTCCAGCTGCTATTTTAAGAGGCCCTCAGATGCACTTAGCACCCTCTGATTGTCTCCGTCGCCGTAGCAACGCACATGCAGCTCTGAGAGATGCTTCTTTCTTTCTTTTCTTTTCTTTCGTTTCTTTTCTTTCCAAAGCACCCCCACGATGACAACATGACGCTGCGTTTAGAGGAGGGCGATGTCGTAAATTAACTGAGCACGTTGCCTCAATGACCATTAAAGAAGATTTCATGGGATACTTTCCTGATGAAAGAGTAAATATCAGATCAATAATCAGATAAACTAATTATGGTCGTTAACTGAACGATAAAAGTGACTGACGTGGACGACGGGAGATCAGACTGTCGGTTCTTGTTCCTTCATTTCCAGTTAATTGCATATAAACATTTATTCTGAAGCTCACTAACTTTAAAGCAGGCTCAGAGGAGCTGACGGGTCTTTAGCCTGGTGGCTCCCCCTACTGGTGCAACGACAACGCTGCGTACCGATGTCCTGGAACGTTTTACGGCCCATGGCTTTTACGAAAATGAAACCGCCGTTCTCGACACGGCCTGACGTTGGTTTGCGATGCTAGAAATGCTCTGACGTCGCCCTCGGTAACAGGATGGGAGGATGTCCCGCCTGGTTCCGTACCGTCACAGAAACCTTTCCAGGCCCGGAGACTCCCTTTTTCAGATTCCAGGAGTTTTCAGGTTTTTCTGAACCGAACCAACCCTGTAGATCAGAGTGGTGGGGGTGTCTTTGGTCCGACAGTTGGGGCGGTTTGATGACGGTGGTCCCGCTGGTCTGGAGACCAAAGACCACCTGACAGAGTCAGAAATCCTCCGGTTTAAACGCGGTTTGGTGTTTGAGTCGAACCAGATCTTTGGACTGGATGAACAGAGATGAGGCTGAACACCTCCACAGGTAGGCGTGGGAGAAACAGGGCAGCCCGATGTATCTTCTGCACCGTGGGACCTCCAGGTTGCTGTAGCCACCACGTCCTCCTCTGCTCCAGCTTCATGCAGCTCTGTCCCCCTGTCCCCAGACGAGGTGGCCCAGTTCCTCCTTTACCTGAAAACCCTGGACTATGAAGACAAACCGGACTACCAGCACCTTAAAGAGCTGCTGGACCACACTGCCAGAGGACCACTGGACTTCTCCAGACCTGAAACAGCGTTGGGCTCGACCGCTGGAAAAAAGGTGAGGTGACTGCTGAGACATGATGGCAGAGATGAGTGAACGGGGCCTGGAGGAACGGTTGTCTTGTGTGAAATGTTGAAGTCCCGTCTGAAGTCCAGGGGTTGTTTTGTGTGCGAGTTAGAAGATCATTAGAAGAGATCCTGAAGGTGTAGTAGATGTTGGTGTCGGACATCCTGAAGGTGTAGTAGATGTTAGTGTCAGACATCCCGAAGGTGTAGTAGATGTTGGCGTCGGACATCCTGAAGGTGTAGTAGATGTTGGCGTCGGACATCCCGAAGGTGTAGTAGATGTTAGCGTAGGACATCCTGAAGGTGTAGTAGATGTTGGCGTCGGACATCCCGAAGGTGTAGTAGATGTTGGTGTCGGACATCCTGAAGGTGTAGTATATGTTGGCGTCGGACATCCCGAAGGTGTAGTAGATGTTAGTGTTGGACATCCTGAAGGTGTAGTAAATGTTCGTGTGACATCCTGAAGGTGTAGTAGATGTTCGTGTGACATCCTGAAGGTGTAGTAGATGTTGGTGTCTGACATCCCGAAGGTGTCGTAGATGTTGGTGTCGGACATCCCGAAGGTGTAGTAGATGTTGGTGTCGGACATCCCGAAGGTGTAGTAGATGTTGGTGTCGGACATCCCGAAGGTGTAGTAGATGTTAGCGTCGGACATCCCGAAGGTGTAGTAGATGTTGGCGTCGGACATCCCGAAGGTGTAGTAGATGTTAGCGTAGGACATCCCGAAGGTGTAGTAGATGTTGGCGTCGGACATCCCGAAGGTGTAGTAGATGTTGGCGTCGGACATCCCGAAGGTGTAGTAGATGTTAGCGTCGGACATCCCGAAGGTGTAGTAGATGTTGGCGTCGGACATCCCGAAGGTGTAGTAGATGTGTAGTAGATGTTGGCGTCGGACATCCCGAAGGTGTAGTAGATGTTGGCGTCGGACATCCCGAAGGTGTAGTAGATGTTGGCGTCGGACATCCCGAAGGTGTAGTAGATGTTGGCGTCGGACATCCCGAAGGTGTAGTAGATGTTGGCGTCGGACATCCCGAAGGTGTAGTAGATGTTTGCGTCGGACATCCCGAAGGTGTAGTAGATGTTGGCGTCGGACATCCCGAAGGTGTAGTAGATGTTGGCGTCGGACATCCCGAAGGTGTAGTAGATGTTGGCTCGTTGGACATCCCGAAGGTGTAGTAGATGTTAGCGTCGGACATCCTGAAGGTGTAGTAGTAGTAGTTGTGGTGGACATCCTGAAGGTGTAGTAGATGTTGTGTGTCGGACATCCTGAAGGTGTAGTAGATATGTTCTGGCGTCGGACATCCTGAAGGTGTAGTAGATGTTGGCGTCGGACATCCTGAAGGTGTAGTAGATGTTGGCGTCGGACATCCTGAAGGTGTAGTAGATGTTGGTCGTCGGACATCCTGAAGGTGTAGTAGATGTTGGCGTCGGACATCCTGAAGGTGTAGTAGATGTTGTCGGACATCCTCTGAAGGTTGTGTAGTAGATGTTGGCGTCGGACATCCTGAAGGTGTAGTAGATGTTGTCGTTGGACATCCTGAAGGTGTAGTAGATGTTCGTGTGACATCCTCCTGAAGGTGTAAAGATGAAGAAGACCTCCAGAGGGTCTAAGAGTAAGACTCAGTCATGAACTTGACCATCAGCAGCAGTGTTTGTGGTTTGTCACTTTCAGCTGTGTGTTAACACAATGCCAGGAGGGAAAGACACAAGCAGCGTTCTAACTTGCGTGCATTTCTCAGAGAGCATCCAGAGATCTTCCTCCACAGAGATCTGATTCAGGTGGACCTCAGGAGCAGCAGGAAGAACTGAAACTGTTTCCTGTTTGTATTTGTACTGACATGATTTCTCCTCATTCAAATTCAGCTGATTCATCTGACGGTTCTCTGCTCATGAAAGCATTGCGCCTCCTTTCACAATTTATTTTACACATTTCTACACGAGGGAAACAAAAATCATAGCGTGGAAATAAGAACATCCACAGTCTCAGGTGGACTCCAGGTGGACTGAAGCTCCTCCCCCTTTTCCACCATCAGCAGGAGCAGCTAGGTGTCCAAACGCTGCCGTTCACGACAAACAAACTGTAACTAAAGTAAAATAAGTGATTTCTTCTGAGAGGAATTAGAGATTTGATGTGAAAGTTAGGATTTTGGCAAATCAAAAATTTGTGATTTTTTTTTTTTCAAAAGTCACGATTTTACGACAGAAAGTTTAAATTTTTTGCCAGAAAGTCACGATTTTGTCAATTTTGTGATTTTTATGTGCAAAAGTTTTTTATTCTGCGTTTTCTCCAGTGAAAACGATAGTTACGACGCTACCAAATTCACCATTTAACAATAAAACTTTAGTCGTGGTTAAAGAGTTGGATTTAACAACAAAAAGTTGTAGAGTTAAATTAAAAAGTGATCACGACAAAATGTTGTGATTACAGGAAAAATTAAATTCAGTTTCAGGACACAAAACTGTCTTTTCAAGTTTTCAAACGTTTGAGATGCAAAACTCGTCATATCACTAAATTCTTGATTTCAGGACAGAAAGTCACAATTATGCAGAACTCCTGATTTTACGACTGTAAATAAAGTTGGGAACTTTCGCCAGTCACAATTCTGGAAACTTTTTGACTTTTTTTCAAATTTTTTTGATTCTTTTCCTTCAAAAATTTGATGATTTTTTTTTTTAAATGAGCAAAAGTCAGTTTTTACGTCAAAAAGCTGAAAAGCTTCTGTGTTTTATAGAGAAAACGTGATCAGTGTACCTGCAGCTGAAGCTCTGAAGGTCCCGGTCCAACATCACGGTGCTGGTTGATGTCACCTGGAGCACCTGAAAGGTCTTTGAGGACGTTTCGGAGTCGTCAGACCTGAGAAGAGAAAGTATTTACGCCCTGTACCAACCAGGGTTGATGGTCGTCGCTCCAGAAATGTTAAGTTGATGGATTTAATCAGCGGTTGGCTCCTCCGTGGAGTCTCTTAACCCCTCACCACACCGACTCCCCCCTCCCCCCACCACCAGAGGTGTTGGGGTCTCCTTCAGGTCACCTGAAGAACCTGTTGACCCCAGCGGGGGCCCGTCGATGGCCCAGTTTGAAGGAGCCGGCGCTCTCTGTCTCTAATTATGCTCCTGAGCTCCTCTCCTCCCGTCGTCTCCATCTCCATCCTGGAGAGTCGGCCAGTTTGATCCCCTGTTCAACAGAAGAGGCCGTTTACTGGCGGCGAGGAGAGTAAATGTCAGCGGAGATAACGGCCGGCCGGCACTCTCACGGTCGCTCCTCATTACCGCCGTAGGAGCAGCCGACGGTCGTATTAACGCTCAGATACTCGGTTCAAACGAAAGTTCACACGCTGGTGTGAAACCAGAAACAGACTCGAGGACGCCGTCTCTTTGTCCTGCAGGCTCACGCTCGTCTCCAGAACGTTCTGGTGAACGGAGGAGTCGGTGGTCCATCAGCAGGCTCAGCATCCATGAAGACGCTGGTCGTTCCCAACAAAACCAGGAGTTAAAGGGCTCCTGACACCAAAAATGATGTTAAAATCAAGAATTTGGGCGCACTCTCCTGAATAAAATGATGTATAACATTGGAACACTGAACGTCAGAAAGTTGATGAAAACTTGTTTTAAATCACGCGCCACAGACAAAAATCGATTGAGTAGCCAGCCCTCAAGCAGCCGGGGAAGAAGGTGGATATGACGTCACATGGAGGCTTGTGTTGCAGCCGTTTGCATTGCCAGCAGGCGTGAACTGTGCTTGTGGACGACTTTTTCTGAGCAAAACTTTTTGCAATATGCCAGCTCGATGTGTGGCAGGGTTTTGTTCGAATACCAGGGAATGTGGATGTAGTCTGTACACATTTCCAAAAGACCCAGTTCAACGGGAGCAGTGGGTTCAGCAAGTCCGGAGGACGAGGGACAAGTGAATGAATTCATCATTTGGAAAAGGGATGAAATCAATGGGCTCAGAATTTGTCAGATCGTCTTCACAAAAACCAACAGGCTCATCAAAATTTGGGCTCCACTTTTGATACTCTTCCTCTTCTCTCAGGAACTCTCAGCCGCCACCATCATCATCACCGTGATTTCCGGTGCACCATTAGCTGTGTTTTTCCCCGGCTTCTCCCTCGTTACTAGAACTGCTTTCATCCCCGCTACATTTTTCCATATTTGCGGTGTTATGAGCCCCCCCGACACCTCGACCTGCTTGGCGATCGCAGAATGCTTCCACCCTGGCCACGCTGAGGCGAAGCAGCCGATATACTACGCTGATTGTGGACTATGGTGCGCAGACTCCCCGTCACTACTATCGTCAGTTTCTGCTTCACTGGACAACTGCATGTCTTCCTCCTCGGAATCGGAGTTAGCCAGAACCTGACAAAGTACTTTGTGGACGGTAAACCAACCTCTCAGCATCGTGAGTAAATGTAAAAACACTCTTTCGCTCTGTTCTGCTCTCGTTACGCTCATTTCTACCTCTGCTGCGCCGTGTGTCTCTGCGCCGGAGGATGTTTTTTTTTTTAACTCATTTTACGCTAAAACTTTGAATAGCGCCACCACCAAAAATGGTTCTCAGATTACAGGCGCACATGTCCACCATCTCCTGGTGAAAAGTAATAACAAGATTCGGCTTCACATTTATAGATACAGCCCGTTTTATTCAGCAATGTTGCGTGTCGCAGTATTGTGACTTTGGCGCTTAAAGGGTTAACTGTATAATAATAATAATTAAAGTTTGTCAGCCTGAGGAATAAGAGGGACAGGATGATTTTTACCATTCCGTGTTTTGAAGTCTCCTGATATCTTCTGGGATGGGTTCGTCGGGTCCCTCGTCATCTGTCTCTGGCTCTGAGGGAGAGTCTGACACCTCTGTTTCTGGGGGCAACTCGTCCAGATACGGCGCAAAACGATATGGCAAAATGCCGCCCCCGAGTTCCTCTGACACACCTTGCACACTGTCTGTTTCAAAAATAGCCTCAGTGACCGAGGAATGGTCGGAACAATCCGAAAATCGCTCGAGCTCATTATTCTGGTGACTCGCCATAATGTAATTGCCTGATGAGGACGTTCTCCCTGTGACGTCATAGCCAATATGGCGAATAGTTTAGCATTGACGATCATACATATCATCAAAGCTATCAGGAATACTTATAGTTATACAATCAAAGCTTATTTTAGGGTTCATTTTTGGTGTCAGTAGCCCTTTAATTAATATTAATTATTCCCGTGGAGACCCTGGTCTCATTTTCAGACCATAAAGTTTTAAAAACACTCCAATTTTTGTACTTTTGTGCATCCGTTGCTTCTTCCATCAACTTTTTTTTCTTCAGAAACCCTCCACCAGCAGGATGCTGGGTATTGTAGTTCTGTACTGGGAGATTCAGGAGTTACTGTACCACTTCTACCTGCCGCATACCGACCTCGGTGACCTGTGGTCTGTGTGGAAAGAAAAACAATCAAAAATAACTCCAGGATTTCATAAAATCCTTCCAGATTCACATGTAGTTGCTTCTCTAGAGCCACTGCTGATATCTTTCCCCCTGAGCACTGTGTTAACACACGCCCGGCTAAGCCAGCAAACTACCAGAACAGACTGGAAATTGATTTATTTGATTATCAGTTAACTTGTTCCACACGTCAGCAGAAACCAGGACGGACCAGGGGGACCTCCAGAACCAGACCGGGGGCTACCGACCTGGACCACGGGGAACCTGAGAGGGTCAGGTCCAAACCGGTGGACCCGCGCTATATCAGAGGCCCCCCCATCACCAGGGCTCCGGCCCAGCAGGTCAGTCTGGAGACTAACTGATTTCTTTTTTTTTTAAAGATTTTTTTGGCTCTAGTGACCTTTATTGAAAGTTGAGAGACAGGAAGAGGGGCAGAGAGAATGGGGAACACACGCGGGAAAGAGTCGCCGTCCAATAAAGCAGGGGTGGGCAATCCCTGGGTCCTCCAGGACTGGATTTGCCCACCCCTGGAATAAAGGCTACTAGAAAATCTTTTTAAAAGATACTGATATGACACATAAAACATAACCTGTTAACTATTGCTGACCAGATGGTGAATAATCTACTTCATAAATGTGTAAATCTGATTCTGATGGAGTCAGTGCCTCACCAGCCATGAATCTGATTCTGATGGAGTCAGTGCCTCACCAGCCATGAATCTCACCACGTCACTGGTTATGAGGCATTATTTATGTTTACATATCGGCAGTTTTTCATTTCAAACAGAAAAGGGATGTTTTAAATAAATGTATGGTTTATAAAGCTACTTTTTCATCTTTGAGTATTTTTGCAGTATCAACAAGAGGCCGGTAGGTGTCCTCTCTTTGGGTTTTTGGGTCACCCTAGAATAATATTAAAACTATAAAATGTGTCAAGCAGGCTAATTCTGACACAGAATAGACCTAAAAGGCTAAAAATGTAATGAGATTTAGGAAAACCAAATCTGTTTTATTCTTCTTGTCTGTAGTCTAGGTATCAAATAATATATTTATCCAAAGCGTTAGAATTTTGGAGGTATAAGTTCAGGTTTAATGGCTGTCATTCCAAGTAATGCTAATAAACAAATGTTGATCAAGCATATGTGATATAGATTTTTTTCTGTTTAAAATGCAAGCACATAAGTAACTGTAAAATAGCAGTAAAAAAGAAAATGTTTGTTCAAAGTGTTTATTTGAACTCTGAAGGTTTTTATGAGCACATTTTCTACTCTCATTAAGTTTTTTTTAACCTACAACTGAGCTAATTGTTGATATCAAATAGTCAATAACTGAAAGAGATTTTAACTCTTTAACTGCCAGGATTTTAGATGAAAAGACAAAAAAATAATTATTTTTAAGATAAAACATACAAAGTTATTTATTGTGAATTAATGCAGCCTGGAACACATCAGTAATTAGCAGAAACATTGATTTTATGAGTTCTTATCAAACAAACATTCACATCCAGAACAGTGAAACAGCTTTTATTTTGAAATTCACAAACGCATCAGGACTTCTGATCTCAATGAAAACATTATTGATGAGTTTGAAAACAGGTTTCTCCGTCTGTTCACACCAGCAGCAGACAGACTGATGTTTCTGCTTCACATCTGCCTTCACCATGTCCACCAACATCTGTCCCTTCATCTATACGTCTCCATGGGAACCAGTTGTCAGACGCTGGTGATGACACCTTCCTGAGACAGTGGTGGTGGTGATGCAGGTGGACCCAGATCTTCTGCTCATGTCCAGCGCTCCTGCTCAGGCTTCTTCCTCACTTTCAAACCTCTAATAAACTCCTGTCCTCCTGTCTCTCAGAAAGAAGACGTCTCCTCTGCTGTCAGAAGATCACTGAGGCCCAGGACTGGAGCTTCTTATAAAACAGAAGACAGTGAGGACGAGGACGAGGACGAGGACGTTAGAGCCAGAGCCGTCCCAGCAGGCTACCTGAGAGGTCCTCCCAGCAGCTCTGGAGCTCAGCCTAAACAGGTGTGAGCCTCCGTCCATTCAGCTGCAGCTACAGCTGCTCCTCAGTCTCCTGACGTCTAAATTAGATCATCTGATGGTCCTGAGTCTCAGTATGAGGAGAATAAATATTAAATAAAATCACATGGGCGATACCGAGTACCTCCATGAGTCAGCAGCTTGTAGATCCTCCTCCAGAAACATGAACAGGTTCCTTTTATGACCTTCTGAGTCAGTTCTTCTCGTCCAACCTTCAGCTCTCTGGATGTCCCACCACAGCAGTTCAACCAGCCTGAGGTCTGGACTCCAGAACTTTGATCCTGATCCAGATCTGCTTCTGTCTTCTGGATCATCGTCCTGTCACATGACCCAGTTTGAGCCAACCATCAGCTGTCTGCTCGTCTCCAGGACAACCGTGACTCCTCCACCAATGTCCTTCAGTGGGTCTGAGATGTTCCTGCTGGTCTCATCTGTCCACAGGACGTTGTTCTGGAGGTCTGATGGTTTGTTCAGGTCCAGTTTAGTAGTCTGTACCGGTTCAGTCTCCTGACTGCTCATGTTCAGTTGAACTTGGTCCTAAAACACCTTTTTCCAGATTGAAATGTGGCACCAGCTGCTTCTCTAATACCACTGCTGATGTCTTTCCCTCATTGCATTGTGTTCCACACACCTGAATGCTCCAGACCAGAAACTGCAGAAACCTCTGCTCAGCAGTCAGGAGGTACTCGGTGATGCCCACAGGATTTTATTTTTTATTCTTCTTGAGTCTTAAATGTCTGAGGCTGTATTTGCCTGATATCAACACCTCCATTATTACTGCGTTATTATTATGTATTTATGTAATAAAATGAACACATTTATAAAGACACTAAAGAGAAATTAGGATTAAACGAGGTCGACTGCAGATGCAGCTGTAAATATGCGCTCTTTAACAGAAAACTAAAACCAAAAGGACGAGCAGGAACAAGCGGACTGAGACCTCAGAGGAACCAGAACCCCCAGGACCCCCACAGAGGAGACACCCCAGGAGGACCCAGTCTGGTCTGGAACCAGGACACAGCAGCTGCAGACCAGGACTGGATGGGAAGGTTCTCCATCACACAGCTGGACTCTGTCAGCTCTGCTACAGATGCAGAGGAAACTGTGGTGGACCTGAAGGTTCTGTTCATAGAGACTCCAGTCCAGAAGCTGCTGTCCGTCAGACGCCCAGACAGACGTCCTGGCTCGTCTGTCTGGGCGTCTTCCTTCTCTGTGTTTTCTGTTTGGAGTTGGCCAAAGTTCATTTAAACCCTTTTAAAGGGATTTAGCGTCTCAGCTGCTCGTCGGCGTGGAGGCGGAGCCGTCAGGAGCACCAGCTTCTCCTCAGGACTTCTGGACCGCCATCTTCACCGTAATCGGCTGAAATGGAGAAAACACATGTGGCTTGAAAATGACTGAAATAAAACCGAGTGTCCAGTCTGAGTCTGAATCAGTGACGTCAGTAACAACTGGGGAGGTTGGCCCAAGAAATAATACCCACAACACCTGATTTGAAATTATAATCAGTCTTTTCTCTAACACACAAAAGAATAAAGCTGTCAACCAAAAACAGAAGACAACTGTAGTTAATGGTATAAATAAAGAAAAATCCCAACTTTAATATCTAATCAATAAAGCAGAATGATTAGCAGCATCATATCTGGGCTTGATTGTTCTTCATGAGGATGAACTCATTAACTCTAAATGAGGACCGTAGTTTTAGTCTCAGCAGTTTCTGTAGTACATTCAGTACATTTAAGAGTTTTTCTACTTCCAAACTGAAACTCCACTCATACATGTTCCACAGGTCTTCTGAAGCTCTAAAACCCACTCAGCCTCCACAAGTTACTGTGACATCCATGAAATGTAATAACTCATGTCTGGACAGTAGAGGGACGTAGAAGGAGTCTGGACAGTAGAGGGAGTCTCTATAGAGCAGTAGAGGGATGTAGAGGGAGTCTCTATAGAGCAGTAGAGGGTTGTAGAGGGAGTCTGGACAGTAGAGGGACGTAGAGGGAGTCTGGACAGTAGAGGGAGTCTCTATAGAGCAGTAGAGGGATGTAGAGGGAGTCTCTATAGAGCAGTAGAGGGTTGTAGAGGGAGTCTGGACAGTAGAGGGACGTAGAGGGAGTCTGGACAGTAGAGGGACGTAGAGGGAGTCTGGACAGTAGAGGGACGTAGAAGGAGTCTGGACAGTAGAGGGAGTCTCTATAGAGCAGTAGAGGGATGTAGAGGGAGTCTCTATAGAGCAGTAGAGGGTTGTAGAGGGAGTCTGGACAGTAGAGGGACGTAGAGGGAGTCTGGACAGTAGAGGGAGTCTGTATAGAGCAGTAGAGGGTTGTAGAGGGAGTCTGGACAGTAGAGGGACGTAGAGGGAGTCTGGACAGTAGAGGAGGAGTCTATAGAGCAGTAGAGGGATGTAGAGGGAGTCTGGACAGTAGAGGGAGTCTCTATAGAGCAGTAGAGGGATGTAGAGGGAGTCTGGACAGTAAAGGGTTGTAGAGGGAGGCTGTATGGAGCAGTAGAGGGATGTAGAGGGAGTCTCTATAGAGCAGTAGAGGGATGTAGAGGGAGTCTGTATGGAGCAGTAGAGGGTTGTAGAGGGAGTCTGGACAGTAGAGGGAGTCTCTATAGAGCAGTAGAGGGATGTAGAGGGAGTCTGGACAGTAGAGGGAGTCTCTATAGAGCAGTAGAGGGATGTAGAGGGAGTCTGGACAGTAAAGGGTTGTAGAGGGAGGCTGTATGGAGCAGTAGAGGGATGTAGAGGGAGTCTGTATGGAGCAGTAGAGGGTTGTAGAGGGAGTCTGGACAGTAGAGGGATGTAGAGGGAGTCTCTATAGAGCAGTAGAGGGATGTAGAGGGAGTCTCTATAGAGCAGTAGAGGGAGTCTGTATAGAGCAGTAGAGGGAGTCTGTATGGAGCAGTAGAGGGTTGTAGAGGGAGTCTGGACAGTAGAGGGAGTCTCTATAGAGCAGTAGAGGGATGTAGAGGGAGTCTCTATAGAGCAGTAGAGGGAGTCTCTATAGAGCAGTAGAGGGATGTAGAGGGAGTCTGTATAGAGCAGTAGAGGGATGTAGAGGAAGTCTGGACAGTAGAGGGAGTCTCTATAGAGCAGTAGAGGGATGTAGAGGGAGTCTGTATAGAGCAGTAGAGGGATGTAGAGGAAGTCTGGACAGTAGAGGGAGTCTCTATAGAGCAGTAGAGGGATGTAGAGGGAGTCTGTATAGAGCAGTAGAGGGATGTAGAGGAAGTCTGGACAGTAGAGGGAGTCTCTATAGAGCAGTAGAGGGATGTAGAGGGAGTCTGTATAGAGCAGTAGAGGGTTGTACAGGGAGTCTGGACAGTAGAGGGATGTAGAGGGAGTCTGTATAGAGCAGTAGAGGGATGTAGAGGGGGTCTGTATAGAGCAGCAGCAGCAGTTGTCTGTCACTGACGTACCTTGCTGCAGTAAGGACATTCTCCAAAAACCATGTTGAAGCTCTGGCGGCTGGAGGGCAGCGCTCGCAGCCACTGAAACAAAAGATGGTCATGGAATTATTACACTGGATCTAATGAGCTAATAAGGGTCCAAAGCAACCATTTGTATTATCAAAATTACTATTAATACAGATATATCAAACCTGATTTATAGATTCCACCCTGTAAACTCACCTCTGACAATTAAAATGACCTCTATACACCTCTAGGTGGCGTTATAATGTGGCAGTTTTCATTACAGCATGGACTTTAACTAAAACTGTTATTTTATAAAAACATACTGATGAAACATTTTTAAAACAATTTGATTGGACAATCTTCTGTTGGTGTGGCATGAAGATGCTCTTTGGTCTACATCCTGTGATGTCATTACTCCTCGATTCTGGAAAATGTTGAAAAAATGCTCCAAGCCTTTAGAGGGCACCAAGTGAAACACTTGGAATACAACTCTAGAGTGTTAGAGAACAGTTCAGGGGTCTCTGATGTTTTTCCTCCTTTAAAGAAAAGTAATAAACATCTGCATGCAGTCTGATGAACCATGTTGATGGATCAACCCCAGAACAGAAGCTGAGCAGCTGGTGAAGATGCTGTTGAAGCTGGTCCATGTTGGTCCAGTCCTGGACCAACATGGACCTTAAAGACCACTCAGCCAGGAAGAAGACATTACTCCAGAAGAGACAGAACAGAGACAGATTACAGTTTGTAGATGCTCACAGGGACAAATACCTTCATTTCTGGAGACACGTCCTGGTCTGATGGAACTAAAACTGAACTGTTTGGACATGATGACCATCGTTACATATGGAGGAGAAAGACCTGAGAACACCATCCAGCTGTGAAGTACGGGGGTGGCAGCATCATGATGTGGGGGTGTTTATATGCAGGAGGGACTGGTGGACTTCACTAAACAGATGACATCATGATGAAAGATATTCTGGAGAAATATTGAAGCAACATCTCAGACATCAGCCAGGAAGTTAAAGCTTGGACACTAATGGGTCTTCAGATGGACGATGACCCTGAACGCACCACCAGATTAGTTACTAAGAGGCTTCAGGACAACAGAGTCCATGTTCTGGAGTGGACATCACAAAGACCTGATCTCAGTCCAGGAGAACATCTGTGGTCAGAGCTGAACAGGAGACCTCCAAACCTGACTCAGTTCCTCCAGTTCTGTCAGGAGGAACGGACCAGAATTCAGAAAACTGCTGAGAGAAGCTTCTGGAAGGAAACCAGAACGACTGAGCCGAGACAGTTTAGAGACGTCGAGAGCAGATACTGAGGAGATGATGGAGACTTCTGACTCTGGAGAAAGTGTCATAAAAGCAGCATTTCAGCAGAAACAGCTGGTAGCCTCTGTAAAGCACGGTGGTGGAGGTCTGGTGGTTTGGGGTTGTTTTGCAGCTACCTGGATACGGTGCAGTCACTTTTATTATGTTTTTACACCAACATGGATTAATGTGTGTGCGTTACCTCGTACAGACAGGCCTGGTGGAAGGGCTGGCCACAGCGGGGGTCGTTACACACCTGGTCGGGGGTGGCGGCTTCAAGGCGATACGAGTAGCAGATGCCACACTCAACGCTGAAACTCTACACACGATAACAAACGAGGGATTTTTAAACAAATCATAAAAAATACGCAGACTCCATCCACACGACACGTTTTTATCAGCCCAAAACCACAACTCACGACTACTGATTAATTTAAGCAACGTCACGTATTATCAGTCGAACCGTAGTAAAAAAACCACTCTTTCATCTAACCCCGTTTTCTTCTCCCACGACACACACACTACATTACCCATAAGGCCACACCATTACCCATAAGGCCACCTTCTTAAAGGGGCCAGGCTGGCTCACAACATCGCACAACATCCTGTGATGTTCCGGCAATTTTTTCTTGATTTTTTTTTTAATATTATATATTTCTGAAAAAAATCTGCGAATAACTAAAACCATGGAAATTAAAGCGCGAATTGGTGAGGGATCACTGTATTATTATTTTAGTTAATGATATTTGCTCAGGGGTCATGATCTGGGTCTTTGTAAAGCGCCTAGACTGTTGACATTGTAACAGATGCTATACAAATAAAACTGAACTGAATTGAATTGAATTGAACCGGCAACGACTCCTCCGTCCAATCAGTGCTTCATACAGGCTCTTCCTGTCTGCATTTAGCTGTAATTAGAAGCTGTTTTTGCATTTTTTTTTTCCTGAAGCCATCCATTAACAGAGAGGACGGCAGTTTGAGAAAAAAAAAAAAAAATCAACATCTGGTCAAAGCAACTTTTTTGCACTCCTCTGAATGTTAATGAAGCTGAGGCATTAATCACCGTGGCGACAGCAGATAAACACAACGGCCTTTCAACCCCGCCTCAGAGAAGGGAGGGGGAAGAATCAGCATTTTAAAAAAAAGAGAGAGATAAATGGTTTTTCTGTGATTAAAGTGGTTTGATAGCGCACAGAACTGTTGCGTCTTTGTTTTTCTAATGATCTCATCTGTAAACAACCTAATTAAAGCAGCAGTTGTGGCCAGAAACACGCAGAGGAAAAACCAGGACTGTGAAGTCCGGACAGACGGGAGGATGTTCATGGATGTGAGGCGGCTGCAACTGTGTGACCTACAGATTTTTCGTGGGTGGCGGGCGACGGGAATTCGATCTCCAAAACATCCTGGAGGTTGTGAAAGACGCTGGAGTCCAGGTTCCTGTCGGGCAGACCACAGACAGCCTCTTCACACACTAATTACCCAAATGCAAATGAGCAGAGACATTCACCGGCGCCGCTCAACAAGAGACGCCCAGCTGTCGCTCTCCCCCTCGAAGCGCCATCCGCGTCCACTTCCTTTCAGACGGACATCACTAGAAGCATCTACGGGATAATTACAGCGAGTCATCATCTCAGACGTTGATAACGAAGGCTGATGAAAACGAGGTAAACGCAACGCGGCCGTATCCTCACGAACAGAACGTCTTCGGGATGCCGAGGACGCCTCCCTGTTGGAGGGTTTTTTCTAACTTCAGCTCTCTGTGACATCACAGAGAGCTGTTTGTTTTAGTCCCTGAGCGACGGTGAGTTTTCAGATGGTGAACTGGTTTCTGTCAGCAGAAAAAGAAGATGGACCAAGTTAAAAGCACCACAGGCCCACTGAAAATGTCACACTGGATGTGTTAATAATCATCTCAGGTGTCTCCACGACCTCTGCAACTACGCAGAAATAAATTAACAGTTTGGCAGAAACTCATGAATACAGAAAAGTCTGTCGTCTGACTGGGCATCTCCGTCGTCTCTGTGCTGAAATCACGACCGTGTCGAGAGATTACCCGCTGACCTCTGAGGCGCGTTGCCGAAACAAAAACGGTGACATTTTCTTTTCAAACTCAAGTTTATCACCAAATAAAATCTAAGAGTTAAAATCATTTCAGGGAATCGTGGCGAATGTCGCCAGTCCCGGTTAAACGAGAGTCCGTTAAACATTTCTGATGGAAATATGCTCAACTATTACATAACTGGGACATTTTTTTTATTTATTTTACTTTAAGATGAGTGAAGGGAAACACACAAATTCACGAGTGATGCTCATATTTTTTTTTTCATTTAATTTAATTTATTTTATTTTATTTTTCAATTTTATTTTATTTTTTAATTAATTTAATTTTCTATTAAATTTTATTTATTTTCCAATTTTATTTTATTTTTTAATTTAATTTTTTAATTTCATTGAATTTAACTTTATTTTTGAATTTGATTAAATTAAATTTTTTAATTGAATTTCATTTTTAATTTAATTTTGTTTTTTAATTTAATTTTGTTTTAATTTATTTTTAAAAATTTTATAATGTAATTTTTATTTAATTTCTTAAAACTCCATCCATCATTCTAAAGCCTCCCCACCCATAAATATAAATAAACAAAAAATTAAAAAAATTTAATGAATGATATATACATCTATAATGAGATGAATGAATTTTATCAGGGTGGTTTATAGCTGAACAGACCACAGAGGTGAGGTGTTGGTGCTGAGGAGAAACTTACCACAGATGCATGTTGGCGTTCAGCTTGTTCCTCAGTGGCGTCACCGCTGCAGCACCACAGAAAGAAGAACAGACAGGTTGCTTCTCAGATTTGCAGTAAATCATAACAGGAAGGACATCCTGGGGTTTGACATGAAGCAGTTTTGTTTGTGGACCTTCAGAAAAAAAAACCAGACCCCCCCCCCCCCCCCCACCCCACCCCACACCACAGCTCAGAGCTGCTTCCTCCTCCACAGGGGAGCTCCGTCTCGTCCCACCACTCATCACTTTCACTACTTGTTATTCCCACATGCAAAGGCAATATTTCTGCATGACCCCCCCTCCTCCCCCCCTCCCAGTATCCGGGGGTCGCGCTCGCCTCCCGCTTCGGCGGCTGAAGCGTGCGGGTGTTTAATATCTCCTGAGTTGCATTGCTAGGCAACAGGCCCCGGAGTTTAACGACCCCGGGTTTACAGGAGCGACGGCGGACAGCCGACGGAGACTCAGATCTCGCCGTCCGGCCGGCTGTGGCGTCGGCGTGCTGGGGAAGAAAAACGTGATGGAGGAACGCTTGAAGACGAGCAGCAGCGTCTCGAAGGATTTCACTGTTCACTGCCTGAGTGACGGCGGACATGGACGGTGTCATCAGTGATCCAGTTAGTAGATGAGCTCTGATTTTCAGATCTCATGAATCCATATTTTATTCCAGTAGAACATCAAGAACGTTTCAGATGTTAAAAAGATTTCATGAAAATATCAGCTCATGTTGACTTTGATGGCAGCAACACATCTGTAAACAGCTGGAACTGGATGATGTCTATCATTGTGTCACATCTCCTCTTTTTCTAACATCTGTCTGGAAACATCTGGAAGTGAGGAGACCAGTTTCTGGAGTTTTAGTAGAGGAACGTTGTCCCATTCTGGTCTGATCCAGGATTCTAGCTGCTCAACAGTCCTGGACCTCCACTGCTGGATTCCTCCAGATGTTTTCTGCTGGTCAAAGGTCTGGACTGCAGTCAGACCAGTTCAGCAGCTGGACTCTTCTCCTGTGAAGTCCTGCTGCTGTGATGATCCAGTCTGTGGTTCAGCATCGTCCTGCTGAAATATGGAAGGTCTTCCCTGAAAGAGTCGTTGTCTGGATGGAGCAGATGTTGCTCTGGAACCTCTATGTTCTCTTCAGCATTGATGGAGCCTTTCCAGATGTTCCAGCTGCTCCATAGACACTGATCAACCTCAGACCATCAGAGATGCAGGTGTTGAACTGTCTGATAACAGCTGGATGGTCCTCTTCAGTCTGCAGGACACGGCGTCCATGGTTGATCCATCTGACCTCAGAACAGTTTTCATTCATCCTCAGACCATCTTAGATGATCTTTGGTCCAGAGAAGACGCTGGTGTTTCTGGATGGTGTCCACATGTGTTTTATTCTCTGATGGTCCAGCTTTAACCTGCATCAGTGGATTGTAGGTGAACTGTGTTGACAGACGGTGGTTTCTGGAAGAGTTCCTGAGTCCATCAGTGATGTCCAGGAGACAATCAGGTCTGTTTTTACTGCAGTTCAGTGTTCTACTGGGAATAAAATATGTCTCTATAAGATTTGAAAATCACTGCATTCTGTTTTTATTTACATTTAACACAACATCTCAATCATGGTCGGATGGCCTCCTTGAGACAGAAGCAGCTGTCCGTTTTTGAGAGGAAGCAGATTAATGGTTAAAATCACCAGTGACTCTATCAGCCACTGGGCGTCATCATCTCCTACCCACCATGCTCTGCTCCCAGCAGGCAGCAGTCTGGCAGCATCTTCGGGTGTCTTGGATTCACCTCCACCTTGATGGACACGTTGTTTCCTGCACACCGACAGGACTCAGTATTAGTGTGAAGCTGCACAACCAAGCTCATTAAATCCAGAATGACACCGGGCCTCATTCACCAAACGTGAGCAGAACAAAGTGTCAACATGTTAGTTGTTCATTGATGCGAATCTGACTTCTTGACCCGCACAATCATAGACACGCTCATCAGATTTTTTTCAGAAAAAATGTTGCAACTTTTTTTCCTAAGAAAGGAATATTTTGTTGTAGAATTGCTAATTTTGCAGTTTTGTAACTTTTTGTTGTAAAATCGAGGCTTTCGTCAGATAATCTCAATATTTTGCCATAAAGTCACCAACTTTGCAAACTTTAAGTTTCATGACTTTTTCACATCAAATCACAATTTTAAAATCACAGCAATCACAGAATCCAAACCTTTTGATATAAAATTACTTGATTATTAGCAGAAATCACTAATTTCTGTTTTAAAACTTTGTAAAAACTTTGTAATTTACCATGTTTGCGTTTTGTTGTAGAATCACAACTATCACAAAAATGAAACTTTCTAAAATTAAAACTTTATATCATAAAACTGTCAGTTGTGTATAATCCTAACTTTCTGTCACAAAATCAACAAAACTGAAAACTTTCTAAAATTAAAACTTTATATCATAAAACTGTCAGTTGTGTATAATTCTAACTTTCTGTCACAAAATCAACATTTTGTGCCGTAGAATTGTGGATTTTCTCAATATTACAAGTTCTTGTTCTCATGAAAACTAAATTTTGCTCTCACAAAAGAGCAAAATTTAGACATAAAGTTTGCTCTTTTGACATAAAATGAAAACTCTCTCAACATTTCAAATTTCATCCTATAATCACATTTTGTAAAAAAAAAATCTAATTTTACAAAATTTCAACTTTGTTATCGTAACATTCAAACTTTTTGTCAAAAATCAACTTTTTCATCTAAAATTACAGCTTAATGTTGTAAAGTCACAAATTTTTTTAATCTAAAAAATCAACACAAACTTTGTCATAAAAAACATTTTTGTCATGAAATATCGAATTTCACAAAATCACAACTATTTTACATCAAATCAGGATTTTCTTTTGTCATAAAATCATGAAATTTACAAAACTGTGACTGATTTTTGTTTCAGAAAACACAAATAAAACCAAATACTTTTTTAACTCAATATTGCAACTCTTTGTTGTAAAATCACGACTTTCACAAAATTCCAACATTTTGACATGAAATTACAACTTTGTTATAAAATTGCTAATTTTATGGAACTGCAACTTTTGGCTCTAAAATCAGGAATTTTTGTTTTGTTCTTGTAAAATAGTGGATTTTGTAATATCAAAACTTCTTGGGAAAAACGTTACATTTTTTTACAATTTTGCAAAGTTGTCTTTATTTAAAAAAAATTACAACTTTATCACAAATTGTGAATTTAATCTTATCATCAAATGTTGTAAAATTACAAATTTTATGAAAATCACTTTACTTTTTGTCGTGAAACACTGACATTCACAAAATCATAAATTTTTAACATAAAACTATGATTAAAATCACAAACCTTTTTGTTTACAGAAATAAATTTACAATAGTACAACTTTTTTGTAAAAAGCAAATGTTTACTTTTTACTTTTACAAAATCACGAGTTTCTGCTGTTAAATCAAGATTTTCTGTTGTAAAATCACGATATTTACAAAACTGAAAAAATCCTAACTTTTTGTTATAAAAATGTTATAAATCTTTTGTAGAATTTCACATTTTTGTTGTAGAAATCAAAAATTTGTTTTAAAACTGTGATTCAAACAATTGTGACCTGAAAATTGTGTTCGATGTAAAATGAACATTCACAAAATTGCTCTTTTTTTTATTATAAAATTGGAACTTCCTCCAATTACAAATTCTGTAGTAAAATTGTGAATTTTGAACTAAAGAAAAGTTTCTGTCCAGTCCTGCTATCAGCAAACTGTCAGTTCTCATCGCTGAACATCAAGTCCTGGAACTTGTGTTTAGGCACAACCTTCTGAACATAGCTGACCCGAGACGCACACATTTATGACGCACCGCTCCCCTTCCCTCTACAGTGAAGCTAATTTCCGCTTAACACAAATCTGCTGTGCTCACGTTTCGTGAATGAGGCATGAACGTGTCGCAGCGTACCGATGGCGATGCGCCTCATGGTGTCGGAGCGGCTCGGTTTTTCAGGCTCCAGAACCCAGGTCTTGCCGTCGATTTCATCCAGTACGTCCCAGAACTCTGTCAGAGACTCCAGAACCAGCAGGAACTGCCCGTGCAGCTGCTCCAGTGAACTCTGCAGAACCAGAAGTGGTCAGTGGCAACACAGAAATCCTCCAGAACTCTGTGACAGAAGTGATAAAAACCACCACCAGGACTCATCCATTATTAGTTGAGTCACCTTTATTACGGAACCAGCAACCAGTTTGGGTTCAGGAGGCTGGCACCACCTCCATCTTTAAAAACTAAACTGAAAATATTTTTGTTCAGTAAAGCCTACAGTTAGTCTAAACTGTAGTGTGTAGGGGCTAATAGTTATAGCCATAGTTGTAGGAGCTCAGACTAGATTAGGCTCGTCTTAATCACAGCTTCATCATATCTATGCTGCTATAGGCCTACGCTGCAGGGAGACACCAACATGATCTGCTGCTGAGCGGTGTCTCCACTGCTCTTCTCCCTTTCCTTCCCTTTTCTCCTCCCTTTTTCCTCTTCCAGCACATTCCATAGTTAATTAGCAGCACCTCGTTACTGTAACTGTGCTCCATTTTCTTTCCTGTAGTTTGTTGTGCTCTTTTCCCTCCTTTTTTCTCTTTTCTTTCTGTATGTTTGCAGGTCAGAGTTTCCTGAGTTTCATGCTGTAGATGTAGATGTAGATGTGTTCAGGGTGCCGGCTGGTGTGGTGACCGGTGATCTAGTCCTCTGACCATCTCACCTCAGTGCTGCTACCTGCATCTGTTTATATAGTCATTTCATTCAGTCATTTGTGTGCTCTCCTCTCTCTGTCCTCCATCCTCTCTCTGTCCTGTCTCTCCTCTCTTTTTCTTTCTTTATCCAGCTGGTCTTCAGCAGGAAGGTCCCTCCATATGATCCAGGTCCTGATCAAGGTTTCCTTCTCTTAAAGTGGAGTTTTTTCTTGCTACTGTTTGACTGAAAGTTTTTTTTCCCCCTCTGTGGAAGTTTTTTTTTTCTTGCCATTATCAGGCAAGGATTTAGGATTTACTATTATAATTTTAGTTAATGATATTTGCTCGGGGGTCATGATCTGGGTCTCTGTAAAGCACCTGGAGACAATTGACATTGTAACAGATGCTATACAAATAAAAATGAACTGAATTGAAGTCAATTCAGAAAAAAACAAAAACACCTCAGCTGAAGGTAAAGTTTTGATTTAGAAATGTTTGGTGAAAACATAACAACGTGAGGCTCCTGGTGACAGGAAATGTCCAGTTACGACCAGCTGCTGATGCTGCTGCAGACAGGTTTATTAACTCCAAACCTGCTGACGGAGACGAACCTACTGCTCCGGTGGCATTTAACTCAGTAAGAAGAGCATTATTAATCTAATCTCTTGCTCAGACGGAAACACAAATAATGCTTGTACCCAAAATGTCACAAGAATCCATAACGAATAACCAAAGCAGAGCAGTTTCCTCTCCTCTGGTCCAGATGTGGCCAGTACTGGCAGAAGAAGAATAAACAGATGAACTCAAGAGCTGCTTTTTACTTCAGACAAACCACCTTAAAGTGAGCTGATGAAGTAATATGATAGCAGAGGGAAAAACGAAAAGGAATATCAACACTGAGAAGGTCTAACACAGTTACTTTAACCTCTTTAACACAATTACAGTAACGTAAAGTCAGCAGCATCCACTTGGAATAACGAGTGTTCCCTCTCAGACTGAGGACGGCGGTTCTTCCATTTCTGCTCTTTCATCTAAATCGTTGGAAGACCAGACCGTTCTGGACATCATGCTCAAGATTAGGGAAATCTAAAACGCACATCTTGAGATGTCATAAACTAATATGACTGCAGAAATCGTGCAGCGTAAAGCAGCCCAGAAGCTGGAAACATACCATCCTTTCTTTGCTCTGATTGGACGATGGATCTCTGAAGATCCCACAGAGGTGTCCATTGCCCATATCTGCCGAGCCGTTCCTGAGATACGACCTGATGTAAACGCCCACATCTGAGGGTGGCGCTAGCGCACACACGGGTGAGATCAGCTGATACGGACAGACAGAAAACATCACCGATGCCATCGGCACCATCACAATATCGCGATATATTGTGATATATCGTGATATATTGCGATATTCTACCTAGTTAATATCAAAATTAAAAGTAGAGATGAAAAATCAAGTTGCTGTATATGTTCATTAGATGATATTGATCATTCAGAGGACAAATTGAGTCAAAACTATTTGCTTCAAAACAACCTATTTATTGTTTATTATTAGTGTTTTAGCAGATTTAAGAGAATTAACAAATTTTCCTAAAAAATCGATATTAGGAGCTGAAAAATCGATATTATATCGGGTGGCCGAAAATTGCGGTATATCGCCAAATCGATTTTTTTTCAGAACCCCTACATGTCAGTGCACCAAATTTCCACTGGATCACTTTTCACCGAGGTCTGTTCGTGTCCACATTAAGTTGTTTTCCTTGTAGCCGAGACGCCACGCCAGAAGTCACGTGACGATGGCCGACAGCAGTCTTGACGTTTCCATGGCACCCAGTGAGTCCAGCAAAGAGCTGAAGACCAAGGCGACACAACGGCTACACGTTGTTGACCCAGAGTTGGACTGTCTGTCTGTCTGTTCCAGTCTAGAAGAGCTGAACGGCTCCTTCACAACCGACGACACGCTGTCCAGCGGCTCACAGGAGTCTCTTTACATGTGTAGCTGGTAGAGCTGTAGCGATACACTAATCTCACGATACGATACGATACACGATATTCGGCTTGCGATATGATATATATCGATATTCATCTTACAATACATTTACATCATTTTCTGAAAGATTTTAAAGATTTTTGTGAATGTTCCAATGACTTTGTTTGAATTAACTGACCTGAAAGCATCAATTACACATTATATGGCTGACAGGCAGCTTGCAAATGCTGGACAAAATGAATAAAAGATTTGTTGAGAAAAATAGTTTCATTTATTTAAACAGTGCAAATTGTTGCTTGCAAGCTTTTAAAGGTGGGACACGGGGGTTTTGAAAGAAACTTAGAATATCGAAACCTGCAGCTGAAACATCGATACTCTCTGGGGAAAAAAAATATTGATATATATTGCAGAATTGATAAAATTGCTGAGCTCTAGTCAAAACCTTCTTTAAAAGCTCTCTTACCCAACAGGAAAATCAATCGTGGTCCAAAATAAGGTGAAATATTCTAAAACAGATTTCTAGTCTTCAGGTTTTCACTAAAAAAAAGAGATTTGTTGTTCTGAAAGTGTAAAGGTTTACCTCTTTTTTAACAGCAGTTTTATTCAAACACAGCTTGTAGTTCCTGAGATCTGCTCATTTTAGATCAGTTGTTATTTCTGAAGCAAGTAGCTCAAAAACAGGCCTCGTTGGGATGCAGTTGGTTGATAAAGAGACGTACGTTGCTGTGTTTGGCCCCGTCTCTTTGGAAAACAACAGTTTACTGAAGGTTTGGACGTGTTCATCCACTTTCTTTGTCTTATTTTAAATGATTAATCCAGATGATAAATGAGCAGAGAAACAACAAACGGAGTCAGGTTCTGTGATCCTGTGATCTGGAGGATGTCAGAGAGCGAAGTGAAAGTCCAGATCACTTGATTTCCAAAAGAATTAAGAAATGAAGCAACTTAAGCTGTTCACACGCGGTCGTGCAGACGCAGACACAAAAGAGACAAAAAAAGGCTGACGGAGACGAGACAGCAATAAAAATGGAAAAAAAAAAAAGAACCAAAAATTATGGGTCATTGTGCCAGCACAGTGCACACAAATTAAGCATCATCCAGGTGCTGAGAGCCTCAGCAATTACAGCCCAATTAATGCCAGTGGTATGATTACTGGTTAAACTGGGCCCAGTTCAGGAGGAAAGAAAAGCACGGGAGAGGAGCTGCTGCTTTAAGGTGGAGGAAGATGTGCAAAGAATGAGATTAATTCTGGAGGTACACAGTTAGATTTTTATGATTTAGCCCTGATGTACCACCCGGCTGGATTTGAAATAAAACAATTGAGATGTGATGAAATCGTAGACCTTCAGCTCTCATTCCTCTGCTCGTTATCTAAACGGGTAGATAACTAGGGGTGAGTATTGGCAAGGACCTCGCAATATGATATGTATCATGATACTTGGGTCACGATATGATATTATCATGATATCACGATATATTGTGATATTCTACCCAGTTAATATCAAAATTAAAAGTAGAGATGAAAAATCAAGTTGCTGTATATGTTCATCAGATATTGATCATTCAGAGGACAAGTTGAGTCAAAACTATGCGCTTCAAAACAACCTATTTATCGTTTATTAGTGTTTTTGCACATTTACGTAACCATTACAACATACTGACAGCAATAAAAAAAAAATTAGAAGCTGAAAAATCGTTATTATATTGGGTGGCCAAAAATCACGATATATTGCCAAATCGATTTTTTTTTTCACACCCCTAAAGATAACTGTTGATTGGTGTCCAGCTGACAGGAATGAACACACCGAGACACTGTGAATATTTAAGGTCAAACTCTTAAACAGATCCCTCTCTTGAAACGGTTCAACTTTCCACCTGAAATAACTCAACTTTCCTCCCAAAGATTTACTGGTTTGTCAGGTGAAAAAGCTGAAAATCAAACCAGTTCTGAAAAGCTGAAGAATGATGAAGAATAATGAAGAATGACTGTAATAACTGACATGAGCACGCTTACGTCATGTCTTAGCTCCACAAAGATCAGATAATTGTTAACAATCTTTTTAGGGATGCACGATAACTGTTTTTTAAAACCGATACCGATAACCGATAACTTTCCGCTCCTAGGGGCCGATACTGATCATCGATAACACACACATATACCTAAGATCATTACATCAATACTATGAACAAAACCAAAAATAGTTTTGACTTTTTAAATGAACAGATATATTTGTTTTGCAACCAATGGAAATACATGCATCAGAATTACTAACTGAAAAGGATTAACATTTAAAGGATTTTGGCTTGTGGTTCCATTTAAATTAATACCTTTAATTAAAGTAAATGAGGTTCAGTAGTTTTTTTTTGTTTTTTGTTTTTTTTTATCTCATGGAAGCTTTAGATGAGAGAGATGAGGGAGAGGGGGAGACTGCTGCTGGCTTGCACACGTTATCATAGCTTCCGTTAGCTCACATTAGCACGATTTCAAATCTCCATGGAAGTGATAGTTATGTTGTAGGTGGCCGATTGGTTTTTATGTATTGAAGCTTATGCTTGTGCAGGCTGCATTCAAGGTATAACGTAAATTCCCTCATTTGCTAGTCGTTCTTTCAGCCTTTTCTGTTTTTTCTTTTTTTATGTGTAACATGTGGGAAAATATTGCGAATATCAATTCAAGTCAGCAACTACCAAAATTATGACCGAGTTAATGAGTTGTTTTCTGGCATGAGGGGGTATTCTTGATTTTCCTTATTGAGTTTTTCTGATTATGCCGACGTCACTTGAACATTACCTTCCCTGCCGGTCATTCAATCCTCAGAGGGAGCGAGGCACTGCCGTGTTGACAAAAATATATATGTTATCTGGGCTATTCGTCATGATATCGGACTTATCGGGATGACGTCATAATTTCCTGTTATCAGCCCGATAGTTATCGTGCACCCCTAAATCTAGGGCCCTATGAAATCCGTTTAATTTTTTTCCCAAATTCCGTTTAATTTTTTTTTCATTTTCTGTGTTTTTCGGTTTTTGATTTTTGAGAATTACGTTTTAAGCATTCTATGTATATTTACCCCCAAGACAGTATATAAAGTAATAAAATATAGACAATTTCTGCAATTATTCCTGTAAACTTTAATGTTTTTATACTTTTAAACATAATGTCCAACAAAATATTGGTTTTTTTTTTGGCTGAAGCTGCTGCCCCTGCGACCTGACTCCGGACCAAGCGGGAGCTAATGGATGGATGGAAGTGATCCTCGCACGTATCTTTTCGTGTCCATTCATGCTGGCTAAACTTGCAGAACACATAATAATCTCGGATAAACTGCTCTGCCCTGTACCTGGGAGTAAGACGCTAGTTCCTTCGCCGGTTTTTTTAGGTGGCCGCTTCGACGTTTTATTTTTTGTTTTGTTTTTTTGCTCATGAGGAAAGCGGGGGCAGGAGTGGGAGAAGCTAGTGTCCCCACCTTTTAGTGACCCCTCTTGGAACATTTTCTCGAAAGAAAGAAAAGTTCCTTTTAGTCTGGGAGAATTAAAAAAAAAAAAAAAAAAAAACTTTTAAGCAAATTGCCGTTCAGTTCTGTTATTTTGTGCATTTAAAGTGAATTCCGTTTTTAATCTCCAATTCCGCGATTTCCGTGATCACGGATTCCATAAGGGCCCTATAAATCTTTTCAAACCGAAAGCAGTCAAGGGATCAGAAGAGGAGGGACGACCTTTTGCACGTGGACGTGCAACGTGTCAGAAATCATTAAGACACCAAAGCACCAGCTGGAGGATTATTGAGTCTGGTTGCAGCTCTGATGACCACCAGCTCAGCAGCTCAGCATCCATCTCCCTCATACTTCCTTCATCTCTTAGCACATTCACTTTCTGCCTCTTAAAACCCGACGCAGCCTGCAAGCAAAAAAAAAAGGGGAGTACAGCCTACACACACACGCACACACACACACACGCTGGTGCAGGTTTATTTGTCTTCTCCATCTAGTTCCACACAAATGCACCGAGTGGCACGTCTTGGCCCTGCAACAGAGCAGGCAATAATTACTCATTCAAATGAACATGTCAGGACTGCCGACAGACAGGCCCCTCCCCCCGCCACACACACACACACACACACACTCACGCACACACACACTTCCTTCATGCTGCAGTGTGGGAGAGATCCATCAACGGCCCAGCAGGCCGACAGCCTCCATACGGCAGCGCTGTTCTGAGCTGGTCCTCGCTGTTCGCCTGCCATGTATCAGCTCAGCAACGGCGCACACACATCTACCCACACGCCAGCATCTCCTCAGACTCTTCTCCCCCCCCCGCCCCCCCTCTGATTTCTACCCACACCGTCGCTCAGAGAGACAAACTCCAGTTTGTGAGGAAACTCTTTTGTGCCGCGTCTGAAACCACCTCCTCAGTCTCCATCGTGGTGCGCTGGTCGTTGGGACGACTGTGTAGAGAACGCAGGCTGTGTAACAAAAGATAAAGAAAATAAAGAAAAGGAACTGGACAAACCCTGTGTGACATCATCCAGAGGTTTCTGAAGCCTCTTCTTCCTCCTGCTGCATGATGCCATGGTTGAAAATGGATGGAGACATCAGCTCTGAGAAGCTGGTTGGACTACCTGACTCTATAGTCATCCATTCATCCATCCATCCATCCGTCCATCCATCCATCCATCCATCCATCCATCCATCCATCCATCCATCCATCCATCCATCCATCCATCCATCCATCCATCCATCCATCCATCCATCCGTCCATCCACCCATCCGTCCATCCATGCAGCCGTCCATCCATCCATCCGTCCATCCATCCATCCATCCATCCATCCATCCACCCGTCCATCCATCCATCACATTGACATGTTCCAGTCAGACAAGCCAACCAGAAGTCATGGGATTACTGACCTCCTGAAAAGATCCTTCGTGCCCCCCGGCTCCTTTAGCCGAGCTGCAGAGCTGCAGGTGGACCGTCCATTTCAAATGTGGTTTGCAAGAGCAGGACTAAATACAGACACTTCATACCAACGAAGCAGGTGGGAGGCGACACAAAAATGGTTTGATTGAAATGAAACTGCTGCATCTGAGGAACCTCTGCAGCAGACCACCGCTGCATCTGAGGAACCTCTGCAGCAGAACACTGCTGCATCTGAGGAACCTCTGCAGCAGACCACTGCTGCATCTGAGGAACCTCTGCAGCAGACCACCGCTGCATCTGAGGAACCTCTGCAGGAGACCACAGCTGCATCTGAGGAACCTCTGCAGCAGACCACCGCTGCATCTGAGGAACCTCTGCAGCAGACCACCGCTGCATCTGAGGAACCTCTGCAGGAGACCACCGCTGCATCTGAGGAACCTCTGCAGGAGACCACCGCTGCATCTGAGGAACCTCTGCAGGAACACCGCTGCAATCTGAGGAACAGGCAGAGACCACGCTGCATCTGAGGAACCTCTGCAGCAGACACCCGCTGCATCTGAGGAACCTCTGCAGCAGACCACTGCTGCATCTGAGGAACCTCTGCAGCAGACCACCGCTGCATCTGAGGAACCTCTGCAGCAGAACACTGCTGCATCTGAGGAACCTCTGCAGCAGACCACCGCTGCATCTGAGGAACCTCTGCAGCAAAACACTGCTGCATCTGAGGAACCTCTGCAGGACCACCGCTGCATCTGAGGAACCTCTGCAGCAGAAACTGCTGCATCTGAGGAACCTCTGCAGCAGAACACTGCTGCATCTGAGGAACCTCTGCAGCAGACCTGCTCTGAGGACACATGCTGCATCTGAGGAACCTCTGCAGCAGAACACTGCTGCATCTGAGGAACCTCTGCAGCAGACCACTGCTGCATCTGAGGAACCTCTGCAGCAGAACACTGCTGCATCTGAGGAAACCTCTGCAGCAGAACACTGCTGCATCTGAGGAACCTCTGCAGCAGACCACTGCTGCATCTGCATGCTGCATCTGAGGAACCTCTGCAGCAGACCACCTGCTCTGAGGACCTCTGCAGCAGACCCCGCTGCATCTGAGGAACCTCTGCAGCAAAACACTGCTGCATCTGAGGAACCTCTGCAGGAGAGACCACCGCTGCACTGCTGCATCTGAGGAACCTCTGCAGCAGACCACCGCTGCATCTGAGGAACCTCTGCAGGAGACCACCGCTGCATCTGAGGAACCTCTGCAGCAGAACACCGCTGCATGTGAGGAACCTCTGCAGCAGACCACCGCTGCATCTGAGGAACCTCTGCAGCAGACCACCGCTGCATCTGAGGAACCTCTGCAGCAGACCACCGCTGCATCTGAGGAACCTCTGCAGGAGACCACCGCTGCATCTGAAGAACCTCTGCAGGAGACCACCGCCGCATCTGAGAAACCTCTGCAGGAGACCACCGCTGCATCTGAGGAACCTCTGCAGGAGACCACCGCTGCATCTGAGGAACCATTGCAGCAGAACACTGCTGCATCTGAGGAACCTCTGCAGCAGAACACTGCTGCATCTGAGGAACCTCTGCAGCAGAACACCGCTGCATCTGAGGAACCTCTGCAGCAGACCACCGCTGCATCTGAGGAACCTCTGCAGCAGACCACCGCTGCATCTGAGGAACCTCTGCAGCAGACCACCGCTGCATCTGAGGAACCTCTGCAGGAGACCACAGCTGCATCTGAGGAACCTCTGCAGCAGACCACCGCTGCATCTGAGGAACCTCTGCAGGAGACCACAGCTGCATCTGAGGAACCTCTGCAGCAGACCACCGCTGCATCTGAGGAACCTCTGCAGGAGACCACCGCTGCATCTGAGGAACCTCTGCAGGAGACCACCGCTGCATCTGAGGAACCTCTGCAGCAGAACACCGCTGCATCTGAGGAACCTCTGCAGCAGAACACCGCTGCATCTGAGGAACCTCTGCAGCAGACCACTGCTGCATCTGAGGAACCTCTGCAGCAGACCACCGCTGCATCTGAGGAACCTCTGCAGCAGAACACTGCTGCATCTGAGGAACCTCTGCAGCAGACCACTGCTGCATCTGAGGAACCTCTGCAGCAGACCACTGCTGCATCTGAGGAACCTCTGCAGCAAAACACTGCTGCATCTGAGGAACCTCTGCAGGAGACCACCGCTGCATCTGAGGAACCTCTGCAGCAGAACACTGCTGCATCTGAGGAACCTCTGCAGCAGAACACTGCTGCATCTGAGGAACCTCTGCAGCAGAACACTGCTGCATCTGAGGAACCTCTGCAGCAGAACACTGCTGCATCTGAGGAACCTCTGCAGCAGACCACTGCTGCATCTGAGGAACCTCTGCAGCAGACCACCGCTGCATCTGAGGAACCTCTGCAGCAGAACACTGCTGCATCTGAGGAACCTCTGCAGCAGACCACTGCTGCATCTGAGGAACCTCTGCAGCAGAACACTGCTGCATCTGAGGAACCTCTGCAGCAGACCACTGCTGCATCTGAGGAACCTCTGCAGCAGACCACTGCATCTGAGGAACCTCTGCAGCAGACCATGCTGCATCTGAGGAACCTCTGCAGCAGACCACTGCTGCATCTGAGGAACCTCTGCAGCAAAAAAACACTGCTGCATCTGAGGAACCTCTGCAGGAGACCACCGCTGCATCTGAGGAACCATTGCAGCAGAACACTGCTGCATCTGAGGAACCTCTGCAGCAGAACACTGCTGCATCTGAGGAACCTCTGCAGCAGAACACTGCTGCATCTGAGGAACCTCTGCAGCAGCACCACAAGGACCTCTGCACCGCTGCATCTGAGGAACCTCTGCAGCAGAACACCGCTGCATCTGAGGAACCTCTGCAGCAGCAGACCACTGCTGCATCTGAGGAACCTCTGCAGCAGACCACCGCTGCATCTGAGGAACCTCTGCAGGGCATCAGGACCTGCACAGCTGCATCTGAGGAACCTCTGCAGCAGACCACCGCTGCATCTGAGGAACCTCTGCAGGAGACCACAGCTGCATCTGAGGAACCTCTGCAGCAGACCACCGCTGCATCTGAGGAACCTCTGCAGGAGACCACAGCTGCATCTGAGGAACCTCTGCAGGAGACCACCGCTGCATCTGAGGAACCTCTGCAGCAGAACACCGCTGCATCTGAGGAACCTCTGCAGCAGAACACCGCTGCATCTGAGGAACCTCTGCAGCAGACCACCGCTGCATCTGAGGAACCTCTGCAGCAGACCACCGCTGCATCTGAGGAACCTCTGCAGCAGAACACTGCTGCATCTGAGGAACCTCTGCAGCAGACCACTGCTGCATCTGAGGAACCTCTGCAGCAGACCACTGCTGCATCTGAGGAACCTCTGCAGCAAAACACTGCTGCATCTGAGGAACCTCTGCAGGAGACCACCGCTGCATCTGAGGAACCTCTGCAGCAGAACACTGCTGCATCTGAGGAACCTCTGCAGCAGAACACTGCTGCATCTGAGGAACCTCTGCAGCAGAACACTGCTGCATCTGAGGAACCTCTGCAGCAGACCACCGCTGCATCTGAGGAACCTCTGCAGCAGAACACTGCTGCATCTGAGGAACCTCTGCAGCAGACCACTGCTGCATCTGAGGAACCTCTGCAGCAGACCACTGCTGCATCTGAGGAACCTCTGCAGCAGAACACTGCTGCATCTGAGGAACCTCTGCAGCAGAACACTGCTGCATCTGAGGAACCTCTGCAGCAGACCACTGCTGCATCTGAGGAACCTCTGCAGCAGAACACTGCTGCATCTGAGGAACCTCTGCAGCAGACCACTGCTGCATCTGAGGAACCTCTGCAGCAAAACACTGCTGCATCTGAGGAACCTCTGCAGGAGACCACCGCTGCACTGCTGCATCTGAGGAAACTCTGCAGCAGAACACCGATGCATCTGAGGAACCTCTGCAGCAGACCACCGCTGCATCTGAGGAACCTCTGCAGGAGACCACCGCTGCATCTGAGGAACCTCTGCAGCAGAACACCGCTGCATGTGAGGAACCTCTGCAGCAGACCACCGCTGCATCTGAGGAACCTCTGCAGCAGACCACCGCTGCATCTGAGGAACCTCTGCAGCAGACCACCGCTGCATCTGAGGAACCTCTGCAGGAGACCACTGCTGCATCTGAAGAAACCTCTGCAGGAGACCACCGCTGCATCTGAGGAACCTCTGCAGGAGACCACCGCTGCATCTGAGGAACCTCTGCAGCAGACCACCGCTGCATCTGAGGAACCTCTGCAGCAGACCACCGCTGCATCTGAGGAACCTCTGCAGCAGAACACCGCTGCATCTGAGGAACCTCTGCAGCAGAACACCGCTGCATCTGAGGAACCTCTGCAGGAGACCACCACAGCTTCACGACACCATTGATGTCTCCATGATGACCAGAGGCAGCTGTATATCAGTAGTTGGCTCGTCACTGCCCCCTGGTGGACGTACGCACAGAAACCTGCCGAGGTGCGTGGAGAAACATCTGGAACGGACAGATGTTTGAACGTACAAGACTGGAGCGCAAACTGCATTTAAAATGCTCATCTGTTAACTTTACAACAGAAATAAACGACTGATTTCCCTGAACTCCAGTGTTTTCAACAAACAAAAAGCATTTTAAATATAATAAAACCAACTTCAGTGTGCCATCAACATTAACCCGCCACGTACTTACATTTACAGCTCCGCCCGTCTGGGGACTCGTCGCTCAAACGTCCTCACAGAGGCGGGTTGTAGCAACGCGCAAGTACGACGCTCGGATGCGCCGCACGTGTGATGGAGTCAACGACACACAAACTCCGAGGCAGAGACGGAGATGAAAAGAGGCGCCGGAGTGAAAGAAACAAGACGACAAACAACAATAACGAAGAAGCGACACAAAGAGCCCACCGCTGGTTGGACATCAAAGCGCTTTTATGCCAATTACAGTGGACTAAATTTAAGGAGCTGAAGGAAAATGTCTTAATAGAGTGTGCAGGGCTGTGTTTTGTCAAATTATGCAATAGGCAGCGGAGAATGAGTCAAATTAATTTGTGTAGCCCTTCAGAGTTCGAGTCTCAAAGGGCCTCAAGACTCCAGAATACAAAACAAATTTCAGAAAGTATCATTGAAAAATATTTAAATGACTAGTCTGGTGGTTGGAAGCACACTGACAGGTGCTGTGAAATCACCAGTGACTGAAGCTGCAATCAAACGGGTAACAGAAGTCACCGTTGAGTAAACACAAGTAAAGTCTGTACACACCTGGGGGGTCCAGGTGATGGCCAACGGTACTGGCAGGTAAGCCGAGCATTCAGGAGCCTCCGTGGGATGCTGTGGGCGGAGAAAATAAGGTCAGACTATCGCATTAAAAACACATGATCATCGATGGCTCGAGTTAAGCAGTTGGCGTTTCACCCTCCAGGTATTTTTTCCTGAAAATGAGCAGCGTGTGATGCCCGTCACCCCCTCATCAGTGATGACCCAGGAGAGGTGTGTAGCGTTCCATTACCTTGCAGAACACACCGTCTGACTGTACTTTGCAAACTACCAGGATTTTGGGGCCTTTTCAAGAGGCCAACTGATAAGAAATAAAAAATAAAAAATTTTAAAATATAAAATAATGTTCAACCACAGCGGTTGGAGAGACTGGCTGGATTTAAGTATTATGTATTGCAGTTCCATCTCAGCGTTTACCTCCACCTATGTGTGTAGATGTGTTGGCCTGGTGACCAGTTATCTAGTCCTCTGACCATCTCACCTCAGTGTTGCTACCTGCATCTGTTTACGTAGTCATTTCAGTCATCTCTGTCCTCCATCCTTTCTCTGTCCTCCATCCTCTCTCTGTCCTCCATCTTTTCTGTCTTCCATCCTCTCTGTCCTCCATCCTCTCTCTGTTCTGTCTCTCCCCTCTTTTCTTTCTTCATCCAGCTGGTCTTCAGCAGGAAGGTCCCTCCATATGATCCAGGTCCTGGTCCAGGTTTCTTCCTCTTAAAGTGGAGTTTTTTCTTGCCACTGTTTGGGTGAAAGGTTGTTTTCTCCCTCTGTGGGAGTTTTTTACCTTGCTCATTATCCTTGATTAGTATTTAATATTATAATTTTAGTTAATGATATTTGCTCGGGGGTCATGATCTGGGTCTCTGTAAAGACCTGGAGACAATTGACATTGTAACAGACGCTATACAAATAAAATTGAATTGAATTGAAACTGAATTGAAGTTTGGAGCGCCGGTCACTCTCTCTGCTGCTAAAGCTCCCTCCTCTAGCTGCTCCTCCCTCCGTCCCGTTCTGTCTGGCGCCGCCCGGATGAATCGGTCAGTCGCCAGGGGACGTCAGGAACTGAGGGCTGCCGATGCTGCACCACAGAGCAGAGGAAAGGCGCCGTCTTCGGGCTGCGAAACGCCGCCGTGCTTTGTGAAAGCGCGCCCCTGGGGAGGGAACGCTACGCCTTCCTGGGATCCACGTGAACATGGACAGCCGTCGTTCACACTGGACGACAGTCAGGATCAAACTTTATTCATTCACACTTGCATTAGCATGTTGGTAAAACTTCATTAAGAGCTCAACACGCGGCTTTGGTCAGCACCTGAGCCAAACGTCCTCCCTGTTCACCTTCAGCATCACAAAAACCCCGTCCTCTCACTCCTCTGCCTCGCGAGCCTCCGTGTGCCAGCTCCGCCTCCGTGTGCCAGCTCCGCCTCCTCCCAAGCTGTGCCTGGTGAGGGATGACCTGGCGCTGGATGCGGAGGAGGCAGCTGGAGGCAGGGAGGACTCTGAGCCGTTCCGGTCCCGGTGCCAGAGGGGCGAGGAGGGCCAGGTGGGCTCCTGAACGGGTTCCCACTACCCTCCCCTGGTCCTCGGTGGATGCCATCCAGGCCCAGGTAGGTAGGCACCGGCCTGGCCCAGCGCTGCTTCCGCCACTGAGATCCATCTTACTGATGAACCATTTCAGTCAAAGCCAGGCAACGACCTCCACGTGTGAGGGACTCGCCTTGAGACAATTCCTTCCAGAGTAAAATAATAATAATGTTTTTTTTTTTGCTGGAGCGGCTGCAGAACTAGAAATTAACCTGCCAAGATAAGATGAAGGAGGTTCTGGACGACCACGGCTGTTACACTGTGAAGGACTTCTGAGAAAATACGACGTTGTTGGAGATCGTTAATAAACGGAAATGCAGTCATTTCACACTTTACTGACGTTTAGAAACTGCAGGTTTGGTGCCAAAACCAGGGATGATACACAGCTATCAATATTTCTAATAATATTTCTGTCACGTAAAATGGAAAAATGACAATCCTTTGTTCAAATAGGTAACAGGTAGCGACTGTCTTTGTCTGCCATCAATCAAAAAATTCTACATTATATATAGATTTGTTTGTATAATTTTACTTAATGTGGTGGAAAAAAATGTAAATGTTTATTTCTGGTACAAAGTTGGACATTTTTTCATGGGGGTCAGTGGAGATTGATTAGCTGATGAAGGCGGCCCCCAGTGGTCAGTCGAAGAACTGCAACTTTGAACCACTGAATGTCATCAACCAAGGACAAAAAGGTTTTTTTGAAGTCTTAAAGCTGATGAATCTATTTTGTTCCAAAACTTTGAAAAATTGTGCTGATATTAAAAAGCAGAAAAGTGAAAAAAAAAAAAAAAAAACAAAAAAAACAAAAATATTTCTAATATTAAAAGCCTCCATATTCTGGAAGAAAATTTAAGAACACGGTGTAGAAAATTATTTAAAAATTTTTTTAAAGCATTTTTATCAATTTTCACTTTTTAAAAAAAAAAAAAAATCTACTCATTAAGTAGGACTGGGCAGTTAATCAACATTCAGAACTTTTATCTTCTGTAATCTTGCTGATGTCAGTTATTTCAGTGGTTTTAATTGTTGCAGAGTTCAATAAAAGACAGGAAGCAGATCATCTGTGCATCTCCCTTCACTTATTTTAAAATTACAAAACCCGTCCTCTTTCTTTATAAATATCTCACAGCTGGTTACTGCAGCAACCGTCATTACACCGCCAGAGGTTTTGACCAGGTCTCGGCACGTTAATAAAACCTCCCGGTCTACAAATGAGCTCCTGGATCGGTTTATTCCCGTCATCACAGATGTACGGGTCTCTGACGGGGGCTGTGGTGAGCCGAGGACATCATTACGCTCTGAGGTGAGAATCAGAGCCGTCCAGAGGTTTCTCATCCCGCTGAAACGGGGAAAGGCCTATTAGAGGGAGTTATACGCAACCTGAGCTGGGCTTTAAAATTAGGATAATTTGACCGTGTTTAAATCCATTCAAGCAGATCCAGGTAGATACGTCTGCAATGTCAAAAAAAAAAAAAGAAAAACTAAAGTATTACTGGTGCAAAAGGCCACCGAACACAATCAGTATGGAGATGAGCGGCGTCCGTTCCACCTGCACACATTTACATTCACCTACACAGGTGGAGCCGCTGGACGCTGCAGCTATGCAGATTAGCGTGGGCGTGCTGCTTTCCTCCATCACGCTGGGATCTGCGGGGAGGTGTTTTATCTGCGCCACATCTCAGTCACAGCGGGGCGCCGTCAACAGTTTGACCCAGATTCAGGGGCGACGATGTAAATCGGCCGTTTTGATTTAGACCGGCTGAAAGATGGCGTGAGCGTTTCCATCTGTTCCAGGGTTATAATAGTTTTGGATTTTCCATTCGTTTTAGTTTTTATTTAGTTTTTCCAAATTCAGTTAGTTTTAATTCGTTTTTAGAACAGTTTTGCTAGTTTTTATTCATTTTTGTTTTAAAATATTTAGTTTTAGTTTAGTTTTTATTAGTTTCAGGGTTAGTTTTATTTTGTAAATTACGGTTGTAATTTTGGTTGGAGTGAAGCACTGAACTTTTTGAAGGCTATCGAATCACATAGTCGTGTTTACATTCTGGTCTAAATAAACATATTTATCAATGCGTCTTCCCGCTTGTGGTGTTACTGCATATTTACTGACCAGCAGCTATCTGGTCTCCGTGGAAACAGTCCATTATAGTTGCTGTTTTCTCCCGTTCCTTCCCAACGCTGACTGGCCTGCAGCTGCAGCTTCTCTTTCCAGGGGGCTAGCTTAGGTTAGCTTATCCAGCTAGTCTTGGTTAGCCTTCTGGTGTAAGCTTTTCAAATGGACTTTCAGATTCGTGGTTTTTTTTCTCCTTGAAAAGTATTCCACACATTGTACCACCTGCTTCTACAACAAGACACTTATTTTTATTGTTAACACAGTCATAGTCAAAGAAATCCCAAATAGGACTGTGGCGCTTTCTCCCAACTCTTGGGAGCCATCACTTTTTTTTTTTTGCGGTTGTTGTTTTACGGCAAAGTTGATGGATTTCAAACATTTATGAGGAAAAAAATTACAAACACAAAACTGAAGCACGTTCTTGACATTATTATAGTAAAATTTTAGTTTGTTTTATAAACACATAATACAGTTTCAGTTAATGATCGTCTTTTAAAAAACTCATTTTTATTTTATTTCAGTTAACGAAAATGTTTTTTTCAATTCAAGTTTTCGTTATTTCGTTCGTTTTTATTAACGATAATAACCTTGGTCTGACGGAGGATAATTTCCCTTGTGGAAATGATCTGACCCCCCCCACGCCTCACCTTCGGCTTGAGTTTAACAGAGAGGACGTGCTGCCTTCCAGAAGAGTCCTCTGCCTTCAGCTTCAACGTCTGAAACTCCGTGTCAATGAAGAGCATCCTGGAGATGGAAACACATGGTTCAGACTTCAGAAATCAATCAGTCCACTCACAGAGAACGGTGTGCATGACACTAACTGACAGCAGTGATCGCTCATCACAAGTCACAGCTTCAGACGGCAATATAAAGACATCAACACTGTAATAAGATTTATCCCTCCAGGTACGAACTGTGTCTGACATCATCTCAGGCTGCTGCTCCATAATTACAGTCATCCCTTATTTTTCATGGTTAATGGGGACCGGCGCCCCCCCGCAAGAATCAAAATCCACTAACTGGAGCCGGAGCCCCCCCAAGTCTAAATAATGTGTTTAAAATATGTTTAAAAACCACAAAAAAGTAGCGAGGCACTGCAGTGAAACAAGACAAAGGCTCAACTGTGGTCTCTCTGTTACCTTCACAGCCTCTGGTCTCTGAACCGTAGTAAAGAAACCGCTCTTTCATCTAACCTCGTTTTCATTCTGCCGTCCCACTACACACACACTACATTACCCATAAGGCCACACCATTACCCATAAGGCCACCTTCTTAAAGGGGCCAGGCTGGCTCACAGCATTTATTTGCTACGAGAGAACACGCACAACATCCTGTGATGTTTCCACAAATTTTTCTTGATTTTTTTCAATATATTTCTGAAAAAAATCTGCGAATAACTAAAACCGCGGAACTTAAAGCTCAAATTGGCGAGGGATCACTGTACACCCAAACCTGACTAAACGTAACCACAGCTTCCTGGCCCCTCAGTGTCCGTCTCTAAAAAGTTCCTTCTGTCTAATTTAACAAAACTAAAACCCCAGAAGTGCCGTCAACGGGCACTACCGCCATTTGGCGCAAACATTAACTCTGGACCGGTTTTTCAGCGGTTTTGTTCCAACCCCGGGACTTCACGGGGAACGTCTCAAGGGCCGAGCGCTTGGTTGGATCTCTAAGATGATGACGTCTTTTTCTGTCCTGGTTCTGGTTGTACATGTGCTACAGCTCTGGGCAGCTCCATCAACCCCCCGACTAGGGTTTGGGAATTGAGAACCGGTTCCTGTAGAGAACCGGTTCCGTGTGTTTCGATTCCATGGAGTTGTTTGGCAGTTTATCCAGCGATTCTCTTATCGATTCCAACCAGCACGAATCTCACGTAATTTACGCAAATTACGCACAGTCAATTCCAGAAAGCACTTACGTGATTAAGTTACGTCGGTTTAGCACTTGCATTGGAGTTGTAAACAACAATGGCGCCCACTAGGGTCAAACACTCCAAAGTTTGGCTTCACTTCACCAAAGAAAGATGGCAACAAGGCAGCTTGCAGTCATTGTAAAGTGGAGATAACAGCGTCGGGAGGGAACACGACTAACATGCAGAAACATTTGTGCACACAACATGCGATAACAAGTGTGTGTTTTTGATGCGCTTCAGACTGATGGATCTCAACCCAGCAGCAGTAGCCAAGCTAAGATCACCTCTGTGGTTACTATGGAAGGCAACTCTAATAAGTAGCTATCCCGCTGCCGATGTGCTTCTTTGTAAAACACGCTATAACATTAACGCTATGCAATTAGACGAATGCCTTCTGCATTACACTTAGAAGATGACCGTGACGAGAGAGAGAGTCTGGCTGGTTCAGAGGCTGGAAGACATGATTATTTTTCTGCAAAAGAATTGTTAATTCTTCATAGTATTTGCAGATTTGCAATATGCACTGTTCCGTTGTATTTGGTAGTATTTATCTTTTTTTATTATTTTTGAGTGCTTAGTGAGCTCATATATCCCTTTAAAAGGGAGATTTTTTTAATTTCTATCAGGAAAAATCTGTTAGTAAAATGTTACACATTCTTGTGTATTTGCACAGTTACATATTACAACAGTTAACACGTTATCCAGACTTTGGGCCTCTTTTGACCTCACTGTTGAGTTTGTAAGGTCATGACTTTAAGTAAAAAAATTGATGCTAATAAAACTGTTTGTTCTTCTTTTTCCCCAAATTAGAATCGATAAGAGAATTGATAAAGAATCGAATTGTTAAAGAGTATCGATAATGGAATTGGAAAAATCTTATCAATTCCCATCCCTACCCCTGACCCTCTCCAGGAACAACAACGTGGTCCAGGAGTTCACCTAAACCCGGTCTGAAAGGATCCATGACTGAACCAGTAACTGGAACAAATCTCGGTCAAAGCCGCTCTGTTGCAGAGCGTCTAAAAGACGCTGGAGCAACTTCAGCAGCGCGACTCAACTTGTGTCTGGGACGTCTCCTGCAGGAGCTAATTACTACCTACTGAGGCGAAGAACACAACGCCGCTGTCAGATTTACCGCTCCCACCGAGCCCTCGTCGGTCCAGCGTTGCTCTGCTGAGACCTGAAGACGAAAGGCTGCTCCGAGATAAAGGATCCGAGCGGTCGCTCCGCCAGATTTACGGGACATTACAACGAACGATTTATGGGGCGCGTTTGAGCGCGGCGCTCAAGTCACTCCTCTCTTACACACACTGAGGAGTCTGATGGAATAACGGCAGACGGCTCCCAGTTCATAAAAGTGTCCTCCATCTACATCTGCAATCAAAGACCCGGAGAAGGTCAACAGCTCCTGAACGTGGTTCAACATCTGTCCTGTGCATGTGACTAACAACGTGATGATGAGGCAGTCTGACTTTGCTAAACTTTAATAAAGTTTGCGCACTCATGGAAACAAGCTCCTCCCCCTTTTCCGTTGTGGAGAGCGACCGCTGAGCAGCTGGTTCACCACCAGAAGAAGCATTTTAGATTTTAAAAAAAACTTGGTGACTTTTACAGCTAAAAATTTGCAATTCTGCAAAAGTTGTGTTTCACGACTAAAAGCCGTGACGCGGATGTCAAAAGGTCGGTGATTTTTTAGCAAAAATTGAGACTTAAGAGTTGAATTAGTGGAAAAAAATTTTGAAAAACAAACATTTGTGATTTTTGGACATAAAGCTGTGATTTTCTGCTAAAACGTAGCATATTAACCCAAAAAGTCATGAGTCAAAATCTGAGGACAGAAAGCTGCCCGATACAGGAAATTATGACATCATCCTGATAAGTCTGATATCATGACGAACAGAGGACCACAAGCCAAATTTTTTTATGTTACACAATTAAAGTCATAATTTTATGTGTCAAAGTCCCAGTTCCATTCTCAAATGTGAGATTTTATGACAAAAACTGTTTTTAGTTTGAATTTGCAGTGTTGCAGTTCTACAGCAAAATTCTTGTTTCCTGAAGCTTCAACTGCAGAAAATCTAAAATTTCACGACACAATGTTGCGATTTTTTACGTCAAATTGTTGCAGTTTTTGTGACAGTTGATATTTTGTTGCGACATTAAATCAAGACGTCGTGATTTTTGCAGCAAAATGTTGAAATTGTGCAACAAAAGTATCTCTGAGTGTATGATTCCTAGGGTAAATGACTGTGTAATTAAAACATGAACTACTGAAGATATATGGTATTATATCAGGCCCAGTGTGTGTTCTCTACAGGGACCATCTGCAGTGGGAAAAGTCACCGCTGCACCGCCAGCACAAACATTTCCATCTCCTCTCGTCTGGGGTCTCCCGCCCAGCGTACCAGGGGCTGGCCGCCGCCTGTACTTGCCCGTGATGGAATCAGCATGACAGTCAGATGTCTTGCTGGGAAGACTGATGAGAACTTCCCATTTGTGACTCCACGGCCAAGCGAGCTGCTTGAAGACGGCGCACGGCGGCCATATTTGTTTGTGCGCATGTCTAATTCTGTGTGTGCGCGTGCATGTGCGTGTGCATGTGTTGACAAAGTGATTCATGAACCCTGAGAACAACACAGATGTTGTGCTCATGTGATGTATTGAAAATATGCATGTGAAATGATGACATCTGAAAGTGAAAGTGGAGGACAGAGGTGCACGGGGAGGTGCAGAAAACGGAAAAGCCACGGTGGCTTTTCCTATGTGATCACAAGTCAGTTATTCTTCAGAGCATCGTTCATATTCATTGAGATTATTCTATTGTAAATGCTGGGAAATGACACATATTTGTTTATCAGATACAAGCTAGCGCCTGGAAAGAGAAGCTACAGCTGCAGGAAAACTGCAACTATAATGGACTGTTTCCACCGGCAACCAGATAGCTGCTGGTCAGTAAATACGCAGGAACACCACAAGCGGGAAGACGCATTGATAACTGCGTCAGAAACGTATCAGAAAAATATAACTGCGTCCAAACCATATGTTTATTGAGACCAGAATTTAAACACGACTATGTGATTCAATAGCCTTCAAAAAGTTCACTCCAACCAAAATTACAACCCTAATTTACAAAATAAAACTAACACTGAAACTAATAAAAACTAAACTAAAACTAAGTATTTCAAAACAAAAATTAATAAAAACTAGCATAACTGCTCTAAAAACAAATTAAAAACTAACTGAATTTAACTGAAAAACTAAACTAAAAACTAAACAAAAACTAAAACTAATGGAAAATCCAAAACTATTATAACCCTGGTGAGGATGGCACGACGCTCTCCCGAACTACCAAAGGTTGGCGGTCTGGCCTGCTTGACCCCGTTCCGTATCAATCTACACGTTTTTTTTTCTTCTTCTTTGACCACAGGTCGGCCGTCCTCAGCCTGCTAAGATGACCACGCTCTGAAGTGCAGGATGGAGACGTGCGGAGGGAGAGAAGACTCACCGACCTGGGCCAATCAGCAGACAGAATTACAACTGAAACCCCCGGTGGCCATTAGCACGGCCCACACCAATTAAGACGCTAAGCGAATCTCAAGTGCTTTGGAGATTGAGGCCCACTGTGTATAATGCTTCCTAAGCCGTAACACCGCGCCATAAATGATGTTGGTCCCATTTCCAACATGAAGCATACCTTCACCCCCCCCCACTCCTATTAAAACCTGAGAGTCTTCAATTAGAGCCATTTGCATTTTGCTAATATCATAATTGCAGTCGTGGTCATTAATAGGAAAGTGGAAAATGAGTGTAGTAGTGGAGGCTTAATCCGAGCTGGGGGAGAGCAGATATCTTCCTGCTAACCACCCCCCCCCCCCCTCCTCCTCACTTGCTGAGAACTGAGCTTTATTAAATGTGACCTGGATTTAAGTATAACTCAATAACTAAAAATAAGGAAGTCATTAAGAGCCATTTGTTAATATGGAGCTTTGTTGTTACAGGAGAGAAAAAAGGGACTGCTCCATATAACCGCAGAGGAGTGGAGGTTTCTACGAACACGCAGTCACGAAGGAAACTTAGTTGAGTTACAGAAACATTCCCAAAAAAAGAGCTGGGCGAATTATAGCAATTTATATGATTATACTTTAATTCGATGCTTGAAAAAATTGGTTTTCATTTCAGCCTGAATAAATATCGTACGACACTACAGTGAACTTGTGTAGTTCCGCAACGCCTCCCGGCCAACAGTTGTCCTCTTTTTTTTTAATCATAAATAATAAATATTTAAAATAACGTGTGTTAAGTGGAAGAGAGCTCCAGAAAGTGGGAGTATAGTTGATTTTTGAAGTTATTGATGACATTTAAAGTTTCCTATTTAGAATTCTGAGTCCCCCAGATAAAATTAATGATTCATCTGCAGAGACTGATTTAATGTTGGGACTGAACCCTAAAGATGGCAACAGTCAAGGAGTCAAGAGATTTGTTTCCCCCCCCAAAAAAACCTTCTCGAAGCCGTTAGCTTCGTCTCTCTGTCTGGAAGTGTTTTAACATCGTCCAAGCTGCTGTCAGCTGTAACGTTTGTCTGCAGTCTGAACGCCAACAGAACCAGGATGACTGATTTATTCCAGCGTCGCCAAATGAGCCGTAGAAGTGTCCACACGATGCATATCTCCGTATTTCTACGATTATTATTTAATGTACAATAAAATACTGTATTTTCTAGAGTATTCCGCATCCGTCAAAAAATAAATTGTAAAAAGTTAAAAATTAAATACAAGTCTCATCGAGCAACAAGAGCAGGTGATAATAGGACTGTTGATAAGCCGCTTCCAGCAGCAGCTGTTCAAGGACCCATCTGTGGACTCCTTCCCCCGTCTGTGGACCCATTCCTCCATCTGTGGACTCGTTCCTCCATCTGTGGACCTGTTCCTCCATCTGTGGACTCAATCCTTCGTCTGTGGGCTCGTTCCTCCGTCTGTGGACTCGTTCCTCCGTCTGTGGACTCGTTCCTCCGTCTGTGGACTCGTCCCTCCGTCTGTGGTCTCGTCCTACCATCTGTGGACTCGTTCCTCCGTCTGTGGACTCGTCCCTCCGTCTGTGGTCTCGATCCTCCCTCTGTGGACTCGTTCCTCCATCTGTGGACTCGTTCCTCCGTCTGTGGACTCGTCCCTCCATCTGTGGTCTCGTCCTACCATCTGTGGACTCGTTCCTCCGTCTGTGGACTCGTCCCTCCGTCTGTGGTCTCGTCCTACCATCTGTGGACTCGTTCCTCCAGCTGTGGAGTCGTTCCTCCAGCTGTGGACTCGTTCCTCCATCTGTGGACTCGTCCCTCCATCTGTGGACTCATTCCTCCGTCTGTGGACTCGTTCCTCCATCTGTGGACTTGTTCCTCCGTCTGTGGTCTCGTCCTACCATCTGTGGACTCAATCCTCCGTCTGTGGACTCGATCCTCCATCTGTGGACTCGTTCCTCCATCTGTGGACTCGTCCCTCCATCTGTGGACTCAATCCTCCGTCTGTGGACTCGATCCTCCATCTGTGGACTCGTTCCTCCATCTGTGGACTCGTCCCTCCATCTGTGGACTCAATCCTCCGTCTGTGGACTCGATCCTCCATCTGTGGACTCGTCCCTCCATCTGTGGACTCAATCCTCCGTCTGTGGACTCGATCCTCCATCTGTGGACTCGTCCCTCCATCTGTGGACTCAATCCTCCGTCTGTGGGCTCGTTCCTCCCTCTGTGGACTCGTTCCTCCATCTGTGGACTTGTTCCTCCGTCTGTGGACTCGTCCCTCCGTCTGTGGTCTCGTCCTACCATCTGTGGACTCGTTCCTCCAGCTGTGGACTCGTTCCTCCAGCTGTGGACTCGTTCCTCCGTCTGTGGATTCATTCCTCCAGCTGTGGACTCGTTCCTCCACCACTGGACTCTAGAGCAGTGGAGGAACGTTCTCTGGAGGGAAGAACCACACTTCTCCATCTGGTAATCTGATGGAAGAGTCTGGTGGATGAACTTGACTGGCCTGCTCAGAGTCCTGACCTCAACCTGACAGAAGACCTTTGGGATGAATTAGAATTTCTTTTTTTTTTTTAATTGCTGGAAATGATCATCTGGTCTCTGCTTCAGCAGAGCTGTGCAGAAGCAAAAGCTCTTAAACCTCAACGAGCTGCAGCAAAGTCGTTATCAAGAAGAATGGACCAAAATTCCTCCAGAAGCAAGTGGGAGACTGATGAACAGCTACGAGAAACAATTAGTGCAACTCACTCCTACTGAAAGTGGATCTGCAAGCAGCTAAATCATGAGGGTGTTGCTCACATGATTCTTTTTTCGGCTTAATTTGAGTTTAATAGGTAATGAAACTGTGGAGGGAAAAAGGTTGTATGTTGTATCTGTCGAATAGAGAGACCCATGTCTCTGTTTCACACGCAATCATATATACATACACGTTTTAGATCAGCTTGGGATTACAAAAAAATACTCATTTCTATTTGCTAAATGTCAGAATAATTATCTATATATAATAAAGGGGAAAACAGAGCTGCTTTTGCTTTCTTTTAAACCTGGATGTGTACTGACGGCAGCGAAGCCTCCGATAAGAGGAAAGATAAACCGTGGGGCTGATATTTGGTTCACCGCGTGAAAAAAGGCCTCATCAGCGAGCAATTCCACACGCAAATTACTTCCACAGTATCCTGGGACCGTGTAAGTGGGGAACGGAACTATGTTAACACGGTGGTTCATTAAGAGAAAATAATTGTTTTATTATCACTTGATTTCCTCTTAAACGCCGAGATAGATGCTTGAAACAGCCATTAAGACTGAGCAGGGTTTCCATCTGCTTCTGCTGCAGCTCTGATCATGACAACATCTCATCTTTAGGGTTTCATCTCTGGGGGAACAAAAAAATCATTTGGAGGAATTTATAAGGTTGTGAAACAAGACTATATTTGGATAAACGTATGTTCATTAAGCTGTCCATGAAGTGATGGTTGTGCTCCTGGGTTTTACTCAAATATTTCTTTTGTACCATTAAATGAGTTTTGGGAGCAGGTATTAGAACTGCCAGAGGCAGCATCCAGAACAGAACCATGACGGTCCTGACCAGGTCCTGACCCTGGTCCAGTGGTGCAAACATCACCGTGGCCAAAACTAATCAGCTGATTATAGATTCAATCCTGCAGTTTTGCCTTTGATGTGGAAATACGTAATTTTTTAGAATTCTAGTTTAAATATAATTTAATTATTGAGTTCATGGTATGCTCCTAAATGTATCATGAATATGTCTTTTAAGCCTTAACTAGCCAGGAAATCTTACACTCAGTAATTTACTGCAAAACAATAGCCAGATTTACAGCTTTTAACTTTCTCTTTCATTCTAAAAATCTTTCCAGCAACCACAATTATAACCATAATCTGTTAACAGTAAGTAAAATACACTTTGATCTACCATATTTTCCGGACTATAAATCTGTGGACTCGTCCCTCCATCTGCGGACTCGTTCCTCCGTCTGAGGACTCGTTCCTCCGTCTGCGGACTCGTTCCTCCGTCTGCGGACTCGTTCCTCCATCTGCGGACTCGTTCCTCCATCTGTGGACTCGTTTCTCCATCTATGGACTCGTCCCTCCATCTGTGGGCTCATCCCTCCATCTGCGGACTCGTTCCTCCGTCTGCAGACTCGTTCCTCCGTCTGCGGACTCGTTTCTCCATCTATGGACTCGTCCCTCCATCAGTGGACTCGTCCCTCCATCAGTGGACTCGTCCCTCCTTCTGTGGACTCGTCTCTCCTTCTGTGGACTCGTTCCTTCGTCTGTGGACTCGTCCCTCCGTCTGAGGACTCGTTCCTCCGTCTGTGGACTCGTTTCTCCATCTATGGACTCGTCCCTCCATCAGTGGACTCGTCCCTCCATCTGTGGGCTCATCCCTCCTTCTGTGGGCTCATCCCTCCTTCTGTGGACTCGTCCCTCCTTCTGTGGACTCGTTCCTCCGTCTGTGGACTCGTTTCTCCATCTATGGACTCGTCCCTCCATCAGTGGACTCGTCCCTCCATCAGTGGACTCGTCCCTCCTTCTGTGGACTCGTCCCTCCATCTGTGGACTCGTTCCTCCATCTGTGGACTCGTTCCTTCGTCTGTGGACTCGTCCCTCCGTCTGAGGACTCGTTCCTCCGTCTGCGGACTCGTCCCTCCGTCTGCGGACTCGTTCCTCCATCTGTGGATTCGTTCCTCCGTCTGTGGACTCGTTCCTCCATCTGTGGATTCGTTCCTCCGTCTGTGGACTCGTTCCTTTGTCTGTGGACTCGTTCCTCCATCTGTGGACTCGTTCCTCCATCTGTAGACTCGTTCCTCCGTCTGTGGACTCGTTCCTTCGTCTGTGGACTCGTCCCTCCATCTGCGGACTCGTTCCTCCGTCTGTGGACTCGTTCCTTCGTCTGTGGACTCGTCCCTCCGTCTGAGGACTCGTTCCTCCGTCTGCGGACTCGTCCCTCCGTCTGCGGACTCGTTCCTCCATCTGTGGATTCGTTCCTCCGTCTGTGGACTCGTTCCTCCGTCTGTGGACTCGTTCTTCCATCTGTAGACTCGTTCCTCCATCTGTAGACTCGTTCCTCCATCTGTGGACTCGTTCCTCCATCTCTGTCCATCTTTCAGTCCCTGGTTCTCCTTCTTTGATTGTTTCATAGCTGTCAGAGGTTCCTCTGCTTGTCTTCAGTCTCTGTCTAGTTTCTCATCACTCCAAACTTTCTGCTGCTCCATTACTGCAGATTCTATCATCTTCAGTTCAAATTCTGCAGTAAAGTTTTTTCTTTTTGGTCTCATATTTGTGTTCTCTCTGTTTTTATGGTTTACTCTTGTCATTGTTTCAGTATCAGTGTTCAGTTGTCATGAGTGTAGACGATGTCCTGTTGTTGTCATGGAGATATGGAGGATATTTTTAACATATAAGTCGCTTCAAAATATAAGTCACAGGACCAGACAAGCTGCTGAAAAGGTCCAGAAAATACAGCAACCCATAATGTCCAGATAATACGGCCTAATTTCCAAAGTCTTTCACTTGTTGTTGCGTTATAGCAATTCTGTTTTTAAATCATAAAGTGACCCAAAACTCAGCAGCGCAACACTTTCATGTTTTATTAAATCTATGCTCACTTTAATTTTTTTGCTGGTATGGATTAATAATAATAATAATAAAAAAAAAAAAACAAGAATCTGGGGTTTTAATCTTGGTAAACTCTGCAGTAAAGTCGCAGGTGTGGCATCAAGCAGAACCTTGAAGAAAGCTCGTTCTATCCTGATCCGAGCTGCCGTCTAAAGGTGTAATGTGCCGAGGTGTTGTGATTATTGCTTTTTAATTATTCATTTTTGTTCCCACTGCTGGCTGCAGACCAATTGCCTCTTTGGGGATAATGCAAGTATTCCTGATCCTGACATGTGAGTGTCGTCCAGTTGTTCTTCAACGGCACACGTGTCAAACTCAAAGCCCGCGGGCCAAAACCAGCCCACCGCTCCTGTTTATCAGGCTCATGAGAGCAAACAAAGACAATCACAACCTTAAAACTAGAACGATTCTGAAGGAATGTCGAAGGGCTGCCGACGCAATGGTTTGACGTCACAAAGCAGCTAGTTCACCATGAAAAGTCACATTTTTACATCAAAAAGTTGCAGTTTTGCCACAAAAATCAGATTTTCACAGGAAAATTGGCAGTAATGATGAATCTTTGTCAGAAAATGTTATGTTTCTGAAATTTTCCTTTTTTGCAACAAAAATTCGAAAAATTTGGGACAGAAAGTTCCAATACAAAATATGCAAACTGTCAACAAAATTGTAATCTTATGCCAAAATGTTTTGAAATTTTGCAAATATTGACATTTTACAGAACAAAACATTTTATTCTAAGGTGAAAAGTCGTAATTTTCCTAAATTTGTCTGCAAAAAGTTTGTAAAATTTAATATATAATAAATAACGTAATTTATTTCGACAAAAATACAATCCAATACTTATCAAATTCTTTATGAAAAGAAAACATTTTTTGTAAGAAATCAAAATTTACAAAACCAACTTTTTTATCAGATGTAACAAGTTTTTTGTAGAATTTTCTTTATTTTTTTTGCATGAAATGACAGTTTCATGTCCTAAGAATCACAACTGTTGGTTGTAACGTCCCAGATTTCACCCTAACCCTAAACCAGTGATTCCCAAATTGTGGGCCGCGGCCCCCCGGTGGGCCGTCGCGGTACTACAGGTGGGCCGTGAGAGGTCATTAAAATTAAACAAATATGTTTTAGATCCTCGATCTTTTTAAAATGTTTTTAATTACTGTAAAATATTAACGACATGATTTAAAAACATTAGGAAGTAACAAAGCAAACCAGTTAAGTGTTATTCTACCATAATCTTAACTTAATATGACAAGTGTCACATTATCTGTTGACCCCTTACATTAATATCGGATCATGGTTCCTTGTCCTGTATGTTGATCACAGTTGTAAAGGTTTCGGTGGTCCGTGGAGGTTTTTTCACATTTCAAATTGGGCATTGGTATTCTAAAGTTTGGGAATGGCTGCCCTAAACGTTAGCGCCATGAGACTCTGCACTACTGAAGCAGCTCAGCATCTTCAACACCAGTTCCAAGACTCAAAGTGTCCTGATGGCATATTTTTAAATCACCGCAAGCTGAACGAATGATGAGCAGGTTTGTTCTGACCAAAAACTGGATCTTAACATCAGTTTGTTGTGAAACACGGCTGTCGACCGAGTCCAGGAACCAGCGGGGAACCTGAGGAAGCAAAGACTAACCGGCCCGTTGGAGCTCATACAGGTGAGCCAGGGGTCAGACTACATGGGTAATACTGCCCCAACCGTCCACCTGGCAAACATAACCCTTCATAAACCCGACCGCTCAGTGCCTGGTGCTTTTTTAAGACCCGTTTCCGGAGCATGTGCTCCCAGTGGCCCACTTACTTGTCCCACCCAAGGGTCTCCATCTCTGAGATGAGCTGAGAGTAATACTGAGGAGGCGGGACAGAGCGGCACTCGGGACGGTTCTTCAGACCTACTTCCTGCAAAAACAAAAAGAAGACTTTTTAATCATAAAAAGTCAAAATAAATTCAGCACTATAATCACCTTTCATCTCCAGGTTAGGGTTAGGGTTAGGCCTAACCCTAACCCTAACCCTAACAGCCAGACAAGCCTTCAATAGCTACGTAGACCCGTTTTAGTTTGCAACATCTGTTGAACAGCTCATAGATTCACCATTAAGCAGTCTCCCCTCCCGTCTCCTCTCCCTCATTCCTCTCATCTAAAGCTTCCATGAGATTAAAAAATAAAACTACTGAACCTCATTTACTTTAATTAAAGGTATTAATTTAAATGGAACCACAAGCCAAAATCCTTTAAATGTTCATCTTTTTCAGTTAATAATTTTGATGCATGTATTTCCATCAGTTCAAGGAGCCTTTATTTTTTATATCAGTCAGTAATGAACCTTATTTAAGTTGATGTGAGATATCAAATAGGTTTGTTTGATAGCTTTATGAAAATGTTTGAGAGGCTTGGCAATAGTTTTTCATTGGAAAAAATAAATATCTGTTCATTTAAAGAATCAAAACTATTTTTGATTTTGTTCATAGTATTGATGTAATGGTCCTAGGTATGTGTGTGTGTTATTGGTATCAGCCTTTAGGAGCTGAAAGTTATCGGTTATCGGTATCGGTTTTAAAAAACAGTTATCGTGGATCCCTAGTGGCAACTGTCCTGAATACTTTCTACAGGTGAATAATCTTTCTTAGGCTGTAAAACTGAACTCTGAACTGTTTGGAGAAGGTTTGATGAAGTTTTCCAGATTAAGGTGCAGCATCAGCAGCTTCTCTGAGACCACTGATGTCTTCAACCACGGGGGGTCACTGCCTCATACCGAGGACCAGGTACGATCTACGTCCAGTTCACGCAACAACGCATTAACGTGACCGAACCACTGGGAACGCCGTCCCTCTGCTTACCAGGACGGTCTTCAGCTCCACGATGAAACCGGGAAGATCGGTGGCCTGGTGCAGCCGCTGTGACAGAGGAGACATCTCTGAGTGGAGGGATAATTAACTGACAGCACCCATTTCTTTTCCTTTAGCTAGCCATTCAAATCAAACAGTGTTTGTGATTAATGGGAGCTGCCACCACCTTTAATAATTAATGATAGCTTAAAGGCTGTGAAAATAATGAACTTTGCAGCCCAGGGTGAAATATCAATCTCATCCAAATAACCCTGAGGGGGCCACATAACAAATAGGGACATTTTCCAGCCCACGTTAATTAAACAGTGATAAATATATATATTTCTTTCTGCTTCTGAGTCAGGCCGGTCTGATGGGTGACAACGATGCAGACGCGACGTGAAAAAGAAGGCAACATGACAATAAAGACACAAAACACACAGCAAACGACATGATCTTTATCGGAGATGAGACGTGCTAATTATACGTTTACCTGCTTCACGATGTGCTCGTATCCACGCAACAGGTGTTTCAGCTGCCAGCAGCAGTGGAGCCTGCAGGGAGACAGTCAGGGACAGTTATGGGCCCCGAGAAACCAGCAGACCACATGAGACCAGATCAGACCAGATAAGACCACATGAGACCAGATAAGACCACATGAGACCACATGAGACCACATGAGACCACGTAAGACCACATGAGACCACGTAAGACCACATGAGACCACACGAGACCATATGAGACCACGTAAGACCACATGAGACCACGTGAGACCACATGAGACCACATGAGACCACGAGACCACACGAGACCACATGAGACCACGTAAGACCACATGAGACCACATGAGACCATGTAAGACCACATGAGACCACGTAAGACCACATGAGAACACATGAGACCATGTAAGACCACATGAGACCACGTAAGACCACATGAGAACACATGAGACCACACGAGACCACGTGAGACCACGTGAGACCACGTGAGACCACATGAGACCACATGAGACCACATGAGACCACATCAGACCACATCAGACCACACGAGACCACACGAGACCATATGAGACCACGTAAGACCACATGAGAACACATGAGACCATATGAGACCACGTGAGACCACGTGAGACCACATGAGACCACATGAGACCACATCAGACCACATCAGACCACACGAGACCACACGAGACCATATGAGACCACGTAAGACCACATGAGAACACATGAGACCACACGAGACCACGTGAGACCACACGAGACCACGTGAGACCACGTGAGACCACGTGAGACCACGTGAGACCACGTGAGACCACGTGAGACCACGTAAGACCACACGAGACTAGTGCTGGGCAATATGACAATACATATCGTGGGGACGATATAAAAGTGTGTATCGTGCCATTTCTCTTCTATCGTTTCTAACCTAATTTTATCAATTATTACAGCAAATATGTCATTAAATAACCTGCAATGATAAATTCGATAGAATCATATCTACTTCTACAAAGTAGCCTTTTATGTTTGCACTTTTATTCATGGTTAATGCCTTAAACAGAGTTCTCTTCAACCCTGATGTTTACTTTAGACACTTTATATTGGTTTGCAAACTTTGCACTACAAGGTTACAGATTTCAGAAAGGTGAAAAATAATTTGTGTTTATTTTTTATAGCTGAACTTCAGTGCAAAAATGTGTTTTTCCTCTCAGAAACTGTTGTGCAGTTTAAAAAAATGTGAAAACTACTGTACCTCTGTACCTACCTGTTTTTGCTGCACTAAAATGTATGTTTGTGACAGTTCAGCTAAATGTCCTTTCAAAATAAAGTTGAAAAGTAAGCAATGAAATTTTTGTCAAACTTTTCAGAGAATAACTGAAAACAAACTTTATTATGGTATATCGTGATATATATCGTTATCGTGATATAAAATAGTCCATATCGTGATATATGATTTTTTCCATATCGCCCAGCACTACATGAGACCATGTAAGACCACATACAGCCACCGGGCCTCATGTTTTATGATCTACATCTGCAAAAACATCAGGAACATCTGACTGGCAACCTGAGACAAGCAGAAACATTTCATGACCAAAATGAAGCCACAGAGAGAGAAATACTAATACTAACCTCTGAGAAAAAATAAAATAAAATTAAATAAAATAAAATATAAAAATGCTCACCTTAATGACAGTCATTTACATCTGAAACCATCACAGATGCTCATCAGACTTAAAACAAAAATTATATAAAAACGCAACTTTTTTTTTATAGAATCACAGGATTTACAAAAATTGTGAAAACCTTTTCACAAAAACAAACTTTTTTGGTAGCATCCAAACTGTTTTTTCTCCTAAAATAATTATTTTTTGTTGTAAAAAAGTAACTTTTTAACTTAATCTCGAGACTTTTTGTCATAAAAATATTGACTTTTGTAAAATTGCAACTTTTTGAATAAAGTTCGACTTAATGTTAACTGTCATATCTTGCAACTTTTTGTCCTGAAATAACGTTTTTTGTTGAAAAGAAGCGAATTTCATGCATTAACACAATGCCAATGGGGAAAGATCTCAGCAGTTGTCACAGTGAAACAACTGTTGCTCCACATCCATCTGTGAAGGCTGATTAAGTGCTTAAAGAAATGCCTAAAAATAATTATATAATAATAATAATAATATTTATAATGGCTGCAGGTCAGAGCCTACAGACCCGACTGAAAATGTTTAGATGATTGAACTGAAGATCATAACGATGATTAAAGAGGTGATTAACTTCTGAGTGTCTTTTAGGTGTTTTACTGTTCATCAACGAATCTCGTGTCCTTCAGACTTGCTTCAAAGCATAATATTTTTAGAGAAGATGAGAACTCTGTACTTTGCCCTCCTGAGCTGCAGATCCGCCGGTAGCTCAATTCTCAGTCTGAAGTCTCTGTCCTACAAAGAGACACAGAAAAAGGAAAAACAACCATATTATCAGTTAACTGAAGACCAGAGAGCAAGTGATCTCACTTCAGGTTTAGAAAATATGAAGACTCAATCAGAAAAACTGGCTACATGTGGTTTATGAAGGTGCACAGGTCCCCCTTCAGCCACCAGGGGGCCCCCTAGATGTAACGTCAGCCTCACAGTGTTTTGAGGTTTTTGTTTCCTTGAAATCGTATATTTTTCATTTCCACCAGAGCTCCAGACCAGTGGTGGGAATGCTGGCGCTTGACTGGAACACGTTAAATATGCTTTTAACGCAGTTTATATTTCTAAAAGTTCGCCCCTGATTGTTCTGAATGTTTATTGTTTATTGAGATCAATATACAATAAATGTTAAAAGGGATGCACGATAACTGTTATTTAAAACCAATAACCGATAACTTTCAGCTCCTAAAGGCTGATACTGATAACACACACAGAGGGGGGCTTATTGTTTTTTTTTTGTGGAGGCCTTATAAAGGCTAGAAACGTCCCTGGACGTGCGTAGACGGCAGAGCTTAATTTTACCCATAAAAATCACTTGTTGTATTCAAAAAGTGTTTTATAAAAATATGCCGAATTGATCGGCAGTATGTAGAGATTTGTTACCTGCCTTCAACTTTCACATAGTCATAAAGCAAGCGCGCGCACAGCGAGAAATCATTAAATATGCAGATATTTGAATGAGGTTTTGGACAATCCTTCTTGGAGCAAGAATGACAGCTGTGATAGCAAGTTTACCTGCACAGTGATGAATCCATCATAGACAGTCTTCTGTTTGTTGAAAGGTAAAAGTAGTGGATTGTCCTTTAATAGAAAGTTATCCATTTATCTTCAGACGCGAGAACTTTTTCAGCTGTCAACAGGGACGACTGCTTCCTGGCGACAGAGTCACGAAGCACGAGTTAACGGTAAAATTACGAGTTTGGGTATCTGTGAACCAGAACCAACTAGAGCTGACACATTTAAACGAACACCGTCAAACACAAAAAAAACAGACCGAAAACCCGGCAATTAAAAAGGAAACACAAAACCTGAGTGCATCCCGCCACAACACTGAGTCATAGGACGTCATCCTGCTGCGTTTAAGGACTTTAAAAAAGGTCGGAATAACCATTACAATTTACGCTTCCATCCCAAAAAATCTTTTCACAGCTTCCGAAAATTCTGGATATTGAAAAGTTATCAGATTTCGGATATAATGTACTTATTGTTGATTTAAAAAATTCCAAACAAAATAAATTAAAATGTTTTCTGATCTGGAAAGGGCTCAAATAGAAAATAATCATGTAAAGCATGTTCTATACAGATTTATTATGAACATTGACTATGTTCTTTCTATGGTTTAAACATATAAATTCACTTATTCTTTAACTATATGCACATTTAACTGTTTTGAGCTGATTTCGAAAATTTTCTCTGAAAAAAAACAAAAACAGGTCCAGCAGTGGTTCTCGTTGATGCTGATTAGAACTGAAGCATGAGCATTCCATACTCAGTGTAGGGCACGGCAGTGGAGTGCTGATGATATGGGGGTCAAATTTTTGCCACGTTATGTGAATTTTGATTCAATAAATATTAATAAGGTGAAAAATGTAATATTCTGTTATTCATCTGAGGTTGTATTTCTCTAGTACCGACTTAAGACCCACTACAAACAATCAGATGACTTTTATGTTTCAGACTCAACTTTTTGCACACGACTTTAAATTTATAATACAGCTAATTGTGTGGATATAAAGTTAAATGACATTTATAATATAATATATATAATATAATATAATATAATATAATATAATATAATATACCAACACTGTGACATGTTTTCAGTTTGACAAATTGTGACTTTTTTCATAAAAGTGGCAATTTTGCAAGATTTTAATGTTTATTGTAAAATCGGACCATTTGTCATATAATCATAAAATGTTATAAAGTCACAGATTTCACAAAATTGCAAATTTTCTATTTTATTTTTTTACATAAAACCATGACTCTAGGGCTGTAAAACTGTCAGTTTCATAAAAATGCAAAATTTCATCAAAGAATAAAGAATTTATATGCACATTTATATCCTATAATTGTGATGTTACGCTGTAAAATCACAAATTTCACAAAGTCATAACTTTTTGACATAAAATTATGACTTTATATCCTAAAGCGAATAATTCTTGTTGTCAAATCCCAAATTTTTTAATTTAAAAAATTTTTTGTCATTTAAAAAAAGTTCAAAAAGTTACGACTTTTGACATCAAATCACAACGTTTTGATGTCAGATAATGAAATTAACCAAATTAGGACTTTTGGACAAAAAGTTTTTGTCGCTAAATTTGCTACTTTTTATGAAAGAATGACACATCTTTGCTGTTAAATTGCAACTTTTGCAAAAGTGAAACTTTTTCATTTGGATGGTTCAACGACTGTCATTCTGCAGAGTTGGCGCTTTTCAGGTCGAAGGGCAATGAGGCAGGTGCATGAGCACCACCTGGAGCTTTTTACCTGTGCATGTGTGCATGAATTCTTTCTGTATTCTTGCACATGCAGATCCACCAGCGTCCATGCTGTTGGAGCGACTGGGCCACATTCAGAAGCTGTAACAGACAAAATCCTGCTCATGTCAGTTATTTCATTTGTTCAAAATATCCAGTAAATAGCTTTAAACTAGGGATGCACGATAAGTGTTTTTTAAAACCGATACTGATAACCGGTAACTTTCAGCTCCTAAAGGCCGATAACCGTTAACACACACATATACCTAAGATCATTACATCAATACAATGAACAAAATCAAAAATAGTTTTGACTTTTTAAATGAACAGATATTTATTTTTTCCAATGAAAAACTATTGTCAAGCCTCTCAAACATTTTCGTAAAGCTATCAAACAAACTTATTTCATATCTCACATTAACTTAAATAAGGTTCATTACTGACTGATATAAAAATAAAGGCTCCTTGAACTGATGGAAATACATGCATCAGAATTACTAACTGAAAAGGATTAACATTTAAAGGATTTTGGCTTGTGGTTCCATTTAAATTACCTTTAATTAAAGTAAATGAGGTTCAGTAGTTTTTGTTTTTTATTTTTTAATCTCATGGAAGCTTTAGATAAGAAGAATGAGGGAGAGGAGAGGGGAGACTGCTGCTGGCTTGCGAACATTAGCATTAGCTTCCGTTAGCTCAAATTAGCGCGATTTCAAAACTACATGGAAGTAATTGTTATGTTGTAAGTGGCTGATCAGGTTTTACGTATTAAAGCTTGTGCTTCCCTCCTCGTAGAATTCACTCAGAGGATTCATCACAAATAACCATCAAACTATCTTCTTCTGAAACTTTAACGAAGTTCCACGCCGCCATGTTTGTTGTGATCAGTACGCTGTGCTGCAGGCTGCATTCAAGGTGTAACGTAAATTCCCACGTTCCCTCGTTTGCTAGTCGTTCTTTCAGCCTTTTCTATTTTTTTCTTTTTTTATGTGTAACATGAGGGGAAATACTGAGAATATCAATTCAAGTCAGCAACTACTAAAATTATGACCGAGTTAACGAGTTGTTTTCTGGCATGAGGGGGTTAATTGGGTAATCATTTTTCTGATTATGCCGACGTCACTTGAACATAACATTCACTGACGGTCATTCAAGGCTCAGAGGGAGCGAGGCACTGCTGTGTTGACAAAAATATATATGTTATCGGGGCTATTTGTCGTGATATCTGAGTTATCAGGATGACGCCATCATTTCCTGTTATCGGCCCGATAATTATCGTGCTTCCCTACTTTAAACGGTTCACCGGTGTGTTCCCCTTCACTTATTTTAACATATGCAGGCCTGCTGTCTCATTAGAGAATAAAAACTTTGCAAAAAAGAAAAAAAAAGGAGAGAAGAAGTAAAATGATGTTCATTTAACCACGATATTTTCTTCAGATCGTATCGCTCAGTCCCACTCTGGAGATGCACCACATTTATATTCTCGTTCAGTCACAACATGATGACTTTATAAAGGCACTTTCTCCCGAGTCCACGCCGGTCTGCGCTGCCGGTAAAAGAGCGGGAAGAGCGTGGAGCTGCCGAGGGGAGTGTGTCAGGCTGTTAGCGCTGCACAGTGTGCCGAGAGAGATTGATGTTTTTGTCATCCACCTGCTTCGGAGCTGCGAGCCGCCTGATGCGAACAGAGAAACCTGGCAGAGGCAGGCTCGCAAACAAAAGAGGATGCTCGTCTGTGCTGGAGGAGCAGAGCCCGAGTCTGGTGGCCGGACGCTGGTAAGTCACTGCTGTTATCTTCCCGCTCTCTCAGGGAACAGTTTTAATGCGTTTTTAGTCTGGTGACAGAGGCAGAGGGGCAGCAGCAGCATCATCATCATCATCATCAGCAGCATCCTTCTCCTTCACTGTCCTCCTCTTCATGGAGAGTTAACCTGCAGCGTGGCCGGCTTCAGCGGTTGCTGAAAGGGCATCTAAATGTGGCATCGGAGGGAGGGGGGGGGGTCAGAGGGACGGATGCGAGCGAGCGGCAGCTCTCTTTGTCTGAGCGCTCTGCCTCCAGAGCTCCGTCTGGCAGAGGGATGATCTACGGCGCTTTGTTTATCGGCCGCCGTGGTCACTTCCCTGGAACACAATTGGCTGGAAGTCCACGGCGTGGGTCCTCACCCTGCCTCCCCCTCCCTCCCTCTCTCCATCACTTCCCCTCTCTCTCTCTCTCTCTCTCTCTCTCTCTCTCATGGGCCGGGGAGCCTTGTCCAACATGTCTTTTTATCTCTCACATTCCTTTTTTTTTTTTTTTTTTATCTTCTTTCTCTTGGTGTTTTGCATGTATCTGAATGATAATGGGACCCATTGTTCCCTGGACTGCTGACTGACTCAATGGCTTGACAGCAAAATGGTTTGATGACATTCAGGAATTTGTGCAGCTGTAGATTATCTGCACCTTTTTTTTTTTTTTCCCGTGTGTGTGTGTGTGTGTGTTTTATCTGAACAGCGTGTTACATGATTTCTAAGCGCAGTGGGAGGGTTTACAGCTTCGATTCTCACTTTGTTCTCCGAGGATGCAGATTTGGAGCATCTTCCGTTTGTCTCGGCGAATATCTCTGGGTCCGGTCGAATACTTCACGTGACGGTCCTCTTTTGTTCGTTCTCGAGTCTCACTCAAGTCCACGAAAGGAAAAATCTTTAAATTGTTTCGACATCTTTGAACCAGACGAGGTGAGAGTGGAGCTGCCGTAAGAAGACAAAAGCTGCAAACACGGTTTTCTTCAGGAGAGAATAAAAGCCCGTTTCTGTTTTAGGGTCCAGTTCAGCTGCTTTTAGAAACAGATTTGGTGACACGTGGGGATGCAGGATAACGGTTTTTTAAAACCGATACGATAACCGATAACTTTCAGCTTCTAAAGGCCGATACCGATAACCGATAACACACACATATACCTAAGATCATTACATCAATACTAGGAACAAAATCAAAAATAGTTTTGACTTTTTAAATAAACAGATATTTATTTTTTACATTGAAAAATTATTGGCAAGCCTCTCAAACATTTTTGTAAAGCTATCAAACAAACCTATTTGATATCTCACATCAACTTAAATAAGGTTCATTACTGACTGATATAAAAAAAAATAAAGGCTCCTTGAACTGATGGAAATACATGCATCAGAATTACTAACTGAAAAAGATTAACATTTAAAGAATTTTGACTTGTGGTTCCATTTAAATTAATACCTTTAATTAAAGTAAATGAGGTTCAGTAGTTTTTGTTTTTTATTTTTTAATCTCATGGAAGCTTTAGATGAGAGGAATGAGGGAGAGGAGAGGAGAGACTGCTGCTGGCTTGCGCATATTAGCATTAGCTCGGGATAGCGCGATTTCAAAACTCCATGGAAGCGATTGTTATGTTGAAGGTGGCTGATCAAGTTTTACAAACTATCTTCTTCTGAAACTTTAACAAAGTTCCACGCCGCCATGTTTGTTGTGATCAGTATGCTGTGCTGCAGGCTGCATTCAAGGTGTAACACAAATTCCTCCGTTCCCTGGTTTGCTAGTCGTTCTTTCAGCCTTTTCTATTTTTTTCTTTTTTATGTGTAACATGTGGGGGGGGGAATACTGTGAATATCAATTCACGTCAGCAACTACCAAAATTATGACCGAGTTAACGAGTTGTTTTCTGGCATGAGGGGGTATTCTTGATTTTCCTTACTGAGTAATCGTTTTTCTGATTATGCCGACGTCACTTGAATATAACATTAACTGCCGGTCATTCAAGGCTCAGAGGGAGCGAGGCACTGCCGTGTTGACAAAAATATATATGTTATCGGGGCTATTCGTCGTGATATCGGACTTATCGGGATGACGTCATCATTTCCTGTTATCGGCCCCGATAGTTATCGTGCACCCCTGTAGAATATAGAACGTAAATGTAGAATATAGAACGTAAAGCTCATTTTATAGTTTGGTGTTTCAGATATGATTGAATGGACGATAACGACCGATTTCTCTTCATTTACTCTCACAGCTCAGTATTTACATCTAATATCAGATTTATTCACATGCACTCTTTAACTCAGCAGGAATATCAGAAAACAGTCCTCGCTCCGTGCACGGCCTCAGTTGCATGTGTGCGTGTTTTAGTGGAATAAGCTACAAAACGCTCGTAACCCGACTTCCTGAATGTTGGATTCTCTGTCTGCAGACCTCAAGCACCGTAATCTGTCACTTTCATCCAAGCATCTTATTTTATTTTATTTTTACGTTGTTTGTGTGTGGCTCCAGATGAGCGTGCACGTGTCGTATGAAGTCTTAAGGCACATGTGTCAAACACAAGGCCCGCGGGCCAAATGTGGCCCGCTACATCATTCTATGTGGCCCTTGAGAACTTTTGCATTATGAGCATAAACTTTAAACCAATATTCTAAGACTTAAAATAATCTTATACCGCTTTAAAGCGCGTATTGACAATAAACTACATCTCCCACAATGCATTTTGTCATTACCCACAACAGTATATCACCATGAGCAAGACATCAAGATGATTTTCAGAACTGATGGACTTGAGAAAAACCTTTACAAACTAACCCCAACATGTCCAAGAGCAGTTATTTAACAATATAATAAGGTCTAGTCTAATTTATTTTGATTTTCATTGCATTTTGTTACATTTATGCTGTCAATCTGGCCCTTCGAGGGCCAACCATGATGCTGATGTGGCCCTCAGTGAAAATGAGTCTGATACCCCTGAATTAGAGCCTCGGTGATGCTTCGTATCCAGACTCCTGTTTGAGTTGATGGGATTACAGGAGATTTTTTTCCTTTTTTTATTGTTTTTTTTTTAAAACTTTCAGAATCAGAATCAGAATCAGATTTATTATTGTCACTGAGCCAGCGTCCCAACACAGTGAAATTTGTCTTCCCAGTACACCGTCCAAGAGAACCACACCACACCTGATTGACCACCACACCTGATTTTAAATGTTGATAGATTTTATCTCAGTATATAAATGAAATATAGATATATTCATGGTGCCGTGTGTCATGTCACATTCAGATATCGTGGCAGGAACCTTTAGGTCTTAACTGGTTTTCTGCGTTAATTTTATCTGACATTTACATCCAACATGGTCACTATCATTCACTTCCTGATCATTTGTGCCACTAATGTTGATTCAGCTGTTTCCTGAAGGACACCAGAGAGTCCTGAAGGAGACGGATACAGGTGGACCCTCTCACTGGATTCAATACTTTATTTCAGTCGCTGAACACCACAGCAGTCCTCCAGGTGGACCACAGCTGGACAGACCACAGCTGGACAGACTCCAGACTCCAGCTGGACAGATCACAGCTGGACAGACTAAGTAGATAGACTACAGCTGGACAGACCACAGCTGGACAGACACAGCTGGACAGACAGACACAGCTGGACAGACTAGACAGATAGAGAGATAGACTACAGCTGGACAGACCACAGCTGGACAGACACAGCTGGACAGACTAAGTAGAGAGACTACAGCTGGACAGACCACAGCTGGACAGACCACAGCTGGACAGACCACAACTGGACAGACTCCAGGTGGACAGACAACAGCTGGACAAACTACAGGTGGACAGACTCCAGCTGGACAGACCACAGCTGGACAGACTACAGCTGGACAGACTCTAAGTGGACAGACTACAGCTGGACAGACCACAGCTGGACAGACTAAGTAGATAGACTGCAGCTGGACAGACCACAGCTGGACAGACCACAACTGGACAGACTACAGCTGGACAGACTACAGCTGGACAGACCACAGCTGGACAGACCACAACTGGACAGACTACAGCTGGACAGACTAAGTAGATAGACTACAGCTGGACAGACCACAGCTGGACAGACCACAGCTGGACAGACTAAGTAGATAGACTACAGCTGGACAGACCACAGCTGGACAGACCACAACTGGACAGACTACAGCTGGACAGACCACAGCTGGACAGACTACAGCTGGACAGACTAAGTAGATAGACTACAGCTGGACAGACTACAGCTGGACAGACCACAGCTGGACAGACCACAACTGGACAGACTACAGCTGGACAGACCACAGCTGGACAGACTAAGTAGATAGACTACAGCTGGACAGACTACAGCTGGACAGACCACAGCTGGACAGACCACAACTGGACAGACTCCAGGTGGACAGACCACAGCTGGACAGACTCCAGGTGGTGCTCAAGCTCCTCCCCCTTTCATCTGTAATTTGACTCTGTTTTACACGCTACTTCAAAAGTAAAAGTCTTCGGTCAAAAAGTGGCAGTACAGTGACAGTCCTAATTTTACAAAACAAAGATGTTTTCAAAAACAAAAATCTGAAATTCTATGAGATTTAAGGACAACAAATTTTATAAAATTTCTACAACAGAAATTGAGATTTTACAATAGATTTTACGAACAAACCTTTGCTACGAAAACTTACTATATTGTGAAATAAAAAGGATGTAATTTTATGTCAAAAGGTTGCAATTTTACACAAAAAATATGTTACTTTTAAAACATTAATGTGCAACGGTAAAAAAAAAAAAAGAACGGAAACTTTTGAATATTGATCAAAAAGTCACAACGTTGTGAATTTTGTGATTTTCACGACAGAAATTCACAATTTAAAAAAAAAACAAACTTGTGATTTGGGGACAAAGTGGTCGTGTGTTGTTATACGTTATTATACGTTATTAGTAGGGCTGGGCAAGTTAACGCGTTATTATCACGTTAACTCATTAATTTATTAACCCCGACATTTATTTTATCGCACGCGTTAACGCATGTTGCTCACATGCTTTTGTTTTGAAAAGTCTGTTACTGGCTGCTGCGGAACCGGAAAAGAATTTGCAGAAAAACATGCAGAAAAGCTAAAACAGACATGAAGAACAGTAAAAATCTGTGAACTTTACAGTTCAAGTAGCAACTCAGGTAGCAATATTAACAATTCTGTCGGAAAAAAAATTCTGGACTGCAACAAATCTTTGGCTAGTCATTCCTCCATGTTACCATCAGATCTGCTCCATGTGTTCACTGTCCTGCTGTTCTCTAGCTGGTTACTGCAGTGCGGCTCCATCTAGTGGCACAGATGTGTAATGACAACAGAAAGTCCAGTCCTCGATTATAAAACAAATTCAGATCTGTGCCCCGTTTTTTTAATTTCGTATTTTTGATCAAAGTCTAAAATTGAAATATTAAAAAAAATGGCATTTCTATTTGTTTTTTTGTGTTAGATTAAAAAATGAAAAATGTTATAAAATGTCACTTTTTAATTTTTTTTTTTTATGATTGACAATTGAAAATGGAAAGAATGAATGATACACGGATTGGTAAAGTTACAGAACTTTAACATGGACATTTTCATGTGTTATGTTATGGCACTTTAGTTCATATGGCAGCAGAACATTTAAATAACATTTTACACTACTTTTGAATTCATTATTTGGTTTTTCGTATACAATGCGATTAATCGTGATTAATCAGGGAAATAATGCGATTAAAAATTTTAATCGTTGCCCAGCCCTAGTTATTATACGTCAAAAAGCTTTAATATTCAGTAGGGATGTCCGATAATATCGGCCCACCGATATTATCGGCCCGATATTGGCATTAAAAATGTAATATCGGTAAATATTGGTATCGGGTTTGTTTTTTTTTTTTTGCACAGACAATGTGTTAATTCCACGACAGGAGATATGTGATGTTACCTAAAATTAGTTTTGAGGAAAAATAGCCCGCATATATCGGTATCGGTAGATATCGGTATCGGAAATTGAGAGTTGGACAATATCGGCATATCGGATATCGGCAAAAAAGCCAATATCGGACATCCCTAATATTCAGTTCAAAAGCAGAGATTCTTTGAAATTTGTGATTTTATGATCAAATGTCACGATTACTAAAAAGTGAATGAGATTTGTGACTTTACAGTCCTGTTATTACAGGACAAAAGCATGAGAATGTTGCAACCTTGGAAAATATGACATTTTTTTGCTTTTGTTGCTTTCTTAGAAAATGTAGATCTTTTTCTGTCTGTGAGTGTGTGGCTGCACAGACAGACGACTGTGCAATTAAAACAAATACTATTATATGATATTATATTATATTTACAGCAGCGTGACCCCTCTCGCAGCTTCAGCACCTCCACCAAAGGTGTCCGTGTGCTGATATCCATTGATAGCATCCAGATCAGGTTCTGATCGGGAGGAAAAACCAAACCCGAAGACGCCGCACGTGTCCACTCCAGCTGATTAGCGGGTGGAGTGCACTTGTTAGCTGCGCTGTGAAGTGCGCTTGTTATACACCCAGCACTCGTGCTTGATTACGACTGGCACTTCACCACCGACGGCGGCTGCGCTCGGCGCCGCTGCCCGGATCTCATGAGCCCGGTGACTGATGGAAATATTAGCGGCTCCTGTTTGGAAAACAAATGAAAAAAAAAAAAAAGAAAATTCAGAGCAAAATTGGGAGAAATTAAAATCCTGTGAGTCGTCATGAGCGGTTCTACCTCGTTTCGTCATATCTTTTCCCGCCCTCTTTTGTGTTTGGGGGAGCTGAAGCAGCGGCGGCTGAATATGTTGGTCCATATGCTGCGTTGTGCATCTCGACAACAATCCCTCAGTAATCGTGTGATTGAATCTGATGCCTGGTTTGGGAAAACGACGTGAAAAAGATTGGAGGGAGGGTGAAACGGCCTGCTGAGATCCTCCATCTGGACCTGCACGGTCGTGGAGCGGACCGTCCTCCTTCACGGCGCCGGCTCAGGATAAAGCCTTGCTTTAAAAGATCAATTCTTTTATTATTGAAGTCGGTCTCTGTAGTACAGGGCTAATGCATTCAACATTGATCCCCCCCTCCCCCCCAGAAAACCTTTATTGCCATTCTTTCCAATGAGGCCGGAATTTAAAAAGACATGTTCGGCGGAGTAAAGATTTAACAAAGTGACTGGAGGACAAATAAGCCCATAAACTGGGGTGTTCACATGTTGGCGGGAGGGAAAGGCGGGAGGAGAATGAGGAGTCTCAGTTCGCCAGCAGGCGTTTTGAATATCATTACCGGCTTTGCAGGGAAAAGAAAGAAAAACCTGAAATCATAAGCATAAGGAAAGTAGCGGGTAATTAAAAGTGTCTCGCAGCGCCGAGGCTTTGATACCTGCTCCGGCGCGTTTCTTCTCTGGACGGAGACGTTTCTGAGGGCTCGTCGTGAAACACATCGTGTGTTTTTTATTCCTCTGTCTCTGAGTCGAGTGTTGACATGTTGTAGGGCGAAAAAAAAAAAAGCAAAAAAAAAAAACTATAAAATATCAAATCTCAGGGTCGAATGTGTCGATATCAACGCCTGGATCCATCACAGTCACGCCGTTTAATTTATAGCTCTAAACATGACCATAATTAATATTATTTGTCTTTCCTTAATGATGAATGTTAGGGATGCATGATAACTGTTTTTTAAAACCGATACAGATAACCGATAACTTTCAGCTCCTAAAGGCCGATACCGATAACCGATAACACACACATATACCTAAGATCATTACATCAATACTATGAACAAAATTAAAAAACAGTTTTGACTCTTTAAATGAACAGATATTTATTTTTTCCATAGAAAAACTATTGGCAAGCCTCTCAAACATTTTCGTAAAGCTATCAAACAAACCTATTTGATATCTCACATCAACTTAAATAAGGTTCATTACTGAACTGATATAAAAAAAAATAAAGGCTCCTTGAACTGATGGAAATACATGCATCAAAATTACTAACTGAAAAAGATTAACATTTTAAGGATTTTGACTTGTGGTTCCATTTAAATTAATACCTTTAATTAAAGTAAATTATATCATCTAAATGGTAGTCTGCAGGCACATTGTAGTGTATTTTTACATTGAATCAACATCAGGATTCAACCATCACCTACCATTTAGATGATGGTTGAATCAACGTTGTCAATGACCTCAACGTTGAAGAAGGGTGGAATTCCTTTGCGCTTTCAGCGTTGAATCAATATCACTGCTGACACTCTTTCAACGTTGATTTAATGACATTTTGCTATCTGGGATGTTATCGGGGCTATTTGTTGTGTTATCAGACTTATCGGAATGATAATTTCCTGTTATCGGCCCGATAGTTATCGTGCACCCCTAATGAATGTCATGAATAGGGTGGATTGTACCTTCAGGATCATCGAGTGGAGCTGAGCTGGATGGAAGATCAGAAGGTAGCTGCTGGATCGCTCATCTTCAAACTGCTGCAGATGACGTTAATGTCATGAGGTGTTGTGGACCACCTGACCGCGGTCCGACCTGCAGCTCCAGGGCTGTTATGACCGACGACAGAGACCTGCTGTCGGTGGACATCCTCCCGTTACAGAGGAACGCTCAGTCAGCTGGGCTGCTTCACTGAAACCTCGTCCTCCTCAAATCTCACGAACTCACATTTTATTCCCAATAGAGCGTGAAGAACATATCAGATGTTGAAACAGATCAGCTCATTCTGACTTTGAAAGATAAAGGTGATGTTCATCATCTCTTCTTCTAACATCTGGAAACATCTGAGAAGTGAGGAGACCAGTTTCTGGAGTTTCAATAGAGGAATGTTCTGGTCTGATCCAGGATTCTAGTTGCTCAACAGTCCTGGACCTTCACTGCTGGATTTCTCCAGATGTTTTCTGCTGGTGAAAGGTCTGGACTGCAGTCAGACCAGTTCAGCAGCTGGTCTGGACTGCAGTCAGACCAGTTCAGCAGCTGGACTCTTCTCCTGTGAAGTCCTGCTGCTGTGATGATCCAGTCTGTGGTTCAGCATCGTCCTGCTGAAATATGGAAGGTCTTCCCTGAAAGAGACGTTGTCTGGATGGAGCAGATGTTGCTCTGGAACCTCTATGTTCTCTTCAGCATTGATGGAGCCTTTCCAGATGTTCCAGCTTTCCCTATAGACACTAATACACCTCAGAACATAAGAGATGCAGGTGTCCACAGCTTCCAAAAAGTTTTCCCACTGCCTCAGGCCATTTTTGATGAGCTTCGAGAAGACGCCAGGCGTTTCTGGACCTTCTTTGTTCTGTTGTGAAAAAAATACGGGTTTTCTGTTTTTATTCTTTTTTTTATGCAGCTTACCCAATTACTTTGGAACTGGGATTGTACAATTAACGCCATACACAAGTTCAACAGGGTTAGGGTTAGGGGTTAGGGTTATTCAACTCTGAATAACAACAACAACAACAATAATACTAATAATAATAATGATGATGAGGTCCCGGTCTCTATCCAGCTGTTGATGTAACAGGTGATGGACCAGGATCTCTGACATGAAGACAAAGATTGAATGAAGAGAGTTTGGAGAATGAGATACCTGCCATGATGATCTTTAGCACTGAGAGTTAAAAAGAAATAAATGATTAAAAATCAAGTGGAATTGGCAGCTGTGGTCTCTACACTTTCTCACGTTACATTTAATTTTGTGTTTATTGATAAAGTTCGTAAGAGCTGGACGTTAGACAGGTGTGTGATCTCATGACCCCGGGGGTGGAGTCATCTAGCTGTCATCTCAGAGGAGGCGGGGACTTTTCTTCAGCCCTCAGGGGGCGCTCTAGCAGGAAGTGCAAAAACCAAAAAAACAAACCAAGTAGTTAAAGGCTATTCTGTTTTTGTTAAGCAGCCTATGTTGGCTATGCTACTCTACATTCATTTTGTGAGCATCAATACCTGTTATTATTGGACAAACTGATCAATCCAGGTGTGTCTGACCATTGTAGCTACTCAGGACACACCTGGATTTATCAGTTTGTCCGGTCGGTTTGTTGGCTCCCCAGTGGATTTCAGGGTTCTGAGTGGACCCGCTGCAGGAGGTAAGGTTTTAATCGCAGATGCGGACCGGACGCAGCGTGGAGCCAGCAGGTCCGCGATCCGGCTCCAAAGCGGATCCGGCACTGAGCGCAAGTGGACCCCGATACGGGTCTGTTTCGCGGGTCCGTTCCAGATGTCTTTGCTGTGTGGGGGGGGGTTTCAGTACCCACGAGGAGGGAAAAATAAAGCAACTTGGTTTTAGTGTACAGGAGGAAAATGAATAAAACCATCAATGACTTTTCTGTTTTGTTTGATCAGCACTTTTACTGCCGTGTTAGAGGTTCTTTTCAGAAATAATCAGTTCAGGTATGTGAATAAACACTTATGGTACAAAATCTTTTGATGTAAATATCTTATTTCTCAGCCTGGATACCGGCGGCTTATAGTCCGGTGCAGCGTTATATGTGACAAAATATATATTTCGTTTACATTTTAATGGATGCGACTTATATTCAGGTGCGCTTTATAGTCCGGAAAATACGGTAATTCTCCGGTGATTCTGGTGTCGCCCAGTCGCTTCGGTGCTTTTGTTCAACCTTTTACTGCTTTTATTCTTAACTTTTCTATTTTCTCTTTCACTTCTTCAGCTGCAGTTTGGATTTCTGACATGAAAAGTTCACCACATATTGAAATGACAGCATTTAATGAAAGCAGTATGTATTTATATAATTAAATAGAGCATTTACCCGTACGTACGCGGGTAAACCTGTACATACACGTGTACAGGTTTGATTTTAAAATGCACCGTATATAAAGTTAGGATGAGAAAGGCCTTCAAATGACAAATACATGTGTTTTAAATACACGTATGATGAACGGCGTCCCTCCCTGCTGCAGGCAGCAGCAGCTACTCTCTTTTATTGCTTCGCAGGTTCGTCTCCAGGTGGATGTTTGGGTGGGGGGTGGGGGGGTCTGAAGCCACATGCATCGGCGCTGCTGCAGATTTAACTGATTAGAGTCGCGTTGTGGTATTCAGAAAGAGAAAAAAAAACACGCTTCAGTCATGCTTTCCACCGCCGCACAAACAGCTTGACGTGTGCGTGTCAGAATCAAATCCTAAGCGCGCGTGCCAGCGCCTTATTGAACAAATTTGGGCCAGTGAAGCCAGCAGTTGAGGACATTAATGATCTGGACCCACCGGGGTCCGCCGCTCTGCGCCCACAGGCTACCCGCTCCATCCTCAATCAATAGCTTTTTATTAAAATTGTTTGCCAGGCAACACAAATCCATATTGTTTTGCCTCGGACCGGGCAGCCGTGTGAAATATGTCGCGCATATTTATTTATTTTTTATTTTTCCCAGAGTGAAAGCAGAAAATGATTGGCTGATATGCATGAAGGAAAAAAGAGACAGCGCTGGTTTTGCATTATTGGAATATCCATTTCAGCATTGATTTTCATAAGAGATGCATTTGTGATCATCTTATTTTCTCTTCCCTCAACAGCGTTGGATCACATATCTCATTATCCCCCGGTATTAAAGCTAAATTAATAACATGAGTAATTATAATGCTTATATGTAATGATGTGCCATTGATCCGGTGGAGATGCAGCCGGAGGACGCGGGCGTCTGTTCACGGCGGTTTTTTCTCGTGTCACGACCTCTGACGCCGGTCGGTCCGGGCGCCGGGCAGATGTGGGCAGATGTGAATCTCTGACTTCTTGCTGGAAAACTGCTAAATGAACAAACACACAAACGAAAGTCTGACCGTGCTGTCGTTTATACGCATAAACGACCTGCTCATCTGTCGCTCGTTTATCTCGGATGTTCCACGTGTCTTATCGACTGTTGCAGGTTTCTCTTTAACCAAGAGGTTTTAGTTGGGAGTTAAACAAAGATAAGACGAGAACAGAAAGCTGTTTGAGTCCTGACCAGCCTGCAGTTCAGAGTCTACGAGCTTGTAGATCTCGTTTAAGGTTGTTTGTGTGGATTTACAGCAAGTGGTGGCCTGAAAAATTATGTAACCTTAAATGCTACTGCCACTGTGACGGAGATGCAGGTTTCAGTTTAAATCTCAGCAGCCTTGAAGGAAAGGAAAGAAGATGATCTCACGTTGGTGGCGTCCCCTCGATGAGTCCCTCTCTGCATCATCACAACATTTTCACTGTGGTTTTTTTCTCACTGCAGTCGGGGAGACAGACTGAGTCCATCCCTGTGAGGTGAGAGGACGCTGGGCTGCAGTTGCAGACTCTCACCAAAAGAGGGCAACATGGTGTCACCATTGCCGCCGCCGCCGCTGCTGCCTCCTTTCACCGGCCGGCGTGGAGCACATACATGCACTGAGTACATCTCTCTCTATATATATATACATACGTGTGTGTGTTGGTTGTATAAACCCCTCGTCTCCTTCTCCTTTTATCAGCGTTTTAATGGCAGCCATATTTACCTTCAGTGTCTTTAAGATGCAAGCAGAAAATCCAGGAGCCAGGCTCCCTAATCATGATTAATACGACTGCAAACATCTGCACGGGACGCTCTTTTCAAAGGGGACTTCAAATCTGCCGTCTAAAGGTGAACCGGCGGCTTATTTATCCGTTTATCTGCATATGCGGCATTTACGGCTAACAGTTTGGATAGTCGGACCTGCTGAGATCCCTCTGAAAGATAGATACGTAGATTCTCCTTGCATTTTATGAATCAAATAAATAAAAAGTATATTTTTTTATCCCTGAAGACATTATTTCTGCATACCTGAGGCTTTTGCACGGTGCCACATATAGACAATACCTGATACCAGACAACTGTCTTTATGTGCTGCAACATCATATGTTCTTAATATTTACATCACCTGTTCAGGTCATTATCACTTAAAGCAGGGTTGTCAGACTCATTTTCACTGAGGGCCAGATTGACGGCATGAATGTAACAAAATGCAAGGAAAATCAAAATATATTAAACTATACCTTATTATATTGTTAAATAGCGGTTTCTGTATTATTCAAGTTTCACATATTTAAGTCATTATTATATTAATATTAAATTCAGGGTTTGTGGTAAACATCATCGCTGAGAGTATCCATTACCTTGGTTTCAGAAGCGGAAGCGGTTCTTTGTTTTTCTTGCAGGCTAAATTTAGCATACTTAGCTCCGTGTTTGCTGTCAAAATGCCTACATGGATTAAACTCTTTCACGACTGACACCCCCCTCATAACACAAAAGACACTTTTCTTGGACATGTTGGGGTTAGTTTGTAAAGGTTTTTCTTAAGTTCAATCAGTTCTGAAAAATCGTCTCACTCATAGCAACCGTTATTGTTGTGGGTAATGACGAAATGCATGATGGGAGATGTAGTTTCTTGTCAATATGCACTTTAAAGCGGTTTAAGCTTATTTTAAGTCTTAAAATATTGGTTTAAAATTTAAGGCAATAATGAGGGCCACATAAAATGACGTGACGGGCCACATTTGGCCTGCGGGCCTTGTGTTTGACACATGTGACTTAAAGCAACTATCACCTCATTTTGTTCTTTATTCTATTTCGTTTCATGCCTTGCATCTTAACGACGGACAGTCATGTAAAACATCTCACTACATTGCCAAACTTGTGTGTATATATATATATATATATATATATATATATATATATATATATATATATATATATATATATATATATGTACATATATTTATACACATATGTTTGTGTGTTCTGTGGTAAAGGTGGATATTTAAATGCTTAAGCGACAATACATTTACATTTACGCCGTCACTCAGTGGTTCAACCCCCCACCTCCTCCCTCCGCTCTCCTCTCGGCTGGCGACCCAGCCAGCCGTCTTGTCACGCCGGCGCCAGATAGCGCGGCTGAGTGGATGAAGTTCTTCACAGTCAAGGTGTCGTTACGGGAGACCTCGCCTGTGTGCGGCGACTCGCTCCGAAAAACAAAAGGGGACGCTGATCGGGTGTAGGGGGTGAAATTGAATATGCCACTCTCCCTTCTTTTCAGTCCTCGCCCTCGCCGCGGACCCCACCGCGCAGTGGGGGGCCTCCATCGAGGACATCTACGCGCTGAGCCCCCCGCCTTCCTCCTCCTGATCCAAATGCTGCACTGATTTTAGATCTGTATATTTTTGATTTTGGCGTGTTTGCGCCGACTAAACCGTTTCCCGTCCCTTTCATCGACGTTGACGGGGAAGACGGTAGACGGCGTTTATTAAAAAAGGCGCCGTGGAGCAGTAATACATCACGCTCTGACACCTTTTTGCCATCCCTTCTTTTTTGGGCTGTTAAAAAAAAAAAGAAGAAAATCTCAGAGCCCATTTGTTCTTTGATGTGACAGCGTTGATGATAGGATGACAGATGTCTTACCAGCCCACACCCACGGTGCCAACAGCCACCCAAACTCCTCCCACGCCCCCGCACACAGGCGCTCCAACAGTTTGGCCCCTCTCGTCTGGGGGCCGACCGCGGAGCGCGGCGGCGCCCTCTCAGCCCCCGCCGCTCCCGTCCTCCCCATCCAGAGGAGGGAATGATGAGCCTCTCTGGCACGCGGCTGCCTCTTTGTTCCCTGCCAGGTCGGCTGCAGGAGGCAGGGTCAGCTGTAATTCACGCTGTGGCCAGTAGATGGCGACGAGGCCTGCACGGCGGTGGCGGCGGCGGGGGCACGGGGGTCTTGTTTCTCTTATTAAAAACAGCTGCTATATCTAACATATTATAGCAGTTAATAATCAGAGCAAAAGTCTCAGTACCTGAAGAGTATTTGGTTTTACATGCAGCTGCACAGTTATGGCAGCTACTGTGATAAATAACAGCAGTTTGGTTCGATGAAGTTTCTGCACGACACTCGAGACATAAAACAATGGGATAAATGATTAGTTGAATGAATTTATTGAAATGATTGTAAGTGATTAATTATTTTTTTTTTTTTACTTTTAGAAACAAAAGATCAGATGATCCTCTAATAACGGATAAATCTGCGCCATTACAGCAGCAACAAGTGAAACAACCAGGTCTGGTTGTTTAAAGTTTAAATGATCATACACGCTCATCTTTCAGTCTCTTTATCAGGACACAAAACAAAACACAGCGACAATATTAGAGGTGGACCGATGAATCGGTCGTCTTATTCTGAATCATTGTCGATTATTTGGTTGGCCGATCAGTCAATCAATGGGCTTCGCTTTGACTCGTGGATGATTTATCACCAAAGATTAATCTGCAGTCCTTAACTGTCAACCAGTGATTAATTAGTTGTGAGAAAAATGGCTAATCAGTGGCCATCTGATTAATCCCAGTTCATATCATTTGCCGATTCTCAGACATTATTTTCTATAAATAGCTGGAATGGAAAAACCCAAACTGAAAAATCAGTTGAGCTCAAAAAAATTATTTTAATGGCCAATTAATCAGCATTGATGAAGCTGAAATAAATACAGTTGTCAACTAGAAAAGCACTCGGAGAGCGCAGACCTCTACCAAGTGCAACAATTCCCCCATATAGCGATTTACAGATTGGAATAAAATCCACGTTCTGGATCAGATCCAGATCAGGTTTTGAAATTTGATGGAGGTTCCCATTGTCAATCCCTGAGTCAAATTTCATGAGTGTTTGGCAATAATTAAGAGAGATATTGAGAAACAAAATTTTCGGCCCCATTGACCGCAATGTTATCGAAAATTTGAAAGTGATCCAGAATCCAGGATTTCTTCCGGATCACACACAAAATGTAATCAGTTCTTTCTTTTCACATTTCTGACAACTCCTGAAAATCTCATCAAAATCCATCAGTGACTTTTTGAGTTATCTTGAACACAGACAGACAGACAAACGCCAGCAAAAACATAACCTCCTTGGCGGAGGGTAAAAATGGCTTATTGGACCAATTTATCCCCAATTAAATCAACTGGCCCATTTATACGTTTGAAACGGACACAGAGACTTCTCTCCGCGTTTTGGTTGGTAGCCTCGATGCTTTACTGCACTGGAAGTCGTGGGGGCAGCGGTGAGCCAAGAGAGTCAGCTGTTGACCAAATCCAAGAAAATGAAGAAGACATTTTAATTTGTCCGAAATTGTATACATTTATATGAAACTCATGAAGATGTTTACCTCCAGACATTGACATTGTAACAGACGCTATACAAATAAAACTGAAGTGAATTGAATTGAGACTGTCGGATGTTCTCGCGGACGTCCGATAACACAGAAGATGGCGTCGTCGTCAGCTTGGCGCCTGGGTAAACTCAGAGAACGGAGCTCCCCGTTGGTGCGGTGGTCTCACGCACCGGCGGCGCTTTCGCTTCCTTCAACTCTGAAGCAACTGAATGTCGCTGCTCAACTCTTGTTAGCCGTGTTTGTTGACGTCAGTAACTGGACTCGTCACTTCCCCCTGGTGGATGTGATGGCGAACGCAGACAACGCGTGGAGCTGTGAGGGGTAGACGATGTTTGGAACGGGCCAACGAACGAAAGATGGAGGATCAACGTGCCTTAAGGTGGCCAGTTTTTGATGGCTGAAGCTCAGTAGCTCGATTCTTGGTCATTTTCTAGTAACTGGAATTAATCACATAATTAAAGAAAAACCCGTCTCAGAGTCAAGATCTGTGCACAAAATGAACAAGGCTTTAATCTCAGATGATTAATATTAATGATGAATTAGCCACAATTAATCCGTCACAAAAAAAACAAAAACAAAAGGCCAATAAGCAGCCAGCGATCAGTTAGTCGTCCACTGATCACTCCGCTGCGATTCCTCACCGTCTCCACCGTCTTCCACAACATCGGTCCCTTGTTTAACTATTATTGACCCACCTGCAACTTTAAAACTTTAAAACACTAAATGCTATCTGGCTTTAGATCTAAAAAAAGACCTGTTCTTGTCTCAACTGATTGATCATTGGATCAACGGACAGATCGATGAGCGCCATCAGGTCAATCACATCATGTCTGTCTAATTATTGCAACTTAGATGCAGACTGGATCACATGACAGGGATCCACTGAACTGATGCGACGACTGGATATCAGACAAAATATGTGGATCAGTTACGGAAAAATGAAATTGATCCAATCAGTTCGATCGGTTCACTTTAAATTCGACATGTGACATAGATTTTATTTGTATCAGTTTCAGATTCTGCATTTCATTTCATTTATTGTTTTGATTCTGTTCTTCTTCTTCTTCTTCTGTCCTGATGCACAACTGTTAATAACATTTATATCTGTGTTATTTTATTACATTATCTTGGTACAACGGTACTGGATGGTATCGCGCTGTAACGATCCATCCATCCTATCAAGAGTATTGATACCAAATGAAAATATGAATCTAACATCAATACATGTGATCAAGCGGCCTTTTGTTTTTATTGGAGAGACAGATCTTTTTTTTTTTTTGTCTAACTTTGTGTGAAAATCATGATTTGATGTGATCTGATGTGATCGTGTTCATCATCTCAAATCCATCCCGAGCTCTTAAATTAGTCTGAATCAAGATCAGATCATCGAATCATCATCTAGCTTTAAGATCACATTGTGAGGAAACTTGATTAAAGACCCATCAAGCACTGATGGATACGCCACCTCTGGAACAGCTGGATCTGTGCATCCCTGGTTGAGAAGAAAGGTAGAAGGACGGCGCCTCCGTCAAACTCAGGGCCCGCATCCTTCTGGAGGTCCCGACACGATATCACAGCGATTAACCGGACGTTGACTCAGTGTTCAACGATATCATGAACTCTGTCACGATACGATTCAGGAGCTTCCGATCGATACGGGCGACACACCAGGTCACATTAAGGAAACAAACTCCCATCTGACATTTTTATTTCTGGGTTCAACTGAATTAAAAAGGACCTTCCCCCGTAATAAAATTAAACCACAGTGACGCGTATCGATGAGGACTGCGTCTTGCTGATGTTCGGTCTACAGTTTCATTCTGTATCAGCGGCATCAGGAATGTTCGTCATTAAACGGACGCGTCGCTGCAGATCGATGGATCGTTGCGTCCGTTTCTGACAACGGTTTTAACGCCTGAGTGATGGACTTGAAACAAAAACTGTCCGGAGAGAAATGAGAAACAGAAACGCGTCTCTGCCAGTGTGATTTCTTTGCTTTTGGACAACGGCGCCCGGCGAATCCATTTACCTCGGCGAACCAACGTGGTTCTGACTTTCGCCACCGAGAAAAAGAGCAGCAACGTTCTCCCAGCGGCCTGGAGGCAGATTTATCTGTCGAGTGTCAATGAAAAGCCGGTTACATAATATGATTAAAAGTCACTGATGTTTTAATATTTCCAACCCAAAGAGATCTCTTCCTCGTCGTGGCGCTCGAGCTGTTCAGACTTCTAGTCATTATTTCGCTTCTCCAACTGTGCGTGTACATATGTACCGTTATTGTTCTCCCTCTTTCTTTCTCGCCAGTTTTTTGTAGAACATTTAGCTAATTGATTATCACATGCCTCGGCCTTATCAGCAAACCGTTATTTTGTAAATGAATATTCAGGGGAGATTTCTCCCCTCTCTGCCTTTGTAGTACGTTATTTGTGGACAAAATATGCAAACATGAAGACAGGCGGCTTGCTTTTCTGCCTGACTGCCTAATTGCATTTTGTTCCTGCACCTATGCAGAGGCTCGGCGCGTATTTATAGCGGAGGAGAGTGAATTCACGCACTCCCCCGGCTGCAGCGGCGTGCCAGGCATCTGCTTTCTCCGGGATGGTTACCCGTATCTTCTACGGGAGAGAACCAGAGATCTAGCTCGGGGAAAAAAGGAAGGAACAGAGCGAGAGGAAGCTTAATCACCCCTGTCTCTTTCATGCAAACACACCCCCCCCCCCCAGCCCCCCCACGCTTCCCGCCATCAACCACTCAGAAACCTGTGATCGGTTCGACTCGTTAACGCGCCGTCGCCATCTCGGAAAGGAACCGTCGCCAGGCAGGGGAGGAGACATGGACGTGGAGGAGGGAAGGGTGGACTGACAGGTGAAGGAAGGAAGGAAGGAAGGAGTGACAGAGGGGAATAATTAATGCAGAAAACCAGTTTGTGCCGAAGGGTTCACAAACTTTTATTTTCTTTTTTTTACCACTGCATTTTAATAATAAATAAAGATTCAGTACATTTATACCGACATTTTGTTTTCAAAAGTCAGGAAAGTTACAGATGTGAAGATCTGGGTGTCTGTACCAGAACCAGGACTGGAAAACCAGGACTGAAAAAAAGAACTGGACTGGGAAACCAGTCCTGTTTTTTTTTTTTTTTTAATTGTTTTATAGCATATTGGGGTGTGTGATGGCTTTCATTTTGTTTTAATGTGCAATGTTTTTATTATTATGTAAAGCACTTTGTGTTGCCTGAGGGGATGAAAAGTGCTTTATAAATAAAGTTTGATTTGATTTGATTTGAAAAAACCAGGACTGGAAAAAAAACAGGACTGGAAAACCAGGAATAAAGAAAAACCAGGACTGGAAAACCAGGACTAAAATAAAAACAGGACTGGAACAAAAACAGGACTAAAGAAAAAAACAGGACTGAAAACCAGGATTGAAAAAAAACAGGACTTGAACACCAGGACTAAAAAAATAACCAGGTCGAAAACCAGGACTGAGAAACCAGGACTAAGAAAAAAATAAAACAGGACTAAAGAAAAAAACAGGACTGAAAACCAGGACTAAAAACATTACCAGGATTGGGAAACCAGGACTGGCGGACCAGTTATGGACCAATAAAGATCTTAAGTCTGGATCTCAGTCCTGAAACAAGTAAAATATTTGCATCGGCTATGAAGGAAAAAAATAAAAATTGAACCGACCAACATGTCGATCCATCGACGTCTACGTAGATTTCCTTCCACGTACGTCTGTCTTTAGCTGCTACATTTATTCAAAGTTATTCCAGTTAGATTCTTAGCTATCCTTCCTCCAGTTACCCGTATGTTTCAGCAGGGGGGTTTAACTAGGTCAACCTGATGACGTCCACTGACGTCTGATCGAACGTTTTGACTCTGTATCGGTGCTGCTGGATTTCTCGTTATTAAATCAACGCATCAGTGTTGATCCATCCAACTGAACGAGCCGACGTGTAGCGACGTATAAGAGGATCCTCCGTCAGCAGCTGGTGATCAATATGAGTCGATATCGTGTGTTGACTGAATAAAATCACATCCATTTATGTCAAACTGCAGTCAGCAGCTGAAATGTCATTTGACATTTTTATTTCTTGATTAACAATCTGTCCCTTTAATACAAATGCACTCCAAAAGGCCGCCTGATAGCGCGTATTGATGACCGTTACGCGATAACTGAAATCTGATCGGCGTTTTCATTACGCGCCGGATCATTCGTCATTAAAGCGATGAGGCACAATGGATCATTACACCCCTAAGATCCAGCTTGGGAAGGAAATGAAGGAGTGGAGAGAAGGAGGCTTAATCACGGCTGTCTGTTTCATGCTAACGCTCCCCACGCTTCCCCGACACAGACCGCTCAGAAACCCGCTTTGACTTGTTTACGCGTCGGCGCCATCTTGGAGAGGAACCGTCGCCAGGCGGGGGGAAGGAGGGGTGGACTGACAGGTGAAGAAGGTGGGACGGAGGGAAGGAAGGAAGGGATTTGAGAGAGGATTGAGCTGGGCGGTTTATCAGTGACATCCCTTGTCACGTATAAATATACACGCAGATGCCTTTTGAAGTCGGCGTTCCCGCGGCTGGCGACGCACGGGCGCGCCCCGGCGCGAAACCGACTCCAAAGACCCCGAGCACCTCGCTGCGCCCTGGTTAGTCTGCGGCGGCTAATCGCGCTTGGCGGCGCACACTCCGCTTTAATTTTAGCCATAATGAAGATGAGAGGGGAGAGCTGATACTTTAAAGAGCAGGCGACAAAAAAAAAAAAAGAGAGGAAAAAAAAGAGGGGAATGAAAGGAGCGAAAAAGGACGGAGGGAGAGGGAAGCTGTGAAGGTGATTAGTTGTACTGGCGGATCTTTGCGGTGGAGGAGGCTGGAACACTAATCCTCGCTTTGGTTGGAGACATTTTCGCGCAGTAGGTCCCTTCTTTCCGCCCCCTCTCAATTTTAAGCCCCGTGTCAAGCTCAAGCCCTTCTTTTCCAGCGCTCACTTGCTCTCATTTCCTCTGCCTTCTGGCAAGCCCTGCTATTTATAAGAAAAATCATTTCTCTTCTCCTCTCCCTCTCCCTTTTCTCCTTTAATTCTTCCCTGGCGTGTTTGATTTTCTGCCCTGCTTAGAGAAGGTGCCCAGATGAGTGGCAGCCGGCCAGGGCTCCTCTCCGCTCCCCTTCCCACTCCTCCTCGCCTTCCTCCTCTTCCTCCGTCTTCCCTCAAACGTGGCTTTTCAACAGAGGCCCGCCGTAACAACGCGCACAAACATTTACATTCACGTAGAAGAACAGTAGCGAGCCGCTAGCGTCGCATATTGACGACTGCCTCGCATTCGGAAGAGAGCTCCTGCCGTTTTTTGCATAACCGGCGTGGCTGGCCCGCTGCCCGGACAGTAAGCCTCAGAACGTACAGGATGAGATCATTTACCCGGCGCATTATTTGATTGTTTTGGCTGTTTTCTGATTTGATGGATCTCAGTGGGGCCCTTTCTGACGAGGCCCCCGTTCTCTGAGACTCCTGCTAGGAAAATGACAGCAGTTAGGGTTAGGGTTGGGGTTGGGGTTAGGGTTGGGGCCATGGGAGCACAGTCGCCTCCATTGCAGATGACCAGGGTTCAATTCCCAAGCAAGACCCAAGGGACGGACAGAGGAAAAGCTATGTTGGAAAAAAGAAAATAATGATAATATAATAATTGTTTATTGATCTTATTTATATTATTAAAAAAAAAAAAATCAAAATAAAATCAAATAATAGAAAAGGGGGGTTTGTTTTACTTTTCCTATAGGATAGAGGGGATGGAGGGGGTGCTAAAACAGTAAGTGCTGTATTAAAAAAGGCAAACATTAGTAAAAACAAGTAAAAACAACCCTTACCCTAACCCTAGGGGGGTTAGGGTTACGGTTAGGGGAAGGAGACTGAACCCAACCTCCCCTCATGCGGGAGGAGGGATGGGCACGGTCAATCCCCCAGCGTCCCCCCCCCCCCCGTATGAAAAAGTCTGTTGGGGTGGCGGTGGAACCCTGAAAATAACGGAGTGTACGGGGACGACCTCTGCGCTTCCCGCATTGGACCACCGTCCACCCCCCGTCCAGCATGGACATGTTTTATCCTTTTTTTTTTTTTAATTAAATTATTTTATTTAAAGAAGTAAATAAATAAAATGAAATGAAAAAAATTAAATGAATTTGTTTCTAATCTGAAATTAAAGAAACAAGTGTGCCCCAGCAACATTTCGACCTAAAAAGGTCTTTTCAGGCCTGGCACACACTAAACTATCAAAAAAAAAAATGGCTTGGTCTTCAGGTTTGAGTTCCAACAAGTTTCCTGGCTTGAGCAAGAATGAATGAACTAGAATATCACAGTCCTAGTCTATACCTGCCCCCTGTGGCTTTTAAAACCGAACGATTTTACGCGATTCTAATTTTGCGCTTCCAATCGCCTTTTATGAAATTTAGAAAACATACTATAGAACATGTAATTTTTAGGCTAAAATTATGAAATTTCAAATCTAGAATCTACTATATGTGTTTTTCATAGATATGTATTCATTTAATTTTTATCGATTAATTTACATGGCCAATAAGCTTTTTTAGACCCAGGCTAGGGTTAGGGTTAGGGATTAGGATCGGGGTTAGGGTTTACATGCAGGAGGTTATCAGGAAGTTAGCAGGAAGTTATCGGGCCGGGGTAAATGGGCATGGACAAAAAGAGCCTCTGTCAGCCTCTTCCAGAGGTCATATCTGTTTGAATTCATGCAGCCAAAAGCTCGCAGCTTGTTATTTCTTGGACCACGACTGATCCTCAAAATGTGCGTCAGAGAGTTTGCTTCAGCGCAGGTCGTCATACCTGTGCTGCTCAGGTGTTTCAGGCTCCAGGCTGCAGCGTTGCTTCGTTTCAATGCACTGGTCACCAGGTCTCTTAATGCTCTTCAGCACTGGTGTTTGTGCAAGTCCGTATCTCAGGAATAGCCTGATAGAGGCGGGTGATTGATAGTGGTGGTGGGGGGGGCGTGTCCAGGTTTTGAACGCTTCTACTGGTGACAGAAACAACTTTGATTTGACACAGGTTTGGGGAAACGTCTTTAATTGGAGTGTCTGGAATAACCCTAACGCTAACCCTATTTATGAAACATTCATGAAAAGATTGGACTCGAAGGAGAAGTTAGGTTTTTTTAATGTTCAGCTGCTGGCTCTGAGTTTTTCTGATCATCCTGACGACGCTGCATTCATGCGGCAACGACGTTCTGCTAAGAGAAGCAGTTCCTCCTCCAACCACCAGGGGGACCAGCAGCATGTGACTTTGAAATGAAAAAAATAAATAAATAAATAAATTCTCTCCCGCAAATAGAAATCATTTTGTGGATCCTAACTGACCTAAAACAGGAAAGGTTCAGTCTGATTTAATGTCAGACAGTGAGAAAAAAAAGGAAAAAATTGTCTTTTTTTAATACGGCAGATGTAAACTCCGCATTCTCCTCCTTCTACGCGTTCACTTCACTCGCTTCCTGCCGACGTCGTGCTTTGTTCAGGTGGAGGTGGTCTTCATGGGCTTAAAGCTGAGCTTTCCCCCGACTGTCTGGCGTGCTAAACGCGGACACGCCGTCATGCTTGATGCGGCTGAAACAGCTTGAACGGTTTCCGTGTCATGTGGCGCCCCTGGTACCACGGACCGTCGGCGTCGCAGATTCCCTTTCGTCTGCTCAGTTGAGAAAGAGTGAAGTCGACGTGTTCGGCGCATCCGCTCCTGCAGCTCCTTTTATTGCTTTTACAACTGCTGCAGATGCACGCGCCGAATGATGTTAATCAGGACAAAATAGAACGTATAGTAGTCGTGGCCCGCCTCGGCGCGTATAAATAAAACTGCACTTTTCACATTTACATTCATGCCAAACACTCGGGGGCCTGTCAGCGCTTGAGGCCAGATATCATCCAAAGTGCCATTGATTTGTTTTTCCTTTGGCTTTTTTCCACGGCTTGGGAAATGAATCATGGCTTTTTGTTGTTGTTGTTGTTGTTGATGCCGTTCGCCTTGGCATCATCGCTTTAATCCATACAATCCTCGTTTTCCATAAATAACAGGGCAGAACTTGGCTCGGACCGCCTCGTAGCAGCGAGCGTTTTTGTTCTCAGAAAGGACGACAGGCGCTTCGAGGTGCTCCGCGCGCGTCCTTAATCACTCTTTCAGAGGTAGATTAAATTAAGCGAATGCAAAAAGAAACATATCTGCAAGGCTACGAGTTCAAATTTGGCCGCTTAGCTCGGCAACGATTCAAGAACGCACGAAAGTGCTGAAAGCACGAAGGTGGTTTTTTTGAACGACGCGGCCTCGGCGGTTTGAGTTTGGCGTTTTTACAACCGTCTGCCTCTACTCCCTGTTTCTGTCTGTTCTCCTGCAGAAGAAGGAAAAGAAATGAATTTCGCTGACCTCCGACTGGCCCGAACAGCAGCGGGTCAAACTCCAGCGTTCATTACAGCAACGCCTCGTCTCAGGCGTTCACGTCGGATAACGAGAGCTCTGGGAACGCAGGCATGGATTTTTATTCCACAGTCCTGAGGGAAAAAGAAGATGAAGAAGAACAAACAGAAAAAGAAAGTAATTAAAGGAGAGTAAACAGACACCTGGTTGTAGATGTGGGTCATTTAGATGGATGGAATATTTCTTTAAAGCTCATTTCTGAAGGATTTCGTGTTTTCCAGCAGATATCCAGCATTTCTCCGACGCCATCTTCGTTCAGTTTTAGATTCCCCTCTCGTCAGTGTGGGAGAGGCTGAAGCTTCCAGAGGTCCGTTGATCCGCTAATGTGCGCCGTGGAAGTTGTGCCAGGTGTGCGCCGTGCACGTAAACGCTGTGTAAGCTTGATAATTGTGCCACTTAGCGAGCCGGGGCTGTGTGAATTTACCTCCGGATAATCTTCCCTGGCTATGGGCGCCGCGGCCAACATCTGCCTTGCGGCAGCGTCGTCATTCCCACCCTGCTGTTTAACGCGCTGTCGGTTCGAATCCAGAGGCGTCTTCCACGGATGAAACGAGCGAGGATCCACCTCTGCTCTGCTTGGACAAATGGAAAAGAGGAAAAAAACACAGAACAAAGAAACTGGAAATGACTGAATGTTTTTATTCTGTTTCCTGTCACGGGTCAGCAGCTGCAGAGGTCTCATGAGACGTCTCTAGGGGTGTATTGAGAAACAAAATTTTCAGCCCCATTGACCGCAATGTTATCGAAAATTTGAAAGTGATCCAGAATCCAGGATTTCTTCCGGATCACACAAAATGAAATCAGTTCTTCCTTTTTTCACATTTCTGACAACTCCTGAAAATTTCATCAAAATCCATCCATAACTTTTTTAAATATCTTGAACCCTCACATACAGACAGACAGATAAACGCCACCAAAAACATAACCTCCTTGGCGGAGGTAATAAACAATAAATAGGTTGTTTTGAAGCAAATAGTTTTGACTGAATTTGTCCTCTGAATGATCAATATCATCTGATGAACATATACAGAAACTTGATTTTTTTATCTCTATTTTTAATTTTGATATTAACTGGGTAGTATATCACAATATATCACAATAATATATCGTGACCCAAGTATCATGATACATATCGTATTGCAAGGTCCTTGTACTCACCCCTAGACAGACTAAAACCTGGAAATGAAAAGAAACGCCGGGCAGCAGAAACCACCAGATGGTCGTCTCAGGTTTGAGGTCAAGTGATCTGAACCTTTATAGTAGAGCTGAGCGATTTTATCGATTTTGCGAGTATCGATATTTCAGCCGCGGGTATCTTAATTCTGAAGCTATTTTTCTCAACAAATCTTGGACATGTTGGGGTTAGTTTGTGAAGGTTTTTCTTAAGTCCATCAGTTCTGAAAAATCGTCTTGCTCATAGCTACCGTTTTCGTTGTGGGTAACAATGAAATGCATGATGGGTGATGTAGTTTATTGTCAATGTGCACTTTAAAATGGTGTAAGGTTATTTTAAGTTTTAAAATATTGATTAAAATTTAAGCCAATTATGCCCAAGCTCTGGGCCAGATAAAATCACATGACGGGCCACATTTGGCCCGCGGGCCTTGTGTTTGACACATGTGCTCTAAACTGTCCGCAGGAATGTCAAACCTTCAACCTGAAAGTGTGGACGCTGACACTCGGACTCAACCGTCTGGTCACGTTTCCGTTCAGTAGGACGTCTGAACAGTTACTAAAGATGTCAGTCATTTCTTCCTCTCCTCCCAAAAAAGCTGTCCTTTTCCTCCGGTAACTTTACACATAAAAAAAAAAAAAAGGAGCAAATCTCTCTTAATCCTGTCACTTTTGTGGACTAGGTCATGGCACGAAGAGAATAATGTGCTCAGCCTCTCTGAGAATAAGTCATCCGGTCCAGGAATGTCACTCCCCACTCGTCTGTTTTCTCTCTCTCACTCTCCCTCTCTCTCCTAGGAGGGGTCGCTGCTTTCTTAAAGTCAGTGTCTGGCAGCGGCCCCGCCAACCGGTCAAGGACCGGATGAGCGGCTGACGATGAAAGCCTCCAAACTTTTTAGAGCCGAGTTTCAAAGAAGGTGAAGGGAGACGAAGAGCTGGGGGGCAGGGGGTGGGGTGGGGGGATCAGAGCATCATCTTTTACAGAACGCTTAAAGAAGACGGCGGAGGAAGACAGAGGGAGTGTTTAGTTCTGATAGATATTGATAGAGATTGTAATGAATGTGGCGAGGCCACGGCACCCTAAAGCGCTGTGGCGGTAATGCAGGGTGACAGTGTATTTGTACTAATAACCCCTTAAAAGTGGTGATAAAATACTCCACTCCCCTACTGGAGCCCCTGATGGATGTGCTGGGAGTAATTAAACTCCATTAGACTGCAGAGTCCACTCATTGTGTGGCTACGTGCTTGCCAGCGTGTTTGAATGTCTTAAAACGCCGCTCCCTCCGGGGATCGGGCGTCTCCAGGTAGAGGCGTGCAGCCGTTGTGTGCTAGGGATGGAACTGTTACCGGTATTACGGTAAAGCGCGGTAAATTCTACGCGATAACGATTACCGTTTATGTTTGACTTCATCTCATTATCGCGGTCGATTACCAGGATATGTAATATCAGCTTCATTCAAGTCTGCGAGCGACTCGCGGCATCGCTACATACGATGCCGATGTAGCTTGTAACATCGGCATCATAACATCAGCATGGCGGAAAGTAGTGGTGATAGCACACAGGACATTTACCAACCCACTAAAGGATGAAATCCGAGGTCTGGGCATATTTTGTTTTTGTTTTTTTAATAATTCAGAGGAACAACTGGTGGAGGACAGTTATCCTGTCTGCAGAGCACCTGTTTACATTTTTTTGTAATTTGTAGAAGCAACTTGAAGGAACTAAGGCTAATGCTTCAAGCTACTGAGATGTTTGACCAAGAGTAACCTGGTTGACGCGCTTTGCTAACTGACATTTCGTAAACGTTATCGTTGCGTGTTGATCGAAAAATGACCGGAACGATGTTCTTCTGATGCAGTTAAAATATTAATTTATTCCATTAACTGATCTGAACAACCGTAACGCCGGCAGTTAGCGTCACAGCGGTCAAAAACCTTTTGCACTTCCGGGTCAAACAGCCTAACCAATAACAGGCAGCTACCTTTATACCTGACCCTCAGGTAACAACACAGCGACACCCACAGACACACAGAGTGAACTACAATTCAGAACAACATATTTGGCTCCTAAACAACTGTTTCTTTATTTGCACATTTATACTTATTTAAGGTTCAGCTTAAAGTCAAAATTTTTTTTCATTTAAACTTCACTATAATTTTTGTTCCTGATAATTGTTTGCATATTTTGACCTACTATGGTTGTTGAACTGTTTATTTAAATTTGCACCAGACAAATAAGCTTTGTTCCTGTTATTTATTTTTTTCATTTAAAATAAAACTTCTTTGTGTGCCAGTTGTTTCCCTTTTAATGTGAAAGTTTCATTTTGATAAAATTTTGGCTTCTGATGTTTTAGTGACAAGAAAGTCACAAGATTTTGTGAAATTATTTAAATGTATGTGTTTTTTGGACATTTGTACAGCAATTAAGAATTAACAAGAATAACAAGATAATATCGTAAACCGTGATAATTTGGTCACTATAATCGAGAGATCAGATTTTCCATATCGTTACATCCCTATCGTGTGCGTGTGCAGAGGAAAACCTGTATCAGTGTGTGTGTTGTGCTGGAGACTGCGGCGCCGTGACACCCAGAGCGCATCTCTGGGACGTGTGACGGCGAGCATGTGCCGGCGAATTCCCGAGGTTTCGGGGTGTACGGTAGAAACAATGTCAGAGTCGTTGTCATCCAACACGACGGCTGTTTTTCTGTTGACAGGAAAGCGCACTCTGCTTTTTTTTTTTCTTTTATTCCACAGGAGATGTTTTGACTCATCACTGAGCCGGGGGACAAGCCTGCGGCAAGACCACCGTACCAGCCTCTCTGGGAACGGCGTCGGCCCCACATCTACTGTCATGTTTTCACCCCCCCCCACACACACACGCATGCATGCACACACGCATGTACACATGCACACATGCATGCTCGACACATGTGGCAGTTGTGGGTTGAAGAAGGGCTCGGAGCGCGAGGTGCCGAGGAGAAGCTCCTATGGAAAAAAAAAAACAAAAAAAAGGACCTGAAATGAAGATGTTACTGTAGATTAGGGGTGCACGATAACTATCGGGCCAATAACAGGAAATTATGAAATTATCATCCCGATAACTCCGATATCACGATGAATAGCCCCGATAACATATATATTTTTGTCAACACAGCAGTGCCTCGCTCCCTTTGAGCTTTGAATGACCGGCAGTGAATGTTATGTTCAAGTAACGTCGGCATAATCAGAAAAACGATTACTCAATAAGGAAAATCAAGAATACCCCTCATGCCAGAAAACAGCTCGTTAACTCGGTCATAATTTTAGTAGTTGCTAACTTGAATTGATATTCACAGTATTTTCCCACATGTTACACATAAAAAAAGAAAAAAATAGATAAGGCTGAAAGAACGACTAGCAAACGAGGGAACGTGGGAATTTACGTTACACCTTAAATGCAGCCTGCAGCACAGCGTACTGATCACAACAAACATGGCGGTGCGGAACTTCGTTAAAGTTTCAGAAGAAGATAGTTTGGTGGTTATTTGTGACGAATCCTCTGAGCAAATTCTACGAGGAGGGAAGCACAAGCTTTAATACGTAAAACCTGATCAGCCACCTACAACATAACAATCGCTTCCATGTAGTTTTGAAATCGTGCTAACGTAAGCTAATGCTAACGTGCCCAAGCCAGCAGCAGTCTCCCCTCTCCCCCATCTCTCTCATCTAAACCTTCCATGAGATTAAAAAATAAAAAATAAAAACTACTGAACCTCATTTACTTTAATTAAAGGCATTCATTTGAATGGAACCACAAGCCAAAATCCTTTAAACATAATTTTCTGTTACTATGGAGTGCACTTTTTCAGTTTATTTACACAGACAAGTCTAACTTGTGTCAGTACATTATGCACTTTGCATTATTTTTTATTGTCATTGAGGAATGTATTTTTTCAGTTAGTAATTCTGATGCATGTATTTCCATCAGTTCAAGGAGCCTTTATTTTTTTATATCAGTCAGTAATGAACTTTATTTAAGCTAATGTGAGATATCAAATAGGTTTGTTTGATAGCTTTACAAAAATGTTTGAGAGGCTTGCCAGTAGTTTTTCATTGGAAAAAATAAATATCTGTTTATTTAAAAAGTCAAAACTATTTTTCATTTTGTTCATAGTATTGATGTAATGATCTTAGGTATATGTGTGTGTTATCGGTTATCGGTGTCGGCCTTTAGGAGCTGAAGGTTATCGGTTAACGGTATCGGTTTTAAAAATCAGTTATTGTGCATCCCTACTGTAAATGTCTGAATGTCTGAAAACTGACTTTTTCACAGAGATTTGCATCTTTTTGTTGTGATATTGTGCTTTTTTTTCGGGGGGAAATGTAACAAACTTGGACATAAAGCTACAGTTTTTCATGGTAAACGAGCTGCAGGCTGCTGGCTACTCTCCTCACCTCACTAACTCCAGGTTTGGATGTCCGGATAAAGTGAGGCCAGGCTTGGCCTGCGGGCCTTGAGTTTGCCTCGTATGCCCTCATACGCCCTCGTGCGCCCTTGTACGCCCTCGTACAAATGATGCGCACCACAGGTGGTGTGAGCAAGAGGTGCTGATCATTTTGAATCCAGTTTTTCTATCGTGCTCTTGTTTCATTTCTTTAAAGCACCGTCTCATCTGCTTAAAGGTATGGTCAGAGATCTTTGAAAAAACAGTTCCAGCAATTCATCATGTCACTCGATGGACAATAATTTTGTCATCATCTTTCATTTTCTCACTGACTGGGTGAATAGGCCTACAATACCCGTAACCGATCAGTATGTTGAAATATTATATAATCAGAACGGCATCATCTTACCTATCCAGTAGAAACTGGGCCACCTTGGCGTCGGTCTGGAGCCCCTTTTCATTTTTTAGCTGGCGCCAGCACTGGAAAGCCGTACCGGTAACCACTCTTGTTCTGTTTCGTTCTTCGGTTAGCTTCCGCATGGCTGTTGCTTTTTCAACAACAGTTTTCCCTTTGATTTTGCTGCCGGTTGACGTCTTCTTCTCTGTCACTGTTGCAACGAAATGATCTGTGTGAGCTAACTTGATTTCTGGCTTTCAAATAGCAACGCCGTGTCTGCTCACCTGATTGCCAGAGCTGAGTGAGGGAGGGGTGGGTGGGAGTGCATTGATATTTGATGGACGTATTAGGCAGCCAATAAATGTAAAGATGATCAATACTTTGATTGGTCAGAGTTTTCCTCTGATTATACCCTCTAGACCGGAACAAAACGTTTCGTTTTTTTTTGCAAACATTGTATGTGCAATGGGAAGGTTTTCAGGCAATATTGTAAAAATGCTGCAAAAAAAGATCTCCCACCATACCTTTAAATGCAGCCGGTAATGCGCGTGCACGTAGGCCTGCTGCGGGACGCCCCACGTCACGGCCGACGCCCGTGCGCCTCCCTCCTGCCTCCTGCATCCCTGCTTTTAATGACCCTCCTGGGAACCCTTACCTGATGGGCCAGCTCCCAGCCAGCGTGTCCAGGTGCTTCAACATAAGCATTTCATTAAAAATTGAAGCCGGCGTTTTGCAGCAAAGCTCTTAGTGGACGCTGAGTTAAAGGAGAGAGGGGGATGGTGGATTAAAAAAAGAAGAAATAAAACAACAACATGCTGGCATGGGTCCAGACTGAGATGTATGTGAGCCCCCCCCCTAATCACACTCTGACTTTACTTGACCTTTCTGTGGCTAATTAGCAGCTTGTGGGAAAGGATTGTGGGTAGTTTATCTCCAGCAAAGACGATGATGATGGTGGTGCTCTGGTTTTTCTATGACTTGCAAACGTGCTCGTAGTTAATTTAGGCAGTGTGGAAAAACTTTGCTGCTGATATTTTACTCATCACAAATGTTTTTGTGCACGTCTGTGTGCGTGCACTAGGGATGTAACGCTATGGAAAATTTGATATCTCGATTATCGTGACCAAATTATCACGGTTTACGATATTATCTCGGTATTCTTCATTGTTGTACAAATGTCCAAAAAAATGCCTACATTTAAATCATTTTACAAAATCTTGTGATTTTCTTGTCATAATAAAACATCAGAAGCCAAAATTTTATCAAAATGAAACTTTCACATTAAAAGGGCAAACAACTGGCACAGAAAGGTTTTATTTTAAATGAACAGAATAAATAACAGGAACAAAGCTTATTTCGCTGGTGCAAATTTAAATAAACACTTTAACAACCATAGTAGGTCAGAATATGCAAACAATTATCAGGAACAAAGATTATAGTGCAAGTTCGAATGAAATAAACTTTGGACTTTAAGATGAACCTTAGTTTTAGATTTAATTGAAAAATGAGCCATTTATGTCAAAATAAATGCTTCACATAAAAAATAAGAAATTTTACAACAAAAATTTCTGATTTTAGTACAAAAAGTCAAAAGTCACAATTTTCTTCAAGTTGATGTTTTAACAAGTTAAAAATGGGATTTTGAAAGAATAGAGATTATTATATTATTATACGAAAACATGACCTTTTATGACAAAAACGCAGCGACTTTCCAAGAATCTTTATTTCCACAACAAAAGTTGTGGATTTCCATCAAAAAATTTCTAGATTTCATGAAAAAAAATCACAAAACTTTGTGATTTTTACAACTAAACACGCAATTCCACAAAGTTGTTGGTTTTTTTTTACTTCAAATCTTGACTTTTTGTCGTAAAATAACAAAATTTACAAAACTGCAGTGTTGTGACGTGCGTGTTTAGTTGTAAAAATCGCAAAGTTTTGTGAGTTTTTAACTTATTAACATAACATTTGCTATAAAATATTTCGTGGTAAGACAACAGTATCATCCGCAAAGGTATCGATAACTTTTTGGGTCACATTTGTAAAATTCCTCTGACATTGACTGATTTATAATTTTTTTAGATTTTGACGTCACTTGTCGGCCGCTTTTTTATAACGTGGACTTAAACAGGTTTGAAATTCTGACACGTGTAAATATAAGTGGATTGAATGTAACCAGTTTGGTTTCTGTGTAGGAGGCCTAAACCTAAACCACTGAACCACTGAACCACTGAACTGAAGTGAATGTAAATGATGAAGTTAAAGGATATTCACCGTTGCTCAGACTGATTCATATCTCTGCTGACACGAAGGACATAAATAGAGACTAAACTTTCGTACCTTTTAGCGTTTTAGCATTTTAGCATTGAACATCTCATCTTTAAGCTGAGTTGTTCAATGGTTTCTGGCCTCTGGTTTAATATCACTGAAGGGATCCTCTTTTCTCAGATTGATGATTTTATAAAAGAGCATATTCGTGTGTGTGTATTTACATATTAGCAGTGACAGAATAAATAAATTAAAGCAGTGGTGTCAGGTTGTCCTGCCCACCAATCTGTTGCTGTTTTCTTTTTTATAAAAGCTTCAGCTTCATGTCTCGCTGCCTTTGTTGCTTTAATTTGCAGCACTGCCTCATCAGAGGGAATCGATCAGCACATCTCACTTCACCTGGTACAGTTCGCTCCGTTCCATCAAATCACGATTCATCTCTCCACGGACGGGCGGACGCCTCAAAAATGCTTTTCTCAGTTTCTCAGCCCGGCGAGTGAAGAAATACCTGCTACTCTCCATCAAACATGCATCAATTAAGTGTTGATGTGAGGAGAAAGGACAATCTATAGTTTGGAGGATTTATTCAATTTGCATCCGTAATTGCGTGCAATTTACAAACTCATTATTTTACAATTTAGTGCATTTAACAGCAGCTGGAGGGCAGATAATGGTGGGGCCATAGGGGGCTAACACAGGCCCCAGATGGGGCCCCCAAACATGATGCAAAGCACTAAAATGATGATGTTCATCTGCCTGACTTTAAAAAAGCTGACTTCAAAGGTGGAAGGAATGAATAATAGTGATGAAGAACGCTGAGATGGGAATAGAGGATCTTCCAGAAATGCTGGTGACTGTCGGATCTTCTTTAGTCTGATTCTCCGAATAATAAGGAATCCAAATGACGTCAGTCTCACCAGTCCAAAAAATAAAGATAAATAAATCTGATCAATAGATTTGACGACCAAACTCAGCTTTAGCCGCGTTTACGTCCTGTTTCTGGGCAGATTTACGTGGAATTCTTGGTTTTTCTGTTGTTTTTCTTGTTGGCTGACGTTTGCGGACTGAACTGCGACTTCTTAAGACCTTAAATCACAGATTTAGACGGCGAATTTCTCAACATCACGACTCTCTGTCCTTAAAACCGGTCAGTTTTTCATATAAAATCTAAAAATGCAGAAATCACAACTTTCGTCCTAAAACTGCGATGTTCAAAAAGCTGCAATTTTGTTTGGTTTGTTTTTTATTTTGTCGTAAAAACAGAAGCCTTTTGTCGTACAGTCACTTATTTACTAACTTAAAATACATGTTTTGTCATAATCTTTATTTGAAATATAAAGTATATGTGTATAATTATTATATAAATGTATAATAAATGAATGACTGTCGTAAACTTGCAAATTTTGTTTAATTCTAACTTTTTGTCCGGAAATGTTGTTTTTAAATTTTAAAAAAAGGAGCAAATTGTCCTAACTTTTCCACTGGAATTTTTCCGTTTTGGTCATAAATTTTACCAAATTTTCTTCTTCTTCTTCTTTTTATCATACATCCGCTACTTTTTATCATACATTTGCTACTTTTTTAATCATAAAATCGCTACTTTTTAATTATAAATTTGCTACTTTTTCATCCTAAATTTGCTACTTTTTATCATAAATTCAGTACTTTTTAATTGTAAAATTACTTCTATTTATCATAAGTTGGCTACGTTTTGTCCTAAATTCGTTAGTTTTTGTTGTAAATTTTCGACTTTTTTATTATGAAATACTTATTTTTATCATAAATCTGCTACTTTTAATCATACATTTGCTACTTTTTTCAAAAATGCAATATTTTTATCTTAAATTTGATACTTTTTATCGTAAAAACGCTACTTTTTTATCATAAGCTAGCTATGCTTTGTCCTAAATTTGCTACTTTTTGTTGTAAATTTGCTACTTTTCATCATAATTCACGACTTTTCGTCGTAAATTTGATGAACTCGAAACAATCAAAATCTCCTGGGTCATTTGATTTTTTGGTGTTAATACCGACTGAAAACTGCATCTCACTGGCTTCAATATTTCCTCTTAGTTCTCTTTAGTTGGAAGTACGTGAATGTTTTCAGATGCTGTCGCTGGTCAGATAAAATGACGTGTTTGGTGTTTGATACATGTGATGATAATTTTTGTGAAACTTCTCACTATTTTTTGTCTTCAACTCTACAAACAGCCGCCTTGCACTTTTTGTTTTTATTGTTACTTGACAAGTTGAGTAGCAGATCCCCATGACCCTGCAGAGGATTAGGCGGGTATAAATGATGGATGGATGGATGGATGGATGGATGGATGGATGGATGACAAATTGATGCATTTGATTTGCTGAATTATGTGCTAAATGTTGGATTGTGAGTTTCTCATGTGTTCAATTCAAATTCAGAAAAACTTTATTTGTCCCTGACGGACAATAGAAGGGTCACGTCATGGAAAACAGGACACTTCTTTGAAACAAAAAACATGAAAAATAATTTAAAAAAATTTAAATAAGTATATTACAACAACTATTTACAACAAAACTGGACCAATAAAAATCTTCTAACTTTGAAGCCGTTCAGATATAACTTGATCATGTGACCGTATGAACAAAGTGGTAAATTCATCAGAATTATTTAATCACATTGTTATTGTTGTTGTAATAAATAATAATAAACAATATAATATAATAATAAACAGCCAGTAGAAGGAAAGTTACAGTTTAATTGACAGAATACTTTTATTGTTACTCTCTTGTTTCAACAAACTGCAGCTTATATGAAGATTACAATAAATATTAAAATCTGTACCCATCAGTTAATTATCGGTCATCGTTATTCGATCAAATCTGTGACTGATGGATCTGCAGACGCCTGTTTCTGTTCACCGTACGTCTGAAACCGACGCCATCAGCAGGATGGCGTCCAGGAGAGACTGAAGTCCTGTTTTTCATCTTCCAGCAGATTCCTGTGAAGCCGTTTCAGCCTCCGACACTTCGCCGGTGACTCAGCCGCCTTTGTTGCCTTTATTACATTTGGCAACCGGACAAAGCTGTGAAGGAGCTGCCGCCCCCCCTCCTCGTTTTTTAGCGGCGGAGGTGGGCGGCTCGCTGCTTCTCAGGCCCTCCCGGATGGCGGGTTTGATCCGCGGCCTCGTTGAGCTCTAATGAAGCCCGAGGATTTCCAGAGTGTGATGCTCAGGACTGAACGGCGTGTTGCAGAGATGCCCCCCCCCCCCCTCCCCTCTCTGACTGTTTACTGAGTGCTTCCCACCTTTTTTTTTTTTTCCCTTTTTTTCTTTTCCCTGAGCCTGTAAGTATAAAATTTTAATTAGGAACACTGACAGGTCTGGCGTATGATCCACAGCCTTGCATCCATCACAGAGAGTCTCAGGTCCGTCTGCACCCCCCCCCCTTCCCCCACATCTCCCCTCTCCTGACGCGAGCGCCGGACTTGAGCAGCAGGTGCCATATTACTGTGTACAGAAAAGCAATTAGGCAGCATATTGGATGAATGAGGAGTGCATTAATATTAGCAAGTGCATTTGTCAGTGGCGTTTGATGCGAGTCCTTTTCTTTTCTTTCTGCAACATTAAGATTGTGGCGCTCATAAATTCACTGCTTAAACCACCATCTGCTGCGCTGTCAGCCCACACTGAGGAGAGAGGAGAGGAGAGGGGAGCCATTTATTCCCTCCTGTCCTTCTCACTGGGGAAAGAGACTGAAAGACATGTAGATAAGAAGAAAATGCATTCATTCTCTCCCTCTCTCTTTTTTTTTTGTTCTGTGGGGAATGGTGGAATGGTGTATTAGGATTTATGGAGATGCCTGGCACACACCGAGTGACAACGCTCTTAAATCTGGCTCCTCTTCCATTGTGGGAAGCGCCGCCGTCTGCTTACCGACACCCGCGTAGACACATTGCTGCTCATCGCGAACAACAAGGAGATAAATTCTTCAAACGAGCCCAGAGAATAACTTTCAATAAACAGGTGTCTTTTTTTTCTCTTTTCTTTGTCATCATAACTCCATGTGGCTTGTGCGGCGGGAGAGGTCGAGCCTCCCCGTGACCTCCGTCAACCGCCAAACCAAAAAGCCAACGGTGAAGGTGTGAATCAGAATCTTGCTGTCATCCAGAGACAGAGAACGGCTCGTCAGCTGCATCCTTCGCTAACACGGATAAAAACACGCTGCAGATCGTTTTCATTCACGGTTCTACATCTCGCCACTGTGATTGCTTAATTGTCGGTGTGGTTCTGTAAAATTCACGTTAATCCGCCCGTTTCTTTCCGCATGTCGGTGCCCAGCTGATGAGTCTGAATGATTTGAAAACACTCTTCTTGTGAGGGGATCTCCTGTGTTTGGCTCTTTTTAGATCATTCCAGAGGTTCTTGATGGGATCGAGGTCTGGGCTCCTACCAGGAACATTCCGGGAGCCTGATTTTCCATCCTGAGGCCGTGCCTCAGCTGATTCTGATCCGTGTTTTGGGGTTGTTGTCGTGTCCGAACGTGAAATGCATCTCTTGTCTTTTTTTTTTTTTTGGGACCAAAATATCTTGATATTTTCATTGTGTCTGTCTTATCCTGGTTCAGCGTAACAGAAGCAGAACCAAACCATAATGCCACCCCTGCCGTGCTCTAGTGTTGGTACGGTTTTTCTTAGGACGATGCCCAGTCAGACCTTTTAGATTTAAGGCCAAAAAGTTCCACCACTGTCGTACCAAACACGACACATTTTCCCTCACGGTTTTTGGTTCGATTCGGACGGGCTCGCCACCACACCCCATCTCCCAGACTTATGCAGAACACAGGAGACGGTAGTCACATGTGAGGACTGACCAGAACCTGCTGGAACTTCTTGCACTTCCTGTAGTTCAGTGGTTTACCCCCTTTAGAGGGGGACAAATTTCCAGACCTGAAAATGAGCCCAAATGTGAGATGTGTGATTCAGACGTTCAGAGCCTGCCATATTCTTCTATATCTCCTTCCTGAGTTTTCAGCAGCTAAGTCTTCTGGTTTTTTTTACAAGACGTTGTGATTCATCCCTCTCTGTAGACTCTGTAAACTCTGTAGACTCTCTGTAGATTCTGTAAACTCTCTGTAGACTCTGTAAACTCTCTGTAGACTCTCTGTAGACTCTGCAGACCCTCTGTAGACCCTGTAAACTCAGTAGACTCTCTGTAGACTATGTAAACTCTCTGTAGACTCTCTGTAGACTATGTAAACTCTGTAGACTATCTGTAGACACTGTAAACTCTCTGTAGACTCTGTTAACTCTCTGTAGACCCTCTGTAAACTCTCTGTAGACTCTCTGTAGACTCTGTAGACTCTCTGAAGACTATGTAAACTCTCTGTAGACTCTCTAGACTCTGTACACTCTCTGTAGACTCTCTGTAGACTCTGTAAACTCTCTGTAGACTCTCTGTAGAATCTCTGTAAACTCTGTAGACTCTCTGTAGACCCTCTGTAGACTCTGTACACTCTCTGTAGACTCTGTAAACTCTCTGTAAACTCTCTGTAAACTCTGTAAACTCTCTGTAGACTCTCTGTAAACTCTCTGTAGACTCTCTGTAAACTCTGTAGACTCTGTAAACTCTCCGTAGACTCTGTAGACCCTCTGTAAACTCTCTGTAGACTCTCTGTAGACTCTGTTAACTCTCTGTAGACAGTAAACTCTCTGTAGACTCTGTAGACCCTCTGTAAACTCTCTGTAGACTCTCTGTAGACTCTGTACTCTCTGTAGACTAACTCTCTGTAGACTCTCTCTCTGTAGACTCTGTAAACTCTCTGTAAAACTCTCTGTAGAATCTCTGTAAACTCTGTAGACTCTCTGTAGACCCTCTGTAGACTCTGTACACTCTCTGTAGACTCTGTAAACTCTCTGTAAACTCTCTGTAGACTCTCCGTAGACTCTGTAGACCCTCTGTAAACTCTCTGTAGACTCTCTGTAGACTCTGTTAACTCTCTGTAGACAGTAAACTCTCTGTAGACTCTCTGTAGACTCTGTAAACTCTCTGTAGACTCTCTGTAGAATCTCTGTAAACTCTGTAGACTCTCTGTAGACCCTCTGTAGACTGTACACTCTCTGTAGACTCTGTAAACTCTCTGTAGACTCTCTGTAGACTCTGTAGACCCTCTGTAAACTCTCTGTAGACTCTCTGTAGACTCTGTTAACTCTCTGTAGACAGTAAACTCTCTGTAGACTCTGTAGACCCTCTGTAGACTCTCTGTAGACTCTCTGAAGACTATGTAAACTCTCTGTAGACTCTCTGTAGACTCTGTAAACTCTCTGTAGACTCTCTGTAAACTCTGTAGACTCTCTGTAGACTCTGTAAACTCTCTGTAGACTCTGTAGACTCTCTGTAGACCCTCTGTAGACTCTGTAAACTCTCTGTAGACTCTGTAAACGCTCTGTAGACTGCAAACTCTCTGTAGACCCTCTCTAGACTCTGTAAACCCTTTGTAGACTCTCTCTAGTCAGGGCTCTCTCAGCTCTGAAGGATGCCATCCCAGTGTGAAGCTGGATGCAAACTATCACACTTCTGTACGTGGAAAAAAACGTAATTATAACTGCAGAAACGTCTGAACAGGAACAGCACCTGGTGGAAACAGATGCCTCCACAGGAGTCAACAGAAACTCCACAGCTAAGCGGAGACCTTTACATTATTTGAGACATCGCTGCATTGTGGATACCAGATGTTTTTTTTTAATTTTAGTAAAACTGGAAGCAGGTCCTGTTTCAGCTGCCGTGCTCCTTTAGCTGCTGCTCGTGAACTAAAGCTATGAAATTGTGTCTAAATATTTTAAAGGTATGTAAACGTTGTACAAGTAATGCATTTATATCGTGAAGTGGACTGAATACTGAAGATCCCTGTGACACAAACAGGGTTGAATTATTTAGTTAAATTTAGTCGAAGATCTTTGTGAAACAACAAAATTAATCCTTTCTCATGCTTTTATGGATTTACTCGTATCATATAGCAATCGTGGCACGCAGGTATGTGTAGACTTCTAATTCATTCACTTTTCTAGGAGGGATGAAGCCTCGTTATAATGACCTAAAGTTTCCTCTTTAGCCTTTAAGTGCCGGTCTAATGCTTCATCGTGAAATTGGTCCATGTGTTTATCTGAAACACTCAGAAGTCACCACGATGTTTTCTGCGCCACAACAAAACCATTTCTGGTTTGAGCCTGCATTTGTAATTTCCTCCATCATCTGATGTGTCGGTGGGTGATGTTGGGGTGGATGCATTACCATGCCGCTGGAACGTTATTGCATAAACCTATTATCAGATGCATTGTGTGGAAGTATTTTTAGAGGCGAGGGAGGGATGGGATCTCTGCGCTCCGGGCCGACTGCGCCGGTGCGCAGCAACACTTGGCATGGTGTCCTCCGGAGGCGATTGTCTCGGTGTCACGGTACCTCTGGGTAGGGTGTGTGTGTGTGTGTGTTTGTGTGTGTGTGCTGGGTGGGAGTGTTAACAGTGACCCCCCATCCCAACCCACTTCCCATATAAGGAATGAGAAAAGGAGAGAAAGAAAGAACAGAAAGATTACTGTCAGACCGCCGTCACCATGACGGTGCCCTGCAGACAGAACGGAACAGGATTGGTTGAGGTAGAAAGGATGGAAGGATGGAAGGATGGATGGATGAGAGGTGGGTGGGTGGGGGGGCAGCATTTCATCTCTAACCCCTAACCCCTCCCTCTTCCTCCATTTTCTTGCCTTCCTTGGTGATTAGCTCACCCTGCGGTGAGCGCTAAGCAGCCTCATTTGCAACTCTGAGGAAGAGGGTAGATAGATGCAGCGCTGCCTGAGGACCTGAAGATCTCCATCATCCAGTTCAGACCCTCAACCTTCTTCCACAGTTTTTAGACACAGTTAGTCTCGGATTGGTGAACCTCTGTCCATCTTTACATCTAAAATGCTCCTTTTATCTCCAGTCATGTGACTGACCTGATAATTAACCTCATTAGATTGTCAAATGTTCCTCTATTTCACATGTGTCAAACACAAGGCCGGCGGGCCAAATGTGGCCCGCCACATCATTTTATGTGGCCCTCCAGAGTTTGTGCATTATTGGCTTAAATTTTAAACCAATATTTTATGACTTAAAATAAGCTTACGCCTCTTGCATTTCGTCGTTATCCACAACGATAACAGTATATAAACATGAGCAAGACATCAAGACGATTTTCAGAACTGACGAACTTAAGAAAAACCTCTTCAAATTAACCCCAACATGTCCAAGAAAAGAAAATTTGATGCACAAAGAAGGCAGTTTCATGAACGATGGGAAAACGAATACAAGTTTGTACCTCAAGGTGAAGAAACAGTAGGCCTGTCTTTTGTGTTATGAGACAGTGTCAGTCGTGAAAGAGCATAATCTCCGTCGGTGTTTTGACAGCAAACACGGAGCTAAGTATGCTAAATTTAGCCTACAAGAAAAACAAAAAATTGCCTCCGCTTCTAACCATCACCTGTGCAAGAGCAGGTTTACAACCACAAACCCTGAGTTTAATATAATAATGAGTTAAATATTAACACTTGAAATCATAATAAATACAGAAACCGTTATTTAACAAGGTGTAGTTTAATTTATTTTGATTTATATTGCATTTTGTTACATTCATGCTGTCAATCTGGCCCTTCGATGGCAACCATGATGCTGATGTGGCCCTCAGTGGAAATGAGTCTGACACCCCTGCTCTATTTGCTCCTGTTCCAGCTGTTTACAGATGTGTTGCTGCCATCAAAGTCAAAATGAGCTGATGTTTTCATAAAAATGGTCAACGTCTGATATCTTCTTCATCAAGGAGTTTTAGAAGCATTTTCCTTCAAAGTCCAACAGCAAAAGAGGGAATCTGCGTCATTATTCATACAAACACCTAATTGTCTCAAAAGCGAGGGAGAAAACATGTTAGTCCTGTTGTGGTTTAATGAGGCCCCGTATGGCTCTCTGCCATCCAGTTCCCTTAAATTAACTCATCTGTATGTCATCTCGGGCATATGGACGGCATATTGCGTCTGTCAGTGGTGACTGGTGGCATGTGGCTTTGCACCAGTAAACTGGTGGCTCTTGAAGTGTTGCAGATTCAGCACTTTACAAGTGTAGACTGTTGTCTGCAGGAGTCCCCGTGGGCTGCACATCACTCACAACCCGGTATGTCCACGACGGCGTCGTCGGCCTCCAGCAGCTACACGTGCAGATGTACCGCACTCTGCTGCTAATAACCTACACGCACACATGCAGGAATGTGAGAGCCTTGCATCTGTGATGAATCAAAACTGTCCGGGCTCCTTGATCAACCACGTGGGTCCTGCTGAGATGCTCCATCACCTGACTGAGGTCCTCTGACTCATCTTTCAGTTTCACCCGTCTTGTCTTTAACGTCTCTGTCCCAATATCCATCACAGTCTCGACTCGGGCCTCAAGGAACACGGTACCAGTCCACTAGCGTCAGCGCCGCTGCCGTCCTGGGAGGGTACCGTCATCGGCGTCTGCCACCCGCCTCCTGTGGAAACCGATCCAGTTTCTACACCCTTCGAGGTCTGCGTTGGATTATTATTCAGCAGACTAGGGATGTAACGATATGGAAAATCTGATATTTCGATTTTAGTGACCAAATTATCACGGTTTACAATATTATCACTAGAGATGGGAATTGATACGATTTTTCTGATTCCGATTCCATTATCGATACTGTTTAACGATTCGATTCTTTATCGATTCTCTTATTGATTCTAATTTGGGGAAAAATTTTAAACAATTTGAATGTGAAAATTAAACAATTTTCCTAAAAAAAACATTATCAGGAGTTGAAAAATCAATATCATATTGGGTGGCCGAAAATCACGATATATTGCCAAATCGATTTTTTTCCACACCCTAGCTACTCCTAATGCCATGTTATTGGCTCCGGAGTTTCGCCAGGATATTACAATGAACATTCAAACCTTTGTTATCTCCGTGCACAAATGTTGGGGAAAAACCCACCATGAATGAATGAACTCAGGAGCTGCTCAGGTCCCACTGTAGTATGTTGGCTCTAAGCCTTCTAGATCTTTTATCTGCTGCATGTCTTCCAGTAATGAGGGAACAGACCACACCTGGAGATCTAACCTCTCTTTGTCCAAATACGTTTGCTTCCCTGAAAATGGAGCTACTATGCCTAAAATCTCTGCAGTCCTTTAACTATCTATAACATTTCCATACACTGTATTTACGGGACTCCGACGACTGATAGTCGACGTTCAGTCAGAGACATCAGAGGAGTCTGCTGCAGAAAAAGTGGGCTGCATCAGCAGTATTTTCAGAAAGAGGTGAGTCGTATGTGGGTGAGATTAAGCTGTGGACTGGGACTACCAGGTCCTGCTGTATGTGGGTCATATTCCACCCTTTAAATAGGGACCGGGAAATGTCATGTTGCTTAACTTGCAGGTGGATCCAGTCAGAAAAATCCCACCGCTGCTGTTTCTGTGCACCTCATTTGCTCTGCCCTCGTTGGTGATGCTTTCCAGTGACACGCTGAGGTCACCGGAAAACAAAAACACAGGAGAAAAAAAAACATCTCATACGTCTCTGATCTGACATGCATTCACACTCAGGAGCTGCTCATTCTCACTCAGGTGGCCTTTAGGCCCTTAGATATACCATTTTCTTCAAATGCAATGTTCTTTTCAGGCGAGTTTCCATTGTTGGTGCCCTTCTTCTCTCTGAGCCGCCGTCTCTCAGATCAAACGGCAGCGAGGCAGCAATCGGAGAGGTCCAATTTGTCAATCGTATGCATGAGTAAGCAACAGCTTCACCGAATCCCCCGTCTAACAGAGCAAGGCAGGAAGAGAGGGGATGAGAGGGCAGTGAGTGTGTTTCTGTGAGGGATCCCATCTTCTAAATTTTAGATCACCAGAGGGAAGCCATTTCTGCAAAACGAGGGCACTTTCAGCTGTTGGTGTTTAGATTTAGGCTTTCTTTCTACTGTCTCAGGAGATCAAAGTGACTTCATGATCAAAACACTTCTAACCAACCACCTTTCAGTCGGACCTATCCAAGATCCTCCTTGAGTAAATATGATCACTTTGGCTCCACTTGGACAATGTTAAACTCATCCATCTGGATTTCTGGCTTTTTTTTGGAACTTAAATCATCCATCCATCCCTGTTTCGTCCAATATCTAGGGTCACAAGGATCTGCTGGAGTCTATCCAGCTCTCTTCAGGTGAAAGGCAGGGGTCCACCCTGGACAGGTCACCAGTCCATCACAGCGCTGAGAACTTAAATTTCTGAAAACCTCCTAAGGGCAGAGTTTGTCGTGAATTTTCACCTGACGGCTCTTGGAATCTTCGAGGAGGTTGTTCGTGTGTCGTTGCGTTTGTGTCTTCGCAGCATCTGCACCACCTCTGGAAACCGCAGCCTTTCATACTGAGCACCATCACACCATTCCTGGTGGCTTTTCCAACCTACAGAAACACCACATGACCAACATCATGCTGATGTAGCTCAGTCCGACCATCGCTTCTTCACCTGATGACTCAGACTAGAAATTTGCAGGGCAGTATGGCAGTAGTTGTGCTACCTCAGACTGGTCGGGATCTGATCTCTTTCCTGCAGCATTTTGGATCAGCTGACTGCAGTTCAGAGCTGTTTTAGGACATCAGACTAACGAGGAACTAGTCTGAGGATTTTCCTTATTTTAGCAAGACTGCGAAGGTGAGAGAAGACGGTTCTCAAAACTTGTTTTAGATGGATTAGATGGTCTGTTTCTGACGAGATTAACAGAACAACCTTGGGTTGTTTTCACGCTGCATCTGTTTGGGTTGATCCAGAGGAGTTTTGGTCATGATTGTGGTCCGCTTGGGTCACTGTGAGAGTAACAACACCCTAGTGGTGCTAAACTGGTCATACCGAGGGCGGACGGAAGAGGGGATTGTGGAACTATGGTGCGGTTCATTTGCAGTGTGGAAGCTCCAGACGTGAGACCGACCCAACTAAAGGGTGAGCAGCACATTTGTGCGAAAGAGGCGTCTGGAGTCTGCTGGACAGCTACGGATCCCAGGACCTGCAGCGGTTGCAGGTTCAACTCCCAGCCTGTGACTCTTTGCATCGTGTCTTCCCCCTTTGCTCTGTCCAATGAAGAATTCAAGAGGTGAACCAAAGGTGTTTGGCGTATGGCGACCGTAAACATAGCCTGTGGGTAAAGCGTTTAAACCGTCAGCCACTGATCAGGAAGTAGGCGGGTCAATCTTGGGTTTCTTGGCTCCATATGTTGATGTGTCCTGAGGCAGCGTCCCTCCACCTCTCTGAATGTCTCTTGAGCTCTTACATGTTACTTGAAGTGAGTATTTTCAGGTAGAGACACACTCCAGCAAGATCTTACCATCTTCTAGTCACAGCCAGATCCAGTCCAACGCTAACAATGACCCTCTTCTACTGCAGTCTCCCTCTTATTTCCAGATATGTTCTCATGCAGCTCAGTCATTGTGGCTGAAAATGCAAAATTAGCTCAGATGAAAAGGTTCCCACTGGCAGCCTTCAGGGGATTTTTTTTGAAAAAAAAAAGCTTCAGTTTAAAAAACAGAGCTGTTAGCTGATAAAAACTCTGCTAAAGTGTCATCGGTTCATCAGCTGCCAGTTGACACCATATGGAGAACGCTGAGAAATCATGGTTATCTTTCATTATGATCAGCTTTTATTTAACCAGGGAGAGAAATTCATGATTTTGAAATCTCTTTTTTTCAGAGTGGCCAACGGTCATTACAAAACACATTAACTACATAAAATGTTAAAATATCAGCAAAGTCATCAGAGACTGACATTGTGGCGAGAAATGATCCGTAACAACCCTGATGCACCGAGACTCAAATATGTTTAAATCCCTGTAATGAGACCAGATCCTTGTAATGAGACCAGATCCCTTTAATGAGACCAGATCCCTGTGATGAGACCAGACCCCTGTAATGAGACCAGGTCCCTTTGATGATGAGACCAGACCTCTGTAATGAGACCAGGTCCCTTTGATGATGAGACCAGATCCCCGTAATGAGACCAGGTCCCTGTGATGATGAGACCAGACCCCTGTAATGAGACTAGATCCCTGTAATGAGACCAGACCCATCTAATGAGAACAGATCCCTGTGATGAGAACAGATCACTGTAATGAGACCAGGTCCCTGTGATGAGACCAGATCCCTGTGATGAGACCAGGTCCCTGTGATGAGACCAGATCCCTGCGATGGTGAGACCAGATCCCTGTAATGAGACCAGGTCCCTGTAATGAGACCAGGTCCCTGTGATGAGACCAGACCCCTGTAATGAGACCAGGTCCCTGTAATGGGACCAGGTACCTTTGATGATGAGACCAGATCCCATTGATGAGACCAGATCCCTGTAATGAGACCAGATCCCTGTGATGAGACCAGACCCCTATAATGAGACCAGACCCCTGTAATGAGTCCAGATCCCTTTAATGAGATGAGATCCCCGTGATGAGAACAGATCCCTGTGATGAATGATGATGATGAGACCAGATCCCTGTGATGAGACCAGATCCCTGTAATGAGACCAGGTCCCTGTGATGAGACCAGATCCCTGTGATGAGACCAGATCCCTGCAATGATACCAGATCCCATTAATGAGACCAGATCCCTGTGATGATGAGACCATAATTCTTTAATGAGACCAGATCCCTGTGATGATGAGACCAGGTTCCTGTAATGAGACCAGATCCCTGTGATGAGACCAGATCTTTGTTATGAGACCAGGTCGCTGTAATGAGACCAGATCCCTGTAATGAGACCAGGTCCCTGTAATGCAGCCAGGTCCCTGTAATGGGACCAGATCCCTTTGATGATGAGACCAGATCCCTGTGATGAGACCAGATCCCTGTAATGAGACCAGACGCCTGCGATGATGAGACCAGATCCCTCTAATGAGACCAAATCCCTTTAATGAGACCAGGTCCCTGTGATGAGACCAGATCCCTGCGATGATGAGACCAGATTCCTGTAATGAGACCAGATCCCTGCTATGATGAGAACAGATCCCTGTGATGAGAACAGATCACTGTAATGAGACCAGGTCCCTGTGATGAGACCAGATCCCTGTGATGAGACCAGGTCCCTGTGATGAGACCAGATCCCTGCGATGATGAGACCAGATCCCTGTAATGAGACCAGGTCCCTGTAATGAGACCAGGTCCCTGTGATGAGACCAGACCCCTGTAATGAGACCAGGTCCCTGTAATGGGACCAGGTACCTTTGATGATGAGACCAGATCCCATTGATGAGACCAGATCCCTGTAAGGAGACCAGATCCCTGTAATGAGACCAGGTCCCTGTGATGATGAGACCAGATCCCTGTGATGAGAACAGATCCCTGTAATGAGACCAGGTCCCTGTGATGAGACCAGGTCCGTGTAATGAGACCAGGTCCCTGTGATGATGAGACCAGACCCCTGTACTGAGACCAGGTCTATGTAAAGAGACCAGGTACCTTTGATGATGAGACCAGATCCCTGTGATAAGACCAGATCCCTGTAATGAGACCAGGTCCCTGTAATGAGACCAGGTCCCTTTAATGAGACACAGATCCCTGTAATGAGACCAGACCCCTATAATGAGACCAGACCCCTGTAATGACACCAGATCCCTTAATGAGACGATGAGACGAGATCCCTATGATGAGAACAGATCCCTGTGATGATGAGACCAGATCCCTGTGATAAGAACAGATCACTGTAATGAGACCAGGTCCCTGTGATGGGACTAGATCCCTGTAATGAGACCAGGTCCCTGCGATGATGAGACCAGATCCCCGTAATGAGACCAGGTCCCTGTGATGATGAGACCAGACCCCTGTAATGAGACTAGATCCCTGTAATGAGACCAGACCCATCTAATGAGAACAGATCCCTGTGATGAGAACAGATCACTGTAATGAGACCAGGTCCCTGTGATGAGACCAGATCCCTGTGATGAGACCAGGTCCCTGTGATGAGACCAGATCCCTGTGATGAGACCAGATCCCTGTAATGAGACCAGGTCCCTGTAATGAGACCAGGTCCCTGTGATGAGACCAGACCCCTGTAATGAGACCAGGTCCCTGTAATGGGACCAGGTACCTTTGATGATGAGACCAGATCCCATGATGAGACCAGATCCCTGTAATGAGACCAGATCCCTGTGATGAGACCAGACCCCTATAATGAGACCAGACCCCTGTAATGAGTCCAGATCCATTTAATGAGATGAGATCCCCGTGATGAGAACAGATCCCTGTAATGATGAGACCAGATCCCTGTGATGAGACCAGATCCCTGTAATGAGACCAGGTCCCTGTGATGAGACCAGATCCCTGTGATGAGACCAGATCCCTGCAATGATACCAGATCCCATTAATGAGACCAGATCCCTGTGATGATGAGACCATAATTCTTTAATGAGACCAGATCCCTGTGATGATGAGACCAGGTTCCTGTAATGAGACCAGATCCCTGTGATGAGACCAGATCTTTGTTATGAGACCAGGTCGCTGTAATGAGACCAGATCCCTGTAATGAGACCAGGTCCCTGTAATGCAGCCAGGTCCCTGTAATGGGACCAGATCCCTTTGATGATGAGACCAGATCCCTGTGATGAGACCAGATCCCTGTAATGAGACCAGACGCCTGCGATGATGAGACCAGATCCCTCTAATGAGACCAAATCCCTTTAATGAGACCAGGTCCCTGTGATGAGACCAGATCCCTGCGATGATGAGACCAGATTCCTGTAATGAGACCAGATCCCTGCTATGATGAGAACAGATCCCTGTGATGAGAACAGATCACTGTAATGAGACCAGGTCCCTGTGATGAGACCAGATCCCTGTGATGAGACCAGGTCCCTGTGATGAGACCAGATCCCTGCGATTGAGATGATGAGACCAGATCCCTGTATGAGACCAGGTCCCTGTAATGAGACCAGGTCCCTGTGATGAGACCAGACCCCTGTAATGAGACCAGGTCCCTGTAATGGGACCAGGTACCTTTGATGATGAGACCAGATCCCATTGATGAGACCAGATCCCTGTAAGGAGACCAGATCCCTGTAATGAGACCAGGTCCCTGTGATGATGAGACCAGATCCCTGTGATGAGAACAGATCCCTGTAATGAGACCAGGTCCCTGTGATGAGACCAGGTCCCTGTGAGATGTAATGAGACCAGGTCCCTGTGATGATGATGAGACCAGACCCCTGTACTGAGACCAGGTCTATGTAAAGAGACCAGGTACCTTTGATGATGAGACCAGATCCCTGTGATAAGACCAGATCCCTGTAATGAGACCAGGTCCCTGTAATGAGACCAGGTCCCTTTAATGAGACACAGATCCCTGTAATGAGACCAGACCCCTATAATGAGACCAGACCCCTGTAATGACACCAGATCCCTTTAATGAGACGAGATCCCTATGATGAGAACAGATCCCTGTGATGATGAGACCAGATCCCTGTGATAAGAACAGATCACTGTAATGAGACCAGGTCCCTGTGATGGGACTAGATCCCTGTAATGAGACCAGGTCCCTGCGATGGTGAGACCAGATCCCTGTAATGAGACCAGGTCCCTGTAATGAGACCAGGTCCCTGTAATGGGACCAGGTCACTTTGATGATGGGACCAGATCCCATTGATTAGACCAGATCCCTGTAATGAGATCAGGTCCCTGTAATGAGACCAGATCCCTGTAATGAGACCAGACCCCTATAATGAGACCAGAGCCCTGTGATGATGAGACCAGATTCCTTTAATGAGACCAGATCCCTGTGTTGAGACCAGATCCTTGTTATGAGACCAGGTCCCTGTAATGAGACCAGATCCCTGTGATGATGAGAACAGATCCCTGTAATGAAACCAGTTCCGTGTAATGAGAACAGATCCCTGTAATGAGACCAGACCCCTATTATGAGACAAGACCCCTGTAATGAGTCCAGATCCATTTAATGAGATGAGATCCCCGTGATGAGAACAGATCCCTGTGATGATGAGACCAGATCCCTGTAATGAGACCAGGTCCCTGTAATGAGACCAGATCCCTGTATTGAGACCAGACCCCTATAATGAGACCAGACCCCTGTAATGAGACCAGATTACTTTAATGAGATGAGATCCCCGTGATGAGAACAGATCCTTGTCATGATGAGACCAGATCCCTGTGATGAGAACAGATCCCTGTAATGAGACCAGGTCCCTGTGATGAGACCAGATTCCTGTAATGAGACCAGATCCCAGCAATAATGAGACCAGATCCCTGTAATGAGACCAGATCCCTGCGATGATAAGACCAGATTCCTGTAATGAGACCAGATTCCTGTAATGAGGACCAGGTCCCTGTGATGAGAACAGATCCCTGTAATGAGACCAGGTCCCTGTGATGAAACCATATCCCTGCGATGATGAGACCAGATACCTTTAATGAGACCAGATCCCTGCGATGATTAGACTAGATTCCTGTAATGAGACCAGACCACTGTGATGATGAGACCAGATTCTTGGAATGAGACCAGATCCCTGCGATGATGAGACCAGATCCCTGTAATGAGACCAGATCCCTGCGATGATGAGACCAGATCCCTGTAATGATACCAGATCCCTGTGATGAGACCAGATTCCTGTAATGAGACCAGGTCCCTGTAATGAGACCAGATCCCTGTGATTATGTGTTAAGAATATGTTTAAAAACCGTAAAAAAGTAGCGAGGCACTGCAGCGAAACAAGACAAAGGCTCAACTGTGGTCTTTCTGTTACCTTCACAGCCTCTGGTCTCTGAACCCTAGTAAAAAAAACACTGGTATTGTGCTATTTTTGGCTTGTTATTAGCAGCTAACACGCTAACAACAACAAAACAAAAAGTCTGGTTTTCTCTGCATGGAACAGGAACTTTATTCTGGCACTGCAGGAACTTGTAACATCACACAGGTTGTATTGTTGGGCTCCTGTCGGTTAACAGAGAATGTAAATCTATACAAGCTGGGCTGCTGTTTATGCTCACTCCCACGACAGACACACTCCATAACCCATAAGGCCACACCATTACCCATAAGGCTACCTTCTTAAAGGGGCCAGGCTGGCTAACAACATTTCTTCACTGTGAAAGAACGCACACAACATCCTGTGGTTTTTCCGTGATTTTTAAATTTTTTTTTAATTATATTATATATTTTTGAAAAATCCATGAATAACTAAAACCGTGAAACCAAAACCGCAAATTGGCGAGGGATCACTGTAGTTTCATAGCCCTTCCCAGTTTGATATGTGCAGCAACAACCACTTCTCTAAGACCACCGCTGAGGTCTTTCCCTCTCGGTATCGTGTTACCAGACACCAAAATGCTCCGGACCAGTAGGACACCAGAGTCGTCTGCAGACCTGCTGGTAATCGGTGGATCCAGGTCTGTCGGCAGCAGCGCCAGCTACCAGGGGCTACTTGTTGTTGTGCTTATTTTTCAGTTTCGGCTTCTTGTTTTTAATGTTTGATGAATAAATGATGGAACAGATGCACAATCAGATGAATTTTCATTGTCTTTTCAGAACTCCAGTATCATATATGTACCTATGCTCATTCGCACCAACAAAACATCTGGAAACACTCACACACACACACACCTCTGAACCGAATGGCCCTCGGCCATCAGCAGAGTTTTCACAGTGAGCTAACCTTGATCAATAACCTGCTACAGACCTCAGCAGAATCCACTCTTCTCCCTGCTGCTGGATTTCAATATCCCGCCTGTTTGAGCGCCGTAGCCACGGGCCAAGTATCTGCACGGATGTGTGTGTGCGCTGTGTGTGTGTTTCGGCGCGTCGGTTCGTGTGTGTCTGAGCGGAGCCTCAGGCCCCGTTGTGAACGGTGCTAACCGGCCCTCTGAACTCTTCGCTGTGAAGAGAAAGAGAAAGCCACCGGGCATGTGCAGAGGACGGCATGCCATTTACCTGGGCTATGGATGGTTTTTAAAACCGGCAAGAGGGACTTCCACGCACGCCGGCGTGCACGCACACATACGCTGAGATGCTCCTGCCTCTTGCCTGAAACGCAAAAGCACACCTTTGCTCCCTCGCCTCAAACACAAACACACTTCAAAAGTTTTTCCTTTCTTTTTTTTTTTTCTTTATATTTTTATTTTATTATTTTTGGAAGCGATGCAGCCATTACTGCCCTGCATTTATAGAGCCGAACCGCTCTGTTCATGCGCCCTTTTCCTGCATCCTGCCTCTGCAGAAAGCTCCGGAGAGCTCGCTCGTTTGCATCCAGCGCCGCGACTCTCCGAGGAGCTTGTCTCACAGCTCTCTTAATGTGGTGTGAGGTTAGGGTTGGGCACCGAAAAACGATTCCAAGTAGGAATCGGTTCCTAACATCCAGTTCTGGAATCGTTTAGAACAGTGGTGCGCAAACTGTGGTACGTGTACCACTGGTGGTATGCGAGCGCTCTCTGGTGGTACGCGGGGGAACATCAGGACTTCCACATTTTCACTATTTTTTTCTTTTTTAATTAAATCGGAAACATACAATGCATTATAAATACGTTTCAAACAAAATTTAGGTAACAATAAATAACTACAATAAGCAATAAACATCTTTCCTGTGAATTTAAAGCTAATTGAGAAGCATATGTGGCTATATTTTAAATTTGGTCATCATGGTGGTACTCAGAGAGCTGAACAGTTTCTCAGGTGGTACGCAGGATTAAAAGTTTGAGAACCACTGGTTTAGAAGATTTTTGAATTTTGATTCCTTTTTTCTGTTCCTAAATGTCCGGGCTAATTTTATTCATTTATTTTTATTTTTTGATTGACTACACTAGTTTGTTGATGTTACTCCGCCCGGGTATTCAACTCCGTGCTAGTGGCGACGTCACGTCAGTCGCTGACGGGACTTTACTCACCACAACATGGATCCCAAGAGACGCTGCTCTCGAGTTTGGCTGCATTTCAGTCCGGGAAATGACGGCTACCTGGCACAGTGCAACATCTGCCAGAAGCGTGTTACTGTCAAAGGAGGGTGCACGACTAATATGGCAAAACACCTTTGCCTGCATGGTATCACAAAAATAAACGAGTGTACCGTATTTAATTCATTGCGTTGCTCCCGTCGCTTCTGCAACTGCAACAGAGTCCATCTTCATCCAGAAACTCTTGCCTTCTCATATACAGCGGTACCTCTATGTACGAACGTCTCTACATACGAAGTTTTCAGGTTACGAAATGCATCAACGGGAAAATATTGCCTCTAGTTACGAAAGAAATTTCAGGATACGAAAGGCAAAAATACAGTACGTGCTGCTACTCGCAGCTCCCAGAGTTTACTGAATGCAAACATACTTGTAGCTGCTCTGCCATTGGCTATCGCTTAGCATCTACCTGGCATCCCATTGGCTAGGAGGGCCCCTTGTCTGTATGAGCATAACCCAGCAACTCAGGTAAACAAACAATTTTTACCTCCGCCAACGAGGTTATTTTGTCCGCATTTATCTGTCTGTTTCTAAAAGAGCAGATATGGTCATCTTATGGTCATTATCGCGGTATTCTTAATTGCTGTACAAATGTCCAAAAAACACATACATTTAAATAACTTCACAAAATCTTGTGATTTTCTTGTCATACTAAAACATCAAAAGCCAAAATCTTATCAAAATGAAACATTCACATTAAAAGGGCAAAAAACTGGCACAGAAAGAGATTTTATTATAAATTAACAAAATAAATAACAGGAACAAAGCTTATTTGTCTGGTGCAAATTTAAATAAACACTTTAACAACCATAGTAGGTCAAAATATGCAAACAATTATCAGGAACAAAAATTATAGTGAAGTTCAAATGAAATAAACTTTGGACTTTAAGCTGAACCTTAAATACGTATAAATGTGCAAATAAAGAAACAGTTGTATAGGAGCCAAATATGTTGTTTTAAATTGTAGTTCACTCTGTGTGTCTGTGGGCGTCGCTGTGTTGTTATCTGAGGGTCAGGTATAAAGATAGCTACCTGTTATTGGTTAGGTGTTGGACCTGGAAGGGTAAAAGGTTTTTGACCGCTGTGGCGCTAACTGCCGGCGTTATGGTTGTCGGATCAGTTATTGGAATAAATTAATATTTTAACTGCATCAGAAGAACATCATTCCAGTCATTTTTTCGATCAACACGCAACAGTTACATTATGAAATGTGAGTTAGCGAAGCACGTCGACCAGGTTACTCTTGGTCAAACATCTCAGTAGCTGGAAGCATTAGCGTTAGCTCCTTCAAATTGCTTCTACAAATTACAATAAAATGTAAACAAGTGCTCTGCAGACACGGTAATTGTCCTCCACCAGTTGTCCCTCTGCATTCTTAAAAAATAAAAAAAATATGCCCAGACCTTGGACTTCATCATTTTAGTGGCTTGGTAAATGTCCTGCGTGCTATCACAACTTTCCGCCATGCTCATGTTACAATGCCGATGTTACAAGCTACATATTCACACGAGACTCAGTCGTGAGTCGCTCACAGACTTGAATGAGGCTGATATTACATATCCCAGTAATCGACTGCGATAATGAGATGAAGTCAAACATAAACGGTAATCGTTATCGCGTAAAATTTTACCGCGCTTTACCGTAATACCGGTAACTGTTCCATCCCTAGTCCAGGATGTGAAAGCCAACGTCATCACTTCTGGAGGCAGCACCTAGTGGCCAGCCCAGGAACTGCAACATAAACCCACTTGGTGCTGTCGCTGCTTGGTTATTACACAACCACGTACCGCATCTCCCAGTATCTCCCAGTGTCTCCCAGTATCCATCAGCTTCATACATGAAGTAAAAAATAAAAATGAAACATCTGAACCTGCACGTGTGGGCTCATTTGTTCATTTGTTTTACTGTACTTGACTCTGTGTGTGTGTGCTGGTGGTTGAATACAGCTGACCCAGATGTGTTAAAGTGGGTCATGGGAACACCACCGCCCACACACTGGGGGTTATGGGAAGGCAGACACATTGTAGTTAGTGTGTGTTTGCAGGCGGGGTTAGGACACTGGGGCAGCGCCCTGATTACACTCAGATTAGTTTGGGGAATTCTTCGCTCCTCCTCCGGTCGTTTTAACCCCACACCACCCCGCCAACGTCTGCTGAAACCAATCCTGTTGTTAAATGATTACTGAACCCTTTTTTTTTTTTTTTTTACCTGTCATCTGGTCTTTGTTTTCCTCAATGCTGATTTCAGATTTTCACATCTTCATTTGCAGAAAATAACTGGTTAAATCCAAAATCATTCTTTAAAAGTTTGTCTCCCAGTTTTAAAGGCACCTGATGTAGTTGCGTCTCTCCGCACCAAACGGGGGCCGCAAATGGCGGGAAAGTTCCTCGGGCATAAGGTACAGCGCAAGGTTATTATCGTTAACGAAAACGAACGAAATAGCGAAAACTAGAATTGAAAAAACGTTTTTGTTAACTGAGGGTTAGGGTTTTTTTTAAAAAAATGATAACTAACTGAAACTGTATTATGTGTTTATAAAATGAACTAAAATTAACTATAATAATGTCAAGAACGTCCTTTGTTTTCGTGTTTGTAATTTTTTTCTCATAAAAGTTTGAAATCTATTAACTTCGCTCCACTGTACAACAACAACAACCGCCAAAAAAAAAAAAAAAAGTGATCAGCAGTGATGGCTGCGGCAAAAGTTGGGAGAAGGCAGCACAGTTCTATTTGGGATTTCTTTGACTATGACTGTGTTAACGATAAAAATAAGAGCCTTGTTGTAGAAGCAGGTGATACAATGTGTGGAATACTTCTCAAGTGGAAAAAACCCACAAATCTGAAAGTCCATTTGAAAAGCTCACATAAGAAGGCTAACCAAGACTACCTGGATAGGCTAGCCTAAGCTAGCTCCCTGGAAAGAGAAGCTGCAGCTGCAGGCCAGTCAGCGTTGGGAAGGAACGGGAGAAAACAGCAACTATAATGGACTGTTTCCATGGAGACCAGATAGCTGCTGGTCAGTAAATATGCAGTAGCACCACAAGCGGGAAGATGCATTGATAAATATGTTTATTGAGACCAGAATGTAAACACGACTATGTGATTCGATAGCCTTCAAAAAGTTCAGTGCTTCACTCCAACCAAAATTACAACCCTAATTTACAAAATAAAACTAAAACTAACACTGAAACTAATAAAAACTGAACTAAAACTAAGTATTTCAAAACAAAAACGAATAAAAACTAGCAAATTGCTCTAAAAACGAATTAAAACTAACTGAATTTGAAAAAACTAAACTAAAAACTAAATAAAAACTAAAACTAATGGAAAATCCAAAACTATTATAACCCTGGTACAACGGCGTTCAAACGCAGTTCAAAGTTTCAACTGGAATAACCTCTGAAGGTTGGAGAAAAAGACCTACTGGCATCAGCAAAGTCAAGACGCAGCTGTTTAGTGTTTATGACAGTACAATACTTTCACATTAAATAAGCACAAACAACTTTCCTTCACGTCCGGCCAAAACAACCCTGGACTCCCGTGACGGTCGGATCTTCCGACAGCTGCGCATCATCGTTTATGCTTCGAGCCGACAGCGCGTCGAGCGACCCTGACGTACACTCCTCTGACGGTGATCAGTGCTGTCATTGGTCAGCAGCAGTTACGCTTCCATGACCAGCAGCCTGAAGCGGACCGTTGAAAAGAACAGCTACGTGTTGTTGACCCAGTTGGACGTTTTTTTTGGTTGGTTTTTTAAATATATTCTGTAACGTACCCCTTAATGCCCGAGCGTCTTCTTTTCAGCTACCTGGTTTGCGGCGACCTCCTCCCTGGGAAACGCTGCCAGGGCGATGCTCTTAATATGATTGACATGCAAGTCGAAAATGCTCCCAGCAGAACGTCCTCTTCTTCATTTGAAGACGTCTGGGGAGACTGAACCCCACACTGATTTAAATCGCTTCTAGTGGAACAAAGTGGTGCGACAAGGCTTGACGGACCATCCTCACAATAGTTTTAGCTGTTGCAGCAGATGCATGTGTTTAAATTGGTGTCACGTTGTTGTTTTAATATATGTAAAGTATTTTGATTTAAGTCTTGTATTGTGAGTAAAGACAAGTTTTTTTTTCCTTTTAGGAATAATGGTTCACTTCAATTGAATTTTATTTGTAAAGGATCTGTTACAATGTCAATTGTCTCCAGGCGCTTTACAGAGACCCAGATCATGACCCCCGAGCAAATATCATTAACTAATATTTAGGCCTGGGTAAGTTAACGCGCTATTATTGCGTTAACTAATTAATTTATTAACGCCGACATTTATTTTATCGCGCGTTAACGCATGTTGCTCACATGCTTTTGTTTTGAAAAGTCTGTTTCTGGCTGCTGCGGAACCAGAAGAGAATTTGCAGGTAAACATGCAGAAAAGCTAAAACAGACATGGAGAACCGTAAAAATCTGTGAACTTTACAGTTCAGGTAGCAATATTAACAATTCTGTCTAAAAAAGAAAATTCTAGACTGCAACAAAACTTTTACATCATTCCTCCATGTTCCATCAGATCTGCTCCATGTGTTCACTGTCCTGCTGTTCTCTTACTGGTTACTGCAGTGCGGCTCCATCTAGTGGCACAGATGTGTAACAACAATAGAAAGTCCAGTCCTCGATTATAAAGCAAATTGAGTTCTGTGGCCTGTTTTTTCATTTTTTATTTTTGATCCAAGTCTAAAATTGAAATATAAAAAAAATAAGGCATTTTTTTGTTATTTTGTGTTAGATTAAGAAACGAAAAATGTAATCAAATAATTTTTTTTTACATTTTTGATTGACAATTGAAAATGGAAAGAATGATTGATACACGGATTGGTAAAGTTACTGAACTTTAACTTGGACATTTTCATTTTAAAGTTCTCCCAGATGGAGGATTCAACAGAAACAAGGTTATTTGTAACAACTGACCAAGTTGTAACTCCCCGTTAAAAGTTTCTGCTGTTACCTCAGAAATTACCTGTTTTAATGTTCTGATTGTGCTGAGACACAATCATTTTGTTGGATTTTGTTTGTAGACTTTTTTTTTTTTCAATAAGCTTTATTTTATTTGACATTTTTTAAGATGAGATTAACACTAAATATGTGTTACTGACAAGTGCTGATGTTAAAAGTGTTAAAACAACAAATGACACTTTAGTTCATATGGCAGCAGAACATTTTTATAAAAGGTGCATTTTACACTACTTTTGAATTCATGATTTGATTTTGCGTATACAATGCGATTAATCGTGATTAATCAGCTAAATAATGTAATTAATCGCGATTAAAAATTTGAAACGTTGCTCCAGCCCTAGTAATTTCACTTGATGTTCAAAACTAAAAATATATATTTTTTTTCATACCAGGGTGTAAATATATTTATTTCTGCTTTAAAGTTAGACATTTTAACTTGTAGGTCTAAACTACCTCCTGGTTGGATTCAGCCCAGCACTGGGAGGGATGGTTGTTGCAGTATCATGTGACCTGTAGATGTGAAATATTCCTGTTCTGAGTTACAAAAAAATAAAAATAAATAAATAAAACCACCTCATGCAAACGAAAACCCTCTTAGTGAATTATTGCAGCTTTGACCGTCAGCCATGAGGATGCTGTGTATTGTTGTTTGTGATTTCATTTCTAATCCTGCAACTATCTGGTTGTGATCGCCCCTCTGTTTGTCTCTTCCCGGTGTTTTCCCCGTCGCGTCCCCAGAGTGACTGGAAATGGGGCATGCAGTGGGCTGGGAGGAAGGAAGGCAGCCAGGAAGCCATGCTGACTGGAGGAGTGCCAACAGCTCTCAACCAGGTAGGGACCCCCGCCAACTCCCCTCCCCTCCCCTCTGTCTGTCTGAATCAGTGGCCGTCACGCTCGCTGACATTCAAAGTTTGTTTCCTGCATTAAAGATTCTCTGTTTTGCTTCCGTTACTTGATCCGTCGCTTCCTCTGGCGCCGAACGTGGCGCAGGGACGACGCGGATGTGTTGCCTTATTAACCTCTTGCCTAAGTGCGTCAGTCAACGTGTCGATTCATGCTTTAGTCTCACCGAACTTTTCCTTTTCCAAGCCAATAATCCCACACCAACATCCCCTCCCCCTCCTCCAGGTTCAGTCGTATCAGGACTTCGGTTTTGTTGCGGCTCCCCCACGACCACTAGGGGCAAAGTTAGCGAGAGTAGTGGTACAGTTGGCTCTTAAGAACTTCAGCTGCAGCTGTCTTGCTGAAAACTGCCAGTATACCATCTCCCTCTGCAACTCTGGCCTTCAGCAGGAAGCCCCGCCCCCCTGATGAGCAGGTCCTGCTCAAGGTTTCTTCCTCTTAAAGGGGAGTTTTTTCTGGCCACTGTTTGGCTTAACAGGTTTTCTCCCACTAGGGGAGTTTTTACTTGCCATTGTTTTTATTATTTACAGTGAAAAGAGACAGGAAGGTGGTGCAGAGAAAATGAGGAGGAACAAAGGGTTGGGTTACCATCAAAAGTAGCAGTCTTATGTCAGAAAGTTACAATTTTGTGACATGGCAAAATCATAACATGACAATTTTTTCCCTGAATTTGAATAAAGCAAAATTCAAGGAATAAAGAATTGTGTCTTTATGTTAAAAATGTTGCAATATTATAAAATTGGAAATTTGTGATTTTAGGATTTAAAGTTGTGATTTTATGTCAATATTGTCGATAGATTATGTTAATATTTTATGACAAAAAGTTGCAAAATTAAATTTAAAAGTTACAACTGTCCAAGAGTCGCACTTCTACATAATTGCCAGAATAAACTGGAGACTTTTGTCAAAAAGTTGCAGTTTTGTCAAAAAGTCAGGATTTGATCTAAAAATTTCATGATTTTGTGAAAAATTTTTGATCTTGCAAAAACAATTTGATTTTAGAACATACATTTGTAATTTTATGTCAAAAAGTTGCAATTTTGTGAGAATCGTGATTTTGTAACATGAAAAAATCATAACATGAGAATTTTTTTCTTGAAGTTTAATAAGCAAAATTCAAGGAATAAAGAATTCTGTCTTTATGTTAAAAATTTTGCAATATTGTGAAACTGGCAATTTCTAGGATTTAAAGATGTAATTTTATGTCAATATTGTTGATAGATTATGACAATATTCTATGACAAAAAGTTGCCCGGACGACGCCTGGCATGGACGCTTCTCGCTGCTGCTCTGGGGGACTTGTCCCTGCGGCGTTGGATGCTGGACGCTGGACGCTGGACGCTGGACGCTCCAGTTTGTGCTCGGTGTGTAGTGATTTTGCGGTCGGGTGTCGACGTGCTGTTTGCAAGTGTGGACCAGTCCTCTTACAGCTGGTGGAGACGTGCCGCCGCGGACATGGACGGTGTCGCTGGGGGCCGGTTCGGGGAAGCTAATCCTGAACTGCTACCCGCGGCAATTACCTCCACTAGATTCCGGGCTGCAGCGTCAACTGAACCGGGACGGGAGCCCCCGACGTGGCAGCGGCATGCTGCCCCTATCCAGCATTCTGCACGCCGGGGTGAGTCAGCTGACCTGGCAGGGTCCATCTGAAGACCTGGTGGATCCGGCACCGCCAGGGGTGACGCCAACAACCGGCGTCGGCTCCATCGCTCGCCGGACTGAGGGAGCTCGGTCTTCCCAGAAGAGACAGTTCGGTTCATCAGAGTTTGGTTCATCGGTGTTTCCTCCTCTGACTTGGAGATATCTAGGTCAGACTGCAGCGTCTGGTGCACTTTAAACTTGAATTTCCCCCTTGGGGGATCAATAAAGTATATTTAAATTGAATTTGAACTTAAAAAGTGTCAACTGTCCAAGAGTTGCACTTCTACATAATTGCCAGGATAAACTGGGGACTTTTGTCAAAAAGTTGCAGTTTTGTCATTTTTTTTAAACAAAAAGTCAGGATTTGATCTAAAAATTTCATGATTTTGTGAAATGTTTGATTTGATTTTAGAACATAAATTTGTAATTTTATGTCAAAAGGTTGTGATTTTGCAAAAGTTAGTATGTTACTCTAAAAGTCGCAATTTTAAATTAAAAGTCCCAATTTTGCAAAAAAATTGGTGCTTTAATGAGAAATTTTCAAATTCAAATATACTTTAATAATCCCCCGAAGGGGGAAATTCAGGTTTCAGTACACCAGTCTGGTGTACTGGAGGAGCTGTCGGCGTCCAGCGCTCCTTTTCATGCCCGGTCCCGTGGTCCGAGTGCTAACTCCAGTTAACGGCCATTCAAAACAGTTAACAGCTGTTAGAACCAGTATATCTCCATAATGATGACAAGTGAGATATCTCCAGGTCAGAGGAGGAAACACCGATGAACCAGAACCGTCTCCTCTGGGAAGACTGAGCTCCTTCAGTCTGGCGAGCGACGGAGCCGACCGTCCCAGAGCCCGGTTCATCATGCGGACCGGACCAGGCCGTTGTCATCTCCCCCAGCGGTGCTGGGCCCCACCAGGTCACCAGAAGGCCCCCGCCAGGTCAGCTGACCCATCCGGCGTGTAGACAGCTGGACGGGGGCAGCATGCCGCCGCCGCTGCTACGTCGGAGGCTCCCGTCCCGGCTCCATGACGCTGCAGCCCGGATCCAGTGGTGGTGGTGGTTGCCGCGGGTAGCAGTTCAGGACTACTTAGCTTTCCCGAACCGGCCTCCAGCGACACCGTCCATGTCCGCGGCGGCAGGTCTCCACCAGCCGCAAGAGGACCGATCCGCCCCCTGCAGACAGTATGTCGACATCCGACCGCAAATCACTACAAACCGGGCACAAACTGGAGCGTCCAGCGTCGCAGGGATAAGTCCCCAGAGCAGCAGCGAGTAGCCTCGATGCCAGGCGTCGTTCTAATTAAACCAATTAGTACTGTAGGTATTTTAAATTATGTTATATTACATATATTATATTATCTTATTATATTTATTTTATTTTATTTGGGGTACAGAGTGTCCTCTCAGTTGTGCCCACATGCTCTGTAGCAGGCTCCTCACTGCCAGAGGACAGTAGCTGTTCCTGGATCTGTGACAGACTGTGAACATCAGGTGTTTTAACTCAACCAGTGTCAGCCTGTTAAACAGAGCAGCTCAGGCCAAACCGCCCTCGGCTACACGCTCCAGTGTTTATGCCGCTCACCGCCTGCCAAGTGCATCCCCTCCACATGCAGGTCAGAAGCTATGAACTCAGACTGGGCTTTTGCCAGCGAACACGCAGTCTGCCAACCGCCACAAGCCCGTGGCCAGACAGAAGTGCCCTGGTTTCAGGAGCAGCCAAGTGGTGTCCAGTGAGGGATCCTCTGGCTGCGTGTTGGCCAAACAACGCCTCCGGGCAGGATGGACCAGCTCACCATGACGGCTGCGCGTATCAGAGCTGCAGACGGGGATTTGTACCGGTCAGGCCGGGCGATGAGAGATCACGTCCAGACATAGCAGGTTGTCACATTTCTCTGAGGTAACTGAGGGTTTCTAATGTGCTGTTATTGATGCTGTGATGGGGCTGTGCTGACGGGGAGGTTCACACTTTTAGCTTCATGTCTGCTGCCTTTTTTTCTTTTTGTTTTTTTGTCAGTCGTACCACAATGTTCATTTATCAGCATAGAATTTTTCTATGCTGTCATTCTTTATTTAACAAAAATTACACCGTAAAACCAAAAGTATCAATATGAGCAATATTAGATTCCAACATGACTGGGTCTAAGTTCACCTTTAGCAGCAGTAATTTGACCTTTTTTAACAGTCCAGTCTTCTTAGTTCAGTAGAAGCCTGGAATATAACTTCACCATCCAGATGGAGATTTATAGACTGGCAACTGTTTTTAATGTTTTGCTTTTGTGAATAAATGCTGAACTCTAAATAGTTTGTAAATGGTTTGATAAGTTTTTCCTGATGGATGTGCAGCAACAATCGCTTCTCTCAGACCATTGCTTATGTCTTTCCCTTTTGATATTGTGTTATCAGATACCTGAATGCTCTAGACCAGTGTACTACCAAAACATTTGCTTTTACATACATATACTACTGAGTAATCTGCTTTTACACACACACACACACACACACACACACACACCACACGCACACACATATATATATATATATATATATATATATATATATATATATATATATAATATATATATATATATATATATATATATATATATATATATATATATATATATATATATATATATATATATAAACCACTTTGATCAACATACAAGGCTAAAAGCTACATTTCAATATTAATGTAAAGGGTCAGTAAATGAGGTTTCACTTGTCATATTAAGTTAAGATGACAGTAGAATTAACACTCAATTGGTTTGTTTTATTATTGTAATAAATATTTTACAGTAATTAACAAAATATTAAAAAATCGAGGATTTAAAACATATTTTGTTTATTTTCATGACCTCGCACAGCCCACCTGCAGTGCCCCAACGGCGCACCAGGGAGCAGCGGCCCACACTTTGAAATTACTGTGTATATATACAGTAATCCCTTAATTTCCGCAGTTAATGGGGACCGGCGCCCCCCTGAGAAAATCAAAATCAGCGAACTGGAGCTGGAGCCCCCCGAGCCTAAATAATGTGTTTAAAATATGTTTAAAAACCGCAAAAAAGTAGCGAGACACTGCAGCGAAACAAGACAAAGGCTCAACTGTGGTCTTTCTGTTACCTTCACAGTCTCTGGTCTCTGAACCGTAGTAAACAAACCGCTGGTATTCTGCTATTTTTGGCTCGTAATTAGCGGCTAACACGCTAACAACAACAAAAGAAAAAGTCTGGTTTTCTCTGCATGGAACGAGCACTTTATTCTGGCACTGCAGGAACTTGTAACATCACACAGGTTGTATTGTTGGGCTCCTGTCGGTTAACAGAGAATGTAAATCTATACACGCTGGGCTGCTGTTGATGCTCACTATACTTTTCATCTAACCCCGTTTTCATTCTGCCGTCCCACGACACACACACTACATTACCCATAAGGCCACACCATTACCCATAAGGCCACCTTCTTAAAGGGGCCAGGCTGGCTCACAACATTTCTTCACTGTGAGAGAACGCGCACAACATCCTGTGAATCTTTCGCAATTTTTTCTTGATTTTTTATGATATTATATATTTCTGAAAAACCTGCGAATAACTAAAACCGTAGATCTTAAAGCGCGAATTGGCGAGGGATCACTGTATATATAGGGGGGTTTGGAACGGATTAGAGCATTTACATGGAGAGACAAAACAAGTAGAGACAAAACGTCTCTACTTACGAAATTTTCAGGTAGATGATGTTTTAGTAGTATATAGAGTGGAGGAAATAAGTATATGATCCCCCGCTGATTTTGGCAGTTGTCATACTAAGAAATAAAGGAAGGTGAAACTAAAATTGAGCTCTTTGGCCTCAACTCAACTCGACGTGTTTGGAGGAAGAGAAATGCTGAACATGACCCCAAAAACACCATCCCTACTGTCAAGCATGGCGGTGGAAGCCTTATGCTTTGGGGGTGTTTCTCTTCTAAGGGGACAGGTCGAGTTCACCGCATCGATGGGAAGATGAACGGGGTCATGTACCGCAGAATCTTGGGTGACAACCTCCTTGCCTCCACAAGGACATTGTAAATGGGTGGTGGATGGGTCCACCAGCATGACAACGACCCAAAACATACAGCCGAAGAAACAAAGGAGTGGCTCCATAAGAAGCACATCAAGGTCATGGAATGGCCTAGCCAGTCTCCTGACCTTAATCCTATTAAAAATCTATGGAGAGAGCTGAAGCTGAGAATTTTCAAGCACAAGCCTCAAAACCTTCAGGATTTGGAGATGATCTGCAGAGAGGAGTGGACGAGAATTACTCCTGATGTGTGCAAACCTAGTAAGCAACTACAAGAAACATCTGACAGCTGTGCTTGCCATCAAGGGTTTTGCCCATTAAATCTCCTCCAGGTAAAATGTCACAGGTCTGTTATTGACACACCAGCATTCGGAGAGGAGACCATCTCCACCATCTTTGAAACCAGTGTAGAAACCCTGACTCACCCCGACGGCTCAGAGCCATCAGAGCCAGGTCCACTTACAGGCCGTGAGAGGATAAACACTCATTCTTGGCCAAAACCAACCTCGGCCGCTCTGTGGCCAACGGCATCCACAGCCCAGTCCCTCTCAGCGGGGAATCCCAGCGCTTGGCTCTCCATCTCACTGGGAAAATCCCATCAGAGAGCGAGAGACGGGCGAGAGACAGGGAGGGGAGGAGATGTGGAAGCTGGACAATCAAATATTAAAATGTTTAACACTTCATTTTCAGTCCCTGCCGACTCCATCCGGCGCCAGTGTTAATTGCCGCTGCGCTACCTGCCACCAGTGGTCCTCCATGAAATGACTTCTGAATCGAAGCATATGGACGAGGAGCCGCGACGGGAGCCCAGAACGACTTGAGGAAGGGTCCCATTAAATAAGAGTCGGCTAATTACTTTGTCCTCCCTTTTGTCCTGTGTTATCCGGGCCGGCGCTGCCGTTCATATATCTTACTGTAATGAGTAAAGCCAGGGCCTGGCACCTGCGCTCGGTAATTAAACATATAAATTCTCCCCTCACGGAAATATGTGTACTCACCACGATTGATTTATAAGGCTCTCTAAATTGCACTGTTGAGCTTATTTTCACTGGCTGTTTTTCTTTTTTTTTTTTTTTTCAGAGGGAGCGGAGTCGTTCATCAGTTCAATGGTGCAAAGCTCGAATCTTTCTAAAAACACTCGTCTTCTCATTGTCAGGGTCCATTCTTCCTGCTGCTGAAGATGGCAGACTTTTCTGGAATAAAAAAAAATTAGCTGTTGCACCTTCCCAGCCAAGAAATGAAAAGCAATGAAAAACATTCTTGTAAATGCTCGACGAGATCAAGGAGGGACCCAAACTAAACAGTTCTGTGACTTATTTATGACGTTCCTTCAGCTTTAAACTCACTCTGTGATGCAGGGGGGGTTTAAAGGAATGGAAGCATCAGTATTTAACTGATCGTTTTAGGATTTTATTTTGTTTTCTTTCCTGTGAATATGCAGCTCCATTTGATGAGTTCCACACTCAGCTTTGTGCACACGTTACCCCCCCCACACGCACACTTTTGTTTTAAATATAGAGAAAATTATAGGCATCTTCAACTATAACAGACCTCTTTGCATTTATCTTTTATATGTTTTTTTTTCTGCAGATATTTCATAAAGTAAAAGCTTTTCTTGATCTTAAAAAAACAGGGTGTTCAGTGGTGTGTACAGATATTATGAGGGCTTCAGCTTTTCACCCCCACTTCAATAAACTTGTAACTTCAAAGGTGGAGCGCCTGACTCATCGACCAGTCTGGACTAAAACTGCTCTGAACTAAGTGGTCTTCTCTGAACTTCTAGAAGACTAGAGCTCATTTACTGTGGGAGGGTTTCCATTAGTAGAGGTTAAAACCCAGGAGGTAGAGCTGGGCGATACTGGGAATTTTGGTATCGATCCGATACCAAGTAAACACAGGGCCAGTATCGCCGATACCGATACCAATACCGATACCGATACCGATACTTTTTCATATTAAGCTTGATCTATCATGAAACTGCTGATCTTTTGGTGTTTTTGTGATTTTTGTCTTTGGATTTTTTTTGTTAGTTTGTTTTGATAGAATTTCAGCAAACTTTATAGGTGACTTCAAAATACTTTATCACCATTAACATTTTTGTGTAAATAATCCTTGGAGTTGAAATTCTTCTGTTCATAATGTGTGTTTTTTTTTCCTAGTCCACCTCTTATGATATTATATATTTCAACACTTGTGTAATTTTGTTTGCACTGTGTGAACTTTCTTGTTGCTTTAACTCGACAGATTTCTCCATTGTGGGAATAAATAAAGGATTATCTAATGGTATTTTATTTAGATAACACCTTTCAATGGGATACATGACATGTACTGGGTTATTTCAAGGTCTTAATTATATTTTTTGAGTTGGCTCCAGTAACATATGACTTAAGTAACATGAATTCGCACTTCACATCAGTCAGTGCTTGTGGGAGAGAAAAATAAAGCTTGAAGATCGATCTTTTTACACGAGTATCATTCGATACCAAAACCAAAGTTGGTATTGATATTATTGATATTTGGATCGATCCGCCCACCTCCACCAGGAGGCTGGATATCCTAGATTCTTTCATTCACTGTGTCGGACCCGGTAGGATCCACTGACTCAGCTAACGAACACGCCATACCACCTGGTGGCAGTAGCGCACCACTTCTGCCGTTTGCCAGTCATGAATAAGTAAAAGAGGAAAATGAAAAAGAGAGAAAAAACAAACTGACCGTTTCATGTTCGTTGACTACTATTGTGCGATAATTTGTGCGGATTTATGACAACGTAGCAGCGAAAGGCAGGACACTCCTGTACGGAGTCGTCAGAATAATTTGCGCTTTTTTTCAAAAATATCATTCCACCTCAGATGAACTGAGATCATTTGAACTGGGCGTTGATTTTAGTTCGCTGCCAACAAACTCCGAACCAATCCACATCTGAGTTTTGGATTTACTTCTGTCAACATGATCGTTCGTTGATCTATATCAGTGGTTCTCAACTGGTTGGCTTCAGGACCCACCATCACCCTTAACGACGAGCCGTGACCCAAATCAAGGAAAACTTCTCAAATTTATTGAATGAAAAGATCGTGCAGTTTGAATTGGAGATAGTAGAATAGAATACCACAGAGTGCCAACACAAAAAAATAAGTTTATTGGTGAACCAAAATGGCAAAAACCAAAATGACTTCAAGTGGGAAATATTCCCTTTAATGCTTAATTAGCTGCATTTTAATTAAATCCAAAACACTTCACTTCAGTAACTTCAGCCTTTTTTAACAGACTCAACATGCACAAACATGAATTAAAAAAGTGCAACCACTGAGCAGTAGTTTCCAAAAGAACCTTAAATATGTAGCATTTGCTGAGTACCCACTTCCTAAATATATAACAATTTCCTTTTAAAACTATCTAGTCACTTACTTAAGCATTAATCATAAAGCTGACATAACAATCAGAACATTTCAGTAACCAGCCATTTTTAAGACTCAACAGTGCTTTTATGCACAAACATGAAATAAAACAGTGCAACCACTAAGCAGTAGTTTCAAAAGAACTCAAAATATATAGTTTTAGCTGAATAACCACTCACTGACCTTTGTCTTCAAGATAAGAAAATCCATATCTCATATATTCTTCATTGTATCTGTGTTTCACCTGCTCAACATATGTAAACAAACGTTGCAGGTCTTTTTCTATGGCGTGTAAACTGGCGGGTGTCAACTCACATTACAGGGCATTATCGCCATCGACTGTTGAGGAGTATGAATGACACCTTTTTTTTTTTTTTTTTTTTAGCATTTCCTTCCCCAGGCAAAGGCCCACGACCCACTGAAAACGGGTCTGTGACCCACTTTAGGGGTCGCAACCCACCAGTTGAGAACCACTGATCTATATAATCATGTCACTTATTTAACATTCTTGTAAAGACGCTTCCTGGGCTCCGTGTCGCTTAATGGGAAAAACAAAAAAAGAAGCAAGAGAGAGAGAGAGAGATTTTATATCTCAATTTGACCTCCTGGATAAACAAAAGAAAAATAAAAAAGAAGAGCTGCTACATGCAGAGTCTGAGAAAGAGCATAATAAACCCTATAAGCCTCAATCTTTTCCACGGCTGATGGAGCTCCCTAATAGCTGCCTGAAGAGCGTTTCCCAGCTGGGAGTCTCAGTTTTAATGTGCTGCGTCAAAATTAACTGGATATACTTTACATTTAGAAAAGGAGTCCGCTGCTTTAAAGCTGCCTACCTTTTAACCCCCGTCACTCCTCCTCCCCCTCCTCCCTTCAGCTTCCTCATTATTTATTTCCTAACGTGACATTTCTCCCTCTTTTTTTCCTGTCGAGTTCAATTTCTCTCACTCCATCTTGTTTTTATCTTTTATATACATATACGTTTTTTGTTGTTTAGGCCAAAGCCCAGAGCCTTTGTAGCATTCCTGACACTTTTGGTAATAAGTCATTGGAAAGTTAATGAAAACAGCGCTCAAGCATATCCAAGATGATTGTACTTTTTGTCATGCTAATAACGTGAAAGATGTCGGTCCAGCGGGTGATTTAATGCACATTACCGACAACTTCTGATAACGCGCGCGCCTGTTGGACCTGCTTGTTTCCCATCACGCTCTTCTTCTCCCAGACGAGCGTTTCGGCACGTCTATCTCGAAGGTCATCGGTCTGAAAAAAGAGTCACGTTTTTGTTGTTCTAAATTGCTTTAAGGGAATAAAGGAGGACATCTGCGCTGACTTGATGGAGTCTCTACTCACCAACCGTGCGCGTCGAGCCTCAGTGTCTCAGTCCGGCTTTGTGGCGGTTCAGTTCTGGTCCTCGGGTCTCTCAGGGATGGTTCCGTAAGCCTTCGGTTTTCCGGAGATTCTGGACAGTAGTTTTTGATGGCTGTATTCACTGGTCCATAAATCTCTCTGAGGACATCCCCCTTAGAGCTGAGCGATTTTATCGATTCTGCGATATACAGCGATCCCTTATTTTTCACGGTTAATGGGGACCAGCGCCCCCCCCCGCGAAGATCAAAATCCACGAATGGGAGCTGGAGCCCCCTGAGCCTAAATAATGTGTTTAAAATATGTTTCAAATCCGTAAAAAAGTAGCGAGGCACTGCAGCGAAACAAGACAAAGGCTCAACTGTGGTCTTCCTGTTACCTTCACAGCCTCTGGTCTCTGAACCGTAGTTAAGAAACCACTGGTATTGTGCTATTTTTGGCTCGTAATTAGCGGATAACATGCTAACAACAACAAAAGTTTTACACTTTTATTATTACTGGTTTTGCACACTGTTTTTGTCTGTTTTTGCACACTGTTTTTGTCTACTTACTTTTTATTTAGTGTCTTGTTTTGCACACTCTTTTCTAGTCTATTTATTGTTCTGTTTCTGCACACTGTTTTTTGTCTATTTATTGCCTATTTAATGTCTATTTAATGTCCTGTCTATCGTCTATTTAATGTCCTGTCTATTTATGTATATTTTTGTATCTGCTGCAACAAGCCAATTTCCCCTCGGGATTATTAAAGTATTTTCAATTCAATTCAAATTCAATTCAAAAGAAACAGTCCGGTTTTCTCTGCATGGAACGAGCACTTTATTCTGGCAATGCAGGAACTTGTAACATCACACAGGTTGTATTGTTGGGCTCCTGTCGGTTAACAAAGAATGTAAATCTATACATGCTAGACTGCTGTTTATGCTCACTCCACTTTTCATCTAACCCTGTTTTCGTACTACATTACCCATAAGGCCACCTTCTTAAAGGGGCCAGGCTGGCTCAAAACATTTCTTCATTGTGAGAGAACGCGCACAACATCCTGTGATGTTTCCGTGATTTTTTTCATGATTTTTTAATTATATTATATATTTCTGAAAAATCTGGAATAACTAAAACCGCGGAACTTAAAGCGCAAAGCGATCACTGTATATAGATATTTTATTTCCTCAGAAAATATCGAATTTTCCACCGCGGGTATCGATATTCTAAGCTTCTTTCAAAACCCTCTTGTCCCACCTTTAAAAGCTTGCTAGTAACAATTTGCTCTGTGTAAATATATTATTATCAACTATTTTTCTCAACAAATCTTTTATTCATTTTGTCCAGCATTTGCAAGCTGCCTGTCAGCCACATAATGTGTAATTGATGCTTTCAGTTCAGTTAATTCAAACAAAGTTATTGGAACACTCACAAGATGTCACCAAAATCACTTTGTCCCTTTAAAATCTTTCGGAAAATGATGTAAGTGTATTGTAAGATGAATATCCATATATATCGTATCGTGAGCCGAATATCGTGTATCGTATAGTGAGATTAGTGTATCGCTACAGCCCTAATCCCCCTCCATCTCTGAGCTACTGTCTCCAGTATCAGTATCTGGGTACCACACATGACCTCCAGACTATTTGGTCATGCACATCCTAAAACCAAACCTGCATCAAATGACTGGAACGACACTCAAACTCGATGCTTCTTTCTCTCTCTCTGCTTTTACAGCTCGTCTAAAGGCAGCTTTAGACATCTGTAAATGTTTCAACTACAATCTAACACGTATTTTTTCTTAAATCTCCAAAGACTAAAGATGAATGCACCCTGAGATGGAGAGATGTACGTATTTAAACCAGAAGGAGACCGAACAACTCTCAGGTGATATCGAACCCTTTCAGTAAACTCGCAATGTCGCAGATCTTTATGCTTCTGCGTTAAAGCAGCAGCGAACATCCATCTCAACGTGTAACCACGAATGTGAGAAGAAATGTGTGCATGAGATGGAATTGGTCCGCTCGGTGGGTTTGTCCGCCGTCGTTTTCATATTTCCAAACCACACTGCCCTCTAGTGGCTGATGGTGGATTTACAGAGCAACACAAACAGCAACACGAATACCACTGCTGAAAGGTTGGACGCTGAGAAGAACATGAAAAAAAACAGAACTAAATGATTTTTAAATCTCATAAATCCATATTTTATTCCCAGGAGATCATAAAGAACATCTCAGATCTTGAAGCTCATATATACTAGAGACGTATGACCTCATTCTGACTCTGATGGCAGCAACACATCTGGAAACAGCTGGAACAGGAGCAACAAAAGTCTGGAAAAAAACTGGAGCAAATTAGGAACAAACAGGAACATTTGACAGCTAATAAGGTTAATTAGCAGGACTTCGCAGGAGAAGAGTCCAGCTGCTGAACTGGTCTGACTGCAGTCCAGACCTTTGACCAGCAGAAAACATCTGGAGCATCAGAAAACCAAACTCCAGCAGTGAAGGTCCAGGACTGTTGAGCAGCTAGAATCCTGGATCAGACCAGAATGGGACAACATTCCTCTGCTGAAACTCCAGAAACTGGTCTCCTCACTTCCAGATGTTTCCAGACAGATGTTAGAAGAAGAGGAGATGATAGACCATGATGAACATCACCCTGATCCAGCTGTTTACAGATGTGTTGCTGCCATCAAAGTCAACATGAGCTGATATTTCCATGAAATGATCAAATGTCTCAGTTTAACATCATGAAGCGTTCTTGATGTTCTGCTGGGAATAAAAAATGGATTCATGAGATCTGAAAATCATTGGATTATGTTTTTATTTACATTATACTCAGCATCCAAACTCTTATGGAACTGGGACTGTGTTAATGTCAAAGAGGATGTAGCCTACCTGCGCGTACGTAGCCTACCTGCACGTACGTAGCCTACCTGCAGGTACGTAGCCTACCTGCGCGTACGTAGCCTACCTGCAGGTACGTAGCCTACCTGCGCGTACGAAGCCAACCTGCGCGTAAGTAGCCTACCTGCGCGTACGTAGCCTACCTGCGCGTATGTAGCCGACCTTCACGTACGTAGCCTACCTGCGCATACGTAGCCTACCTGTACGTACGTAGCCTACCTGCGCATACGTAGCCTACCTGCGCATACGTAGCCTACCTGCGCGCACATAGCCGACCTTCACGTACGTAGCCTACCTGCGCGTACGTAGCCTGCCTGCACGTACGTAGCCTACCTGCGCGTAAGTAGCCTGCCTGCGCGTATGTAGCCTACCTGCACTTACGTAGCCTACCTGTACGTACGTAGCCTACCTGCGCATACGTAACCTACCTGCGCATACGTAGCCTACCTGCGCGCACATAGCCGACCTTCACGTACGTAGCCTACCTGCGCGTACGTAGCCTACCTGCACGTACGTAGCCTACCTGCGCGTAAGTAGCCTACCTGCACGTACGTAGCCTACCTGCGCGTACGTAGCCGACCTTCACGTACGTAGCCTACCTGCGCGTACGTAGCCTACCTGCTGGTACGTAGCCTATCTGCGCGTATGTAGCCTACCTGCAGGTACGTAGCCTACCTGCGCGTACATAGCCTACCTGTACGTAGCCTACCTGGGCGTACGTAGCCTACCTGCATATAAATCAGGCTTTACTGCTTATGTGTGTCCTCTTGAATACCTTCAGGTGCGCTGGTCTGATTCTGTTCCTTTTCTTTGAGCCTGATTAAAGGTCTATCTGATGGGGGGGAGGGGAAGTTTCTGATACTAAAGCTGACATCTCTGTCATTATCCCGTGTCAGTCGAATCTTCTTTTTTTTTTGTCACAGAGGGTGCTTAGTGTAGTTTTATATGCTTTTGGGGCTCGGCCTTGCTGCAAATACATTTGTCTCTCCCTCTCACACATGCTGCATGTAAAGCCTCCTGTAATGAGAAAATCACAGATGGGGGGGGGTTATACAGAGAGACAGAAATACAGGGGGAAGTTTTGAGCATTTAAATAATATTGCGAAAAGATTAGGACTGCTGTACCTCTGGATGAAAGCATCGATTGTAAAACTTGTCTTACAGAAACTGTGACTGCGTCTATTTCAAGATCGCACCACGGCGAACTGACGGCGGAGACGTGAAGCGAAAATGACAAAACACCTCATGCTGCTTTCAAGTGTTGACAAAAGGATGTGGCTGCGAGAATCAATTAATCTTTTCCTTCCCGTCACTTTTCTGTCGTCTGCTCCATTCAAATCCCGGCTACGCATTGTTTTGAAGATGGAAAAATAAAGAAAATGGTGTCAGGGGCACGTCGGCGGCGCTCCGTCTTGGGCGGTTTGGGCTCCGTGTCCTTGCGGAGACTCATCACAGCAGATTTCTGTCACATGTGAGGAAGAAACAACAGAGGCCAGCGGAGGACTTGGTTTCTTTTGTGAACATCCGTAGAGCCTCAGATGTTTGTGTGTGCACTGGTGTGTGAACGTGGATGTGAGCTAAAGGGGGGGGGGGGGGGTGTTGAGACATCTGTTTGCCTGGAGGTGGGGGCACACTCTGATAGCACTGGAGCCCAAATGGCAGCGGGATTGGCAGTTTCTTCTGGAGTCCATGTTGGAGGGAGTGACTGCAGGCGAGGGGGGGGTGGGGTGGGGTGGGGGTGGGGGGCGCTCAGAGACAACAACAACACTTCACTTAGGACTAATTAGGAGAGTGGCAGGGTCAGAATCTGAGCAATATGGTGCCCATACGCCTCTGTGGTCGTTGCTCGACTGTCAGACACAGATGGCTACTGTTGGGTTATTCTGAAATAAAATAACAGTAATAAAAATAATACTGTCAAGGTTTCATCTCTAAATACTGGGACTGCATATCGATTAAAGGCTTTCGATATCGATACCTTATCTGCGATACCCATACCTGAACGATGCTTTTTATAAAACATTGCAACATACAGAAGTTACATCAGCAGTTAGTTGAATTACACTTATTTCTGATATGATATAATATATATATAATATAATATAATATAATATAATATAATATAATATAATATAATATAATATAGTCGTGGAACACTAGACCAGCTCTATACCCTCACTAGAGTCCTGGAGGGATCAGGGGAATTTGCCCAACCAGTCCACATGTGTTTTGTGGACTTGGAGAAGGCATTTGACCGTGTCCCTCGGGGGGTCCTGTGGGGGGTACTCCAGGAGTATGGGGTACTGGGCCCGTTTTTAGGGGCTGTCCAGTCCCTGTACAGATGGAGTGGGAGCTTGGTCCGCATTGCCGGTTGTAAGTCGGATTCGTTCTCAGTGAGAGTTGGACTCCACCAGGACTGATCTTTGTCACCGATTCTGTTCATAACGTTTATGGACAGAATTTCTAGGCGCAGTCAAGGAGCGGAAGGGTTCCGGTTCGGTGGTGTCGGGATCTCGTCTCTGCTGTTGGAGGATGACGTGGTCCTGTTGGCGCCATCGAGTGGGGATCTGCAGCTCTCGCTGGAGCGGTGCGCAGCCGAGTGTGAAGCGGCAGGGATGAGAATCAGCTCCTCCAAATCTGAGACCATGGTCCTCAGTCGGAAAAGGGTAGAAGGTCTCCTCCAGGTCGGGAGTGAGGTTCTGCCTCCAGTGGAGGAGTTCAAGTATCTCGGGATCTTGTTCACGAGTGATGGGAGAAAGGAACGAGAGATCGACAGACGGATTGGTGCAGCGTCTGCTGTGGTGGTGACTCTGTACCGGTCCGTTGTGGTGAAGAGAGAGCTTAGCCAAAAGGCAAGGCTCTCTGTTTACCGGTCGATCTTTGTTCCAACCCTCACCTATGGTCATGAACTGTGGGTAGTGACCGAAAGAATGAGATCGCGGATACAAGTGGCGGAAATTATTTATCTCCCCAGGGTGGCTGGACTCTCCCTTCGAGATAAGGTAAGAAGTTAAGTCATTCAGGAGAGACTCAGAGTAGAGCCGCTGCTCCTTCACATCGAGAAGAGCCAGTTGAGGTGGTTTGAGCATCTGGCTAGGATGCCCCCCAGACGCCTCCCTGGAGAGGTGTCTCGGGCATGTCCAACTGGGAGAAGACTGCGGGGAAGACCCAGGACCCGCTGGAGAGATTATATCTCTCAGCTGGCCTGGTGGAGGCGGCCGAGGGGAGGGAGGTCTGGGCCTCCCTGCTGAAGCTGCTACCCCCGCGACCCGATTCCGGAACCAAGCGGAAGTTAATGGATGGATGAATGGATGGATAATATAATATAATATAATATAATATAATATAATATAATATAATATAATATAATATAATATAATATAATATCTTATATACCCCAGCCTTTCACCCAAAGTGGGCTGGGATAGGCTCCAGCAGATCCCCGTGACCCTGCAGAGGATTAAACGGGTATAGATAATGGTTGGATGGATGGATAATAATGTCATATAATATAGTATCTTATAATATATTGTAATGTAATATAATATAATGTAATACCTTTTAATGTAATATAATATAGTCTAATCTTATAATATGATATAATATACCTTCAGTGTTGTTTTAATCACAGTCATTTATTTCTACAATCATCAAAATACAAAAAAGATCAAATTTTTCCATAAGAAAGCAACATTTTGTCTTAAAATTGTGAATTTACTTTAAAAGCGAAGCTATAATCGTATAATTACGACATTTTGAAAAATCACAACTTTTTAATTTGACATTGATGTGTTTCGTTGTAAAACGTTGACTTTCACAAAATCCCATTTAGTTGATATAAAATTATCACTTTACGTCATTTCGCTTAACTGCAACTTTCTGTCCTAAAATCAGGGATTTTGTTGTGGAAAGCATTTTTTTGGTCATAAAATCTTAAATTTTGCAAATTTGTGACTTCTTGGCATAAAATGGACAGCGTTTTGTTGCAAAATTGTAAATTTTGTGTGACTATAACCGAAGTTTTATTATCACATTTTCTCCCAAAATCATAAATCTCACAATTTTTTAAATATTTTTAAAACATAAAACTATTTTCTTGTTAAACGGTTGAGTGCTGATGTTGCTGTTAAGTATCGATGCTTAAATTTTAAAACTAATAGATTTGTTTGTCTTTGTTCTGATTTTTACAATGAAATGTCACAATTCCAATTTTTTGTCAGAACCTTGTGATTTTATTTGATTTTATTCTTTTAAAAACAAAAAATTGTGATTTCAGTACAAAAAGTTGCAATTATATAAAATTTGTAGTTTTATGACAAAGTTGTCATTTTAGGTCAAAGAGTTGAGATTTTGTAAAAGTTGATATTTTGTGCTTCAATAATTTTATTTCAAGTTCAAAAGTTTCAATTTTGGGAAATTTGCAATTTTACAATAAAAAGTTGCTTTTTCTTTTTTTTGGGAACATTTTTTAAAATTTGGGATTCTACAAGTAAAATGTGTCAAATTAACAAAAGGCAAAGAAAAAATACAGTTTTTGTGCATTATTCAACAAAAATTGACTTTTTTAAAAAACAAAAAGTAAAAATATTGTTAATTTGCCTTTTTACAATAAAAACCTGTGATTTAAGGAGAAAAGGTTGCAGTTTTAATCGCATACATTCGTGTAGAGGTGACTATTGGCAAGGACCTCGCAATACAATATGTATCATGATACTTGGGTCATGATACGATATTATCACGATATCATGATATTTTGCGGTATTCTACCCAGTTAATGTCAAAATTAAAAGTAGAGATGAAAAATCAAGTTGCTGTATATGTTTATCAGATGATATTGATCATTCAGAGGACAAATTGAGTCAAAACTATTTGCTTCAAAACAACCTATTTATTGTTTATTCTTAGTGTTTTTGCATATTTAAGTATTTTCCTAAAAAATCTTTATTAGAAGCTGAAAAATCGATATTGGGCAGCCAAAAATCGTGATATATTGCCAAATTGATTTTTTTTCACACCCCTAGGTTCGTATAGATGTTACGCTTTAACACCAAACAACAGAACCAAGACTCCCAAGTGTTTTTATGAATAAACGCTCTCAAATCAGCTCTAAACCAGTACGAGCAGGTTCGTCCGGACCAGAAACAGGACCGTCATTAAGGACTGAGTCCAGGAACCAGCAGGAAACCTGACGTCACAGCTGATCTAAAGAGAATAACCAATGCTTTGATGGTGTCCATGGTGGTGATGTGGACCATCAGTCCAGCTGGTGTCCTAACCCTAACCCCAACCCAGAACCGGTCTGGGCGGGGTCTTAGTTGAGTTGACAGTACAATAAGACTGAACGGTGCTCACGGGGCAAAGAGAGGACGGAGGATTTGGGCGTCTTGATCCAACAGAAGCATTTCTGTGTTCACAAAACTGTTCCCATCTTCTGTATCAGATAAATAACCAACTCCATAAATAGTTAAATAAAGAAACAGGAGTCCTGTGAACGGGGTGCAGCGCTCCTGTCCCGGGGCGTCCGATCCTCCGAGCACCTTGCTCTCAAAGTTTCATGCCAAGTCCCCTCCCCCCTCCCAGACGACCACCTCGCCCCCCTGCAAGAGGTGAGGTCAGGGTGCTGAGCTGGAGGTCGGGGCCGCCCCGGAGCGCTGTGGTTCGGGCCAGCCTCCTCTCCCCGGGCTGACTAAAGGATTTAAGCCAAGGTTAGGGGGGGGTGCTGAGAGCTGCCGGCGAGGCCATAACCCATCCAGCAAATGTGCTCCAGCCTGCCAAACAGCTCCACTCTCAGACGCCAGGGCCGGAAACGCAGCGGCCGGGCCAGCGTTCAGGGTTCAGCACCGCCCGGCGGAGCAGGAAGTTAGAGGAGGGCCTGAGAAGTTCCTGAATCTGACTACAGAGGAGGCGGCATCGCTCCGAACTACTCAGGAGGGGTCGGGTACAGCGGTTCCTCCTCGCCTCCACCAGCTCCGGCGTGGCCTGGATGAAAGGCAGCTGGAGGCGGAGCCAACTCTGCCGCGCTCCCAAGTATTGATGTCAGAGAAAATGAAGTTACCCCCCATCGATCCGCAGAGGCGAAGACGTAGAAACAGAAACGGTAAATCTGGTCCTACTGACTAACAGCTTAACGGCCACCATCCCTTTTTTTTTCCTTCCCCTTTTCTTTCTCTCTCTTCCTTTGCTCTTTTATGTAAAACGGGCCGATATTCCGGCATTGATGTTTCCTGGAGGGCAGTAAAACATCTGGAGGCTGTATTGGCTTGTTTTGTTTTCACCTGGATGACGGATGCAGTGTCGTCCTGATCAGAGAAGACCTGAAGTCTCCACATCACCTCCAGTTCCAGGACTTGGTAGTTAAAAACTTCAGTGCTGACCAACATGGCAGCTGCCTTTCAGAAACGCTCCAGGTGGAAGTAGATGGATGTTGCCTGGTCTCCACAGCTGGACTGAACCACGTTTGTACGGTGGAGGATCCAAGTATCTCATCAGCTGAAACGATCCGACCGTCGTCACATCACAGCTCTTCTTGTAAAAAGTGAATTTCTGTCGTAAAATCTCAAATTTAAAAAAAAAACTTTCAGGTCTTCATTGTGAAACTGACATTTTTCTCCGAAGATGGTCCATTTTAAAAAAAATTGCCTCTTTTTTTGTTGTAAAACTTTACAAATTTAACAAAATCACAACTTTTTGACTCGAATTTGCAATTTCTTTGTGGTAAACTGTGAACTTTTATAAATCTTAACGTTGTAAAGTTGTAATTTTAGGTCAAAAAGTTGACATTTTTCAAACATTGATATTTTGTGCTTCAAAAATTTTATTCCAAGTTCAAAAGTTTCAATTTTGGGAATTTTGTAATTTTACAACAAAAAGTTGCTTTTTCTTTTTTTAAAGACCATTATTTTAAAAGTTGTGGTTTTACAAGTAAAATGTGTCAAATCAACAAAAAAAGTGGATTTTTCAACAAAAATGGACTTTTTAATAAAACAAAAAAAGATATTATTAATTTGCCTTTTTACAACAAAAAACTGTGATTTAGGAGAAAAGGTTACAGATTTAATCGCATACGTTCATATAGATGTTACGCTTCGACACCAAACGACAGAATCGAGACTTCCAAGTGTCTTTATGAATAAACTCTCTTAAATCAGCCCTCAAATTAACCCCTAACCCTAACCCTTAACCCTAATCAGCGAATTTGCAATTTCTTTGTGGTAAACTGTGAACTTTTATAAATCATAACGTTGTAACGTTGTAATGTTGTAATGTTGTAACATGATTAATCACGATTAATCTTGCGATACGATACGAATACACGATATTTGGCTCACGATACGATATATATCGGTATTCACCTTACAATACATTTACATCATTTTCCGAAAGATTTAAAAGGGACAAAGTGATTTTGGTGACATCTTGTGAGTGTTCCAATGACTTTGTTTGAATTAATTTAACTGAAAGCATCAATTACACATTATATGGCTGACAGGCAGCTTGCAAATGCTGGACAAAATTTAAAAAAGATTTGTTGAGAAAAATAGTTTTATTTATATAAACAGTCCAAATTGTTGCTCGCGAGCTTTTAAAAGTGGGACACGGGGGTTTTGAAAGAAGCTTAGAATATACTTTGAAAAATCTGAAAAATCGATACTCGATAAAATATCTACATGGCTACATGATGTAAACAATAATAAATCCACATCGTTATTTTCTTTGTGGATACAGATGCTATTGGTAGCTACTGCTAACGCTAATAGCCTACACCAGTCAGGATGTGTCGTAAATATATTCTCTCATCCAGTGTTGTCATGTTGGCGATCCGTTGTGCTTTACAGCTGCCGGGCAAACCGCTAATAACACGCTACGGCAACACGATTGTTTCATGACAAACGCCACGATATTGGCTGCCACCGCCAATATCTTCACCTCTCTTGAGTAAACGCAGACCCAGCCTGTCAGAGAGCACCGACCGGACCCGATACTAACTGTACCGATTCTGACCCGAACCAAGAATCACGTCTTTTGAATGGAACTGAGACCCAATTCGGGTTGGGTCGGAACCTCGGGTTTTCAGGTTGTTCCGAAGACCTCTACCGTGGAGGGAAGAACATTGGACCTCGCGCTGTGTTTTTAAACAGAAAAAGCCGCTCCTTTTCTTCCCGCTCTGCCACAGAGGCCTCTGAGCAGAGCTCGAGCACCTTTAGTATTTTCATCTTGCACATCTTGCTTTCAATTACGGGGGCGTACTGAGCAGCATGTCCGATGAATGGCGGCTCTGCTGGAATATTCATGTCCAAAGTTGGAGGGAAGTGGAGAGATGTAATTGTAATTAGTGAAGGACCCGGTGCTGCCTACTCTCAGGAGAGTCACCTGCTGTTGCTGTGTGTGTGTGTAGGTGTGTGTGTGCGTCCACCTGCATCTGTCCTCCTTGGCTTGCCGTACCTGGACGCACCGGGGGAGCGTGAGCTGCTCTCCAGGCTTAACGAGGAGATGCACCTGTCTGTCTGCTCGCCTGCTCGGGCTGAAGAGGCTGGTTAGCGTACACGCCGCCGAGCGCGCACGTTTGCCCCCCACACGAGGGTGGGGTGGGGTGTTTGCGTGCACACGCTCCTCCGAAGTCTCACCGGAGACTTGTTGTCTAAGATTAATGAAGGTCACCGGAATCCTCCAAAGTATTCCGATAATTAAGGCTTTGTTTATCAAAAACAAGTTATATTAAGAGCAGAAAAGATTCATGGTAATTATTCATAATCTTAACAATTCAAGTGTAGCCACCTCATTTGTGCCTTTAATTCTTCTTGTTAATGTTTTGCATAAATCTGCATAATTACTTGAGATGACTGTTGTATTTTTGACAGCTACTCAGCTCGTGTGCACTAAAGGGTATCAAACGTGCGGCGCGCTGCATACTGAAGAAGCGCCCGTGCAGCTGGCGCTCCGGAGCACGTTCCAGCCATCGCTGAAGCTGCGCCGGGCAGCGATACGCGCCGAGAGCCAGGCGTTTTCTATCAAACGGAGTACACTGTAAAAAAAATTGTAATATAACAGAATTTTATTATTTTACAGATTTTTTTTTCTGTATTTTTAAAATACCATTTAATTTACAAAAATAGACTCATTTTTACATGTTCAAATGTAAAATAACATTAAATAACTGTAACTGTGAAAACACACAATATTTCTGTTCTTTTACAAAAAAACCCCACTAGAAATACATATTTATTGTAAAAATACGTTCACAAATATATCGTAATTTCACAAATATTCGTCTGTTATTTAAGGTAATAAACTGTAAACTTCAACTTTAAAACTCTAAAAAAAAAAAAGGGGGAAAAAAGCATTTAAAATTACGATTTCTTTTTTTTTTTTACAGTGTAGACGAACGTTTCTGCTCCTCGTGTTTTTTTCTTTTTTTTTTTAAATTTTCATATCAGGAGTCACTGATAAATAAGAAAATAAAAATAAAAAATATGCTTGTCCCGATATTCCAGATTAAGCTTCCTCTATAATAGACAGTATAATAGAAGATTGTTCTGAATGCTGAGAGAAAAAAACCTAAACAAATTACCTTTATAATGTTTTCTAACTTAGAAAACCCATAAATGTGAAGGTGAAGGACCTGTTTCCTGTTTGACATTATCAGCATCCAATGTGGTCACGGAGGAAGTTCGGCTTCCTGTGGCCGCAGAACAACTCCAGATCATCAGCCCTCCACCGCCGTGCTTCACAGTGGGCCTGAGGTGCAGTTTGGTTTCCTCCAAACGTGTTCTTGGGCATTAAAAGTTCAAAGTTCAAAGTCAACTTTATTGTCAATTTTTCCAAATGTACTAGACATACAAAAGAATCGAAAAAAAAAAATGTTTCTCACTGTCTCACGGTGACAAGTATTAAATCAAACTTAAAATGTACAGCAGTTAAGAAAAGAAAAAAAACCTTAAAAACAAGAACATTTCTGACACCAGTGTAACTAGTAAAGTGCAAAAAGGATTCATTTCAAGTATGTCGGATAGTAGTGTATATATATATATATATATATATATATATATATATATATATATATATATATATAGATATGTATATATATATATATATATATATATATATATATATATATATATATATATATATATATATATTATATATATATATATATATATATATATATATCAGAAAAAAATGATTAGACCACCCTTGTTTTCTTTAGTTTCTTGTTCATTTTAATGCCTGGTACAACTAAAGGTACATTTGTTTGGACAAACATAAGATAACCACAAAGATTGCTCATAAGAGTTTTATTTAAGAGCTGATATCTTACCATTTTCCATGGTTTTCTTGATTATAACCTAAATCACTTAAGTTTTTACATCAATAGCTATGGCGTTGTACTGCCAAAAACACTGCTTTTATGCATTCAGTGTTTTCTTTTCTGTCTGTTTTAGTCAAATGCTGACGTTTAGTGGTACCAGGTATTAAAATGAACAAGAAAGTGAAGAAAAAATGGTGGTCTAATAATTTTTTCCATGACTGTATATATATATACATATATATATATAAATGAAATGGTATAATATGTGTCACATATCAGTTCACAGTTTAAAAATTCTATCACAGTATATATATTTTTATGTGGAGCAAAAAGTAGCAGCAGAAGGTTCAGATGGTTCTATGAGGCAGTAATGTGCAGCAGTAGTGCAAAAGAATTTGTTATAGCAACTTAATTATACTAATGGTGGCCGATCATGATTAAGGTTGAACAGCTCCACTCGTCTGTCCAGGGGACGCTGGAGCTGGAGCTCTTAGCTCTTGGTTTCTTTCTCACTGTGGAACGTTGAACTGCAGACAGTTTCACGAGGCGCTTTTCTTTAAAATAACCCTTTAGAGACAGATGTGTCGCAACAACTGCTTCACCACTGCTGACATCTTTCCCTCCTGGCGTTGTGTTAACCCTCCAGACCAGCTGCTGATGACCACTTCTTTCAGGATCCTGCAGCATCAGAGACGTATCGTATCATTTTTATTCCTTTTGGGCCTCATTTCTGTTAAATAAGTAGTGACACGGGCGTTGTTGCTTGTCTGAGGTTGTTTCTACTCAATGTTATGTTGAGAAACTGTTGGGAACCTGTTTCAGGAAGGAGTTTCAACAAGCTCCCAGTGAGAAACAAATGCTTTAGAGCTCAGTTTGTTCACTGAGGACGTCCTCCTCTCTTCTTCGCTGAATTAGCGCTTTTATTGTAGAAGCGTTAGATGGCTGCAGGAGCGAAGGAATTGCATGTCGATGTGGGAGAAATTAAAGCCAGAATGAATCATTCAAATTTTCAATGGCAGATGAAATCCTTGCTTGGAAAAAAAAGCAGTTGAAGATGAAGAATAAAAACATTAATTTAGACAGGGTAACTGGAACACAACAGGCTCAATGGTTGCCACAGTGAAGGAAAAATAAATAATTAATGGAGCTTCAGGGAACATGGGCGTCGACACGTCCAGTAACTTCTGGCGAATCCTCCAGGAAGCAGGATGGTGTTAAATAGTTATCCTAAATCATTAACATTAACAATCATGGCGCTTTTAATGGGGGATGTTTGTGATGCAGAGCAGTGGACCTAAATGCTCTGATAGTTTACCTTGGGTCGACCAAAGTATCTCTTCAGATCCTCAAAATACTTTCCCGATACAAGTGCAGACCAGTGCAGACTCTTCGGTCGATGAAAGGACCCGTCGTTGTTCAGACGTCTCCAAAATCATCTATTTAAATCAAACATGTCTCAGGTTTATGAAGGGCAGGAGGGTTTCTAGAACCAGACCTGGTCATGTTCGCAGATGTAAAACCTGATGTCTGCTGATCACCAGCTGTCAGAAGGTGGCGTGGGTTTTCTGCTGCAGCGCTGCAGCCAGCAGTGCCGAACTTCCTTCGGTTTACCTCCTGCACGTAGCTCAGACAAACCAACGTTTCAGATGAAACATATTCCATGAGAGCTGGAGCTGATGAAGCCACTTTAACAGACACTATAGTAGAGGTCTTCGGGACAACCCGACAACCCAAAAACCCGAGGTTCTGACCTGACCCCAATCGGGTCTCGGGTCCATTCAAAAAAAGTTACTCTGGGTTCGGGTCTGAATCGGTACAGTTAGTCTCAGGTCTGGTTGGTGCTCTCTGATAGGCTGGGGTCTGCATTTACTTGAGAGAGGTAAAGATATTGGCAGTGGCAGCAATGTCAGGACTCGGGGCAGTTAAATGATTATTAATTAACGTGTCATGAAACAATTGTGTTGCCGTAGCGTGTTATTAGCGGTTTGCCTGGCAGCTGTAAAGCACAACGGATCGCTAACATGACAACGCTGGATGAGAGATTATATTCACCACACGTCCTGACCGGTGTAGGCTATTAGCATTAGCAGTTGCTACCAATAGCATCTGTATCCACAAAGAAAATACGTGGATTTATTATTGTTTACATCATGTAGCCTATGTAGCAACTGAACCGGGTAGAAGAAGACAACTTTAGGTAAGAAAATCAAGTTTTATTCAATGCTAGACAACTTTTAACATAAGCAACTATGGGCTGGATTGTCTCAGTTTTATTCGGGTAACTTGGTTCGGTTCGTGGTCGGAAACTAAAGACTTGGGTCGGGTCGGTTCGTGTCCAAATATTGCGGGTCCATTTGGATTCGGACTCCCGAACTTATGATGAAAGCTCGGGTCGGTTTCGGTTCGAATTTTTACGGGTCCATTCGGGTTCGGGTCCATGAAAGTGGACCAGTGAAAGACCTCTACACTGAAGCAAACTATGGTTCTCCCCAACTTAAAGACGACAAAGAAAAACAAATCTACCAAACGGACCAATCGCATTTTTTCCGATCCGCTAACATTTGGTCCATCGTAACCAACGACTGAGGTTCACACCTACGTCCATCATCGCTTTAATGCTTTAGTGTAAATCAGGATTAAGTTATCCATGTCAATGTTCTGCAGAGAGACTTGCTCAAACTTACCACCCATTTACAGCAAAAGTAGGAGGTTGACCTCTTGTTGCCATACTGAATCCCAGTAATGGCCTCTACTGATGTTTTTTTTTTAGCTCAGAGTTAGCTGAAGTCCCTTTCTCAACCAGGACCTCGTCTCCAGGTGCGGCGCTGATAGTTACGTTCCAAACGTGCAGATTTCCATACATGTAGGTTAAAGCATCTGTGCCCGGAGCGGCGTGCCCGTGTGTTTTGGGCCATCCGCCATGTCGCGCGGCTCAGATGTTAACTGCAATGTGTCTAATGAAGTAAAGTTGAGAAGGAGAGACAAAAACGTGGGAGGAGGAGCGGAGAGACAAAGAGAGGGCAGGAAAGAAAAGATGTGGGAAAAAAAAGAAAAAAGAAAAGCTTCAACTTTCTTTAATTATGTTTACCCAACAGGCTTTGCTTCCTCATTTAAATAGCTTAAACATCTGGCCGTGGCGCGCCGCTAGCAGGGCGGCAGTACTCAAGCAAATCTTGTGGAAAATAATGAAATTAGATCCCTGGTGCTGTGACAGTGGAAGGGCAGAAGACATGTGCTCCATGTTAATAAAATTGCCATGAATGAGTGAATACAATTAGGAAATTGTCAGTGGCGGCAATGAACTTCTGTAACTCAGCGATGTTTGCATCATTCGATTAAGGCGGCAATTTGGACTTGTTTATTTGTGGCTGTTGTGGCTTTTATTAATTGTGACCTAACAGTGATTGGCCTGCGATTAAAGCAGTCACATGTGATGTGGAAGAGGGTGAGGGATGGATCGGTGGGCCGGCTGTTGTTGTTGCTCGTCTCCGTGAAAGTCTGAGAGGAGGGAGTGTGTTTGTGCACGAGACGTCCATGCGTGTGATCGTCCACCTGTGAACCTGTGGACTGGTTAACTGGTTAACTGGTTGACTGGTTGACTGGTTAACGGCCAGGATGTCAGCCGTTAATTGACAGAACAGGCAGATCAGTTATTGATTTTAGACCAGTGGTTCTCAACTGGTCTGGCTTCAGGACCCACCATCACCCTCAATGACAAACCACGTGACCCAAATCAAGGAAAATTTCCAACTTTTCAAATTTATTGAATGAAAATGATCGTGGAGTTTGAATCGGAGATAATAGAATCAATCGCAGAATGCCAACACAAAAAAAATAAGTTTATTAATGAAACAAAATGGCATAACCATAATGACTTCAAGTTGGAAATATTCCCTTTGATGCTCAATTAGCTGCATTTTAATTAAATCCAAAACACTTCACTTCAGTAACTTCAGCCTTTTTTAACAGACTCTAACATGCACAAACATGAAATAAAAAAGTACAACCACTGAGCAGTAGTTTCAAAAAGAACTCAAATATGTAGAATTTGGTGAGTACCCACTTCCTATTAAAACTATCTAGTCACTTGTTTAAGCATTAATCATAAAGCTAACATAACAATCAGAACATTTCAGTAACAGTCATTTTTAAGACTCAACAGTGCTTTTTGCGCAAACATGAAATAAAACAGTGAAACCACTGAGTAGTAGTTTCAAAAAGAACTCAAAAAATATAGTTTTAGCTGAATAACCACTCACTGACCTTTGTCTTCAAGATAAGAAAATCCATATCTCATATATTCTTTGTTGTATCTGTGTTTCACCTGCTCAACATATGTAAACAAACTTTACAGATCTTTTTCTATGGTGTGAACTGGCGGGTGTTCAACTCACATTACAGGGCATTATCGCCATCTACTGTTAAGGAGTATGAATGACACGCATTTTCTTTTCTTTTTTTTTTAGCATTCCCTTCCCCAGGCAAAGGCCCACGGCCCACTGAAAACGGGTCTGCGACCCACTTTTGGGTTGCGACCCGCTAGTTGAAAACTACTGTTTTAGAGGGTTGGGAGGTTAGGGTTAGGACCGTGACCAAACCCCCCGTGATGTCACTTCTCCTGGAAGTCCACCTGTGAGTCTCTGGGGTGATTAACTGCAGGTCCCAGCAGGTGTCCTCTTGGAAGGGTCCTGAAATGGTTCCCGACTCCTTTGGTCAAGGCAGCTAACGGAGCTGCGGAGCTATTGGTGGACATCCGCTAGCAGGACCTCCCGCCACTGCATTTAGCTAACCCTCAGTTCGCACCCGTCACTTGGCTGAGCTTTGTCCTCGAAACCTTCCAGACCAGCCCACAGCCAGTCATGGTGGTCTGTTAGTGCAGTTAACGCGACGATAGGGCCATGTGATCGGCCCTGCTGCTGTAAATGTTGTATTATTCACATTTACCTGATGTGGTACAAAAAAGAGTCAATTTTATGTCAAAAAGTCATGATTTTGCTGACGTTGCAATTTGACGTCAGAAATGAGCAGTTTTACAACAAAAACAAACAATTGCTCATTTTTGTGAGAAAGTCACAATTTTGTAAAATTTGTTTTTCTTTTACAAGAAGAATTCATGATTTTAGGGGAAAAAAAATGCAATTATACCAAATTCACAATTTTACAACAGAAAGTGGTAATTTTGTTGACAAAGAGTTGCATATTTGCAAAAGTTGACTTAATAGGACACAAAAATTAAATTCAATTTTTTGATTTTGTTATATTTGTGCTTTTTTACAACAACAAAATAAGTAAAAGTAAAAATAAATAAATATAAATTAATTAATCAAAAAAATATAAATACATATATTTGTATGTACTTTATATGTTTTTTATATATTCTTTTTCTTTCTGTTTTAGGAGAAAATTCTAAATTTTACAATAATAAGAAAAAAAATTTGATTTTTTTTTGCAATTTGACGTTTTATGACAAGAACTCCATTTTGTATGTTTTGGACAGTGAAGGGCTTTTATTGGATACATGGAAATATCTGCTACTGATTGGAAGATTAATTATTCATCTCTGGACATTAAGGAAAGAAAAGAAAAAACCCATCTAAGTGGAGCTGATCTTCAAAGCTACAGATGAGTTTAAATGTGTAATGGTGACACAGATGCTGTCGTTAAAGTGGACTCCTGTTCTCTCGACTCTTGTGTTTCAGACTGCAGTGATTTCATCTGCTCTCAGTCTCCATCACCTTCTCTCCAGGGTCCGCCATCCTCCGTTCCTCTTTCCATTTACAGATTTGAAGTCACATGCATCTACCCTCTTTGCTCTCTGCTCTATAAAAAAGAAAACAGTGTTTACTTTAGAGAAGGGATTACATGTGTGGAAACGAGTTGTCATTTCAGGAGGTAATAATGGATTTCGGTCTGTTTTTTTTTTTTCAACAAACACAACATGGAGAGAGTGAAACGTGAAACATGGGAGCTGAGGAAGAACGAGGACGAGCGCATGTTGTGGATCTGTTCACGCGCTGATGGTCAGCTCTCCAGCTGACATCGATCCATGTGCATCCATGATGCAGATATTCGGAGTCATTATGGCACCTGGTCCGTTGCCTTTTCACTCTGTCATTATTTATTTCACATAAATTAAGACCAATTAGAAGAAGTCATGTGGGCAGTACTCATTACCGCCAAAGACAGAGCAGCTCATCAGGTCACGTTGAGCTGCAGTAACTTGCTGCAGGTCTGGACCAGCGCTTCATCTTATCTGACGTTCGTTATCTGACGTGCATTTTGTTCTTAAAGTTTCATATTTCACAAAATCACGACTTTTTAATTTAACATTGCAAACTTTTGGAGCCAAATATTGAGTTTTGCAAAATCACGTTTTAGACAAAAGATTTTGACTTTATGTCATGAAACAGGTGAATTTCATAAAACTGCAACCTCCTGTCCTACAATCAAGAGTTTCTGCTGTGAATTGCAAATTTCCCAGAGTCTCAACATTCTGCTGCAAAAAGCAAATTTTCATCATAAAATTACAACTTTTCAAATTCCTGACTGTTTGACATAAAATCACAATTTTTTTAAATATAACATTGCCAACTTTTGTAGCCAAATTGAATTTTGCAAAATCATATCTTTTAGAGAAAAAATTACAAACTTTATGTCATAAAACGGTAAATTTCATAAAACCTCCTGTCCTAAAATCAAGAATTTCCGCTGTAAATTGCAAACTGACCAATTTTTGTCATAAAATTACAACTTTTTAATTCCTGACTGTTTGACATTGAAATTCAAATTTTTTTGTATGACAGCAGCTTTATGTCCAATGATCAAATCTTTTTAAAAAAAAAGTTGTCAGAAATTGATGATTTTCTGACAAAAAGTCGCAGTCATACAAAATTAACAATTTTACATCAGTCATAATTTTATGTCTAAATGTTTTTGCAAACATTTTAAATTTCTAAAACAAAAATGTCCACAACAGTCTGTGGTTTCAGGACACAAAGGAGTAACTGTACAAATTTCACAATTTTTTGACATAAACATTTGATATTTTACAATAAAACATTTGAATTTAAAAATTTAGGATTTTGTGAAATTTACGATTTTACTATCTTAGTCTTAGTCTTAGTTTAAGAACAAAAAAAAAAACAATCTTTTTTTTGGAAAAAGACTTGGTGTTTTAAAAATAGGCAAAATTACAAGAAAAAATTATCATTTTAGGACAAAAGTTTTAAAGTTTACAATAAAACTTTGCAATTTCTGTTCAAATATTGAGATTTTTTTTTTCAAAAATTTGTGATTTAAGGACAAAAAGTGTTAACTCTGGAATAGCGGTTATTATTTCCCAAGTGCCATATAAACACAGTTTAAAAGTCAAACACCGAACTCCAGATTGTGTTCTTACTCCTTCCAGGTTGATGTGCAGCAATAGTTGCTTCTCAAAGAGCATTGCTGATGTCTTTCCCTCATGGTATAGTGTTAACACACGGCCTTAATGCTCCAGACCAGTGATTGTTTTTATCCAGTCACTGATGATCAGTTCATCAAGGACTGCAGACTGAAACTGACCCTCTTAAATCACTTAAGGGATACATATATTTTTTTGGTTTCATTTTTGTTAAATAAATAATGGCATGGTGTGTTTATTTGTGGGATCATGGATAGTCCACCATGAGAGTCCTTTAGCTGTCATAGCAGCAGGCTGCTTGGAAGCGAAGGTTTCCATCCTTGAAGCCTGACCGGGTTCATCCTGTCAACTCTGCTGTATTTACTGACAAACATATTTCACCTTTTGTCCTGCTGCCCTCAGAACCGCCTGAACAGCATTTCTATGTTCACATGAAAGGGTTTGAGAAGTTCGTTTCTCTCCCGTCAAAGAAAACACAGCTTCTTGGTGTTTCGTCTTGTCTCTTGCTAACTGTGCTGTCCTAATGAAGACAGTTCGGGCTGCGTTCACGCTAAAAGCCTTAATGCATCAATGCAACACGTATGTGTGTGTGTTGTAGTCCTGCCGAAATAGAACTGTGACATCAGGCATGGATGACATGTGACCTGGATAACATTAGATACATATCTGTTTTAGGAGCACACATTAAAGGGGATGTTCACACTGCGGACAAAGGTGACCCACATCTGATTGTTTCATGGCTGTCTGAACCAGTTGGAGTGACATGAAGTCCAGTTTCATCACATCAGACCTGGGTCACTGTCATCCCTGCTCCTAAAACTTCAATGTGAACTGTCAGGTCACATGTCATCTGTTTGTTTCACACTGGACCAGTGTCACCTGAAGACCACATGTAATAACTGTAATAATAATAATTAAACGTCTGTGTTATTAATTCAAGCCAAAAGCACCATGTCTGCAATTTGTAAAGTTAAATTTACACCGTCAACTACCAACCTGATTTCAGCCAACACAGAGGTCATGGGATCATTTTTATCTCATAGGCCGTTGTCTCATTTAAAAAATTCTTCCAGCCATCTTTTCTGCCTCGTTGTCGCCGTATTTATGGCAGCTGCAGGTATAATTATGTTATACTATATCCACCACACAGAATAGTATATATTATCGGGGACTACTAGTCCATATGAAACTACTCCAGGATCTACTAGTCCAGACGATACTAGTCCAGGTGATAGTAGTCCAGGTACTACTAGTCCAGGTGATACTAGTCCAGATGATACTAGTCCAGAGGATACAACTCCACGTGATACTAGTCCAGGAACTACTAGTCTAGAATGGACTAGTCCAGGTACTACTAGTCCAGGTGATAGTAGTCCAGGTACTACTAGTCCAGGTGATACTAGTCCAGATGATACTAGTCCAGGTGATATTAGTCCAGGTACTACTAGTCAGGTGATACTAGTCCAGATGATACTAGTCCAGGGGATACAACTCCACATGATACTAGTCCAGGTACTACTAGTCTAGAATGGACTAGTCCAGGTACTACTGGTCCAGGAGATACTAGTCCAGGTACTACTAGTCTAGAATTAACTAGTCCAGGTACTACTAGTCCAGGTGATACTATTCCAGATGATACTATTCCAGGTACTACTAGTCTAGAATGTACTAGTCCAGGTACTACTAGTTTAGAATGGACTAGTCAAGGTACTACTAGTCCTGGTGATACTAGTCCAGGTACTACTAGTCTAGAATGGACTAGTCCAGGTACTACTAGTTCAGAAGATACTAGTCCAGATGATACTTGTCCAGGGGTACTAGTCCAGGTACTGCTAGTCCAGATGATATTAGTCCAGGGGATACTAGTCCAGGTACTACTAGTCCAGGTACTACTAGTCTAGAATAGACTAGTCCAGGTAGTACTAGTCCAGATGATACTAGTCCAGGGGATACTTGTCCAGGTACTATTAGTCCAGATGATACTAGTCCAGGTGATACTAGTCCAGGGCATACTAGTCCAGGTACTACTAGTCTAGAATAGACTAGTCCAGATGATACTAGTCCAGGTACTGCTAGTCCAGGTGATACTAGTTCAGATGAGATGATACATTTTTCTCTTCCTTCCCTCAGTCTCCTTGTCATTTTCATTTGTTGATCATATTTTCAACCTTCCACTGTACAAACAAATCAAAAATAAATCATCCAGGCTCACTGCTGGTGCATTAATTCACCTGACGTCACTTCATCTGTCTGCACATGCAGGTCACGTCCAGGCAGTAGCCAGTTCACTCTGGAGTCTGATCTAGGTCACATTTAAAATACTAACCTGAACGTAGTCTTGTTGTCCTCTAATTAATGAGGGAATCTGGTTTTAATTGTGTAAATCGTGACTCCACAAGATCCCCAGTCCTTGAAAAGTTTTAGTCTTTAGATGTGAGAGGGTGTCATGTGCTGGTCTTTTATACATTCTCTCTAAAGTTTTAGCAAACTGCTTGAGCGTGTGGTCGGCACACACTTAGTCTGACTCTTGTAAATGGCATTAAAGGGGAAAATAATAGATAGAAAAACCGAGGGGGGGGGTTTACACACATATTGTTTTCACAGGCTTTCCATGTGTTGTGCTTCACGCTTAACGACGGGACCATGTGCTCCAACTATTGACAACGTTCGCGCCTCGAGGTGAGCGAAATGACCATTCCAGATTATCTAGGAGTGAGGCCGGAGGGGTTTTGTTGAATAAGAACCACATACAAGCAGCTGTGAAGCTGTGAAATTACAGGGCTTTTCGCTATTAATGACCCACAAGGTATGAAAAGCCAGGGGACTTCTAGTAACTGCACATTTCATTGAGAGCATCATTAGCCTGGGACTGGTGATTTTCTGGAGGTGAGATGGTGGTGGCGTTCATTGTATTTGTTGGCGGTGTGTTCATTTTCTTCTATGGGGGGGGAAGAAGTATCTGCTTCTGCATTTTTGTGTATTTGCATGCTTGCTCGGGAACACATGCGTATCTGCATGTGTGTGCCGTAAGACAGATGGGTAATGGCCCCTGTGCAGAGAGCGGGGCCCCGTGTAACGCGCAGCCCTGATTGCAGACCTGATTACCTGCCATATGCTAGCTGAAGGGTTGAGGGCCGGACCAAATGAGAACAGTATGCAAACGTTAAAGCAGCGTTTTTATAGCGTAGTCATTATACCGCCGCTCTGGCAAATGAAAATGAGCGTGGCGGGGAGGGAAAATAATGAAGTCATAAAAAAAAAAAAAGAAAAGAAAAGAAAAAAAACGGACGGGTCACGGTACTCGGTCGCCGCCGCTGCCGCAACCTTCCAGCTGTAATCCCATTGGCTGCAGCGGAGGGAGGACGGACCCCCGCCACGGGGACGGCGTGCCTCTCTTCCGCTGGAAAGTTTCGAGATGGAAGGTGGCAGTTAAAGTTCAAGCTGGATATTTTCCTGAGCGACACACGGAGGTGTGCGTGTGATGTGATTATGTTCCTATTAGCCTTTTGCTTTCTTCATTATGCATGCAGCGTACGGGGCTAAACTGACCTTGTAGGATGATCATTGACTCTCCTTGGAAAACACTTGTTATCCCAGGATTAACACACACCAATTACTACAAGTCACATAAGCAGAGAGAGAGAAAAAAAGAAGAAGACACAACCTGTCTTTTACAACGGGGGACCCCTGGCCTCTCTGTACCTGCTCTGTTAAAACATCATGTACCAGCGCTGGAGATGAACCTTTTCAGTCTTCAGCCACATCAGGTAGGGTTTCAGGATCTTCCAGCCTCTACCATGTAATTAAGACTCTAATATTCAAGTGCAGTTGTTTAACAAGACGAGATGTTTTATTCTTCATGTATTATCTTCTACTTCTTTAATACAGCAGCTCACTTGTGTTGCCGGTCTGAATTCCTGATCGCAGTTGGCATTTCTCAGCAGCATCTGCATCGTCTCCAGGCTCCTAACTGGCTTCACGTCGGCCATTTCCTCGTTTTTAGCATCGATGTGCCACTTGGACGACTCGTAGTTGGGCTGGGTATCGAAAATCACTCCCCTTCTGGAACTGAATGGCTTCAGTACCATCGAGTATCAAAAAGAGTTACGACTCAGTGGACCATTAACATTTTAAGACAAAGAGTTGTTGATTCTGTTAAAAAGGTTTTGGAAAATTTGAGATTTTTTCCAAAAAAATGTGCTTTTTAGAACAAAAGTTTAATCATGTCAATTACACGAAAATTACTAGTACTATTACACGAAAGTTTTACGATATAACGTTGGCATTTTATGTCAAAAATATGTGATTTTACAAAATTTGACTAGAAAAAAAAAAATTCCGAATTTTTTTTTTGTTAAAATGCTGACGATTCCAAAATGTGACTGTATGACTAAAGTTTTGCTTCTTCAATAAACGTTGCAAACTTTTAAACGATGCCTGTTTGTTTTAGAGATTTTTCTGGTAGAACTTTAAAATGAAAATGTCCATGATAAAGTTCAGTTACTTTACCAATCCGTGTATCATTCATTCTTTCCATTTTCAATTGTCAATCAAAAATAAAAAAAATTAAAAAGTTTTTTTTTATATTTCAATTTTAGACTTGGATCAAAAATACACAGAACTGAATTTGTTTTATAATGGAGGACTGGACTTTCTGTTGTCATTACACATCTGTGCCACTAGATGGAGCCGCACTGCAGTAACCAGCTAGAGAACAGCAGGACAGTGAACACATGGAGCAGATCTGATGGAACATGGAGGAATGACGTGAAAGTTTTGTTGCAGTCCAGAATTTTTTTTTTTTTTCAGACAGAATTGTTAATATTGCTACCTGAGTTGCTACCTGAACTGTAAAGTTCACGGATTTTTACCGTTCTCCATGTCTGTTTTAGCTTTTTCTGCATGTTTACCTGACAATTCTCTTCCGGTTCCGCAGCAGCCAGTAGCAGACTTTTCAAAATAAAAGCATGTGAACAACATGTGTTAACGCGTGATAAAATAAATGTCGGCGTTAATAAATTAATGCGTTAACGTGATAATAATGCGTTAACTTGCCCAGCCCTAGTAAATATTTATTCATTTTGGTTAGCTTTAGATGACTGCCAACTGATATCTGATCACAATGTTTCAGGGGATTATTGAGTTTTCCAGCATTTATCATCTCGGATCTCATCATTCCTCAACGTAAAGTGTTCACGACGACCTCGGTAGATGTTCTACACTTTCTGTTAAATCTGAAAAAGCCTCAAGCGTAGCTTAAATTAATTGTTCTTCGTCATTCACGACTTCCAGTGACACAACCAGTCAAGTCAAATTAAATATTCTGTCAAACAAAATGTTTTTTTGTGTAGATTGTTGTATAAAATGTGTTATTTGGCAGAGCAGTTTTCATATTAATTGAATGTAAATGTGCATGTTTGTATGTGACGAACAGAAACACGAACATTTGTCCTTTACACGTAGGCTACATGGTCGCCTGAATCAGACGTTGGCGGTGTGTCTCAGGACGAGCTCCCCATCACCCCCCCCCCCCCCCCCCCCCCAACCACCACCCCCGTCAGGAGAAAAGGGGAACTTGTGCATAATTCTGCAGCCCATTGTGGCCTAGTTAGTGGGAAGGGAATATGCCTTTCCGACTGGTCGTGGCTTTGTATGTGGGTCAGCTTCATTCAAATTCTCTTTCATTCCGGTTCTTCTGCTCCGTGGCCCATCATTAGCGGTAATATAGGTCACCCCAGGCTTTGTGAGGCTCCAGCCCCATTTGCATTGTTGATTCAGATGTAGCAGTCATGAAGTGACTGTAGGTAAGGAGGTGGGAAGCTGAGGGGGGAGGAAGGGGCGGAGGGGGGTGGCATCAGAAGTGAAGGCGAAGCTTTTATCACTTTTGATGAAAGGATGGGGTCAGTCTGGATACATGCTTAAAAGGAGTGTTTTCCCAGTGGTGGGAGGATGAAATTCATATAGATTCAGGTTGGGAGCCGGAGCGGATTCTCTGCTTTTCCTCTTCCTTTGCTTCATTTTGGGGGAAAAAAGACAGAAAACTCAATTAAACATGTGTCCAACATGCACGCTTGAAAGAATCCTCCCGTCACATAATGAATCTCATTTCAAGAAAATCTTCAAGGTAAAATCCATTCAGTTGCCGAGTAAAACTCTGCAGCAGGAACTTGGACCTTGACTTGAGCACCTGCACTTGCAGTTAATGAGGTTTTGTTCAAGCAAAAGGCCACTACAGTCCCGCGTTGAGTCTCACTCGTTAGTGGAGTTTTTAATGGCTGGAAGGGAGCGCCCACTTGGCCGAGACGCCTCCGTGTGAAAATAAAAGGTGAATGTAAGTAGAGGGTTGTGACCATGAGGCTGCTATTTTATGACACGCTGGTTCCGTTCAATGGGAGCGACAGATGTGAAGTGTTGGCAACTTCGTGAAAGACGTTGGCCACGTCTCATGTCATGGTGAGGTTTTTTTTCTTTCAATGATTTTACCATTCCTACGAAAATAACAACGGAAAAAGTCGTTTCTTTGTGATACGTTTCCATAGTTCCCCAACCCACCTGATGCTACAGGCTACAACAAGCTAGCAAGTGATCGGTTGGAGCAGGTTTGTAGTCCAGGACTTGAAATCCAGCCCTAAAAAAACAGACTTGACGGCATTTGGGGAGACAAGTCATCAGATTTGACCATGCTGACCCAAACATAAGACATGTGAAAGAGCTGGATGGGTGTAGACTTTCAACCGCCCGGACCGTTACGTCCACAGCCGCTGGAGGTCCAACATGAACGTGTCGCGCCTGGAAATTCAAATAGGACGCTGAAACGGCTTCGGGAAATGTTAAAAGACGGCGAAGTGGCTCAAAAGAAGGACGGGCGCGGAGGCACGAGAAATTTTAACGACAACTTTAATACGATGGTGATAAACGCTGCAGAGTAGCAGCAACAATATATGATGCCAAAATACAATGAATGTTACACCATGTCCTAAAAGATGTGCGAGCGACTGAAAAGAGGAATGAAGGTTTGTTCACCACTGGAAACATCAGACACTCAGTTGAAGTCTTGGAAACCTCTGAAAAGTGGATGTAACCCTCCACCAAGTTTAGATCCAGCCTCAGCTGCTGCAGATGAGTGTCGCAGCGTAACGGACAGTTGGTGCCGGACGATAGAGGTGGGCGATACTGGGAATTTGGGTAAGTAAATACAGGGCCAGTATTGCCGATACCGATACTGATACTTTTTCATATTAAGCTTAATCTCTCATGAAACTGCTGACCTTTTGGTGTTTTTTTGATTTTTGTCTTTGGATTATTTTGTTAAAACCCAGGATAACATTTTGGCAAACTTTATAGGTGACAGCAAAATACTTTATTATCACAATTAACATTTTTGTGTAAATATTGATTGGAGTTGAAATGTTCTGTTCTTAATGTTTTTTTTAAGTGGGCGGGCCTGGGGGGAGGGGCCAGACTGAGTCTACCTGCATGCTTGTTTGGCCACGTGATGATGCAACGTCAAAAGACGAGAGGGGAGGCGAGGGGGAGGAGGACACAGCGACAGTGTGTCAGACACAGACTTCAATGAATTCTTAGTGTTGTGGGAGAGAAAAAAAAGCTCGAGTATCTTTTTACACGAGTATCATTCGATATCAATCCCAGCATTGGTATCAATATTATCGATATTTGGATTGATCCGCCCACCTCTACCGGATGAGTCTCAGTAGTGGTGGAACTGCACGATTATGGCTGTCGTATAGGGTTGTAACATCTCACACCGTGTGATTTGCATTTGCTTAATCTTGGATATGATGTCAGCAACGGTTCGATGAAGAGCCTTCTTGAATCGTAGCCACGACCGATGCAGAGATGTATTTATTTGCAGATGTTTTTTTTTTTTTGCATTTTGCCGCTGCTGTTTATCGCCTCACTGCTGTCGCACAGATAAAATGTTACAGATCGCTGCCGCCATACTGACCATCAATCGTGCACCACTTTTCATGATGCATTCTGGGATATATTGAGTGTTCCTAAAAAGAATCAACATGTTTCACTGCACAGACGCCTCGACACAATGTTGATCTTTTATTATAGTTATTTTATTTTCTCTCTCTGTCAACACAAGCACACTGTGAGATCTTTCTTTTGACAGTAGACGTGTTCAGAAACAAGCGCGGGTAAAAGTTTGTGCTTGCACTTGTTAAAGGGCGTATGCAGAGATAGAATAAAAAAAGAGAGAGAAAGAAAGAAAATGAGAAGGCATGAGCTCTGTGACTTGGAATCAGCAGCCTGAAGACTCTGGCGTCTGTGTTTAGTATGCAGAGGCAACACGGCGTATTGACAGCGTTTTTCTCCTTGGCAAATTACATGTTTCCACCTTAATTGTTATTGGAGATGTTATCAGGAAACGGATGCAGCCGTCGCTTCTGAACCTGCTAAAGCCTGAGAGTGGTGTGAAGGGGCCACGAGGAGGGGACTTATGCAAAATTGGACCTATGTATAATTAATGGCCCCCACTTTTCTCTCCCCTGCACACAACCCTTCTACCCTCTTTAGGATGGACAGCTGGCGCCGGGGTGTCTTTCTGACCTCGGCGGGGTTGCAGTGTTAAACTGAGATACTGAGGGCGAGGAGGGAGAGGGAATTGGTGAAGGGCGGACACTCGGAAAACGAATCCACCATGCACTTGCTCACAGACACACATTTGGGTAAGTATAACGGAGTATATGATTTCATCTGGGATGAATAAATGGGCTGTCATTCAGTAATCCTCTATGACTTCTCTGGGATTTGTACGTGGAAGACGATATTGTATGTTCATCGATGTAATACCATCGTTGTAACGCCGCCAGTTCATTCCAACTCTGTCGCTCCTTCATTTTGCTTGTTATGCTGTGTGAATGGTGTTACTGTGTAGCATTTAGTTCAGCAGCTGCTACGCCACTGTGCTGCCTTGGCAGGTGGTGTCAGAGGCGTAACAGAGGCATAATGAGGGATGTGTGAATTGGCATTGCAAAAAGGTGTAACAGGGGCATAATGAGGGATGTGTGAATTGGCATTGCGAAAAGGTGTAACAGGGGCATAATGAGGGATGTGTGAATTGGCATTGCGAAAAAGTGTAACGGGCATAATGAGGGATGTGTGAATTGGCATTGTGAAAAGGTGTAACAGGGGCATAATGAGGGATGTATGAATTGGCATTGCGAAAAGGTGTAACGGGCATAATGAGGGATGTGTGAATTGGCATTGCGAAAAGGTGTAACAGGGGCATAATGAGGGATGTGTGAATTGGCATTGCGAAAAGGTGTAACCGGGGCATAATGAGGGATGTATGAATTGGCATTGCGAAAAGGTGTAACGGGCATAATGAGGGATGTGTGAATTGGCATTGCGAAAAGGTATATGAGCATAACCCAGCAACCCAGGTAAACGAACAATTTTTACCTCTGCCAAGGAGGTTATATAATTTGTCTGTCTGTGTTCAAGATAACTCAAAAAGTTATGGATGGATTTTGATGAAATTTCTAGGAGTTGTCGAAAATGTGAAAAGGAAGAACTGAATTTCATTTTGGGTGTGATCCGGAAGAAATCCTGGATTCTGGATCACTATCAATTTTCGATAATTGTTGCGCTTGGTGGAGGTCTGCGCTCTCTGAGTGCTTTTCTAGTTCTAACATGTAAATTTATGTTCAAATTTTGGGGGGCTTGGAACGGATTAGGGCATTTACATGGAAAACCCTTCTCTACTTACGAAATTTTCAGGTTACGAAACTACTTCCAGAACCAATTAATTTCGTAAGTAGAGGTACCACTGTATTCCTATTCCAGGCAAGCTCAACTTTTTTCTTCTTTAGTTTTTTGCATGCTTTCGAAGATCAAACTTGACTACAAGAAGTAAAGGTGGACGGTTTCCGCTACCTGGCTTGACATCCTTTGTCATCAGCTCTGTCGATACGAGGAAGTCGCAGACTGGGGTCCACCCAGAGAAACGGCAGGTCTGGATGACGTCCCTAGATGCTGATTTAGTCCTTTAACTGACATTTTTTAACATCTCCCTTTGTCCAGTTGAGTAAAAGTCAGTTGTGTCCTGCCTGAATGACTATCGACCCGTTGCACTGATGTCGCCCTTTGATTGGCCCGGCAGGCCACACATCACAATACACCTCCCTGCATCGCTGCTTCCACGCAAATTTGCTTATTGGTGAAAATGTTCTACTGAACAGAGAGGACTCACTCACCTGGAAAAAAAGAGTCACCTGTGCCAGAATCCTGCTCTTCGATTTCAGCTTTGCTTTTAATACCGTTATCCTCCAGAGCCCGATGGAGAAGCATCTTCTACTGGGCCTGAACCATCTCCCTGTGGATGCTGGATATTCTGAACAAGGACCATGGTCAGTCTATGTCAGGGGAAAAAAAAAAAAAGACAACTGTCACACTCACATTGGACGAACGCTCCAGGGTGCGTGCTCGGCCCTCTGCAATTTATATTATTTCCGCATGACTGTGTGCCCAGTCATGAGGAACCTGGTCCTGAAGATGATACAGCTAAGGTCAAAATGATTAGCCAAGGAATTAAGGAACATCTTTCCAAAATAGTGATAAATAATATAATGATAAATAGATAAATAAATACTGATTGCATTATTTAAAAACTCTTGATTCGTCAGTAAGAGCTGGGCATGAACATGAACTACATAGCCTACCTTAGCTTCGCATCATAACCACTGCAAGTAGTGTGAAAATCTTTTGTACTAAGTCAAATAATGACCTTAACTCATGAAATACACAGTGAGAGAGTACGTTTGCATCAACACTTGTGCTGCTTCTGGAGGTGCTGTTGAAAGTACAAGTTTACCAAAACTTTAGAGAAGAAAACAGTGAGAAGATTTCAACAAGGTTAACAGATCAACAAGAGCAGGGCCGGCTCTACCCAATTTGATGCCCTAGGCGAGGTTACACCCCGGTGCCCCCCCGAGCCCACTGCAATTCAATCACAACAACCAACTGAGCAATCACGACAGTTTAATTTGAGCATTTGACCAATGAAAAACTCAACAGTAACAACAGTTACTTTCAACTAAACTTGTCTTTTAACTAAAGACTACAAGTTTACACATCTGGACTTGCTGGCAGCAAAGGCATCTATGGTGTCATCAAATGACACCTGCCTAGACATCTCACGGTTTATACTCATCAGGGCAAGTCCATTTAAGGGGGACTGGATGCGTGGCGGCGCCCCTCCAGCAGATGGCGCCCTAGGCGGCCGCCTATATCGCCTATGCCAAGAGTCCCCCCGATGTCAGAGCCGACTGTTGCTGAACGGGCTTTCTTCTTGATCTGATGTTTCATGAAGACTGTCGTGAGGACTCTTCAGCGTCCTCATCCAAGATGAACTCCACTGCTCACGCAGTAACACACCAAAGCTAGACCGACATTTACCTGTGAACATCTGAAAACACTGGGGTTGGGCCTTTGGAGGTCTGTCCTTTGGCCTATTCAGCCCTCACAGTGGGAGCATAACGACGTCGGGATGGTTTTCGCTGTTTCGGGCACTGGAAACCTCACTCAAATCCATGGTGTCATGAAATTAGCGGATTATGTTGATATTCTGAGGAATGATCTGAAGAAATCTGCTGCCAAATCAACCACACATACTTCGGGTTACTGTTGTTTTCATGAAAAAATTACAATATAGTTTGATTTCACAAAGGTAGCTAATCATTTTGATTAGAAACGAGACTCAAACACAGAAGTGAACAGCTGTAATTGGATGAAGTAGATGACCGATGATCTCACCCTGGTTGAAAAGCACCACTGAGATGGTGAAGTAACATACTGAGGAAACCAAAGCCGGCCTGATGTCCCTGCCAGCATCCCTATGAGGTTTGACGGCTGTCGATGGGACTGTAGGTGACCTACCGCATCCCAACGTAGTGCTCCAGGTCGGCAAGGCAGATTAAAACAGACCCGTCAGGGAACAGCTGGGACAGAGGAACAGGTCCCTGGAGGTCCAGGAGGTCCAGAGCTTCCAGAACATCATGGAGGACTCCTCCTCTACATAAACTCTCTGAGCTGCTGAAAATACAGCAGGATTAAATGTAGAATCACTAGACTGCTCAACAGGCCTAAAGCTGTTAAATCTACTCAAATAGCTGCTCTGTGCTTTTATCATCTAATCATTTCAGCACGGCTGCTGAGCCACTGCACTTAAGCATCGCCAGGTTTTTAAAGTATTACATCAAGCAGTGTTATTATTTATTACATGTTGTTTATTTTGTGTCTATATTTTAATCGCTAAAGGCAGCAGCTGCAGTTACCTTCCAGTAAAAAAAAGGGAATAAACTGGAAATAACAAGATGAAGAAGATCCGCCACAAACTTTTCCAAACTTTATTGAGTGAAAGGCTATGTAACGGTGCGCACAGTCCAAAGACAAAGAGCCTTATTACCTCATGTGGTTGAGTAAGATGAGGATGTCAGCTCAACAGGAAGTCCCTTAATCTGTCCCAGCATGTTTTCATGTTCATCTGGTGTTTCAGGATCTAAAGATGGTCTCTGAATGACTCTGCTCACCGATTTCTTTGTTCAGTTACACTGTAAAAAAATGTGTAATATAACAGAATTTTACTGTCTATTTTACAGATTTTTTTTCCTGTATTTTTAAAATATCCTTTTAATTTATAAAAATAGACTGTGATTTTACATGTCAAATGTAAAATAACATTAAATCATTGTAACTGTGAAAACACACAATATTTCTGTTCTATTGCAACCCCCCCCCCCCCATTAGAAATACATATATTTATTGTTAAAATACGTTCACAAATATATCGTAATTTCACAAATATTTGTCTGTTTTTTAGGGGAATAAACTGTAAAATTTAACTTTAAAACACAGTATTTTTCTGGCGCCCCAGCTGCCGGAAAATTACCGTTTCTTTTTACGATTTTTTTTTTTTTTTTTTACAGTGTAGTGTTGAATGACGTTCATAATAGTGACAGTCCATCCGGACCTGGCAGAAAGTTTAGTAATAATATAATCATCCATTACAACATTATTCCAGAGCCATTACAGGAGCCAGGTGGAACTCCCTGGACGGGATGGGAGAGCACAGAGAAGGAGAAGCTCACAATGAGCTTCTTTGTCAAAGCCGTACGTGACCTCCTGCCTTCCACAAATGTAAGCGCTCGATGTCTCCCGTCTCCGCTGCATCTCCAGCTATGCTCACCTTTGTCTGCCGCGAGGCAGAAACACCTAAGCCTGCCCGACTCTAGATGTTTGGAGGCACCACACGCTCACATGCCGACTCCTGAACTATCATCAGGCGACTCTTTGACCTCTCTATCTCTGCATTAATTGATCTAAACGGCTCTGATTATCTCAGCTTCTGTCGCCACAATCCCCCTTTCTAGATAGCAGACGGCGAGCGAGGCAGAACTTTAGCTGAAACTCCTCCCGCCCCTTAATTCCTGAATGAAACGTATTAATATTTATCACCCCCACCACCACCACCACCACCCCTCGCTCTCAAACCCTCCCCTCTTATCTCCATCCAGAGCCTCTTTTTATGTCCCAACTCTAATCAACTTGTCCGGGCAGACTGATGCGCGCCTGACACGGGACAATCGTCGGGAATCTAAATCGTTACATCTCCCCTGACATTACGGTGGCATTTTTAGTCGTGGCAGAGGTAAGAAGAAGTTCAGGCGGACCGATTCCCTCCATCAGGAGCTGGGAGGAAGGGGGGTGGTGGGTGGCATATTCATATTAGTGTGGAATTAGGCTCCTTTTTAGATGTGCAGGGAAATCCAGTGTCGGTGAGTCCGCAGGTGTGCTTATCAGGGACGGCGGAGCCCCCGTTCACGCAGACCGCTATCGGCATAATTCTTTTTGACATTTCAGATAAGCATCTTAACGGAAAGCTCCCGACGAGGCGGACGGGAGTTGTCAAATAATGAAGGAATTCTGCATGTTTACGACTAAAATATCATCCTTTTAAACAGGTGTCTGGATTTAACTTTTATCGGCCGATCTTCAGACCCTCGTTCCCGCCGCTCCCCGTAACCCCGCCATTGACGGGAGCCGAGAGCGCGTTCGTGCGTTATGCATCTCTGCTGATTTACATCAGCGCGTGCAGTTGCCATATCAAGAAATAAAATAAAATGAAATTTTAAAAAAAAAAAGGGCGATGCATTAATCCTCTCCGTTTCTAATCTGCTAATATTTCCTGAAGAATTATCTGAGGACGCCGGTTCATTTGTGAGCGACTCCCGCCTTTCCATTGATAAAACGTCGACTGTAGCCGCTGCTGGTCGGACAGATTAAGCGTCTGGTGTTTGCCTTTCTGCTTTAGACCGCGGCTGCGAGGGAGCACAAACAAATTATCCTCAGATCACGGCTCGACCTCTAATCGCTGGTCAGCTCACACTCGGTTTCACCGCGGGGACGTTCAGGGACGGCGCTCAGAGTATGAACAAAGAGATGCACGTTTGTGTCTGTAAAATAACACAAGGCTCATCACAGATCACAGCTACTGTAAAGTAAGAGGATAAAATCATGAAATCCATCCTCTTTACTGTATCTGCTTTGACTGCACTGCAAATTGAGAAGAGTTATATTTCTGGTGTTGGTGAAATCTAAGCAAAAGCAGAGTTAATTCCACTCTGTATAGAGTCAAATCCCTTATATGTAACTCTAAGTTTACAAATAGTTGGAGTCAAAACAAAGTGTCAGATCAAATCTGTAAGTGTCATTGTAGTAACATCAACTTTGAACTATTTAACTCTTAACTCCAAACGTGGATGTGACACGTAAAGTGTAAATCAGGCCCCGCCCCCACCGTGCTACACAGCGACAGGAGCAAAATACCGACTGAGGAGCCTCTCGTTCAGCTGTGCTACAGGCTGTGCGTTTCACCGTGGTTTTATGTCGACATTGTTCGATGAGTAAAATGAGCTAACTTTATGTTCGTGTTAGGTTTTGATATTTATATTAACCCTCTGGCACTTAGTCTGTCTTCAATGGCGAGACACTCACGGTAAAGTTATGTCGCCACATTAGCCGCGCTAAGCAGTGATGATTTTAGTTCGTCATTTGGTTAGCTAAAACTTGTAGTTTGATGGTAAAGACTATATCTGCTATGGTAAAAAAGTGTTAGACCGTATTTTTATTGTGTTGTTAACTCGGCTAAGCAAGCTAACGCTGAATAAGCAGTGTATCGGTTGTGGGCTGTTCGCATTATGTTAGTGTTAACATTAAGTTAGCTAACGACGAATTGTGTCCGATAAAGTGTTTTAAATGTTATTATGTGGTGCATGTTTGAAATAAATGAGTTTCAACTAAACATGATGGCATTATTTTTAGCAAACCTTATTTTCTAACTATTTTTTTTTTGTAATTCAGAAGAGCTAATTTTACACCTAACAGTGTTAAAATGACTGTAACACTTGTATAGTTAACCAACAATCCCGAAAGAGAGTTAATGTCTAACACTACATAAAAGTGTTGTGATAAAGTAAAACTAGTTAGTGTTAAGAAGTGTTTAAATTTTAACTCTATAAAGAATCAATAATTACACTAAGTTAGTGTTAAGGTACTAACTCTCCAAAAAGAGTTAAATTAACTCTTTGTGGCACGTCGACCCATATAGACACTTCAAATCTGAGAGTGTTAATTTGGGTATGCTGATTTTGCTGTGTGTGGCTGAAACAGTGAAGTGTTCATGTTATACAAGAAAATCTGTTTTCACCTGTCAGCTGTGGGAGAATGAAGACAATAATGGATCTACCAATGTTTTCAAAGGTTTAAATCAAGACAGCTAGACTTTCTTTGTTCTTGGAGACATTTCATCTTCCACCCAGAAGGCCTTGTCATCTAAGTCAAACATGAAAAAGCAACATGGAACAGAAGATGAAAGCTCAGGTTTCATCGATGGAGCGCCTTCAGTCCAGCCTTGGTTCTCCGACCCACCTGGAAGACTCTAACGAGCCACAGGAGTGATGGGAAGGTCACTCATTAACAGATGACTTCATAAAGTCCCCACCGGTCAGTTTCAGCTGACCAAAGCCTTCTGGGTGGAGAGAGGAACGTCCTCGAGAACAAAGAAAAAGAAGTCGATTTAAAGCTTTCAGGGTCGCTGTGGCCTGAATGACTGAGGGCCTGCACCAGCAGTGATTTACCGCCGTCATTATTACGGCAATGCCAGGAACCACAGTTGAGCCTTTGTCTTGTTTCGCAGCAGTGCCTCGCTACTTTTTTGGGTTTTTTAAACATATTTTAAACACATTATTGAGGCTCGGGGGTCCTCTGTCTTGTAGAGACAAATATGAGGAGATCCATCTGACAGCTGGGTCATCTGAGGGGACAGCAGATCTGCATCGGCATGGATTCAAAATCAAAAAAATCAGGGTTTCCGAACGGTCTCACGTCTTTTTTAAGCTTTTAAAAAAATCTTTAAAATGTTTGAGGTTTTATTTCCAACCTGAGCACAAACAGAGAAGAGCAACCACTTACTGAGCAGCCACGCCCACACGATCAGGAATAAAAACGATGTAAATCACAGCTGGGTAGGAACTGAAATAACTTCAGACAAACCAGACCACCAGCTCCTTTCAGCCTCAGACAGACGGAGAAGAGAGACTGAAGCAGACTGTCACTAATAAAAGAGAAATAGTCAACAGAGAGCCACCACACATGTTCAGGTGTTATAGGGCTGTGGCCAGTCAGCCACATAATAGAACAATCACCTTGTCACTCATCCTCTGTTTCTGCTGCTCTGCTTAAGAATCACACAGAAAAATCCTGCATTTTACCCTCTTTTGTCCTTTTCTGCTCTTGTCATTTTTTTTTTGTCTCTCCCTCCTGTCCTGCTCTCCGTCGAGCTCAGATGTGTCCTTGGTCAATGTCTCCCTTTATTCCCTCATCATGATGCATTGTAGATTTTTGGCACCCGACCATTTTAACGTTTCTTCCTCCCTCTCTCTCTCTCTCTTCGGGTGCATTTTGTCCCGAGAACATCTGGGTGAAAAGAATCTGCTCAGACGTCAGAATAAATCAGCTGTTGTTTCTTTGTGGCGTCGATTCACAAATGTGAACAGAAGTTTCTTATTGGGTCGGCTGGGAAATAGTAATACACATATTTTAATCTAATTATGTTCCTCAGGCAAGTTGAAAACAATGCAAAGATGTAATAGAATAAAAATAAAAGACAATACACATATTTAAGTGTTAGTTAAGTCATTTCTGGTTTCTATTATTACTATTAATAATTAATTATTACTAATTACTATTCGAGCACACGTGTCGTTAAATTAATTAAATGGTGCATGTTGTCCAGCAGAGCACGTCTTTACATGTTTAAATGCTGTTTTAGCGTGTCAAACATCAGTGCAACCCTTAGATCCAAAAATGTAATCAAATCAAATCCAAATAAATTGCTAAAAAGTTTGATGAATCACAAAAAAAAAAAAAATAGTTTTTTCATACATATTTTTTTTCTAAATACAGAAATATCACAGCTGTGCACAAAGTTTTTTCAAACCACATGAAAAGTATTTTGAGAGTGTTGAATAATTATTTTTATTAACTGGAACAAAGACAATGAAAATAAAAATGCACATTGTGCAAAAGTGACAGAAGTACATCAAAGTGAACTTGTTCAGAGCTAGCGGTTACTGCGTAAAAAAACTACAAATCTTGGGAAACTGACGTCACCTGCCATCCTGACCTCAAACCTGATAGAAGACCTTTGAGATGAATTAGAGCAGTGTTTGACCTCAGAAATGTTCTTCTGGAAGAATGGTCAAAAATCCCCCCAAACACACTCTTAAACCTTGGTGGACAGCCTTCCCAGAAGAGTTGAAGCTGTTCTAGCTGCAAAGATGGAGCCACGTCATATTGATTAGGAATGGGAGGAGCTAAAGCTTATATGTGAGTCAAGGCAGGTGAGTGAAGACTTTAGGCAGTGTAGGTGTATGTAAATGCAACTCCTCCGGTTTTATATATAAAAAGAACTACTTCTCCGTCTTATTTGGTCACATTTAAAGAAATAAGCGATGGTTTTAGAGAAGCAGCATCGACCTGGATCGATCTTATCTCTAAAAAGTACGACCAGAGACCAGATCCACGTTTGGAGGAAACCAGCAGAAATCCCTCGTACCCATGTCGAGCACGGTGGTGGAGGGGTGATGATTTAGGTGTTGTTTTGCAGCCACTGGCACATCTGGACATTCTTGTAGTGAAATTTATTGAATTTGTCACTCAAGTGACAAATTCTTGTGCTGTAAACAGGATATGTGACTGCAGAGAAACAGTCATCAGGGTATGTTAGATATTCACACCCTCAGTACACGTCCCCGACGCTGTTAAAAGCGTTACCTGACCTGGAATCCTGTGAGGTTCTTCTTCGATGACTTTTACGTTTGTGGCCAAGATACTGAAGGAAGAAATGGAAGGGTAAGATGATGTAAACAGGATATGTGACTGCAGAGAAACAGTCATCAGGGTATGTTAGATATTCACACCCTCAGTACACGTCCCTGACGCTCATGCAGATGCAGGCGCAGCCTCTTCAATCAACTAAAGAAGCCGTCATTGTTCAGACGTCTCCAAAAGGTTTATCAGATCAGTCGGGGCGACCCGGATCCCGTGGAACATGACGTGTCTGGACTCCGACACACATCTGCCTCTTCCTCCAGTTATCCCAGTGGAAGGAGGCAGGATCACCACTGGTCGGTGGGAGTTCACGCCGTCGCTTTAAGTTCATGCGCCATGAGAAAGCGGCTACTTGTGCTGCCACCCGGTGGATAATCACGGTACTCTGGTTTCCCCCATCGCATGAAATCGCAAATGAATCCCGCTTCAACTTTACGAAGTGCAGCAGACCCTCATGGAACAAAACCTTCTCTTGACCAGATTTAGTTAGAATAATGAAATCTAAATAACTAAATCTAGAATAACTAAATAACTAGAATAAGGTGAACTGAACTCTCTTCCTCGGGGTTGAGTCGCCTCGCTTCGTGAAACGAAAAGCTCAAGTTCAGCTTCAACAGACTCGGAGTTTGGACTGAAACAGAAACAGACCTCTGTGGTTGGACCTGAACAGAGCTGTGTAGGAGTGAAACGTCCCAAATCCCTTAGCGAAATGAAGGCAAAGTTCCACCTCAAGCATCTGACAGACTGATACAGGGGATGACATCCACAGGGAACCTTCGTATAAAAACGTGGTTGTTGGGGTTTTTTTTGGCTACATTTTTGAAGGTTTTTGCTAGGGCTGGGCAACGATTGAAAATTTTTCATTGCGATTAATCGCATTATTTCCCTGATTAATCATGATTAATCACATTGTATACGCAAAATCAAATAATTAATTCAAAAGCAGTTTGAAGTGCACTTTTATTTAAATGTTCTGCTGCCATATGAACTAAAGTGCCATAACATTTGTTGTTCAAACATATTTAGTCTGAATCTCATTGTAAAAAATGTAAAATAAAATAGATCTTATTGCCACTGCCAGGGCATTATTGTCATCCTGTTTTTATGAAAAATAAAACAAAGTCTACTAACAAAATTCTGAGTCACAATCAGAACATTAAAACAGGCAAATTCTGAACAGCAGAATAGGAATGTAATGATATGGAAAATTTGATATCTCAGTTATAGTGACCAAATTATCACAGTTTACGATATTATTATTACGATATTATTAATATCGCAATATTATTTGCGATATTATTGCAGTATTCTTAATTGTGTTAATTGTTTATACAGGAGCTCTGTGTTTTTCCGCCAATTCTCTTCTGGTTCGGCAACAGACTTTTCAAAACAAAAGCATGTGAGCAACACTTGTTAACGCACGATAAAATAAATGTCAAATTAATGAGTTAATGCAATGATAACGCGTTATCTTGCCTAGCCCTAGTTTTTACATTAAAATAAAATCATCATATGATGTCGTTTTAATTCTTCTTAACTCCTCCTTTTAAAACAGAACTTTCAGAAGAAAAGTTAGTCCATCAGAAGTCATTTAGCAGAAATTAGCAGCTGAATCTGAACAAAGTTAAGCATCGTTGTCACAGCAACAGCAACAGGATAAATTCATAAAGCTGCTATAATCTCGTATAGAATTTAGTCCTATTTACAGATAATTAGTTCCATTGTTTCAAACTTCCAACGTATCCACATTTTCAAAGACAAACATATCATTTTTAATTAAATAACTGTGTTTTTTCTGTTTGTAAATGCCTCATTTTAGTGTGAACGCAGAGAAGTTAACACTGTTGAAGAATCACACGACAAACACGCACAGAATAACTTTCAACACGCAACTTCATCCAACCAAGAAAAATAATCAGAAGAAAAGAAAAACTCTCCTTTTGTCTCGTGCTTTGCTGTGTTTTTTTTCTTCCACGGGTATGCGTCTATTTTCAATCACTGTTGAGATGGCGGCAGCTCAAGGCTCAACCTCTGCTGTGTTCGCCGCGTGATAAAAGGCGAAAGCGCCATCAATCTTTATTGTCTGGTCTGTACGCTGTTATCGTACTTGATCGTCCGCTGATTCTCTCGTCTGCAGCGGCGTCGGGGAGCAGAAGGAGCCCCGGATGCAGGTACGAGCAAAGGTGTGCAGTTCAGACGCAGCTGTGCGTCCAGTGAAGAGGATCCCTCGTCCACCAGGAGACGTCTCGTTTTATTCAAATGCAGGACCGGAGGAGCTGGAAGAGCGCCAAACACTCGATTGGATCTCAACGAATAGTAAAGAGGCCGACGGAGGGACGGAGGCGGTCGTAGCTGCTTGGACATCCTCGTGTACGGCTTGAAATCAGCAGCTGGCTTCTCTTTTGTTATTCCACCGAAGCCTCCCGAGTCTGCCGCACCTTTGGTTCCACGCTACCTGTCGTTAGTGATCGGAATTGATAAGATTTTTCCGATTCCGATTCCATTATCGATACTGTTTAACATTCTCTTATTGATTCTAATTTGGGGAAAAAGAAGAACAAACAGTTTTATTAGCACCAATTTTTTTTAACTTAGAAGTCACGACCTTACAAACTCAACAGCGAGGTCAAAAGAGGCCCAAAGCCTGGATAACGTGTTACTGTTGTAATATGTAACTGTGCAAATACACAAGAATGTGTTAATATTTTACTAAGTGATTTTTCCTAATAGAAATAAAAAAATCTCCTTTTTAAAAGGATATATGAGCTCACTGAGCACTCAAAAATAATAATAAGAAAGATAAATACTATCAAATACAACGGAACAGTGCATAGTGCAAATCTGCAAATACTATGAAGAATTAACAAGTTGCCTTGTTGCCATCTTTCTTTGGTGAAGTGAAGCCAAACTTTGGAGCGTTTGAATCTGGTGGGCGCCATTGTTGTTTACAACTCCAATGCACATGCTAAACCAACGTAACTTAATCACGTAAGTGCTTTCTGGAACTGACTGTGCGTAACTTTTGTAAATTACGTGAGATATCGTGCTGGTTGGAATCGATAAGAGAATCGCTAGATAAACTGCCAAACAATTCTATGGAATCGAAAACACACGGAACCGGTTCTCTACAGGAACTGGTTCTCGATTCCCAACCCTACCTGTCGTCACCGAGAGCCTGGAAGTCCAGCCATAGGACAGACGTGGCAGGTTCCAGGTAACAGATGTGGGCCGGTTTCACGTTCATAGGCAACAACCAGGTGTTTTAGGGTACCAGGGGTCCAACCCTGGACAGATCACCAGTCCATCGCAGGGCCACGTGGAGATGAATATTCACATCTCAGGAGGGACTTTGGTCCACTTCCTCTTTACAGATGCTCTCCAGACCCTGAAGGTTCAAAGTTTCAGCCTCCTTCTATGGGTTGTCTATGGGATTTCAGGTCCGGAGACCAGCTAGGCCACCAGGGGATCTTAATGTTCTTCTTCTCGAGCAGCTCCTTTAATGCCTTGGCCGTAGGATTCGGGTCACTGTCATGCTGGAAGACCCATCCACAACCCATCTTCAGTGCTCTGGGTGAGGCCCGGTTCTGGTCTCATCTGACCCCATCAGACAGGGCCTGTACATGTGCCTTCTTCAGCAGGGAGACCTTGCAGGCACTGCAAGTATAGCGAAGTGCGTTACCAGTAGTTCTTCTGGTGACTGTGGTCCCAGCTTCTCCGGGATTATTACAAGCTCCTCCCGTGTAATTATGGGCTGATCCTTCACCTTTCTCAGAGCCCTCTTTACCTCCTTACCTCCTTACCTCCTTAGCCACTGAGGCGAGATCTCGCATGGAGCTCCAGAGCCAGGGCGATTGACTGTTAACTTGTACAGCGGTCTCATTTCCACCAAGCTTCTTGCTGATGGTTGGTCTTGGAGCCTATTCCAGCCTCGTGCAGGTCTACAGTCTTGTCCCTGACGTCCTCTGACAGCTCTTTGGTCTTGTCCATGTCAGTGTAGAGGCTTGAATAATTCTGTGACTCCCTCGATGATGTCTTTGTATGGTCACGGTAACTCAGACTCAAAAGTTTCTTAACTCTGGATTTGGAGTCCTGAACATCCTTTCTGAAATGGCCTCTGCTCGTTTCTCCCTTTCGCAGCACAAGGAGAACAAGACTTCATGAGCGCTCTGCAGAACCATGGACGACATCACAGAGGGCTTGTCCACTTCCTCTGATATGGTCTATGGATCCGGGGCACAGCTAATCAAGAATCAAGGGTTTGGAACTACCTGGTCAAAGTCCAGACCTTGACCCGACTGAAATGCTAAAATAAGAGAGTCGAGAAAATGCCAAAGAACCTCAGTGAACCGTGAGACACTGATGAGGTCAAGCAGGAAACATCTGCATCAGTTCATAGCTGTTCATGGAGGATCAACAAGCTATTGAATCATGGAGGTACTTAGGATTTGCCGTATAACTTATTTTTGGCTCATGTTAAATGAATAATGGGATGTTTGTCTGAGGTGGAACCAGCTGTCCTGTACATGACAGTATTGGGGGTTGTTTTCTTTTCATTTCCTGGTATATATATGGTGTTAATTAATGTAATTAGCAGCACTATTATCTATGCATCCTTTATTCTTTTGGGGTTTTCAAACAGATCAGGGCTAAGTACCCGTCCTAACACCACCGACCTGCACAGATCTACCTGTTTTCTGCAGCGCTCTGTCCATCCGCCATGATGTCTGCCGGCGCCGTGCTCATGCAGATTTTTTTTTTTCTTCCTGCGTGTGCATATGTGTGCGTGATGCGCACACGCGGAGCCCGCGGAGCATTGCGGCTCGCAACACTACATACAGTAATGCGTTGCTGAATATCAAAGGAAATTACCCTTCACCTCGGTGCACGGATCTTAGCGAGTTCCTTAACCAGAGGAATGGGCTTTGAACCAGGCAGATTCCCCCAGGGCCCATATCCCGGCCCCTCCCCGGAACGCCGTGCCGGATAAGGCCCGTAATTCCCACTTTTAGGTTTCCATTAATCTGATCCTGACACAGGGGAGACGGGCTGCTTTGCATATCGCCTTCCCAAGATGGAGGGCTATTTACATGATCGCCTCCAGATTGAATATGATCAGTAGCCCTCCTCCTCCTCCTCCGCCGTCCTCTGCAGCTGAGACGAGGTAGGGGGGGAGCGGGGGTGGGTGGGAATGCAGATTTTCCTCTTTTTTTTTTCTTTCAGCAGTTATTTGCTGCATTATCATGGATGAAATATTATTCACTCAGGTATATTCTCCACAGCGTCCCGGTACGTCTCAAGTAAGGCTTGATGGATACAGGTTGCAGATATTACGGCTCGGCGCTTGCTTCCCTTGACGAAGGCCAAATTTCTTTTATGAACGTGACAGCGGAGATGGATAGATCGACCCATTTATCATCGCTCACTGATAGCGCTAATGTGAAGAGAAGCCCCCCACCTCCCCGCCGCCTCCCCCAAACCCTTCTCGGCGAATGTGAGGAACGCCAGCGAACAGGGCTTCATTTGAAACCGTGAGGGCAAACCCCCATGTAAATGTATCTGTAATGAACGCCGCGTACAGGAGGTGCATTATTCTCTTTCTGCTACATTTATTTCTGAATATCAAATGAATATGATAAATGTGGAGCGAGGGGGCGGCGGCAGCGGCGGCGGCGGAAGCAAAGTAAGCCGAGGATATGAGATGAGTGATATTGTTATTACACCGCCGACGATGAGCTGCAGAACTTGAGACGTCGGTGCGGCGGCCACACACACACACACACCCACAACCGCCTCACACTTTGCCACGCTAACGCATCACCTCCGTTGGACGGCCGTCATTATCCATCCCTTCAACCACTTGCGTTCTCATGCAGTCCGTCGAGCAGAGACACGATTCCACGGCGGCGGAGTCGCAGTGGCGTGATTCGCAGCGGCGAGGTCGGCGCTTCAGTGAGACGACAGGAACGTCACATGCAAAAGAAAAAAACAAAAACCCAGACTGGCCCCCTGAAGAATCAGAGCCTTTGCTTGAACGAGCGAATCCTCGGTCACGATGAAACATTTCCGGTCTGTGGACATCTGTCATCAAACCAAACTTTTTAATATTTTAATTTTTTTTTTTTGCTCCAACAAACTGCTGAGATTTACAACCTCAGATCTGGAAAAGTGAGATTATTTATCTCGTTTTAAACGTTATTTACTCAATGATTCCACGTAAACTCATGATAACTGGTTTTAAATGTCTTTTATGTTTTTATTAGCCAGAACTTCTTAAATTTAGTAATTTAACTGTAAAAGTGAGCACCCATGTTGGTTTTCTCCTTCACCATAAAATATAACTAACGACATAAACAGACTAACATGCTGTCATTAGTTAATGTCATCTTTGGATTTGTTTTGTTTTGTTTCTGGGTTTAGATTTAAAAAATGTTTTTTGTTCCTTTACTGCAGAAAACAGCTGAGATACAATAAATAAATAAACACTAAATTTGAGATGAAAATAATGAAATTCTAGTAAAATAACTGTCAATCCAGGAAGATGGATTTATTTGTTTTTCTTTTTTTTATATATATTTCCATTTTTCATTGACTTTCTTTTTGTTTGTTTTCTATTTTAGATGAATTTACTTCATTTTATATTTATATTTTCATATATATGTTATATGTCTGTTTTATATGTTATATATTTATTTTTAATATTTTTGTATAATTTTCATTAATATTTCTATTAATTTTTAAACTTTTTTTAATTATTCCTTTTGTTAATTAAAAAAATGTATTAGTATCTGTTTACTATTCTAATTGATTTTTTATTTTTACTTTACATGCTCCTGACTTTCAAGGACCTAAAACTGAAAATTATTTGCTGCAGCTCATCTGTTTTAAGGAATTTAATCTCAAATTCAGACTTTTTTTGCTTGTTTCAAACGTCTACCAGCTTAAAATTGGAAACAAGATTTCTTGTCACATAAAAAAAACACCCTGCTGCATCATCAGATAATTTAATCTCTAATTTAGAGTTTATTTCCTGTATGTTATCAGTTGTATTCTGCAGTGAAGCCACTAGGGGGCCACTACACTGCAAAAAAAAAAAACAGCCTGCTAAAATACAGGAAATAAACTCTAAATTCCAAGTGAAAATAACTCAGTGGTGCTGAAATTATCCATCCAATAAACAAGAAATTTTCACTTTCCAAAAAACCTTTCCAGTTTTGTCTTAATAAAAAAAAGGAAAAAAGAATTTGAGATGAAATTACTTAGAAATAGACCTGCTTCACCACAGAAAGAATAATTATAGGCAGCTGAAAAAAGCAGAGAAGGTAAATTCGTAAACGGAAAAGTGGATATTAATTATATTGATACTACAATTATAGTTATATTCATGTGGTCACAGGAAATATTTTTTATGGTGAAAGAGAGTTAAAGGCCGGAACTGGGTATTAATGCTGGTTTTTACAGATTTCTTGGTTTATTAATCCATTAAACACAGTCACTTCAGGAGTCAACCAGGCATTCAATCAGTAAATTATATTTAAAACAACATAAATGATCTCATACTTCCAGATCTAAGACTGTAAATCAGGAACACAACAGCTCCTGAGCTACCAGCTCTTTCTCAGTATGTTTATTTTATTTTTTTGAATAAAATGTAGTTTAGATGGTGACATCAGAAATGGCCGCTGCCTTTAGCTGACTGTCAGCGTGATAGCCTGTTAGGTCTTTATTCACAGCTCTGAAGTGATGGCAGCTCATCAATTGGCTACGTCCACTGTCAATCAAAAGACCACACTCCTAATTATGTAAAAGATGTGAAGCAACTAATTATAAATGTGCGTCTTTGTGGAGTTTTAGCTGCTGATGTACAGATGTCACTACGGGTTTATGAACAAGGCTGTAAATATTTATTTCTGTTGTAAAGTTGGACATTTTAACTCCGGATGCAACGATAAACATTATGACTATCCTGAGCCCTTGAGAAGTTTATCAAGTAAGAAACTCTTTACACTTACACTTCATGTAAAATAATCTGTCAACAAAACCTAAAAGTTCTTAAATCGTAACGGATGTATGAACCAACCAACATCCCCACGTCAGGCGGAAGCCTTTGCCGGATCAGAATAGAGGGTTTTCACCTACGTCACGTTTTGGTCAGTGACCCGGATGCGCGGCCATCTTGGAGGTACTCGGATGTAAACACACCGCTGGATCAATGCAGACGACCGTGGATAAAGGATGGATAAACCACAGAAAAGCTCTTCAAAAGGCGTTACAGATGCAAAAACATACAGAGAAGGACTTTGGAACGGGAAAGGGAACGATATTTTGAAAAGTTAGAGTTTGTCGCTGGTGCCGATCCGAACGAGTTAGCTCCCTCGTCTTGGAGCAATGACGAGCCGGAGAGCCTCCCTTCGATTGCATACCCCGACACCGTAAACTACTTGGTTTTCTCGCCAAGCCCATACACAGAGGAAGATCTTAAATCTTACAAAAGTTTGGAGGCCTATAACCAGATGGTCTCTGGATGGATGAGAGAGCTGCAGTATCATTTTAAGAACTGTGTTGCTAGTGTAGCTAGGTGGTAGCTTGATATTATCATTAGACTAGAAATTAAGAGCTTTTTTTCTTGATAATTGTTCATGTGTGAAATTAAGAGCTAACAACATTTCACTTAACTTACCTGTGGGCCGAACAAATTCGGATGTTGTCCAGATTTTTGCCACACAGGTCTTGGTTTAGATTTGCTAACCACAAGCACCTCCTTTCCTCTGACAACTTCTGGCATTGTTCTCCCTGATTTTTAATACTCTTTAGAAGTCTATAAAACTCCAAGTGTCTCTCGCGGTCTGCCCGGTTGGTACAGCCGAAAACACGGCAATAATTTACCTTTTTCAATGAAGACGTCCAATTTACTCCAGTGTGTGCGCTTTGTTTATGTTGCCGCGTGCCTCCAAGATGGCGACTTCCGGTTGGATGACGCGCCCTGAAAAACGACTATAGCAAGTTGGAGCCATTCGATTGTTGCTGAACCAACCCTCTGGCCGATAATTGTTGAGGATAATTGTCAAAAAGGTGAGATTTTTGTAAAGGTCTGTACTTGGCAGCATTGCAGTTTAGTTGGTTATCAAAAGTTGCATCACAGCATGAAGGTTCCTGGTTCCTGGTTCCTGGTTCCTGGTTCCCGTCTGCGTGGAGTTAACAGTCCGGTTAACAGGTGACTGAATGACCCGTATGGACGAGTGTCCGTGGGGTTGTTCATGGTTATTCATGTAAAGGAACATCTTTGGTCTCAGAGGTACAAATCTGGCTGAATGAAGCTAATAAAACAACTTCCCGCTGCATGGTCGTTGAGCGTGCCAGCAGCTTGACTTGGCGTGCGCTCCCCAGACTTCACGTGAGCGTCTCCGGCTGTTTCAGGAGCGCGAAGGCATCCGAGATCCCCCCAAAGTGCATTTCATGCCTTTAATTGACGCGGTCGCATGTTAATTCGGAGCATGTCACGGATGTGTCACGGCGGTACGCCGCCAGCGTCTGACCTCATGTAATGTTGAATTACATTCCTACCGCTCAGCGCCGTGACCATAGATAAGCTTCTCCTAGGCAACGCCAAAGTGCAGTTTCTCCTCTCTTTGTTTCATCCTCTTCCCAGCATGCATTCAGGAACCCGTCAGCGGCTGCATCACTTGGTGATTGGTTTTGTCTTAATTGCAGAAAATAGTTTTTGAGTGAGTTTTAAAGGGGGCCAGTATCAGGATGCACTGGAACTTACGTATTTGATTCAATAAGTCAATGACAACCCCCCCCCCCCCCCCCCCCAAAAAAAAAACAAAAGACATCACTCATCAAAGCAAATGAGGCTCAAGGTGGTTGCCTGTTTAGCTCCGGGCATCAACCGCCTATTTCCTCTCGTCCTCCTTAGAGCTGACTTATTCTCCTGAGTCAAAGCGATGTCGTACCTGCGCCACAGGTGTGAAAGCTACGTCAGACCCTGGCGTATCACATTAACTTCAAATGTCTCTGTGATTCTTGCCCCCACTTCCTATTCACCATCCTCAAGCTGGGTAGAGCGACAGTTTGCTCAGTTGCTTAAATTTGACAGCAACATGTCGCTATCAGCCCTTATTTTACTCCTATTGACTGTCCTGTACCCACTTGAGCTGCCAGGAGATACATGGACACCAAAGTGTATTGAGTATCTCAATATCTCGGAAGGACGCTAATTGGGATGTTACATTCTTCAGGATCTCTCCAACTCCAAATTTTGAGTGCACAGAGGAACAGTCTCTACTATATCTCATTGACATTTTTGTTCCATATGAGTGGTTGCTTCAATTTAATTCACTCTCCAGGATGGCCAGATGTTCATTTAAATGTGAGAAGCCTGGTCCCTAAACTGGATATAGTGAGGATCTGGGACAAATCCACCGACCCTAATATCCTGGTCCTATGTGAGACCTGGCTCAGCAAGTCCATCACGGATAAAGACATTTGCAATTAAGGGTTGCAATGTTTTTCGTTGCCATCATTAAAGAAAAGGTGGTGGAGTCGCCATCTATATTAAACAAAAATTTACAGTTACCATTCTCTCCTCATTATCTGTCACTAAACAATTTAAACTTCTTGCACTGAAAGTGGCACTAAATAAAGGTCACCTCATCACTGTTGTGGGCTGCTACAGACCACCATCAGCTTCCAGTGAGGCCTTACTTTCATTGAAAAAACAGCTGTCCACTCTAGATTTTAAAGAGATTATTCTTGCTGGAGATTTTAATTGGAACTGGCTGTCTCCGGTGTCTGAGGATTTTAAAACAACTTGTGATTCTTTTAATTTAACACGACTTATTAACAGTGCAACTCGTCCGAATATCAAACGGCCTGAGAAATCTTCTATTCTGGACTTATTCTTGACAAATGTCCCTCATAAATACTCTGATGTTAGCATTTTTGCAAATGACATAAGTGACCATGTGCCATTGCGACAGTTAGAAGAGCAAAGCTCCACAAATCAAGGCCTAGAATCATACTCAAAAGAGATTTTAAGCATTTCTGTGAGCAGGCCTTTCTCCATGACCTTTGGAACATAAACTTATAGGAATAAACTTATAGAAATAAATAAAAATGTCTGAGTTACATATAGAAAGTAATTCGAGCTTCCGAGCTTAAGCTCGCAGTGAGCTTAATGTGCTGCGAGCTACTGCGCCGCAGAAAAGATCCTGCGCTGCCATCCAGTGGTCGGTGGTTTAATGACGGCGTAACTGGAACAATAAAACACAAGTATAAATGCCAAACAAACGTCACCCTGTTTGGTTTACTGTCATTTTGCTATTGTAGTACAAGCCTAATTGGTACCACGATAACTTTTTTTTAAAATGGACAGCTGCATAACTGTTTGTCACATGGATTTAGTAACAGCAAATGTGTGCACATTTAAGGTTGGAGATAACTGGGTCCGTTACAGTTGACAGGACGATGCACACGATGAGTATAAATCAGTCTGACTCTTTTGTTTGAGGTGTTGCAGTAATCAAGAGTTGGGTTTTCTGAACCAACTCAGGCTCTCTTTGGTGCTGTTCCCTAAACCGCTGCTCCACATCTCCATCTGCAGCTGAGCAGAAACCACGCCCACACAAACGTTAACTTACCACAAAGATTTTCTTTAAGCTGCAGAAAGAAATGTGGACTGTGGAACTACAGGTTAGCAGAGGTGGGCTATTCCAACGCTGTGAAAGCATGAAAGCAAACCACCGTCACCTGGTAACCAGGAGGAACCATGAAAGACTGTACAAGACCCTTTCCAGATGTTTCGCACTTAAATAAAATAAAAAGGTGGAAAATAGTATGAGGTTGATTTTAAAAAGTGATCTGAAGATTAAAGATTAAAGATTTAAGATTTAATAAGCCTACAGTTGTAACAGAGTTCGGGTTATTCTTATTTCTGAGACAGTTGGGTCTGTTTTAACTTAAATACCAATTATATGTTAAACTAGAAAGAGATTGTGTCTTGTTTTTGTCTTTAATTAATAAAATTTCACAATTTTTGCTGTAATTGTCTTAAAAAAAAACAAATCTAAAAGCAAATAAAACGTCACCAAATGTCTGCGAGATCCCAGAAGGACGATCCAAAGTTTGACCGTCCACCACCAGCCGTCTGTGACTGAACGTTTGTACTGGGAAGGTAGACCTCCTCATACGGAGGTTTGTAGGCAGGGTGGTAAGTGGGCAGGGTTTCATGGCTTCATACAGACATCTGTGGGTGGGGTTTCCCCTCATATTGTGGTCTGTAGGTGGGGTTTGTGCTAATTAATGATGGCGTTTAATGCATCCCTTAACCTTCAATCTCAACCCTCAATCTCAAAAATGCGCACAAAGTGCAAGTGCTGCACCAATTCTTAGGGCGTGAAGTTGAGGGACAAGTTTGAGGGCTGTATCGCCCTCAATATTGAGATTCTCCGGCAAGTAAGGGCTACCCAGAAGGCAATGCGTATTTTCACCAGGACATCATCGAAAAGGATGACGCCAAAAAAAGCTAGCTGCAATGTATTTTTGTAGTTAATAAAGATATGTATATATATAAATGCCTCTTATTCTTCTTCTACTTCTTCATCGTTGTCTTTTTGACAGACTGGATGTAGCTTTGGTGTAAGACCGCCCCCTAAAGTCTGAAGACGTAACTGCGTCCAGTTTCTAAGTCACAAGACAGCACTTACACTCACTTTTGAGGGCCAAGATAGAGGGCCAAAGTTAGAGGGTCAAAGATAGAGGGCCAAAGAAAAAGGACCAAAGATAGAGGGCCAAGATAGAGGGCCAAAGTTAGAGGTCTAAAATAGAGGGCAAGATAGAGGGCCAAAGTTAGAGGGTCAAAGATAGAGGGCCAAAGAAAAAGGACCAAAGATAAAGGGCCAAAGATAGAGGGCCAAGATAGAGGGCCAAAGTTAGAGGTCTAAAATAGAGGGCAAGATAGAGGACCAAAGTTAGAGGTCTAAAATAGAGGGCGAGATAGAGGGCCAAAGATAGAGGACCAAAGTTAGAGGTCTAAAATAGAGGGCGAGATAGAGGGCCAAAGATAGAGGGCCAAGATAGAGGGTCAAAGATAGAGGGCCAAAGATAAAGGACCAAATATAGAGGGCCAAAGATAGAAGACCAAAGATAGAGGGCCAAGATAGAGGACCAAAGATAGAGGGCCAAGATAGAGGGCCAAGATAGAGGGCCAAAAATAGAGGACCAAAGATAGAGGACCAAAGATAGAGAGCCAAAGATTGAGGCCAAAGATAGAGGGCCAAAGATAAAGGACCAAAGATAAAGGGCCAAAGATAGAGGGCCAAGATTGAGGGCCAAAAATAGAGGAACAAAGATAGAGGGCCAAAAATAGAGGACCAAAGATTGAGGGCCAAAGATAGAGGGCCAAAATAGAGTGCCAAAGATTGAGGGCCAAAGATAGAGGGCCAAAGATTGGGGGCCAGAGAAGAGGGCCAAGATAGAGGACCAAGATAGAGGACCAAAGATAGAGGACCAAAGATAGAGAGCCAAAGATCGAGGGCCAAAGATAGAGAGCCAAAGGGTTAGGGTTAAGGGCAGAATTGTAATTCATTCCTAAATGCATCCTCCATGAATCCAGTTGTTTTTAGTAAAAAGGGTGATCCATATCTACAAAGATTTCCTGATTGACGCCCATCGTGCAGCTTTATTCTCGTGCAGAGACGATCTTACTGTCATAAAACAGTGACAGGTTATTGAGTCCAACATTATCGTCACATTTCCAGCCTATGCCTTCATAACGACTCTGAAAAATGAATGCAGCTCATTATTTAAAGTTTGATAAAGGAACCTTGTAGCTGTTTTGTGACCTGTTTTCTAATGTGTACGTTTGCGTGCAGAGCGGATTATACCGGCTGAACGGCGGAAACATCGGCAGGCGTTAACGCTGCCGCAGAATTAAACTGGGCGCATATCTTCCAGTTTATTGAAGCAGGTTATTTAGAGGCTTGTTTACTCCTTAACCACACAAAGCCTACAACAAGCATTGTTCTTGAGCACTTGGAGTGTAAAACTTAATTTCAAATGAGACTAAAAAAAAAAAAAAAATGTCTGATTCCCACCAGCGTACAGCTCACTTTTAGCCCTCAGGCGCTGCACTTGAGAGTTTAATTTACTTGATTAAATCATATTTGCATACTGAAACGGTTTGAAAAATGATATTAATTCCTAATATTCAAAGGAGAATTGCTTTCTCACATGAAAGCCAAACCACACAGAGGCTGACAGGTGAAATCCCACGACGACGGGAGGACGTGGTCCAGGTCACGGCCTCCGCGGCGTCCGGACGTTCGCGTGAGCCGCGTTTCTGGCGTTTCGACGGAAACGTTGCGGCGTCTCAGGCTTCGTGTGTTTGGTGTCCAGGTGCGAGCGACTGACGGGGCTCCAGGAGGTGTCAGCGTGAGGCTGATCTCCTCCTGAGCCAACTTAACTTATCAGGAACAGAGACCAAGAAGGAAAAAAAAATCAGGCTAATTAATTAAGAACAGTATTAGAAGTAATGGGATATTATAATATAAATTGCTACATTCTGGAACCAATTTAATCCAATTACTGGAACCCCTCATGAATATAATACCTCCAAAATCACTCCGTCAGAGTCCAAAGGGAGACGTGTCTGACTACCAAGACTGAAAGAACAAAAAAAAAGAAAAACACATAAAAACTGCTCCCTTTTAAAAGCGAACAGCAACAATGGTTTAAATGGTTGAGAGGAACTGTTAATTTGAGTAATAAACCTAATGATGATTTTTTTTTTCCTAATTGACATCTCGACCATTAACAACCTGAGTAGGTTTTTGTTTGAGCTCCCCAGTGTTTGATAAAGATGAATGACAGTACGGGCTGATTGGTGCCGTTTCTCTTAATGGCCCTCGCCCAATTTAAAAAATGTCTTAAAAGAGACAAAAGACCACGATTCCGCGCCGGTTAAAGCGCCAGCGTGGTTCGTAGGAGTGCGTAAATTGACATTAGGAAAGCCGGAGAACTTTAAGAGGCGCAGAAATGATTTCATGGGGAATAAATCCACGCCACAGTTTATAAAATGATCTGTAGGTGTCGAGGAGATGATCCAGAGTTGGGCGGTGAGGCCACTGCTGTTGGATGGTCGTGGATGAGTTCTGGTCCACTCTTCTTCTCAGCAGCGCTGCCGGTCCGTTGAAGGTCTTCGGGCTTTCGCACGACTCTCTCGAGGTCGCTGCTCATCAGGGTTATAATAGTTTTGGTTTTTCTATTAGTTCTAGTTTTTATTTAGTTTTTAGTTTAGTTTTTCAAATTCAGTTTTTTTTTAAAATTCATTTTAAGAGCAGTTTTTTCAAGTTTTTATTCGTTTTTGTTTTTAAATACTTAGTTTTAGTTTAGTTTTTATTAGTTTCAGTGTTAGTTTTAGCTTTATTTTGTAAATTAGTGTTGTCATTTTGGTTCGAGTGAAGCACTGAACTTTTTGAAGGCTATCGAATCACATAGTCGTGTTTACATTCCGGTCTCAATAAATATATTTATCAATGCATATTCCCGGTTGTGGTGTTCCTGCGTATTTACTGACCAGTAGCTATCTGGTCTCCATGGAAACAGTCCATTATAGTTGCTGTTTTCTCCCATTCCTTCCCAACGCTGACTGGCCTGCAGCTGTAGCTTCTCTTTCCAGGGGGCTAGCTTAGGCTAGCTTATCCAGCTAGTCTTGGTTAGCCTTCTTTCCAGGGGGCTAGCTTAGGCTAGCTTATCCAGGTAGTCTTGGTTAGCCTTCTTGTGTGAGCTTTTCAAATGGACTTTCAGATTCGTGGGTTTTTTTCTCCTTGAGAAATATTCCACACATTGTATCACCTGCTTCTACAACAAGGCACTTATTTTTATCGTTAACACAGTCATAGTCAAAGAAATCCCAAATAGGACTGTGCCGCTTTCTCCCAACTTTTGCTGCAGCCATCAAATGCTGATCACTTTTTTTTTTTTTTTTTTTTTGCAGTTGTTGTTGTACGACGGAGTTAATAGAGTTAAGTTAATAGATTTCAAATGTTTATGAGAAAAAAAATTACAAACACGAAAACGAAGGACGTTCTTGATATTATTATAGTTAATTTTAGTTCGTTTTATAAATACATAATACAGTTTCAGTTAGTTATCGTTTTTTTTAAAAACGATCGTTTTATTGTATTTCAGTTAACGAAAATGTTTTTTCACTTCTAGTTTTTGTTATTTCGTTCGTTTTCATTAACGATAATAACCTTGCTCCACATCAGACGAGGCGGTGGGCCGGATGACGCCCCTCATCTTCACTTCTGCAGGCCGTGGAAAACAGTTTCTGAAACTTTACAAAGATAATTTCAGAGAAAAAAAAAAACAAAACTCTGTTGTTCTTTTAATCAGCCACAAATTTAACTATGCCTCAATGCATATTTGATTACATCAGCTCTCCTTTTTTTTAATCAAAGCGAGATAGAAGATCTCATTAAAGTGAGGCATATGGACGTCTGTGTGAAATATTGAGAAGTATATGAAAGAGGAGCCGTCTGCTCTCTGGCGGATCTCAGACAATCACGCTGATGAACGGAGCAGAATGAATCGAGGTGCTTCTTGATGTTGTGGAGAGAATCCTCCGATCACCGCGCTGCAGCTATTATCCTGTACATACCAAACACGGCGCTCAGGAACAATTTAAAAGGTAATCCTGGAAGTCACCCCGCAACAACCCTCCTTTTCCGCACATCAACAAACAACAGATAATGTGATAACATGCGATGTAATTGTGGCCACGGCGACGCTGAGCGTACTCCAGCGCCGCTGTAGTGGTGTTATTATACACTTAGACGTCGTAAATGTCCGTGTAATTACAGCTGACGAGCTGCCGTTCAGTCCGGTCCTGCAGATGAAGCGTCTCCACCCAAGTGGCTGCTGCTGGTTTCGGTCGGCTGGTTGTGCTTGGATGACTTCAGATGAGCCAAGGCGCTGAGATGGGAGTTTGAACCAAAAAAAAGATAGAGGGCCAAAGATAGAGCGCCAAAGATAGAGGACCAAAGATAGAGGGCCAAAGATAGAGGGCCAAAGATAGAGGGCCAAAGATAGAGGACCAAAGATAGAGGGCCAAAGATAGAGGACCAAAGATAGAGGGCCAAAGATAGAGGACCAAGATAGAGGGCCAAAGATAGAGGACCAAAGATAGAGGGCCAAAGATAGAGACCAAGAAGGAGGGGCAAAGATAGAGGACCAAAGATAGAGGACCAAAGATAGAGGGCCAAAGATAGAGGGCCAAAGATAGAGGACCATGGATAGAGGACCAAAGATAGAGACCAAGAAGGAGGGCCAAAGATAGAGAGCCAAAGATAGAGGACCAAAGATAGAGGACCAAAGATAGAGGGCCAAAGATAGAGAGCCGAAGATAGGGGCCAATGATAGAGACCAAGACAAAGGGCCAAAGATAGAGGACCAAAGATAGACGGCCAAAGATAGAGATCAAGAAGGAGGACCAAAGATAGAGGGCAAAAGATAGAGGTCCAAAGATAGAGACCAAGACAGAAGGCCAAAGATAGAGGACCAAAGATAGACGGCCAAAGATAGAGATCAAGAAGGAGGACCAAAGATAGAGGGCAAAAGATAGAGGACCAAAGATAGAGACCAAGAAGGAGGGCCAAAGATAGAGAGCCAAAGATAGAGGTCCAAAGATAGAGACCAAGACAGAGGGCCAAAATTAGAGGACCAAAGATAGAGGGCCAAAGATAGAGACCAAGAAGGAGGGCCAAAGATAGAGGACCAAAGATAGAGGGCCAAAGATAGAGAGCCAAAGATAGAGAGCCAAAGATAGAGACCAGGATAGAGGGCCAAGATGGAGGGCCAAGATTGAGGGCCAAAGATAGAGACCTAGATAGAGAGCCAAAGATAGAGGGCTCCAAGTCATGGGCACTCTGAATCGCTGCCGTTCTGAGTCGCTGGCGCTCCGAGTCGCGGGGGCTCCGAGTCACGGGCGCTCTGAATTGCGGCCCTCCGAGTCGCTGGTCCTCCGAGTCACAGGCGCTCCGAGTCACTGCCGCTCCAAGTCGCTGGCACTCTGAGTCGCTGGCACTCCGAGTCGCGGCGCTCCGAGTCGCGGCGCTCCAAATCGCAGCGCTCCAAATCGCGGCGCTCCGAGTTGCAGCCTGTGGGACTTGAGGTCACTCCAAAGCTTTAGAGCTTCAAAACTTCCAGCAGGTCGATTTGTAGAACTGCACCAGAGTCAGCTGGCAGCTAATTTTCGCCTGCGGTCTTTAGACCAGATCCCAGTCTTGTCTGAGGTCTGAGGTCTGCTGCTGGTGCCTCATTGTCATAGCAAAACATGCGGCGATCGGTCCTTTTCAGCGTCTGGACTCTGGACCTGGCTTATCTTGTTTTGAGTTTGTGTCGGTTTTAACTAACTTCTCTGTATCTACTCCTGACTGTGACTAGGGGTGAGTATTGGCAAGGACCTCGCAATACGATATGTATCATGATACTTGGGTCACGATACAATATTATCACGATATCTTGACATATTGTGATATTCTACCCAGTTAATATCAAAATTAAAAGTAGAGATGAAAAATCAAGTTGCTGTATATGCTCATCAGATGATATTGATCATTCAGAGGACAAAATGAGTCAAAACTATTTGCTTCAAAACAACCTATTTATTGTTTATTATTAGTGTTTTTGCACATTTAAGTGAATGAATGAATTTTCCTAAAAAATCGATATCAGGAGCTGAAAATCAATATTATATCGGGCGGCCAAAAATCACAATATATCGCCAAATCCATTTTTTTTCACACCCCTATGTATGACAGAATCAACATCAGACTCTCTACGTCTAAGGTCAGGTTTTAAGGAAGCGTTCAACTCTGAAGTCATCTCTTCAAGTTCTCCTGGAGGGACTCTGGTGATGAGCATCTTCACCCCGTCTCTATTTCCACCAGTTCAGATGGTCCTGGATCTCCCTTTGCAGGTCCGACTGTGGCGTCGCTGGCTGAAGTGGGCTGCTGCCTCAGTTTCCTCACCGGATCCTCTCTTGTGCCTAAACGGCGGCGGCGACATATTCGTTTGATTCAAACACTCATCTCAGCGCCTCGGCTCATCTGAAGTCATCCAATATCACGATATCGCGATATATTGTGACATATTGCGATATATTGTGATATTCTACCCAGTTAATATCAAAATTAAAAGTAGAGATGAAAAATCAAGTTGCTGTATACGAAAATCGCGATACATTGCCAAATCGATTTTTTTTCACACCCCCAACTGTGACAGGAGCTCCATAAATGAATGTTACTAACGAAACGCAACAACGCTGAATTAGTAACGACGCCGTCCTCTGGTTGCTTTGGAGATGCTTGAAGATCAAGACTAAGACGGTTGCGTTCTCTAGAGTGTTTTCAGTGCCTTGATGGTAAAACTCAAGTCCTTTACCACTAGGTAAAGGACTTGAGGTGATTGAAATCTTCACTGTGAGAGTCAACAGACTGAACTGTGATGAAACTGTTTTTCAGCTGCAATGGATGTGACAAAAGAAATGAACTTTACTCCCCAGTTTTAGGCTCCAGACCCTGCAAACACCACCGCCGAGACGCACAGAGCCTCGAAACCTTGATGAATAAAACCGCCGCTTTACAAAACTGATATCTGGAGACAAATACCTCAAGTTGCATTCCTGCAAATCCCATAATTGCGCATGTATAATTGCCTTATGTGATATTTATGTGACGTTTGTTCGCTTGGCTCCGAAGTCGGCCTTCACAGCGGTTTAACCCTCCACCGAAACTCCTCTGCCGCTCTGCGATAAAAGTCGTTCCGGCGCTTTTTAGAGCTTTTGGCAGGAGACAAAGAGGTGAATCTGTGCTTAAAGAAGCTAATTCTTGGCCACGTGTTTTAATCACATCAATGCAACCCTTTTGTCGTCCAATGATTACTCATGTTGGCTCGTGCGGTGGCTCTAAATGCGGCGACAACGGTGCAGCGGCGTGTTTAAGGGCGGTTTAGGAGCGTGCGTGGGAGTGGATTTGGCTTCTTCACCTTGGCGATTGTGACTTTATTAAAGGTGTTTGTTCCGTCAGAAGGCTGAGGCTCATAATCTGCACATTATACACATCATGTGTCAAAATATAGAAGAGTGACTTACCTGACAATCCCGATCCATGACATCCCGTCGCTTTATGGCACCGAAAACGCGACAATAAATAAGGTTTGTTGTGAGCGAACAGAAGTGCAGCCAGCGAGTGGCCAAAAGCAGCTGAATGTTTATCTGTCAGCTCTTTAATCCAGGGAACGTTGTAAAAATACCCATTGCCGTTGAGCCAATACTAAATCTTAAAAGAGGTGTAATGACTTCTTCCAGAAGCACAAATCCATGAGATCATAATTTAGCAACACAGCGGCCAGCGAACAGGAGGGTTACTGTCCTCTTTTAATCCGGTTTTTAATCTTCTTTTGTGCAGATATACAGCCTGCCAGTGTTCATTCACTAAATATGAAGAAGCACCTTGGCATTATTATTATGACTCTTATGTTTGATCACTCTGAGAAGACGCATCTTCATTTCCCTGTTCGTGCAGGGTGCTCTTCTTTCCCGCCCATAAGTTCAAACCGGTTTCAAACTGCAGTAAACCAGTTCCAGATCCTCCATCCTCGACGTACCGAGACCTCATTAGACGTTAGATCACATCTGTGGAGTCCCAGTTCCACAGATCCGGCCTCTTTAAGGGGTTCAGGTCTAGTTTGAAATGTAGATATCTTAAAACTAGATCTGCAGGTCCTCCAGTTTAAACGTAGATATCTAAAACTAGATCTACAGGTCCTCAGTTTAAACATAGAAATTAAAACTAGATCTGCAGGTCCTCCAGTTTAAACATAGACATCTAAAACTAGATCTGCAGGTCCTCAGTTGAAACGCAGATATCTAAAACTAGATCTGCAGGTCCTCAATTTAAACATAGACATCTAAAACTAGATCTGCAGATGCTCCAGTTTAAACACAGAAATCTAAAACTAGATCTGCAGGTCCCCCAGTTTAAATGTAGATATCTAAAATGAGATCTGCAGGTCCTCCAGTTTAAACATAGATATCCAATACTAGATCTGCAGGTCCTTCAGTTTAAACATAGACATCTAAAACTAGATCTGCAGGTCCTCCAGTTTACACGTAGACATCTAAAACTAGATCTGCAGGTCCTCAGTTGAAACATAGATATCTAAAACTAGATCTGCAGGTCCTCCAGTTTACATGTAGACATCTAAAACTAGATCTGCAGGTCCTCAGTTGAAACATAGATATCTAAAACTAGATCTGCATGTCCTCCAGTTTACATGTAGACATCTAAAACTAGATCTGCAGATGCTCCAATTTAAACAGAAATCTAAAACTAGATCTGCAGGTCCTCCAGTTTAAATGTGGACATCTAAAATTAGATCTGCAGGTCCTCAGTTTAAACATAGAAATCTAAAACTAGATCTGCAGGTCCTCCAGTTTAAACGTAGACATCTAAAACTAGATCTGCAGGTCCTCAGTTGAAACGTAGATATCTAAAACTAGATCTGCAGGTCCTCAATTTAAAAATAGACATCTAAAACGAGATCTGCAGATGCTCCAGTTTAAATGTAGAAATCTAAAACTAGATCTGCAGGTTGCCAGTTGAAACGTACACATCTAACAATGGTAGAAATCCTGCCAGCGAGACAGGAACCCACCGCCTCTGACTACAAATACGAACTTTTGAGGGCCGGATGTGAGCACCAGATCACGTAATAGGATTCCTCGATTCCTCTGAGATTCACAAACAGCAGCTGGAATATTAGAAACGCTCCAGTCTGGGCTTGACACTTTTTTACTTGACAAGAAATAGTTTCCAGTTTAGATCTGGTAATTAAGGCATAAAAGGACTTCACGGTTGAGGTTAAGACGTCTTCGGTCGGCATCGTTTCACTTTTGTCCCGAAACAACAGCGTATCTTTGACGGGGAAGAAGCTGTTTAATTCACTCTTTAATTCCTCTTCCATGTGTGTTGATTGTTTATCTTTTCCACTTCTGAAATCATTTATTTTGATTTATTTTTTTATTATTCAGGTGGATGTTGGGTAATTTTTTTGAGGGTATGTTGACTCTCGGACAGAAAGATTAAAGCCTGTTGTTGCTTGTTTCAGCAGGAAATGACAAAAATGAAGCTAAATAAAGACATATTCAGTAAACGAGTAAATGTGGAGTCCATATCTAAGATTTCAACCGCTGGCCAGAACAGAATAATCTGCAGTTGGTAGAATATATTTCACAGGTTTTCCAGAATACCGTCACCCAGTTTTTTGAACTAAATAAACACAAATGATGAGATAATCCGTGCCGTAACATTTACCCTGTGCTTTAAACGAACCGCTGTGCTCGGTGCAACACCCAGCAGTGACGGCGTGTAATTGGGCCGCTGTAATTTGTAGAGGTTGACCCGGAGGGGCGGCTATTAGCAGCTGTCAGCCGCCGTGATGGATCCCCCCGTAGCATTACGGAGCCAAGGCCGTCCCCGACGTCCACGCGCCCGCTCAGCGCGTTATTTATAGATGGTGTCGGGACCGTAATAAACCCCGCACATAAAACTGCAGCTAATGCTCCGCTAATGAAATCTGGACACGAGGAACTTTCTGAACTGGAATCATTTAGAGGCCTGATGAGGAGAAGAGAAGAAGCGAGAACCGGGACCTCATCTGCATTAATGCAACGCTGCAAAACTGCAGTGTAAGAAACAGTCGAAGGGGTTGGAGGTTTCTGAGGACACTAGGAGAGGAGACCAGGAGAGGAGACCAGGAGAGGAGACCCGAGCTGGATCCTGGACGCTGGTCTACACACTTTTATATACAGTCATGGAAAAAATTATTAGACCACCCTTGTTTTCTTCAGTCTCTTGTTCATTTTAATGCCTGGTACAACTACAGGTACATTTGTTTGGACAAACATAACGATAACCACAAAGATTGCTCATAAGAGTTTTATTTAAGAGCTGATATCTTACCATTTTCCATGGTTTTCTTGATTATAACCTAAATCACTTAAGTTTTTACATCAATAGCTATGGCGTTGTACTGCCAAAAACACTGCTTTTATGCATTCAGTGTTTTCTTTTCTGTCTGTTTTAGTCACATGATGACGTTTAGTGGTACCAGATATTAAAATCTGGTACCACTGGATATTAAAAAAAAAATCTGGTACCACTGGATATTAAAATCTGGTACCACTTTTATGTTATAAAACATCATCATGATGGGAGTAAGCTCTACCATCATGATGATGTTTTATAATGCTGTACTTGGTAGTTTAATCAGGTACAGTATGGCAGCATGGTATGGCGCTCTTTCTGTTCAGCTCAAGAGCAAAATCAACAGCATGATCAAAATGGCAATGAAGATTACTGGGAACAAGAGCTACCCACATCTCCAGACCATCTATGAGGAGAGGGTGGTAGTTTTGGCCAGTAGCATCCTTCGAGACCCCTCACATATCTTACATTCTGAGTAAGAGCTCCTGCCTTCCAGGAAACGGTTCAGGGCCAGCAAATGTAAGAGTAACCGTTACAAACTCTCTTTTCTCCCCACTTCCCTGTCCCTGTTAAATAAACTACCTGTCCTCCCTCTAGGGGGCAGTGTCCCCCATCAGGACAGGTAGGGGTCAGGAGTTCTTCCCGCATTGTATTATAATAATGATATGAGGCTCTGGGATAAGTGCAAATTCGCTTGGGCACGTGCAATGTCGTTCACTGCTGCTTGGTTTTTATTCATTTTATTGTGATATTGAGTCTGTCGTTTTTATTGTGTTCTGTTGATCGTATGCGTTTCTATATGCTATGCATGTACTTGATGTCTAAAACAAATTTCCATAGTGGACAATAAAGTTAAACTCAACTCAACTCAAAATGAACAAGAAAGTGAAGAAAAAATGGTGGTCTAATAATTTTTTTTCCATGACTGTATATATTTTTTTACCTGGAAGGACATTTCATGCAGATGATGGTGAGAACTTGAAGGCTGACACACGGCAAATAGTTCTGTTCTTATCCGGATTTGAAATCTGGAGATGTGAGATTATTTATCTTATTTTAAATATAACTGACCTACTGAGTCCATGTGTACTCCCACATGTATCATAAATATGTAGTTTATGCCTTAAATAGTCAGGAAATCTTAAATTAATTTATTTAGCTTTAAAATAAGCAACAATACTGTAATATCAGCTTTAATATCTTTTCTTTTTAATATCCACTTTAAATCTTGCATTTTATTACTGCACTGCAAAAACACGAACCACAGGAAATAAACACTAAATTCTACATTTGAGTAAAAAATCTGTCTTTTTTTCTCTTCTTTTCTTTTTAATTTTTGTTCATATCCTTTTTGAAAGTGTATTTTTTCCTTTTATTTCTTTATCTACATGTAACTGAGTCTTCATTTTTCAGTTATTATTGAGTTATTACACTGTTACTGGGCTGTAGAGTGCCGAGGTTCACGAGGAGACCGTTGTTCTATCTCCTCAAGGTAGGCCGTCTCGAGTGGTCAGCAGCTCTGCAGTCATGGGTGTGCAGAGAATTCAACAGGGGCCCCAGGATCTCACCCTGCTGTCCGCCACCACTGTTCATTGTTTGCGTTACTCAGTAATTCCTCCACCAAGCACTAGGTGGCGGTGTGAGATCTTTCCTGCAGTGCTGGAGACACCAGGGGTCAGCTCAGGCGGGGAATGTACTGTTTATAGCACGTATGTGAAGGAATCATGGCGTCATGCGGTCGACCGTTTGGCGCTGTGCAGTCCGGGAGCTCTGCTGCAGTCGTGACCCGTCGATTTCCCGCTCTGGCAAAACAAGAAAAGCAAGCTTCCATCCCAACAGCATTGACTTAAAGGTCTAATATATGAAAAGAATAACTCCCTCTGAGCGTTGCCTGACAGCATACGGTTGTATTTTTTTGTTTCTGCAGGTTTACCCCAGAACTGATTTGGAACGGGTCTGCGACTGCTGTGACAGTGATGTCCGGTGGTTGGCCAAGGTGAAGCAGGATGACGGCTGTGGTTCTCTACTGTGGAGGACAGTCTGGCTGCTCGATGGTGAAGAACGCTCACTGATGCATTTCAAATTAGCTTCTTTTATAACTGCTTCATAAAATGACATTCAGTGTTGGGCCTAAGAACTCTTCAACACGTGGTCCACAGGTTCAAGTGGTTTGATTTCAAAGCCTGGAGTCAAACCAAGAATAAACCGGTACCTGACCCCTTAATCCAGCTCCCTGTTCAGGGTCAGAACAGCGGAGTGACCCCTATGAGAAGTTTGGCGCAGATTTGAGCCTTTCTGATGCAAAATCCAGCCCAGTTTCGAGCCAGAATCCATCCAGATTCATCCCATATTCGGAACCGGAACCGGAACCACATCCAGAATCTAGCCAAGACCCCAAACCAGAGGCGGCTGGCCCATGGGGGCGCTGGGGCTCTGCCCCACCAGCTGTGGAGGGGAAAAGTATTTATTTTATTTTATTTTATTATTATTATTTTTTTTTTTTTGATCAGTGTCAGATTTACTTAATAGTATGTGTGTGCCTACATGCAATTTAAATCATTTAAACAACATTTCCACCAACTGACACTCATTAAACAGTGAATTTCCACTGACCTACACTGCATCGTTCTCTCACGGGGCGCTCGGCAAAGCGCCCCTGACCTGCAGCTAAATAGCCAATCCGGTTATGGTTGCTAGGGAAAAATTATTGATAATTGGCCTATCAACGTCACCAAATTTAACGTCGATGGGCGCTGGAAATGTAGCCTCAACTGCTACGTAAAATGCGTGAAAATTTATGATTGCTAGAGCTACGTGAAGGGCCAGCGATAGTTTTATTTCGTAGAGCGACTTCCAGACTCTGTCCTACATCGGGAGAAAAAATAAATACGGACACGAGGAAGAGAGATGGCGACGGCGGTGACAACTGGAGTTCAAGAATAGCTTCCTCCGAATTCGGTGAAATAATTGTTATTGTATGACGGAGGAAAAACTTCTCAATAAGGAGCTGGGACCCAACAAGCCTGAAATTAACATTTACCAGTAAACGAAGGAGAAAGGTAAATCGTCCAAACTGAGATTTTGTCGGAGCTGGTTCAACCATGAGACGTGGCTGGCAGGTTGTGGAGCAGCTAATGCACTTTTCTGTTTCCCCTGTATCCTCTTTAGAAGTGACAGATGTGATTCGACTTGGACAAAGACTGGACTAACTGACTTAAAGCACCTCTTTGAACGGATCAAGAAACATGAGAGATCCAAAGTTCACATGGAAAACTGCGTAAAGCTAGCAGTGCTTGGAAAGGTTAGCATAGCAACGCAGCTAGATGATGGGCACCACATTGGTGAAAGAAGGCACAATGAAGAGGTAGATAAAAACCGTAATATTTTATCCAAGATAATCAATTGTGTTAAATGTTGTGATGCTTTTGAATGAGCAATGTGGGACATGATGTCAGCTAGTCCTGGTACTGAGAGACATTGATGGACGCAACAATATACAGGAGCGGTTCTATGGATTCATCAAGCTACCCTGCAGCTGTGCGGATTCAATAGCTGGTGCCTTATTGGAGACGCTGCACAGCATCCTTCTGGAGGGACAATTTATCCCTTCATTGTATAGTATTTGATAGCATAAAGTCTAATATAGCTGTAAATTGTTACTTCTTCTGTGAAACTGGAAACTGAAATTAAATTATTATTGTGGACCTGTAGTCATTTTCCAACTGTTCATTTGAATGCTTATGCTAGATTAGGCAGGGAAAAATGTTGGCACACCAGCCCCACCAGTGCCCCAAACCCAGCCCAGAACTGACATTCAAGGCTCCTTTAAGGCTTCAGAGAAGCCCCAGACTGCACCTGTTTTCAGTTGGAGGTCCTGTCTTTGGGTATCTTATTAGTGGGTGAAGTTCTCCTGTTTTTTAGGGGATGAACGAGCTTTTTTCTCTCACAGTTCAAGAAACACATGCGTACAGTTCAGACGTCGCTAAGATGAGCGTCTGAGCCGCTACCCACGTTTCCCTGTATTTACCTTGTTGGTATGTGAGGCGGTGTTTGTGCACACATCCATGGAATTGTGAGTCCATGCGTGTTTGTGTGTGAAAGCGTGTGTAAATCTTCTGCCCCCCCCCCCCCCCCCCCCCCCCCCGTCTCATTGCTTTCTTGAGCTTCTCAGGGAGAAATCCTCTTGATTCGGCCGGTCCCTGAGGCTAGAGCCCCAAACGCAGCAGATGTTCCACTGAAAAGGCCATGAATGTTTAATCATTTGTGTTATTGATGCCGCCTTTTTGTTTGTTAGAAAGTGTGAGCGACTGTTCGGCTCTTATGTGCCTATTTTTGCATGTTATGCATCCATTTGTGGACGAGTGGCAAAGACAGGACAAAAACAGTTTATTTAATTCATTTCGCTCAGAAAGGCTAAAAATCAGCCACATGCACAGGTGGACCCCAGGTGTGCTTAGGCTCCTCCCCCCCTGCCCTCCGACTGGACAGGTGTCCCTTCGCAAGTCACAATTTCACAAAAAAATTCATATTTTTAAAACATCGTAATTTTGTGAATTTCATGTTTTTACAACAAAACGTCAAAACTTAATGAAATTTAAAAGTTTATGACCAAAATGCACCTTGTGCAAAAACAAAAAACTGTAATTTTAGGGCGGAGTGTTGTCATTTTATGTGAAAAGTTGCAATTCATTAAGAGTCAGTGTTTCACAACAAATCTGTGATATAAGGTATTGTTGCAATTAAACAAAATTTACAATTTTGCCACAAAGTCATAATTTTAATGTAGAATGTCACAATTTTTGAGATTTTATGACAAAAAAATGTCTTTTTACCACAAAAAGCTCCAATAATGCTAAACTGGTCATTTTATAACAACAATTCTTGATTTTAGAACAGAAAGTTGCAAGTTCATAATTTATTACATTGTTGAATCTCAAAATCTTTCAATTTTATGACAAATTTTGTTTTACTAAAATGTAAATTTTTCAAACAAAATCTGATGCGTATCTATAATTTTAGAAGTAAATGACTAAATAATGAAAATTACTAAAAAAAGCAACAATTTTACAAAAATATTTGTCAAAACATCACAATTTTGTAAATCTCTTAATTTTACAACATAAATTTGTGACTTTATAACAAGAAATTGTGACTGTGTGAAATTGTAAAGACAAAATCAGAATATTGTAACAAAGTTATAATTTAGTCAAAAAGTCACAATTTTTTAAAGTTGAGCTTTTATGACAAACATTAGAGTTTAACCACAAAAAGTTGTGTCACAAAAATATGGGATTTTACAGAAAGAAGTTTTGATTTTAGGACAGAAAGTTGCAAGTTCACAATTACGACAAAGTCATAAATTTGTGAAAGTCACAATTTTACAACATTGTTTTGTTTCTTCTTTTTTTGCATAAGAGGTCACAATATTTAGTAAAATTACTAAAAATCTTTTATAATATTTCTGACTGTATGGTTGGAGATGTAAATGGCTGTAATTAACAACAAGCAGTACTGTAGGGATATAATGTAATATAATATAATATAACATCTTTGGACTAAATGGGCCCTTTTCCTTTGACTTGAGCTTCTGCCTATAAAAAACTGTCTCCATGCTTCATGTCCTGTGATAAATCAATAATTTTGTCCATTAAAATGTTATTCAGAATGATTATAAAGTGCACTATGTGAAATATAACAGTCACACAAAAAGGAGAATTTGGCCAAATTTTCTTTTTAGTTATGAAGTCTTACCTGAGCACGGGCGAGCAGACTGTCTCTAAACTGATTTGTTGGACTGTTTTAGTATTTCAGCTGACAGCCAGATTTGATCATAATTAGACAGCATGCCGTGGGCTTTGATTGGCACGGTAATTGGATTGTCATTGGGGCTGAAAAGCTATTATCTTTGGATCATGCCCCATGAAATTTGTTGGAAAAACTTCTGTGGCCATCATTAAGTCAGCCATCTTGGGTGCCTTCACAAATGAGCTTTTTTTTTCCACATGGCAAAGAAAAAGCGAGAAGAAGGCAGGAGGAGGGTTGGAGGGTGGGGGTGGGGGTGGGGGGTGGGGTGAAAGAAAAAGGTGCCTGTGCACTGCTGGGACTCTTAGATCCTTTGAATCGCAGTAAAGACAATCTGGGTTCTATTGATTAATGATATTAGCATAGCAGGTAGCGCTAAGTCAAAAAAAGGCATGCTGGGTTATTGCCCATTGCTCTCGCCTACTCGCCAGTAACAGGATTGGGGGGGGGGGGGGGGGAGATGGAATGGGATAATGAGAGTGAGGTGAGTGAGCCTCGAAGGATGGAGAGGGAGAGGAGGATGGCAGCAAAAAGAGAAACTGCAGGGTGGCTTTTCATTTGCAGTTGTTTATGTAAAGCATCAGCTGCAAAACCCATTTTAGAAGAATAAGCAGCAATATGAAGTAATGAGGAGAATCAGAGTTGTGCGAAGTGAAACAGGTACTTTCTCCCCAAAGCTGCGCAATTAAAACAACTTCGGCACCTCTGACGCCTGAGACACACCAGAAAAGAGAGATGAACATCTAGCTGTTTTCACGAAGAAGCCGCCGCCGCCATCCATCCATCCATCATCCACCCATCCATCATCCATCCATCCATCCGTCCATCCATCCATCCATCCATCCATCCATCCATCCATCCATCCATCCATCCATCCATCCATCCATCCATCCATCCATCCATCCATCCATCCCATCCATCCATCCATCCATCCATCCATCCATCCATCCATCCATCCATCCATCCACCCATCCATCCATCCATCCATCCATCATCCACCCATCCATCCATCCTCCCATCCATCCATCATCCATCCATCCATCCATCTGTCCATCCATCCATCCATCCATCCATCCATCCGTCCATCCATCATCCATCCATCATCCACCCATCCATCCATCCATCCATCCTCCCATCCATCCATCATCTATCAATCCGTCCATCCATCCATCATCCATCCCTCCATCCATCCATCATCCACCCATCCACCCATCCATCCATCCATCCATCCATCATCCATCCCTCCATCCATCCCTCCATCCACCCATGCATCATCCTCCCTCCATCCATCCATCCACCTATCCCTCCATCATCCATCCATCCATCCATCCATCCAACCAACCAACTAACCATCCATCCATCCATCCATCCAACCAACCAACTAACCATCCATCCATCCATGATCCATCCATCCATCCATCCATCCATCCATCCATCCATCATCCAACCCTCCATCCATCCATCCCTCCATCCATCCATGCATCATCCTCCCTCCATCCATCCATCCACCTATCCCTCCATCCATCCATCCATCCATCCATCCAACCAACCAACTAACCATCCATCCATCCATCCATCCATCCATCCATCCAACCAACCCCAACTAACCATCCATCCATCCATCCATCCATCCATCCATCCATCCATCCATCATCCATCATCCATCATCCATCCATCCATCCACCCATCCATCCATCCATCCATCCATCCATCCATCCATCCATCATTCAATCCATCATCTATTCCCGTTTAATCCTATCTAGGGTCACAGGGATCTGCTGGATCTCAGCTCTCTTCGGGTGAAAGTCCATCACAGGGCCCGCCGCCGCCAGTTTTACTCATTTGTACGACAGAGTGTATAAAAAGAACTGGACAAATCTTAAGTGATGTCATCTCGAGGTTTCTGAGGAGTGCTTCCGAAGATCCGAAGATGAGTCCGCAGATTTGACGTACTGAACCAAATATGAGATGAGGGTTGTTTCCCACCTGAACACCCCTGATAGAGTTTGGTGGTCTTATTTTTTGGGATGTTAAGACAGAAAAAGAGAGAAAATCAGATTAGAAACACCAACCTCTTTTATTCCGTCTGGATCATCCATTCCCAAACTTCAGAATACCAAGACTCAATTTGAAATGTGAAAAATCTCCAAGGCCTGCATTGTCCTGCATCAGGAGGCGTTCCTCTGAAAATCACTGCGTTCGTGTGTGTTTTCCATCTGCGCCACCTCTGGCTACCGATAAAGATCTCCCTCACACGTATTGGCGCATTTTGCATACGTGACCAGATTTATGCCAGATAATGAATGTGGCTTCGTGTCTCGTGTGAAAGGTGTGGTGCAGCGGGAAATGTTTTGTCTTCCCGGTGGCAGCTCTCCCGGTTCCCCCTCTCCTTCATCTGCGGGTGAAAGTTTCCGTGCAGGCGCTGTTGATCATGGCCTATCAACCGCCGTCTGATTTGCATTCAGTTGGACGCGTCATTATTCACAACATTTGATGTCCACAAAAACACATTAGACCTCAGTTTTCGGCGCCGAGTGGCGTTGGTTTGCGACCGCCCAGACATCATTTGTGCACCCAAATAGTCAAATGTAAATTGATATGTAAGAAAATGCCCCATTAACTTTTTCATTAATGGTTATAATGCATCCGGAGTGTCATCCGCGGGGCGGTGCGGTTCTGCGAGGACGGCCGCGCGCACACGCGCCACAACACAAACAGCACAGCCACAAACAACACACGAACGCACGCTGATCATTTACACTTGAAGAGACTCATCAACACATTTACCTCGATGACAATAACTCTCTGGGCTTCCACCACACTTTCACTTTAATTGGAACTTCCATCACAAACGTGCTCACAGGTGTTTGCAGAGACACCTCTGTCCTCACGATGCCTTCATCTCCCGCGTCTTTACGTTGGTGCTTGGGAAGGACGCGTACAGGACGGTGTGGTTCAATCTGGGAGACATGTGTCTTTCTTTTGTCCCCCGTCCTTTATGTTTATAAAGGAGGAATCCAGGAGTTAAAGTGCTGCAGCAGAACATTGGTTGAGACCTTGAACAGATTAAAGCTCCTGACACTTTGATTCCACTCAACCTGAAGGAGTTGAATATTTACACTGCTGTTTGTTTGAGTTGCTTTCACAGATTTTAATTTCATGTCCAAAAGAATGAATCCAAACGTACGGGTGGGTGTTAAAAAACGATCTGGATCCGCAGAGAGACCTACGAGGCCTGCAGCAGAAATAATATTCCCTTCCAACTGCAAATTGTTTCTCTTAGTTGAATGTTTTCATTTCTTATATGTACAGTCATGGAAAAAATTCTTAGACCACCATTTTATCTTCACTTTCTTGTTCATTTTAATACCCGGTACCACTAAACGTCATCATGTGACTAAAACAGACAGAAAAGAAAACACTGAATGCATAAAAGCAGTGTTTTTGGCAGTATAACGCCATAGCTATTGATGTAAAAACTTAAGTAATTTAGGTTATAATCAAGAAACCATGGAAAATGGTAAGATATCAGCTCTTAAATAAAACTCTTATGAGCAATCTTTGTGGTTATCGTTATGTTTGTCCAAACAAATGTACCTTTAGTTGTACCAGGCATTAAAAGGAACAAGAAACTGAAGAAAACAAGGGTGGTCTAATAATTTTTTCCATGACTCTATATATATTTTTAGTCTTTGCTACGTAAGGCATTTGCGTTTGAAAAGTACTACAGTCATCCCTTATTTTTCGCGGTTAATAGTTAAAATATGTTTAAAACCACCAGAAAAGTAGCGAGGCACTGTAGCGAAACAAGACAAAGGCTCAACTGTGGTCTTTTTGTTACCTTCACAGCCTCTGGTCTCTGAACCGTGGTAAAGAAACCGCTGGTATTGTGCTATTTTTGGCTCGTAATTAGCGGCTAACACGCTAACAACAACAAAGTAAAAAGTCTGGTTTTCTCTGCATGGAACGAGCACTTTATTCTGGCACTGCAGGAACTTGTAACATCACACAGGTTGTATTGTTGGGCTCCTGTCGGTTAACAGAGAATGTAAATCTATACACGCTGGGCTGCTGCTGTTGATGCTCACTACACTTTTCATCTAACCCTGTTTTCATTCTGCCGTCACACGACACACACACTACATTACCCATAAGGCCACATCATTACCCATAAGGCCACCTTCTTAAAGGGGCCAGGCTGGCTCACAGCATTTCTTCACTGTGAGAGAACGCGTACAACATCCTGTGACGTTTCCGTGATTTATTTTTATTTTTAAAAATTATATTATATATTTCTGAAAAAGCCGGGAATAATTAAAACCGCAGAACTTAAACCGTGAAGTGGCAAGGGATCACTGTATATGAATAAAACTGAGTACTTGAGCTGCTTTACAGTCAGTTCATCCATATGTACTTCTGAGTTGATACTTTGTAGTTCCACGTCAGAGGTTTCAGCTGGAACTCTTGTTGTAAAATATTTAATAAGATTTTGTAAAATTTACTTCAGTACATCGCAACTGTTATACATACAGTTACGACTTTGTCCTGAAATTGTGAATTTTGTATAACTGCTGCTTTTTATTGTAAAATAAAATCTTTCTGTTGTGAAAAAAACATTTGGCAAAAATTCGAAACTTTTTGCTGTGAAATTGTGACTTTTGTGGAACTGGGATTTTTTTTGTTCTTAAAATGAGGAATTTTTATGTAAAATAGCAACAATGTAACTATTTAACATTAAATTGTTCTTGTCTGTCCTTTAACAGCTGCTCTCCTCAGTTACTCCAATTCAACTTTGACACCGCCTGAAAATTTCTTTAGAAATTTTCCTTTTATTAGTAGTAGTAGATTAGTAGTCTGCATGGTCCTACCTGATAAAATGATGTCAGCCTTGACTTTGACATGTGTGTTTGGTATATTCTCCATATGGCACTGTAGGGAACCACATATGGAATTATGTAGGGAACCATGTAGGGAACTATGTAGGGAATTATTTAGAGAACTGTGTGGGGACCCATCTAGGGAACTACGTAGGGAATTATTTGGGGAACCATGTAGGGAACTACATAGGGAATTATTTAGGGAACTATGTAGGGAACCATGTAGGGAACTATGTAGGGAATTATTAAGGGAACTATGTAGGGAACCATGTAGAGAACTATGTAGGGAATCATTTAGGGAACTATGTAGGGAACCATGAAGGGAATTGTGTAGGGAACTATGTAGGGAACTACATAGGGAATTATTCAGGGAACTGTGTAGGGAGCCATGTTGGGAACCATGTAGGGAACTACATAGGGAATTAGTAGGGGAACTATGTAGGGAACCATGAAGGGAATTGTGTAGGGAACTATGTAGGGAACTACATAGGGAATTATTCAGGAAACTGTGTAGGGACCCATGTAGGGAATTGTGTAGGGAACTACATAAGGAATTATTCAGGGAACTGTGTGGGGAACTATTTAGGGAACTACATTAGGAATTATTTAGGGAACTGTGTGGGGACCCATGTAGGGAATTGTGTAGGGAACCATGTTGGGACCTATGTGGGGAACTACATATAGAATTATTTATGGAACTATGTAGGGGACCATGTGGGGAACTATGTAGGGAAGCACGTAGGGAATGATTTAGGTAACTATGTAGGGAACCATGTAGGGAACTATGTAGGGAATCATGTAGGGGACTGTGTAGGGAACCATTTAGGAACCTGTGTGGGGAAACATGTAGGGAACTATGTAGGGAATTATTTAGGGAACTGTGTGGGGACCTATCTAGGAAACTATGTAGGGAATTATTTAGGGAACTATGTAGGGAACCATGTAGGGAACTATGTAGGGAATTATTTAGGGAACTATGTAGGGAACCATGTAGGGACCCATATAGGGAACCATGTAGGGAACTGTGCAGGGAATTGTGTAGGGAACTATGTAGGGATCTACATAGGGAATTATTCACAGAACTGTGTAGGGACCCATGTAGGGAATTGTGTAGGGAACTACATAAGGAATTATTCAGGGAACTGTGTGGGGACCTATGTAGGGAACTACATAGGGAATTATTTATGAAACTATGTAGGGGACCATGTGGGGAACTATGTAGGTAACCACACAGGGAATTATTTAGGTAACTGTGTAGGGAACTATGTAAGGAACCACGTAAGGAACTATTTCAGGAACCATGTAGGGAACTGTGTAGGGAACCATTTAGGAACCTGTGTGGGCAACCATGTAGGGAACCATATAGGGAACTGTGTCGGGACCCATTTAGGGAACTATGTAGGGAACTGCGTAGGGAACCATTTAGGAACCTGTATAGGGACTTCATCAGCTGAATGAACATTCAGACACGACTGCAGTCATTTTGTCAGCATTGTTGATGACATCATTGCTGTTAGTTAAATCAAAACAGGTCGCTGTTAGAAAAGGCATAATCATAGAGCCTATTTTAATATCTTCTCTAACTCAATAAAAAGCACACTGATGTTGTTCTGTGACAAACACTAGTAAAACCTATTTTGGCATTGCATCAATGTTAAACTGCAGCGTACAGTGAAATTAGCTTCTCCAGCACCTCCGTGAGGAACTTTGTTCACTAACTAGTTGATGTTGTCGACCTGCAAATTGATGCACATTTGTTGGGTTCATGAAAAATGGCTGCTGCTGCTCAAATTTGATGGGCCCCAAAAAGCGAAACTGTGGGTGGAGGTGATAATTTTCTGAGTTAAGTACTATAAGAATCATCTTTCCCTTTACATTTAGATAAATGTGAATGGCTTTCTATGGAAGAAGTTTCAAAAAATGACGATCAAGTCAAAGATGAGAAACGGCTTGACTTTGTAAAATAGGCTCTTCCTTTTTTCCAGTTTCTATTTATGTCCCTCCTGTTTTTCCCCCTTTATATATTAGTCGGTCCACACATGCGCTCACAGCGCACACACATACACATACACATACACATAAACATACACACACAAACACGCCAACACTCCCACCAGCCACAACCGCCAGAGTTAATTTGTCTTTTGTTCGGTAAGCACGTAAAGCACTTATCCCTGAGTGTTTGCAGGTTGCTGAAAGGAAAGAATTAAAGGTGAGTGTGTGCATGTGCAAATCACACACACACAAACAAACACACATGCAGGTCGCTGGGCTGAAAACCATGGCAACACTGACAGGATCAAGTCTGAGTGTTTAAACACGTCGCAGCACGGAGGCTGTGGATAAGTCGGCGCAGAAACTGAGTTGGTCACGGAGCAGAGGACAGAAAACAGCGGTGCAGATGTTCCAGCCTCAGATCCACGCTGACGTCACGCGTCACAGACGTGATCCAGTCAGCTGTCACACTTCGGCTCATCGCAGACACTCAACGACACGTTTTACATGTTAGCTGGCGTGAAAGACCAACGCCGACGGCGTAGGAACGTTACCGTCTGGAGGAGAGAACAATTAACGTCAGAAACATTTACTTTTCTAAAGATCTTGAACAATATTTATGAGCATCTGCAGATGCTCAAATGTACGACGGAGTATTAGGGCCACACTGAGAAAAAAAAATGTGGGCAATGATTTCTTTTTTCATTCCTCACTTACAAGAATAAAGACGAAATGCAGTTTCCAGAATAAAGATGTCTTAAAGATTTATTCAAACCAGTTTTACTCTATCAACATAATGTCTGTGTCTATGTGCTTTTATCACATAGATACAGTATTATAATAAGTACTTTGAAGAAATTGTGTCAGAAATTGCTTCTATTCAGAAAAAGAAACTACCGATTCTGGAATTCTGGAAACTGCATTTAAAAAGCATTCACGACATTTAGACTTTATTCTCAACATTTTGACTTTATTATCGACGTATCAACTTTATTCTGGAAACTGCATTTCGTCTTTATTCTCGACATTTCGACTTTATTCTCAATATTTCAACTTTATTCTCGACATTTCGACTTTATTCTCAATATTTCAACTTTATTCTCGACGTTTCGACTTTATTCTCAACATTTTGACTTTATTCTCGACATTTCGACTTTATTCTCAATATTTCGACTTTATTCTCGACGTTTCGACTTTATTCTCAATATTTCAACTTTATTCTCGACGTTTCGACTTTATTCTCAACATTTTGACTTTATTCTCGACATTTCGACTTTATTCTCAACATTTTGACTTTATTCTCGACATTTCAACTTTATTCTCAACATTTCGACTTTATTCTCAATATTTCAACTTTATTCTCAACATTTCGACTTTCTTCTCGTAAGTGAGGAATGAAAAAAAAAAAATCATTTCCTACAATTCTTTTTGTACTCCGTCGTACAAATGTATTTACAACATTAACAAGGAAAAATTAACAACAACACTTATATAGTGATAATAAAAATGTAACTACAGTAAGCAGTATTAATGTACGGACGAATGCACGTGCACGTGCAGGTGCATGTTTATAACAGTAACAGAGAAACATTGATGCAATAAATAAATAATGATTGCAAACATTGTCAACAAAATGTTTATGTGCAGACACTCAAATGTACAGTTAGATGTGCACGTGTCAGACAAAGACGAATACAATAAGTAAATAAATAAATAAAGCATCCTGTGAAAATTGTAATAATTGATTCCAGTGTGTAACCTCAAGGAAAACTGTTATAAATAAAGAAAAAATAAACCAGCATTCTGTTCTGCAAACATACTGAACATTATTTCTGTATGCAGTTTGTGTGCACACGTAGATGTGCACGTGTGCGCACGTACGTACATGTTCTTACTATTAATAGAGAAAAAAATGAACAGAAATTTAGAGATCCGGAAACATTTATTCTTGCAAACATTCTGATGAATATTTTTATATTTACTTGTGAAAGAACGTCAGTAGATATGGACGTACGTATAGATGCACATATTTAGCTTCATAGATTCAAATCTAATAGAGAATCAAAAGAGAAAAACTTCAATATTGAAAATACAAAACCAACAAAACATCAGGGACAAAATGTATGTAACAACGTACATATGGATTTAATTTTTATAAACTGGGCTGAAATATATTTAAAGTAAATACAGTTGAAAAGCAGAAATTTCCAGCACTGAATAAAAAAAAACATAAAATTTAATTTCTTACTGACATTAAATCAGACTAAACTTTTCCTGTTTTAGGTCGGTCAGAATAATGAGAGTGAGATCATCTTTTTCTCCATCCACTGAGATCATTAACCGTTTAAACAGTTAAAGCCCTGATCATGATGTCATGGCTTTAGGAGCTTCTGATTGGTTAACTGAAGTCTCACTTGTGGATGAATTTAAACACCTCAAACTCACTGCTTCCTCCACCAGTCTGGTCCATCCTGGTCCAGTTTCCAGATGTCTGAATGAGCCACGTTCATCTGCTCCAACAGTTCTCCACCAGTAGAACCACCATGGGAACGTCCACCATCATAGTCCTCAGGAAGGAGACGGTTCTGAGTCCCAGAGATGAACCTGAATCAACCCCAGAACAGAAGCTGAACAGCTGGTGAAGATGCTGCTGAAGCTGCTCAGAGAGGGTCATCATCCACAGAGAAACCAGTCCTGGACCAACATGGACTGAAGGACCAGTCAGCCAGGAAGAAGACATTACTCCAGAAGAGACAGAACAAAGACAGATTACAGTCTGTAGATGCTCACAGGGACAAAGAGCTTCATTTCTGGAGACATGTCCTGGTCTGATGGAACTAAAACTGAACTGTTTGGACATGATGACCAACGTTACATCTGGATGAGAAAGACCTGAGAACACCATCCAGCTGTGAAGTACGGCGGTGGCAGCATCATGATGTGGGGGTGATTAACTGCAGGAGGGACTGGTGGACTTCACTAAATAGATGACATCATGAGAAAAGAACATTATGGAGAAATATTAAAGCAACATCTCAGACATCAGAGATTATTATCTCATCCTGAAATTTACGAGCATAAACTAAACTACTCACGACAGAAAACCTGGACGCGGCGTGAATACATTATCACGTGGTGGAAAAACACATTTTCTGACATTTAAAGGTGATTTTAATCATTCATTATTTACATTGCTTTTCTAGGCGGGTACACACATGACAGGACTGACTGGGAACGTTCTGGAACAAACTCCCCGTGTGGCGTTCACAACCGGCGGTGCGGCTGATCGTGTTCAGATTGACACATTTACAGTTTCAAATGGCACTTTATTAAAAATACAGCAGCGTGTATTAATGCAGATCCATCTGCTGCTCGCTCAGACTTTAAAACCGGTCCGGCAGCGCTGACGGTACTTTGAGGAAATCTTTTCCTGCTCTGCACCGCAGAAGAAAGCAGGAAACGAGTGCCGTCATCTGTTTGTGCAGGAAGATGTTTTTACCTGACGAGAAGTCTGGTTTCAGTTGAGATCATTTGAAAACAGGAAGACTTTCTACGGCACCGTAACAGTTCAAGACCACGGAACAAGAAAAGAAGCTTTTAATGTAAAGTTGATGTTATTTCATGCTGGCAGAATAAGTTAACGAGGTTTTTTAGGAAAACAGAACAAAACCTGAACTTTGGTTATTGATGCTTGTTTTGAGAGTAAATCAGTAAATTCAAGATGTCCTGACTGATTCAGACAAAAGAGTCGCAAACTCAATAAATAAATTACATTTCAGACACAATAATCATCTAACGGTGTAATTATAATTTGCCCGCAAGATCAAATCAAATGTGCATTAGAGGTGGCCCGTGGTACATACTGTACTGCTAATACTACAAATCCCACAATGCTTTGCTAGTATGTTGGCGCGCAGTCGAAACCGTTTTTTCGTTGACAGTCTTTGACAACCACGTTCCAGTCACATCGGACAAATTAATTTCACCCTCCACAAAAATGGCCAAACGAAAGATGGACAACAGGAGCTTTCAAGACGAGTGGGCGGCAGATTATCTGTTATTATTTGTGAGTTTTCCCGGCAATTTGTCGACTTTGAGGCTCAGGAAGGGAGATTTGAACTGCTCGGTAACCCGTTTGCGATCGAGGTGGAAAGCGAACCAACCAGCTTCCAAATGGAGCTAATTGAACTCCAATGTAATGACATACTTAAATCAAAATATTTCTTCTAGTTTAGACCAATGTGCAGAGTAGATCAGAGTGTAGCAACTGAGCTTGGATATATCTGTTTCTTATGCACGTTTTCTACAGCAAGGCATGGTCTGTTATTAGTTGAAATGTTGGATTTTTATTGAGTGACATTATTATTTTTGGTTCTTTTTGTTGCTGGCTTTGAAAAAGATTTACTACAAAAAGGAACTTTTTGAAAGAATATGGGGGGAGACACTATTTATTTAAATAAGAAATTAATACTGATATGTCTTATATTTCAAATTTACTTTCTCATGTTACCATATGAAAAGGTTAAACATTACATATCAGTTGCATTTAATTTTTCAATAAATATTGCGTTTGGCCCGTGACTTTACTTCACTGCTTAATTTGGCCCACTGTGAATTTGAGTTTGACACCCCTGATCTAATTCTTCCAGATCTAAGATTTTAAATCTGAGTAGTAAATATGAGTGATAAAACTCTGGACTTTAATAAACTTCATAAATGTACGATCACTGATGTTGTATTTAATATTTATCTCCATTTAATATGTACGTAAACTTTAGTTGGTAGTTGTAGTCGTTAATTATGTAACGTATGTACGTAACGCTGCTGTTATTTGGATGTAACAGAGCTGACAGTTTCTTCTACGACTGTTTATTTCCATTTTAAACTCTGCACATTCGTGACATTGTTTAATAGCGGCGACGCTGATATTTCAGTTTTATTTCACGTCACGTAACCTGTACAGTTAGCTCTCCTGGCCGTTGTGTTTCCCAGATTAGGATCAATAAAGTCTTATCTGTCCACGTGCATCTGAAGGGTTAGGGTTAGGGTTAGGGTCAGGCTAACCCTAACCCTAACCCTAACCCTAACCAGAGCAATACGATCATGTCCGCGAGGTTCAACAGATCCAGATGTGACCCTCCTTTGATTTTCCTCAGACATCTACTTTAAATAGATTAATGCGTAATGCGGATATCGTCTTTTTCCACGCTTGTTCGCCCGCTTCCCATTATCGTTCCGATCAAATTTACTGTTTAGGAGTGAAGGACATTAAGAGAAAAGTGCAACAGATAATGTGGACGTTTCGTGCACGAACTGTGATATGAGAGGCGCACCACATGGGGGCTTTCAATCACGCCACGACGCCTTCCAGAGATGTTTCTGCGATCTGGCTGCGGCCCGTCACGGGCGGGCAAGGAGGGGGCGGCGCCCCCTCTGACTGATGAGCACCCTAATCTGCTAACGCTAATCTTAACTGAAGGGGGTGGAGGTGGGCTGGAGCGGCTGGTTTATCTCACGAGCCAAACGGCTCGACTCGCCGCTCCCTAACGACGGCCAATAAAATTAAAGAGCCGGCGCGCCCGGGCACCGGAGGAAGACGGGGGAGGAAATTAGAGATAGATAAACAAATAGAATCATAAAAAGGCAGGGCGCTGGTGAAGTGGTAATTCAGTGGGAGTTCATTAGGAGAGAGATGGAGGAACGGGGAGCGGAGGGCTAAACTGTGGATGACATTACCTCTAATGTGGCTCCCCTGCAGAGTTTGTGATGGGGTGGCCGTTCCCGCCGAAAATAAGGTTTTTAGCATGACGCCACGCTCGCAAAGACAAACTCCCACTAAATAGGATTTTTCTTCCTAAGCATTGTACTGTTTTAGCTCTGAAAACATCTCCAAATGGGGTTTGAAATGTGCTCAGGCTGGCGGCCAAGTTGAGGCAGCGCAGAGGAGAGATTTGTGTTAAATTTCTACGATATTCGGAGGAGACAGTGGAAAGCTGTTCTCTGACCCAAAAAAAAGTGCCATTAATCATGACTAAATTGAGAGACGAATTGTTGGACGGAGCCAGGGTTGTTGTCTCCGTGTGAACGCTCAGAGAGCTGTGTGGAGACTCGGATTAAAGTCTTCATCAGAACTCAGGAGAGCCAGTCTTGTTAGTGGTCCTGTACCGGCCCCCGGCTGGTGCTGATCCACAGTTTCTGTCAGACTTCTCAGGTTTAACATCTAGTTTAGCATTTCAGTTGAGACAAAGTCGTCGTAGTGGGCGACTTTAACACTTTTAGTAATCGATGGACGTACCGACGCGCTGCTTTAATCATCCTGGATCTGGTCCTCACCTTCGATCTAGAACCTGATCAGCTTCAGTGTCTCCTCTGAGTCCTCTCTGATCACTATTTAATAATGTTAGATGATGCTACAGGGGATAATGAAAAGTGTCATTACAGTAGATGTCTATCTGAAAACACTGTAAATAAATTAAAGGAGGTGTAATATTAAAACTGCATTTTGGGGCCATTATTGCTGTGTCATGAGTCCATGACTTTTGATCTCGATTCCTGTCTGTCAAAGGTCATGGTTTTGTTATCGTTCTGGCTCCATTAAGTCCGTCAAGTGCAACAGTTCTCCCATATAGCGATATCCAGATTGCAATAAAAATCCGCCTTCTGAATCAGAACCGGATCAGCCTCTGAAATTTGATAGAGGTTTCTCTTGTCAATACCTGAGTGAAGGCATCTAGAGAACTTCTGATGTGAGTCAATGACCACTCTGAATTATATACAATGGAAATTAAGGGCCCGATCTTGCGCCAAACCTCCTAAAGCTGCTATTAAGTGATAGCAGGTAGCAGGAGGGGCGTTCCCCCACAAAGAACGCAATCTTCCACCTCCAGAAACCTGTGATAATACCTGGCCAACCGCTATATTATGCATGGGAGTGGTAAGGACGTTCCACCTGTTAAACCAATCAGTGCCTCAGTAGCCATTGCCTTTAAGAGCAGGTAGCGCTACCTGCAAACTGCTATGAAGCATCTTTTCATCCAGATCAGAGCAGCTCTCATGGGCAGCTCGTCTGGGACTCTGCACTGATATATACATAACTAGCTCTAACTAATGTGGAGCAAATGATTTAATCATTTCTTTTGTACTCCTAGAAGTTCCAACAAACTGCTCAGAAAAAATAGAGCCAGTGAGCTTCCAGGAAAGGATTTCTTAACTAGAAAAGCACTTGGAGAGCGCAGACCTCCGCCAAGCACAACAGTTCTCCCATATAGTGATTTACAGATTGCGATAAAAATCCGCCTTCTGAATCAGAACCGGATCAGCCTCTGAAATTTGATAGAGGTTCCCATTGTCAATACCTCAGTGAAATTTCCGAGTGCTTTTCTAGTTAAGAAATGCTTTTACTGGAAGCTCACTGTGCCAAGACGCACAGCCGCTCCCAGCTATCTTAGACTATCTTTCCAGGTGTGACAATGTAATGTACATAACCCTGTATTTCTTTTTAACGCCCTGGTGGCTACAAATCTAAGTAAGACTGTTAATGAACTTAAATAATAAAGACTCTGCAGTGACTAGATTTCGGTGAATTTTAATATTCATTTACATGCGAAGGAGTCATATATACATCCCAGCAGATGGAGAATGACCAAGAGCATCAGCAGTACAACTGTTTTAACAGGACACACCAGAATACACTAGAAAAAAAGAGTATCTGTGGCAAACAGAAACACAACCTGGCAGCTGTGTAAAACAGAGAAACTAAAGTGTCAGACACAATACTTTGGTATCAGGAACTAAGAGTTCAGCACATGACATGGTGAGACAATAATAGCAATAATGAATATTTAATTTCCATCACAGATGCCTACATCTGTTTATATAGTCATCTCTGTAGTTCATCAACTAACAATGAACCAGTCAGAATAGAAGAACATGGAATTATTAGTTATAAATATCATTTACACATTTTATCTAATATAGTATTGCCAGGATGAATATGCTCTCCTCTCTCTGTCTCTCTTCTCTTTTTCTTTCTTTACCCAGCTGGTCTTCAGCAGGAAGGTCCCTCCATATGATCCAGGTCCTGTTTGAGGTTTCTTCCTCTTAAAGTGGAGTTTTTTTCTTGCCACAGTTTAGCTTAAAGGTTTTTTTCTCCCTCTGTGGGAGTTTTTTTACTTGCCATTATCCTTGATTTGATTTAATATTATAATTTTAGTTAATGATATTGGCTCAGGGGTCATGATCTGGGTCTCTGTAAAGCGACTGGAGACAATTGACATTGTAACAGAAGCTATACAAATAAGACTGAATTGAACTGAAATGTATTTTAGGCAGATGGGACAGTTGATGTACCAGTTCGGACAACTTCCTCATTCAAGATGAGATATCGAACACCCTTTGAGAAAAAATTCCAGTTTCACTGTCAGTCATCTTTAATGTCTTAACTACAGTTGGCTCGAAAGTGGGCGGTGCACGTTATTCAGTGTGTCCACTTTGCCATCGTTGAGATGCAGCTCTGAAGACCAGATGACATCACCTCCATAGCGTATGCTAATACCCGCAGAGATCCATTACGCGGCGGAAGAGATAAGGCCGTCCAGAGCAGAGCAAGGCCCACTCACACTCACAGCTCACCTCTCTGCACTATAGTTTCACTGGCGGGTAAAACATCAGGAACAAGTTTGCTCCCTCACATATACTCACTTATCTCTCCTCCTCTAATACAAAAATAAGACACTTGACACAGCAGCGATGGCAGTGACTCTGTTCACGGTGGAGGTGATGAAGCATAATGGCCTTTAAAGTCTATATTCCCAGAGAGAGGGAGCTTGGCACCGCGCTCCCTCTGACTTCATCTGCTCTTTATGGGATGTATTTACCTCCAGCATCAGCTAACCACTGGACTGCCAGTGAGGAGACAACTTTTCCCTTTTTTCTTTTTTTGAGGCAGATGAGCAGAATTTGAAAGGAAAAAAAAAACAATGAGCTTTAATAGCGCTGCACCTGAAACAACAGAATCACTATTTATTTGGTGGTATCATTAATAAAAAAGCAAAAAGCAAAACATTTTGACACCATGTTGAATATGTAGATCCACTGATGAGTCGGGATGGTTTATGATACGATGAAAGACTCTGTGTGCTGTGGTCTTCTGCTGCTTCAAGGTTCAGAGATGTTCTTCTGCAGACCTCGGTTGAGTTCCTGTCGTCTTTCTATCATCTCCAACCAGTCTGTCCATCCTCCTCTGACCTCTGACATCAACAGCTGGACATCTTCTCTTTCTGGGAGCATTTCAGCAGAACTGTGGCTGAAGATCAGGACCCTGATCTTCAGTTCCTGTTGTTCCTCAGTTGTCATCTTCAAGGGACATATGATCTAATTCATACCTGTTAAGTCTGAAATAGAAACTTCCTGTTCGGACCAACGCCAGTTTTTGGTCCGTTCTTTGTCACTGAGCTCGTTTACTGTGCCGACGTTGATGCCAGAGTCTTCTCAAGTTCTTGTTCTAATGTAGGAAACAGTTGTATAAAATACTGAATACTTCCATTTTGGATGTAATTAATGTGTCATTATCAACAGGCTATTAGCCTCAGGCTTTTAAGGTCACTGTAATTAACTCATTGGCTGCCATTGACGTCAACTTCAATCCAAATGCAGCCAATGAGTTAAATCTATATTTAGTGTTCAGGGCAGGCAGCCCATGTACAGAGGCTACAGTCCTCCTGCAGCAGTTGCACGTTAAATTCCCTGTCTAATTTAACCTGCACCCCCCCCCCCCCCCTTGATTTACTGTCTCTCTCTCTCTCTCTGTGAAATAAAGGTCACTAGTGCTGGTTGTGATTCAGAAAACCTAGCAAGTTAACTTATATCCCATGTCACTTTTATTTCTATAATCCTTGAAAATCATCTGGGAGTCTTCAACATGCACCAGAGATGTTCATGGTGTTCCTCAGGGTTCTGTACTCAGACCGGTACTTTTCACTATAAATACACTTTTATAAGCTGCTATTATCAGGTAGCAGGGCATCTATCCATGAAACCATATAATACCTGTAAACTCACTGGACTACAAGCATGTCTTCATGACAAAAAGATCTGGATGATCACTAACTTCCTGTTACCGAGCTCAGATATACGTGAGGTTGTTGTCTTTGAAAGTTGTCTTTAAATCTTTCTAGATGTCATTACTTTAGTAGCTAGTCGCAGTGTGAGCAACCTTGGAGTGATCTCTGACCAGGATTTGTCTTTTAAATCACACAGGTTACGATAGCTGCCTCCTTTAACCTCCATAAAACAGAGGAAGTTGACAAATAGAGAACGTGACGAGCTCTTCAAACAAATCACAAAACAATCTGAGAGCGATACTCCAAACTAAAATAAAATAAATAAAACAAAGCTCCCTGCAGCACCTTTATCTTTCAGCTCCCATGTTTTCGGATATAAAAAGAAAGGGATGAGAGAGAGGTCAGCAACGGCCACTCTGTTTTTTTTTCCCTCACGCCTCAATAATAGATGTTTTAAAGTTTAAGTGCTGCCAGAGGGCTGCAGGCCCCGGTGTTCATTAAGCCAGCCACCGCCAAGGAGCAGCATTTACATGGACAGAGCGCTGAATGGCTGCTCCGTCTGAGCAATTACATCCACTCTGCAGCTCTGAATTACAGTCAGAATACGGACACGAACGCGACAGAAGAATAGAGATGCTGGCTTTAAACGCTAAAATAGAAAGGAATAAGCAGCGTTTTTTAAAAACAGAGTCACACACACACATAAAGCTCTGGGCAACATTTAAGCACCATGAGATACCAACAGCTCACACATGCAGAAAGAAGAAAGCTCACATCCGCTGCGAAAAAAGCAAAATAGAATATGATGCTGGTGCAGCCGCGGCAGCAGAGGCAGGGAGGGTGGCCCTCGGCAACATATGTATTCCATCATGCATGTCACAACAACACGTTTCATCTGCTAAATACGCTCCAGCAGACAACAAATCCACCACAACGCTGAGAAACACAAATTTGTTTGCAGACAGAGTGACATCTTACAAAGACATCCAGAGGTAGACAGCAGATAACGAAGACGGATAACAGTAGTGCTGTTTTTTTCCACTTATAATCCCTTCAGCAGCGATTGGTAAACTAAAAAAAAACAGGATGTAAAGGTCTTTAACTCACATTCAAGCAGAACGCCTCATGTTTTATGTATTGATTTTGAGTGGCACATCTTTTTATTTGAATATCACCATGTCTTTTTTTTTTTCCTCTTTTGTTTCCAGGCGGCTGCTTCGACTGGATTTACAGCAAACATGCATTTACCTCAAAGATGTTGAAGGATCTCTGAAAATATCTACTTGTTTTATGAGAATAAGGAGACAATGACATAGAAAAGTGTTTTAGCAGACTGGAAATGAATTAAAATATCATAAAACCGACATTCAGAACCTGAAACCAGCATCATTATGGACATATCAATTATTTCTATATTCAATATTCAATAACTGACCATATATAGTGTGTGTTTTATTAATGCATTATTATCATTTATTATTATTGTTATTATTATTATTATTTGTAGTAGTAGTAGTATTTATTTAATTTATTTATTATCATTATTTTTAGTACTATTATTACTATCATTATTAATACTATTATAAATATTATTTTTTATTTGTTTTTTTTTTATTATTATTATTGTTATTATTATTAGTAGTAGTAGCAATTATTTAATTAATTTATTATTATTATTATTATTACTTTATTTGTTTATTATTATTATTATTATTATTATTTGAAGAAGTAGTAGTAGTATTACTTATTTTATTTATTTATTTTATTATTTTCATTATTTTTATTATCGTTAATAATTATTTATATTTTTTTTTATAATTTTTTATTTTATCTGTGTGTTTCAGGTCACTCATTTTAAAATCAGACATATGCACTGTTTTTTTTTTTTAACTGCCAGTTTAGATAGTTGATCACATGTAGAGCAAACCTTGTCAGTGATCCATGAGGGCGGAAAATATAACGATACTAAAGTAATCGCTCATTCATCGATATCGAGGAAACATGTTCAATTACTCGTGATATTGATTTGATTTCGTGTTGCAATTGCAGCAGCACTGAGGTTGAGATGGTCCAAATCCAAACGTCTGATGATTATCTCACTCCGAAACGAGTGTATTTGATAATTAGAAACTATACAATCATCCTTAAAGTGCCAATGCACATATGTGGTCCAGGTTAGGTTACCATGTGGAAGTGTCAGGCCGTTTACTGTTTCAGGAAAATAAAGTAAAACCTGCATCATGACCAGTGTTGGGAACACACTGAGTGTCTTTGTTTGAAGCTGTGTGTTCTTGAACTACATGTTTAATAATCTACAGTTTACAATAACATTGGCAGATGCAGCTACTTTGGATAAATACCATTTAGAAAATATGTTGTTAAAAAGAAGGATGATAATTATTGAATCAACATGAGTGCAGTAAGGTGTGAAGAAGAAGTGAAGCATGTATCCTGTCATGATGCAGGAAATGAAACCGTGTTTGACAGCAGTCATGAGGCAAAAACTGACATAGTCGTTTGAGAGTGAATGTGTTCATAGTTGAATTTTGATTTATTTTTTAACCATTATACAAGCTTTAGCTGTTCACAGTCAGCAGAGCACCAGTGGTGACTGTAGTAAATACGGGGCCCCGGGTGAATCATGGCCCCCTTGGATGTAACTCAACTGTGCTTGTTCACCTGGTCCAGAATTGGTGTGTTTGTTTGTAGTCTGAGCCTGAACACATCTGCAGTGTAGAATTTAGGAACAGAAGTAGCGCCACCTGTTGGCAACAGGAAATGTCATGTTTTGTGTTCAGCCTCCCTGCTCTGAGTGAGATGAGCTGATCCACCTCAAACCGGTTCAGTCAGTAGTTAAGACACAGGGTTGTACGAGGAATCAGACCTCTTTTTGAGATGATAAAAAGCTGTTTTAGTTCCAGTCTTGATGTGGCTGCTTCAAACTCAGCTTTGAGTAGATTCCTAATCAGTTTTTTGTCTTCATACCTCTGGATTCAAGCCGGGCAGCAACTTTTTTCCTTTTCATTTTATTCTCAAACAGAATGATGTCTGAATATTATCCATTTCTGTTGCTGATGTCACAGAACCGTGTACATGTTGAACTAGAGCTGGGCGATACTGGGAATTTGGTATCGATCCAATACCAAGTAAATACAGGGCCAGTATCGCCGATACCGATACCAATACCAATACTTTTTCATATTAGGCTTAATCTATCCTGAACTTTTGTGATTTTTGTCTCTGGATTATTTTGTTAAAGCCAAGAACAGAATTTCGTCAAACTTTATGTCTTCAACATTTTCGGGTAAATATTCTTTGGAGTTGGATTTCTGTTCATATTGTTTTTTTCTAGCCCACCTTTTATATTATATCTCAATACTATGTCAATTTTATTTGCACTGTGTGAACTTTCCTGTTGCTTTAACTCTAAAAAAATTCCCTGTCGTGGGATAAATAAAGGATTATCTAGTCATATTTTATCTTAGATAACACCTTTCAATGGGATACATGACATGTACTGGGTTATTTCAAGGTTTTAAATATATTTTATTGAGTTGGCTCCAGTAACATATGACTTAAGTAACATGTACTTTGAAAGTTAATATGAGTAGATGCTGAAGATGACCACTCTGATCTACCTGGATAGAAAAAAAGCTTGAGTATCAATCTTTTTACGTGAGTATGTGTTCATGAGTAATATCGTTTGATATCAATACCAGCGTTGGTATCGATATTATCGATATTTGGATTGATCTGCCCTACTCTAATGTTAACTGCTCAGACGTAGGTTGTCTCAAACAATGAGACAGGATTGGGTTATATCAGAGTCTTTGACTTGGTTGTAACTTCAAACATCCAGATAAATGGTCACAAGCATAGAAAAGGTGTTTTTTTTTTTAAGTCTGTCCCCCGTTAGAGTTATAATTAGTCATAATCTCATTTGTGGCCTCAGAACATTTCTGCTGATAATTCATCCTCACTAATGGCTCATAAACTTAGTCAGAGGAACGTTTCTGAAACTAGCAGGTCTTAAATCACTTTTTAAACTGAAATTTCAGTATTGTATTGTAAATGTTTAAAAGCACAACCACCGTTTCATCCTCAACTCAAAGAGCCATGATTTTATTTTCGGTGCAGAGACCTTATTTGCAGTCATCAGGAGGAAAGCCTTTGTTTTAATGCTAATACATTCTGTGCAGCTTCCCCCTAAACCATGCAAAAACCTAAAAAGCTTGCAGCAGTATATAATATAAGATGCATAGAGGTCAGTGTTTTCACCCTCCCTGCACAGAGCAGCCAAATCCTCTCATGCTCTTTTCAGAGTTTGCAGTTTCCAACATCAGTGTCATTGTTCAAATGTCAGGAAGGTGGAGGAACTTTCATGAACATGTTAAAAAGTTCAAACTGCATAAAGGTCACATCCAATCACCTTAATGGTACTTACAGCACTCAGAGCTCTGCTACACGATGTCCTTTCAAGGCTGCTGAGCCTCAGCTACCCTCCCCTCACTAATAGCCGTTGTCTTAATGCCAAAGTCGGGTATTTTTCAGGTTAAATCTGGGGTGGCGATGCTAGCCGGCGATATTAATCTCGTAAGCGACATTCCGGTGGCGGTAATGAAAGACGCCTGGTGTTATTTGCGTCCCCGCGTGTCGAGTGTTTTGTCAAAAGTAGGCGAGTTTTTGCTTGCCTGGTGGATTTGTGTTCTCCCCCGGGAGCCGTGGCCCAGTAAGAGACAGCAGTTGCTCGACATAATTAGACTGGGAAGGTCCTTGTAAACTCATTAATATCTCACCCGGGCCGAGACGACTCACCGGCGGATCCGTGGCGAGGAGAGACGTGAGGTAAGAGTGGTAAGATGAATGGAGTTCAGGCGCTGGACACGAGGAGGGTCTACAGAGCTGCAGCGATGGCTGATGGGAAGGATTTAAGGGACGGCGGCGGCACAGAGCATTAGACGAGATACATTTCAGATCCGACTTCACATGAACGAGACACAACTGTCAAGAGTGATGTAAGACACAGAGCAACGCCATTGGTGTTAAAATCGACTCTGATTGTAGAAAAGCGTCTCTGCGTGTTCACTTGACGAGTAAAAACATTCATGTCTCTTCTATTATTAAAACAGTCTTTAGAGCTAATTTTCTAGCAGAGGAAAACACCAAAGACCAAGGATCTTTATCTGGTTTACACGACTGACATCAATGAAGAAGTGGAAAAATGTGCAGTTCCTCCAACGGCCACTAGAGGTTGGTTGAAAACAGACTAAATCTCTAGTGACCTCCATCTTTAAATGTCCAACTTCACATCAGAAATACAAAAAAAGTTTTGGTGTTTGTAGCTTGAGTTCACATCCATGACGACTGTAGCAACAGTTTACAGTCTTTGACTCGGGCAAAGATTAAATAAGCAAACTGTTTAATACTTCAGAAAATGATTTTTTTTACCCCATTTATTTATATTATATGTATATATTAGGGCACGGACTTCAACATGTTAGTTTTTATAATTAATTGCAGAAAAAATAATGCATGTTGTTGCACCTTTCTCAGTTCCCTTACTTTCTTTTACACCGAGCGTTGCCCGGACGACGCCTGGCATGGAGGCTATTCCATACTTATCCCTGCGACGCTGGACGCTCCAGTTTGTGCCCGGTGTGTGGTGATTTTGCGGTCGGGTGTCGACGTGCTGTCTGCGAGTGTGGACCGGTCCTCTTTCGGCTGGTGGAGACGTGCCGCCGCAGACATGGACGGTGTTGCTGGAGGCCGGTTCAGGGAAGCTAATCCTGAACTGCTACCCACAGCAACCACCGCCACTGGATCCGGGCTGCAGCGCCGACTGAACCGGGACGGGAGCCCCCGACGTGGCAGCGGCATGCTGCCCCTATCCAGCAGTCTACACACCGGGGTGAGTCAGCTGACTTGGCAGGGGCTGTCTGAAGACCTAGTGGGCCCAGCACCGCCAGGGGTGATGCCAACAACCTGGTACGCATGATGAACCGGGCTCTGGGACGGTCGGCTCCATCTCTTGCCGGACTGAGGGAGCTCATGGACTTCCCAGAAGAGACAGTTTGGTTCATCGGAGTTTCCTCCTCTGACCTGGAGATATCTCAATTGATTCATCTTTATGGAGATGGTTAACTGTTAACTGGACACACCAGGACAGGACTGAAAAGGAGCGCTGGACGAGCTGTACTGAAACTTGAATTTCCCCCTTGGGGGATCAATAAAGTATATTTGAATTTGAATTTGATAATAGACTCATTTATTCATTGAATTATGACCCAAACGGGGCTCCATAGGAAACAGCGTTTGGAGCGGACAGCTGTTCCAGCATACGTTAACTCCACTTTGACGGAGCTGCACTCACTTCACACTTGACTTTTATCAACTTTTTTAAAGTTTTGCATCTGAACAGTGACGGAAACCCGACTGCTCCATCGTCTTTGACACAACGTGACCTCGCTTCACGCACGTGCTGTAGAAGTGGATGGAACAAAACCCAAACGAGGCCAGGGTCATCCTGGTCATCTGCGGCTCCATCTAAATCTCTCGAGTGCCCGTTCACATTGGGTGACCTCCGTGCTCAGTGGACGCTGTCATCCAGATTAAAAGCATTTAATGCACTCGGGGGCCGGTTGACACTAACAAGCAGCTATTTCTCACTCACTTTGGAAAATTAATACCCATTGTTTTTGCTAAGCTGAGGATGTCCCGGCTTTGTGTGTGTGTGTGCATCAGACTCAGTGAGGGTTTCGGTGGATTACCGCGGCCCCAAAGTGCCGTGCCCTTTCATTAACCTTGCCTTTCAGTCGTCTCGTCTAATGCAAAACAAATTTCTGAGCTAAACAGTCCTGCAGCTCGGTTCGTTGCTGCGAACGGCCGTTACTGTTACTCGTATCGCCTCAGGTTCGCCGTGCCAGAGCCCCCTAATTACTCCAAAACAGGCGGCCGGGCTCCTTATATGTGCTATCATCATTTTAAATTTATTTTGATTGATTTGTGTCAGCTTTAACTATGCTTTGAGCTGAGGTCGATAAATAAAGATCAATACTTTAATGTTTTCCTCTGAACCTTTATTAAAAAATAGATTGGCTATAAAGAGAGCTGAATTACAAGGAGGAGCGCCGACTTCCAATGCATGTCAACTGCAATCTAATTGAACGGCATTGAACTGGTGGAGATTAGTCCAGGGAACGTGAGCTGGAGGAGGTTGCAGATGGAGAGGAGGGGAGTCGGGGTTTCAGCAGTTCAGCGTAGCTGGAAACTGGTGGTTTACCACCTCTACTGGTGGTGCTGGTCAGTGGCGACTGGTGTTAGATATACAGGAAAACAAAAGGAAAGAAATGAACAGAATAATCCGCCATGGCCTCGAGCTGGGACGGTCACTGTCAATCAATATCAGCATTAGCTGAGACGTTACTCTGTTTTATGAAATACACCTGTGCACGGGACCCGCCGCTCTTACAGTCGATGCAGCATTTCCATAATCTCTGCATCCGAACCAAACTATTGATGTTTTTCACGACGGTGGAGTCAGGTTACAGGAGAGTCTGATGAAAATGGGTGACAGCAGGTTTGTGCAGAGCAGAGCTTCAGGTGAGTGAAGGATGTAGTCATAAAGATGTGTTTAGTGAGTATTCAGACTCACCTGGAGATTCTCTTTCAAATAAAAGCAGCGTGCCATGAATCTAGTGCAGGGGTGGCCAACCCTGGTCCTCGAGGGCCAAAAACCTCCAAGTCTTAGACCAGTGGTTCTCAACCTTGTTGGAGGTCCTGAGGTTCTGAGGTTTCATCTGCACATTCACCGAACCCTTCTTAAGGTTCTTACTGGTGCACAAAATGAACTGTGCATTAACGTCACTGTGTTCAAAGAACAAAACCAATACAATGCATGAACTGCATCAATTACAGACCTCACTTATTACTCCATATTGCACGTAGTCCGTCCGACCACTTTCTTGTTTTGCTCCACATAGTTAGCATGAATTAATCCTTTAGGCGGCGGAGTTTTTTCAAGAAAATATACGATTTTGATATCAAGATTTCAAAAGGCTATAACTTAAAAACAGTTTGAGATAAAGGTATACTGCCAATGAGAAAATTGTTCAGTATGACTCAAAGTCTGTGATGGGAGGGAAATTATTCATATAATTTGCATATTATGACGTCACAAGGTGGCAGACATATTGGACAATGTTCAATTTTGATATCAAGGTTTCTAAAGGCTATAACTTTAAAGTGGTTTGAGATAAAGGCATACTGTAAATGAGAAATATCTTTAGTATGAACCAAAATTTGGAATGGAAGTAGAATTGTCATCTAATTTGATTATTGTGACATCACCCGCTCAAACCTGCCCAGTAGTCTTTAATTTCAGATTTTTCCTGCAGCCCCATGCATAATGAAAGCTTAAAGTCATTATGCATTTCATAAAGTAATGAAATCTGGAGTTTGGTTTCAATATTTCCTTTTCAAAGAACTGGAGGCCTTTTCTATTTGTTTGATTGGTGATGAGGCTCCAGAATTCCATCATGTTTGGAAAAGGGATGAAATCAGTGGGCTCAGAATTTGTCATATCGTCTCCACAAAAACCAACAGGCTCATCAAAATTTAGGCTCCATTTTCGAATACTCTTCCTCTTCTCTCAAGAACTCTCAGCCGCCACCATCATCATCATCATCATCATCACCGTGATTTCCGGTGCGGCGTGAGTGGTGTGCGGCTTTCCCGCGTTGCCAGGACAACCGCGGTTGTTTTCATCCCCGTTACATTTTTTTTTTTATATTTTCCATATTTGCGGTGTTATGAGCCCCCCGACACCTCGACCTGCTTGGCGATCTCAGAATGCTTCCACCCTGCCCACACTGAGGTGAAACATCACATATACTGTGTGCTGATTGTGGACTATGACGCGCAGACTCGCCGTCACTACTGATGTCAATTTCTGCTTCACTGGACAACTGATTGTTTTTCTCCTCTGAATCAGACTTAGCCAGAACCTGAGAAAGTACTTAGTGGACGGTAAACCGACATCTGGACATCATGAGTAAATGAAAAAACACACTTTCGCTCTGTTCTGCTCTCGCTACGGTCAGGATTTCTACCTCTGCTGCGCCGTGTGTCTCTGTGCCGGAGGGTGTTTTTCAAACTCAATTTACGCTAAAACCTTGAATAGCGCCACCTCCAAAAATGGTTCTCAGATTACAGGCGCACATGTCCGCCATCTCCTGGTGAAAAGTAGTAACAAGATTTGGCTTCACATTTATAGATACAGCCCGTTTTAATCAGCAATGTTGCTTGTCGCAATATTGCGACTTTGGCGCTTAAAGGGTTAAATTATTAAAGAAATCACACGATGTACCATCACGACAGGCATAAGTCGACTACAGAACGCACCAAATTCCCTGCAGCACAGACTGGCTGAGCAATGTAACGTGGTCACCTGTAACCAGTGATGGCCAAGCGGGGCGTGTCTTAATGAATCATACGAGTCAGGTGCGTGTCTTGAACCCTTGAGACTGACTCACCGAACCCCTGGGGTTAGATTGAACCCAAGTTAAGAACCACTGTCTGAGATGTTTCCCTGCTTCACCTGATTCACATGAGCGGGTCGTTAACAGACCTGGATGACCAGCTGATGGTGATGCATTCATGTGAATCAGGTGCACTGAAGCAGGGAAACATCTAAGACATGCAGGTTTGAGGGTCTCGAGGACCAGGGTCTAGAGACTTTTTCTGGCGTTGTTCAGAGACTTTGATGTGAAAACACGTATCGGTATCGTTCTTCTCAACGAGCAGCAGGTGCTGCTGTGGGCCCCTCCACCTTTTCAAGAAGTATTTCAAGTCCGTCGCAGACCGGCCCACCCAGCTGCAGTCAGACCAGATGTTCTGACATCAGCTAAACATGTAGCTGACCAGCTCATTGTGTCTCAGTCTGAAGTGTAAACTCTGAATTACAGGAAGGAGTGGAAATCAAATCCTGAATCCTGTCTGGTTGAAGACAATTAACGGGGATACTGTCTGATTTCTATACAAACTTAGAGTTTGGCACAAGTGTTACGCCAGACGTCCTTCCTGACGCAACCAAGATTCAATTCTGGGACCTCTAAAAGATAGGAGACAGCTCTACCTCTGCCACAGGGGAGGTCAGCGCTCATTTTTAGAAGAAGCATTTGAATATAAAGTAATATTATTCATTGTCCTGGGTTGGCATTAGCTGGGTGTGTTTCCTCAGCGCGTGTGTTTCCTCAGCGCTGCTGGCTCTTTGCATCACAGCGCCATGCAGTTTGTGGAAAAAGAGGCTTCAAAGTCACTCTTCAGAAACCTGTGAGTGACTTCACAGATTATTTGCTCATTAATTAAACGCTAGTCTACCGCTAGCATGAAGTTGTGGCCTGTCACTGTTTAAATGGGGCAATTAGTTCAGTTGGTTTTTCAGTTAACGGAAGTTTAATTGATTTCACTTTGGACAGAAAACTGCTGTTCAGTGGAACAAGAACATGTTGGAGGTGCTTTAAGTGATATTGAAATCATTTAAAAACTGCATGTGTCAGGATTGGACTTGACTTGGACTCAAACACTGAGGGCTCAAGACTGGACCAGAAGTTTAGAGACTGGACTACAACACCAATGCCAAGAAAACTGGTTCAGAGGCAGGTCCTTGATATGAATCAGAACATACAGTATGATCCAGTATATTGTATTTCCAAAGCGTCTTTAGAGGTCAGCACAGGATCAAGCATGTTTTAGAGTGGAGAAGAAACGGATGAATGTTGTCCACCTGCAGTTTATGAGTCACAGGGACTTTATGAACGACTTTAACTGGGGAATCTACTATCTAGCAAATCTACCAAATACAAGCATCCAGTTCATTTCAAATAAAAGGGAGGCCTGGAAACCAACCTGAGAATGTCCAAATGTGTCCAAATGTGTCCACTGGTCATCAGTGATCGGTGCCAGGTTGCGGGGAGATCATCTTAATCTCTTGACCAGTGTACTATCATTGCAGTACAAGTGGAAACTTAGTCTGTATCTTCTCTTCCACATCTGTTTTGTATGTGACAGATAGCTCTGGTTGGAGTTAACGGTGGCACTCAACCCTTTTCTATGGAGCACTTTATTATCCCCGACCTTCCCCCATCATCATCCCTCACACAAACTGTGGAGACTCAGATTCATCTCACAATTAATGACGACAGGGCAGAAATCTATATTTCAGATGTAATCTTTTAAATCGGCTGGCCTAAATCATGTTTTCGACTGCAGAGGCAGAACAATCTGGGATGGTGCAAGACATGAATCTTGATGGACTGGTACAAGTGAATATGGTTGTTCTGAGAGAGGAGGAAATAAAAAAGAAGGAAACTTAGTCTGTACAGCACGGTTTTCAGGCGGTTTGTTTCCCATGGACTGTTCAAAATGGCAAAAGATTTCTGCTGCATCCGTCCTTGACCTACCAGTCATGTGTAACGGCTTAAAGAGGCTATTAGGCGGCGCAATATAAAAAATTAAGTTTCCTTCAATCCGCATGCATGTGCACAGGTAAACTGCAGGTGGTGCTCAAGCTCCTCCCCCTTTACCCTCTGACCTGACAGGTGTTCTTCCAGCAGAATGACAGCTGAGCTATTATTTCACAATCAAAAGAAGTGGTCTTATGTCAAAAAGTTGTGATTTAACAGCAAAAATTCAAGATTTATTTTCACAAAAATGTTAAATTCTAAAAGAAACCTTGAATTTTACAATAAAGGTTTGGATTTTTTTCTCAAAAAGTTGTAATTTTGCAATTTTGCAATTTTTCTTTTTTGACACAAAATCGAAGAATTTAATATTAAAAAGTCATGACTTTGAGAAATTTGAGATTTTATTAAATAAAAATGTCATAAAAATTTTAAAATCTGCAATTATACAAGCAAAATTTGTGATTTTAGGTTGTTTTAATTATAATTGTAATTTTATGAGAAAAAGTTGCTGCATGCACTCTGCATGCAATCCACATGCATGTGCACAGGTAAACTCCAGGTGGTGCTCAAGTTCCTCCCCCTTTACCCTCTGACCTGACAGGTGTTCTTCCAGCAGAACGACAGCTGAGCAGTTATTTCACCATCAAAAGAAGAGGTCTTACGTTAAAAAGTTGTGATTTTCTTTTTATTTTGTTTTTTTACAGCAAAAATTCAAGATTTATTTTCACAAAAATATAGAATTCTAAAAAAAAATGGAATTTTACAATAAAGGTTTGGATTTTTTGTCAAAAAGTTGTGATTTAGCAAAATTTGCAATTTTTCTTTTTTGACACAAAATTGTAATTTAATATCAAAAAGTCATGACTTTGGAAAATTTGAGATTTTATTTAAAAAAATGTCATAAGAAAAATGAGAAATCTGTAATTTTATAACCAAAATGTTGTGGTTTTAGGTTGTTTCAATTATAGTTGTAATTTTATGTGAAAAAGTTGCAATTTAGTAAAAGCCAATAACAGAAATATGAACTTAAAATATGAACCTAAATTTGTGAATTATAAAACATAAAACTGATGTTTATAGTTTGGCAAAATAAAGTTGTAATTTTTTGTCAAAAAGATGTGATTTTTAAAGTTCTTCATAATTTTACAATCACATGACAGAAGTCTCAGTTTAACAACAGAAAATTGCATCTACAAAATTCACAGTTTTAGGTAAAATGTTGCTTTTTTAAGTGTTAAGAAAAAAAATCTGATGATTGTCTCTGATTGTATTGTTGTAGAAATAAATGACTGCGTGAAGAAAACAAGTCGTTCTGCAGGTACAGTATATGTTTTAATTATTTTATTTTAATGAGTATAATATCTGCTCACAGCCCTACCTTTTATGAAATGTTGTAAGTTAATTTTCCTGCTGAATGTTGACTGTTGGTTGTGGAATAATTGCTTTAGTGGAGGTGTCATCCATTCTGGACTTTTCTGTTGCTGATGCCAGGAATTAAAAAAAATGACCAATAACTGGTCAACTCATAATTTGCCAGTTCGTCATACCCTAAATGCACTTTTTTCATCCTGGTTTTTCCATCTCTGTTCATGGCAGCCAGCTCCAGGGTGTCAAATATCCGAGGTGCGACTGAGAGACCAACAGGAGTCACAGAGTCAAAAAAGCTGAATAAAATGAAAAAAAAAAAAGGCCATGCTGCTGGAGTGACCCAGTCTGAGGGCAGACAGCGTGGCAAAGAGGGATGGGATTAAAATGCCGTTGTTATTTCTGTCAAAGCAAAGGACAGAACACAGCGCCCTGTGTTGCATCAACCCAAACTGTGATTAACCTTTTGTACGGGGCACAGATTATGGCCTAAATGCAGTCAGCTTACAGACGCTCTGCCACACTCATGGATGCTGCTGCTGAGCTCGGGGGGGGGGGGGTTGTCTGTGGTGCTGAGATGCTGAGAATACAGCCGTTAGGTAACACTTCACTGGAGGGAAAACTGTGTTTTTTATCCTGATGCTGATATTAGAGAAAACAACATTAGAACAAACAAGGAAACACCGTCAAATAGTCTCATCCCAGGTCAGCCAGGCGTCCATTAGATGAGACCTGGTGACTGTGGAGACCACTGGAGGACAGTGGACTCATTAATCCAGAAACCAGTTAGAGATGATCATGGTGCATCATCCTGCTGGAAGAATCCATCAGAGGATGGACCACTGTGGTCATGAAGGGATGGAGATCCTCAGGTAGACTGTGGTGGTTAAACCAGGATCAGGATGTCAGGATGTCTTCTGCTGCTGGAGAACATCTGCTTCCAGGTTCAGAGATGGTGTTCTGCAGACCTCGGTTGAGTTCCTGTCGTCTCTCTATCATCTCCAATCAGTCTGTCCATTCTCCTCTGACCTCTGACATCAACAGCTGGATATCTTCTCTTTCTGGAACCATCCTCTGGAAACCCTGGAGATGATTGTGGAGAAGATCCCAGTAAATGAGCAGTTTCTGGAACACACAACCAGGACACGTTCTTCCTTCTCTACTCTGATGCTGGTGAATAAATGTGATTGGCTGGTTAGATATTTGTGTTAACAAGCAGCTAAACAACGGGACTAGTTTATAATGGAGGTCTGTTTCATAAAAATCTCACTAAACATCCATCTGTATTTCAGCTTATGAAGCACAAAACTGTGAAGACTTTCTGGAATCAAAATAAGGCCAAACTATGAAGGATGATACGAAGAGACTCCTTTGTTGTGTCTAATTTACAAATGAATATCACCTAAGATGAAAAAGTCCCAGACAGGCGAAGTGAAGGACATTGATAGGACTGTTACCTGGACGTCTTTGCTCCTCCCTCAGGAGGTAGTGAGATTACAGCACCAGAGGAGAAGTTGGTTCTTTTAAGTACTTTTTAAACTTTTTTTTTTAAGTGGGTCATTCCTGAGATGTGCTCTCTGGTCGCCAACGGTGTCACGGAACCTCCTGGTAGAGGTTTCTGATGAAGATGCAGTTGCTGATGCAGAGAAACGCGCCTTTTCTTTTCCAGTTTGCATCCAGAATCAGAATTTTCACTTCACCTCTCGAATGGACAGAAGACAAAAGCGGAGCACGTTGCCGGCGCCGCCTCCTCGGATGGCTTCGTGAGATTGCGAGTTTACCCAAAGGGTTCTAGACCACGTAGATCACGCGGTTGCCTCCTTACGGGCTGGTTCCTGGAGGGGTTTATGCCGATTGATGAGGCCCGTGAGTGCTCCCAACCTGATTTTTACTCAGCTGGTGACCGATGTGAAATCAACTCATTGCGAGTTTACCCGAAGGTTTCTAGACCACGTAGAACCTGCCGTCCCTTCCCTACGTGTTGTTTCTTGGAAGGGTTTATGCTGATTGATGAGGCCTGTGAGTGCTTCCACCCTGATTTTTACTCGGCTGGTGACCGATGTGAAATCAACTCATTGCGAGTTTACCCGAAGGTTTCTAGACCATGTAGATCCCGCCGTCGCCTCATTTCGTGCTGGTTCCTGGAGGGGTTTATGCTGATTAATGAGGCCTTTGAGTCTTCCCAACCTGATTTTTACTCAGCTGGTGACTGATGTGAAATCAACTCATTGCGAGTTTACCCGAAGGGTTCTAGACCACGTAGATCCCGCCGTCGCCTCATTTCGTGCTGGTTCCTGGAGGGGTTTATGCTGATTAATGAGGCCTTTGAGTCTTCCCAACCTGATTTTTACTCAGCTGGTGACCGATGTGAAATCAACTCATTGCGAGTTTACCCCAATGTTTCTAGACTATTGCCTCAAAGACACTTTGACTTCCAGCAAAGACACAACAACTTCATATCATTATCACAGAGGAATATAACAAGTAACTGTGATTGGATGGTTCTATTAGATGGAAAGATTCTCTAAAGGAACTCTGGGTAATAAATAGCTTAAAGCTATGTGTTAAATAACTGTTTCGCCTCAGTAACGAACCATGAGGTTTCTTGCTGAATAGATTAATTTCTCAGGAAGCTGTCGTGCAGTCACAGTTATGAAACGAAGGACCGCTTGTTTTAAAATGTTTTTCAAAAACATATTTATTCATTAAAATGCAGGAGCTGGTTTGTAAAAAGCGGCCAGTCGTACTTTTCATTAATTTTGAACCTTTCGATGGGGACGCCCTGCTGGGAAGAGTTACCTGCCGCTGACGGCTGCTCGCCGCTACGCCGCAGATATTTAGGAATTAAGGATTTATGAGTTTTTGGAAATGCCTAAAAGACAGCCTGACATTTGAAGCTTTATTTTTCATTTCATATTTGCACACTAGACCACAATGTGCTTTTTTTTTTCACAAATAACAGGAACTTCTACATTTGCAGCATGACTCAAACTCAGAAAAAGGATGAAAAAACTTTAAATATCAAAGCGGCAGATTTACAGAGACAAAGTCACTGTTGGAGTTAAGATTCCACGTTTCACTACGCTGTCATTTTATGTTTGATTATCTTTTATATTGAAGCCTAATTAAATGCAGAAGATTAAATACTATGTAACATTGATCTTTTCAGTAATTGGTTCTTAATCTGTGTTTGTCTCCGTCTCAGGTTGAAGGAAAACTCTCAGCTCTGATCCTCCTCAGTATGTGGGACCACCAACTCTTTTAATGCTGTTAATAAAGAGTCTTTAGTAAACTGACAAAACTCCTGCCTGAACACCTGCTGATGATCCACACCTGACTGAAACTTACCTTCTTAAATACCAACACAGATCCCAGAAAGTTGAATAAACACAAATCTCATGAATCCATATTCTATTCCCAGTAGAACATGGACAACATCTCAGAAGTTAAAACTTTTATAACTTCATGACCATATCAGCTCATTCTGACTTTGATGGCAGAAACACATCTGGGAACAGCTGGAACATGAGCAACTAAAGGCTGGAAATGTAACTGGAGAAAATCAGGAAAAAACAGAGGAACTACTGGAGATAAAAGGAACATTTCAGATGTAAAGATGAACAGAGGTTCACCAATCTGAGACTAACTGGAACAATTTCAGAAAAATGTTCCTCAACGTAAAATGTTAAAGACTCTGAAGATCCACCACCTACAGTCCATGATATCATCAACAGATTCAGAGAATCAGGAGAAGTCTCTGTGTTTAGGAGACAAGGATGAAGGTCTGAACTGGATGATGGAGATCTTCAGGTCCTCAGACGTGATTGTCTCCTGGACATCACTGATGGACTCAGGAACTCTTCCAGAAACCACCGTCTGTCAACACAGTTCACCTACAATCCACTGATGCAGGTTAAAGCTGGACCATCAGAGAAGAAGACACATGTGGACACCATCCAGAAACACCAGCGTCTCCTCTGGACCAAAGATCACCTAAGATGGTCTGAGGATGAATGAAAACTGTTCTGAGGTCAGATGGACCAACCATGGACGCCGTGTCCTGCAGACTGAAGAGGAGAGGAACCATCCAGCTGTTATCGGACAGTTCAACAGGCTGCATCTCTGATGGTCTGAGGTTGATCAGTGTCTATGGAGCAGCTGGAACATCTGGAAAGGCTCCATCAATACTGAAGAGAACATAAAGGGTTCCAGAGCAACATCTGCTCCATCCGGACAACGTCTCTTTCAGGGAAGACCTTCCATATTTCAGCAGGACGATGCTGAACCACAGACTGGATCATCACAGCAGCAGGACTTCACAGGAGAAGATCCAGCTGCTGAACTGGTCTGACTGCAGTCCAGATGTTTCACCAGCAGAAAACATCTGGAGAAATCCAGCAGTGGAGGTCCAGGACTGTTGAGCAGCTAGGATCCTGGATCAGACCAGAATGGGACAGACAGATGTTAGAAGAAGAGGAGATGATTTACAACTTATTTAGAACTGGGGTTGTATTCTAGCAGTTAGGGGTACTTAGTATTACCCGTATGATTTTTTTTTCCTTCTTTTTGACTTCATTTTTGTATAAAACAAAGTTCTTGCGTAATCTGATGACTTTTGTTATGATTTTAGTCAAAAGAAAAATCAAAGGATTAAAAGAAGAATGACTCACTTTTGCACATGACTGGTCAAGAGAGCTGAGAGGTGAAATCCAGTCTGAAAGCAGATGGGGGGGGGGGGGACCTTGAGATGGCAGACAGCCAGTCACACAGTGGACAGTGATGGCGGCGGCGGTCGAGGGTGTCGGAGGGTCCGTGCGGCCAGCTATAGTGCATTTTGTTGTAAAGGCGTCCCAGTTGTCTCGTCAGAAATCAATGTGAACCAAGAGTCTGCGAGTGCAGGGAGGTCAGGGCTTCATCAGCCTAAATATTTAATTACGGGGACACATCGGGAGCTTTTAAAGATCAGCGCACTGCTCTCTCTCGTACGCACACATGCACTACTTTTGGAGGAGTCTACCGTGAGCATGCTGCCTCTCGTAGTCGTGGAAAAGCAAACCACAAAGGCACAAGTGCATGTGAAGCGACACACACAGATGAACATCTGTACATATTCATGCTTGGACAGCACCGCCTGTCCGTCCCGGCTCAGGTCAGGGCCGGGTTAAAATCAATCCTAATCAATTATTAAGAGCTCTGGTATTTCAGCTGCGCTGGAAAAGAGGAGCCGGCGGGTTGAACCGAGTCCACACGTTCCATCACTGCCTTCCCTGAAAATAAAAATACAGAGTGAGGAGGCAGTCTCGTCTTTGACTGTTTCTCATCTTAATAAGAGGCTGTTAAAGAGAATGAATCCATAAATGGAGAAAGGAGGAGAAGATGGAAGGAAAACAGGCTAACATGCAACCATGAAGAAAGAAAAAGATCGCTGGAGGTGGTTTCTGCCTTCGGTTAGGGTTAGGGTTAGGGTTCCCTAACCCTAACCCTAACCCTAACCCAACCTTACTCTAAAGGAAACTCCTGACGAGGAGGATCAGTTTCTTGATGTTTCAGTAACGAAGGATTTATAAGCACCAACTGTAAGAAGAGACAAAGTCGCCGATGTGTTTTCTGAAGCTTTTAAACTCGCCGACAGGCCTGCAGGGGGATCACCAGCGGTCGGGTTAGTCTACCTGGACGGTTTCTGAAAGACGAAGGTTGCTACGACAGCGTAGCTTCTGACAGCTTAGCTGATCTTTGCCAAACTCCCAGCGGTGGAGCGGCACGGCAGCGTTGCAGCGATGCTCCAGAGGGAGGAGCTTCTGACGGACCCAAAACAACCAACTTCCTGCTCGTTACACAAGTAACCTGCCTGCTTTGAATCAGTCACGACCCCGTGAGTGACGTTATTAGCTGAAAAGTTTAGACGGGAGCTTTAAAACTATGAATTTATCAGCTAGATGTGTAAGACAACTCTTAGACCCAATTTTTAAGACGTTATTTGTTCTCTACAAGTGATTACATAAACAACTAGAAAAGCACTCTGAGAGCGCAGATCTCCGCCAAGCGCAACAATTCCTCCATATAGACTTACACCATAAATATTAGTCGTACATACAGCACTGACAATATGGGACCGCTAAAAAAGTGCCATATCTTACTTTATTTTGTGATGCACACAAAAATAAATAATACTGCTATAAAGATTCCATGCACTATTTGTTTTCAAAGTCAGTATATTGAAATTAAACAACCTTTATGTTTGTGTCTTATGTTTTATGTTAATCAGCAGGTAATAAAGGCATGAATAACTCTGTAAGCCTTTAGAAGGAAGGTAGTTCAGAGTCGAAGATGAAGACAGTGAGTTTCAGTCACTGAGCTAATCTGTTTATCAAATTTAAAACCGGAGTCTCCGGGTTTTTAAAATAGAAAACCACAAATGTGCTTCCTCTAGACAGTTCAGCAGGTTCTAGTCCTGTATGTTTCAAATTAAAGGTCTGGGTGGACAACGGAGATTTTTCACATTTCAAATTGGGCCTTGGTATTCTGAAGTTTGGGAATGACTGATCAATATCATCTGATGAAAATACACAGCAACTTGATTTTTCACCTCCACTTTTAATTTTGATATTAACTGGGTAGGATATCGCAATATATCGTGAATTGTGATAATATCGTATTGTAACCCAAGTATCATGATATATATCGTATTGCGAGGTCCTTGCCAATACTCACCCCTAGCAGCAAACGTGGCCGGTGAATTTTGAGACCCACCTGAGTCTGTGGAAGCGATTCCTGACCTCGCTAATTCCAGGTAAAATATATTTTTAGCATGCTTTGTCAAATGCGTTTTGACATTTCTTCTGACGTGCGTCCCGGCCGGAGCGTGAAGTTCACCGCCCGCCTTTCCCTCAAAAACAGAGGACACGTCACGGCGAGGCCAAGGTGACCCAGATGGGCCGGTCTCCGATCAATACCGGCCCATCTTAAGTGTGATCACCGAAGACAGGGCGGACAAACATGCGGACGTGTGCACGCGGACCCAGATAGGATTGCGGTGGCGTGGTCGATGGGCCCCTGGGCCCCTGGGCTGGTCTGAAAAGGCGTCACATCTGAGAAGCATGTCGTTCCAGCCTGATGAGCAATCTTCCTCATCAAAGGACCTTTATCCCAATCAATAAGGCTTTCGGCGAGGGAGCCCTGCGCCTCCCGTCCACTGCTCCCACCTCAGTATCTCTGTGTGCTCGCTCAGCGGGGACATGTTGGCGTCCACGTGCTGCCTGGACGTTAACGAGGCTAGTTGCTGGTTATTTTCCAGTTTAATTTGCATTTCTCTGGTCTGGTTTCATACTAAAGCGTATGTTTGGCAGTTTTGAGAGTTCTGTGTGTCAGTGGAAGCTTGTAATGATTAAAAGTGCATCACGTCATTGTTGTCTGAGTATCTTTCATCAGTGGATTCAGGCGTATAATATAGAAACAGCATTTACCAGTGTAGCTCTTCTATTTAGTCTGTAGGGTTACATGAGACCGGCTCCCCTACGGGGCCCTCGACTGTCAGCTCGTGACTCCATCTTAAGGAGCGGTGCTTCAGCGAGAATCTTTTCCCCAAGATTCTCAACTTCTACAACAGTTGAGGTCAAAGGTCAACTTCTACGGTGCTGAAACACACGAAGAGCAGTCCTGAAAAATGTTGAAAAGTTGAAACTAACCCAAACCCAACAGCAGCAAAAAGAGGTGAGTCCATTCCCGCTCAAAATAATCAAACCATCATTGATGAGTGGATGGATGGATGGATGGATGGGGATGGATGGATGGGTGGATGGATGGATGGATGGATGGATGGATGGATGGATGGATGGATGGATGGATGGATGGATGGATGGATGGATGGATGGATGGATGGATGGATGGATGGATGGATGGATGGATGGATGGATGGATGGATGGATGGATGGGGATGAATGGATAGATTGATGGATGGATGAAGGATGATTGGATGGATGGGTGAATGGGTGGATGGATGGATAGGATGCATGGATGGATGGATGGATGGGTGGATGGATGGATACATGGGTGGATGGATGGATGGTAGATGGATGGATGGCTGGATGGATGGATTGGATGGATGGATGGATGGCATGGGTGGATGGGAGGATGGATGGATGGATGGATGGATGGAGTGGATGATGGATGGATGGATGGATGGCTGGATGGATGGGTGGATGATGAGATGGATTGATGGATGAATGATGGATGGATGGATGGATGGATGGATGGATGGATGGATGGATGGATGGGTGGATGGATGACGGGACGGATTGATGGATGAATGATGGATGGAATGGATGAATGGATGGATGAACGAAAACAACTTTTGTGTTTTGGTTTAGTTTTTATTACAGAATCAAACCATTGTGTTGTTTTTCTTCTAAAACTCTTCGCTTATTTTCAAAGTAACACGATCTGTGAAAGTTCACATTGGAAATAAATGCTAAAAATATTGAATGTTACACTGATTTTTTTATTGAATATAATTACATGCAGATATTTGCAGATATAAATAAAAGCACTGGGCCATCAGGGGTCAGAGTTCATATTCATGTCTAAATCTCTCTGTTTGCTTATAAAAATTCAATTATAGTTTGTGTTCTCGCATCTGCGTTCAGTCCCAACATATAACACGTCTCTCTGATAACAGATTTCCATTTCCAGCGAGCCTTTAGCCTGTTAGCCGTTACAGAACGGCTCCTCGTCTCTTATCTTGCTCATCCTGCAGCTCCCGCAGGGCGCTGGCTGATTAACCTAATAAAAACACCAACCATTTTCCGCAGGTAAATTGAATTGACTTGTCGATGGTGTACATCAATTCACATAAGGAGCATTAGCACTTTGTGGGAAGAGCGTTAAAGACGGCTGGATGAGAGTACAGTGAGCCATGTGAGGAAAATGGTTCGCTGGCGATCATATCTGATGGGAGAGCTGTTTTCCAATCAGATGGACACGAGGATGTTTGGACCACGAGACGCCATTAGTTCAAAGTTAATGTGCATTTCTCTCTTGTGTCAGTGTGTCTAATATTTGTCTTTATTTCTGATGATGGTCATGTGACCTGTCCAGGATGAACCCTACGACCCCAGCCTTCCCTAACCCAGAAACAGATCCATAGAGAAGGACGACAGGAGGAAGGAATCAAGGACCGACGGTCCTCTGTGGCTCCAATATCTTTTCTGCTTTTCCTTTCCTTTTTTTTCCCGTATTTAGGCGTAAATCATTCAGTCGCAGAAATATTTGTAATAAACCACGTTAGAGAAAAAAAGACTGGATGACCAACTGGTGCTGCCGTTAATATTCTCACATTTGCAGCTGTTGTCTGCGTTTGTCTGTGACGTCACTTTAATTTAATAAAAAATAAAAGCCCAAAGGAAACCCTGTGCAATTGTTATTGCTTTATTTTATTTTCTCCGATGAGTGCAATACTATTTTTAATACTATTTTTACTACTATACTATTTTAGTCTATTTTTATAATATTTTTACTCTACCTTATTGATATATTTATTATTGTATCTTAATCTATATTTCAAAACTGATTTTGTTTTCTTTTACTGTACTGTAATAAAGTTTTATCTGTCTATCTATCTATCTATCTATCTATCTATCTATCTATCTATCTATCTATCTATCTATCTAGCTAGCGAGCGATCGAGCGATCTATCTATCTATCTATCGAGCGAGCGATCTATCTATCTATCGATCTATCGATCTATCGATATATCTAGCTCTATCTATCTATCTATCTATCTATCTATCTATCTATCTATCTATCTATCTATCTATCTATCTATCTATCTATCTATCTATCTATCTATCTATCTATCTAGCTATCTATCTATCTATCTATCTATCTATCTATCTATCTATCTATCTATCTATCTATCTATCTATCTATCTATCTATCTATCTATCTATCTATCTATCTATCTATCTATCTTATCTATCTATCTATCTATCTATCTATCTATCTATCTATCTATCTATCTATCTATCTATCTATCTATCTATCTATCTATCTATCTATCTATCTATCTATCTATCTAAACTCAATTGAAAGAGAAATTTGCTTGTTTTTAAATTGATGGATAAAAAGAGAGAGAACCTGGAGGAGCATCTACATGTAACCAGGTCGAGGTTCAACAGGTCATGAGAAGATCATGTTGGACAGTCAGAGGTTCAGCAGTCTGTTATAAATCTATTTCACAATAATATTAGTCTTTATAAGATAAAGACTCTGAATACTCATCATCTGCAGTATCTGACATCATCAGAAGTCTGTCTCAGAGGCAGCGCTGCCTGGTCAGATGATTTGGTTTTTTATTTCAGTTTAAATCCTTCATGTGTCTTCTTTGTTTTGTTGAATGAAACACTGAGTTCATGACCGTTGCAGGTTTTTTTTTTATTTAAATTTTTTCCGTCCAGTTTGAGTTCCTCTTTTGACTTCAAGTCTTTATGTCGACTTCCATCGCTCTTCTGCTGTAGACTTTAATCTTCCACTGTGTTACATGTTGAAAGATCTTCACGACGATCAGGGCGATGTAACGACTGGGCATTAACGCAGACCAGATTAAGATGGTTTCCCTGATAGCGGGTTGGGGAAACCCCATACATCCAGAAGTGAACGGTTCAGGGCTCATATCTGCTCAGGATCGACTCAGACGCTCCTGCTCCTGAGGATGAGCTGCTGAGATACATCTCTTCCTGAGAGGATCAGCGTCACAACTGGAAAAAAAAAAAAAAAAAAAACAATAAAACAGTGAGATCAGAGAAGCACACTGATGCTGGTTCACGGTGACGGACCGGTCGCATTTGATACATGAGTTTCTGAGAAACCTGCTCCTCCCAGATGATTAAAAATAAGAAGAAAGAAAAAAAAAGTAAAATAGTGTTTTTAATTATTTTAATTTATCTCTCGCCTCCAGACATGTCATCAAACTCAGTCCGTTCCTGTCAGATCCATGTTTGTTCGGAACCATCTACGTCTCCACTAGGTGGCAGCACTGGTCAAAACCGCTCTTTACAGCTGCGTTTGGGGCTATTTAACCCAGTGGTTCTCGATTATTTCCTGCCCCCCCCCACACCACACGTGACTATAAATGGTACCTTTTGTCTATAAAATAGTTATAAGTACACCTCTGCAAAACTGTATCCTTATTAACATTAATGGAAACATAATTAACAACAAAGAATAACGTTATTAACATTTTTTTTTAGTCTGTAAAGATTTAAAGTACATCAATCCACCGTAGTCTCAGTGAAGCAGCGCTACATCAGCATCGTCATATTTTCTCGTCTTAACTTTCTGGTGACTTTCATTTATTGCCGTCTCTCTCCTTTTCTTTCATCCCTGTTAAATATTTTTTCGTGGTGTCTCTTGAGGATTTTTTCATTTCATATCTCCTGCTCTGTGCTGCGTGCGCATATGTACATGCAAAAATAAACCCGACACAAGATAGCTAATACTCCCTCAACACACTGTAAGAATGTAAGCGCCACTGCCCCCTACTGGAGTTTATGTGCTATTACACTTTATGATTGAATGGCAAAAAAAGCATGTTTTCCCGGGGTCACACAACGTCCCCCCGGCACAGCCCCCCACCCCCACGCCACCCCCGCCCGCCCAAGGGGTCGTGTCCCACTATCTGAGAAGGACTGATTTAAGCCAACTGTGCTGTGGTTGATGCTTGTTGCTGCCCAGGTAACGAGCATCAACTGTAAAGTAACTGTATCCCTGTAAAGTAAAGTACAGTGATCCCTTATCCCCCCCCCCCCCCCCCCCCCCCTGCAAAAATCACAATTTTTTCTTGATTTTTTTTATTATATTATATATTCCTGAAAAATATATAAAGTTGGGCTGCTTTAAGTTCCTATATTTCGGAACTTAAAGCGCGAATCGGAAAGGGATCACTGTATATGAAATGATACGTTTATTAGACAAGCTGAATAGGTTGCAGCTCTTTTGCTTTTCAGTTTTCACCCTGTTGTCAATGGAGGAGATGACGCTGTAACTGGTCAGCTGACTCCGACGTGTCTCCTGATTGTCTGTGCGTTAGCTTAGGCGTTTTTTCACGCCTGCAGCTCGGAGCGCTGCAACCGTGTGGTTTCACTCTGAAACTGGAAGAAACCGAACACCTGATTTCCCAGCGGAGCAGGGATACCTGTCTTCAACCGACGGCCTCATCTCGCCTGCTTGACATTCGCCTCTGGTCGAGTGAATGCGTCTCTCTCTCTCTCCTCTGGCGCGCCGGCCTCCCGCCTCATCCCCCGCCTCATCCCCCGTTAATGTTAATGGTCCCGGCTGATGTTTTAATAAATTAAGCTTGATTAAGATGATTGTCGCCCTTTTGATTCTAATGGGGTCTTAAAAAAAACTCTGCCGTGACAGAACAATCATAAAAAGAAAATCACTGAAGGGAGTGTGTGAGTGTGTGAGTGTGTGTGTGTGTGTGTGAGTGTGAGACCTCAGACTCACGTACGCGCGTGTGTGCACGTGAACGTACGTTCTCCGACCGTAATTAAGCTCCTCCCTCTGGCCTCTCCCCGTGGTGGTGTAATGACCTGCAATCAGCTGTGAGTGTATCTCCATTAAACGGCTTTTTCTCTTCTCCCTGAGTGAGGAGAAATACTTTTAAAACGTACGGGACGCTCCGCCGACTCTCTGGTTATTACAGATGTATCATTTCTCTTAACACCGCTATTACACAGCTAGTTTGGGCATTCAGCATGCTTAATCTGTTATTCTTCATCATTTCTGTTAATATTCTGGATTTGTTCCACATGGAGTATTTTAGTGGGAACACAGAGAACTCATTTACGTACACTGTTCTTGCCAGAGACTGGGGGGGGGGGGCTGTACAAACCCTCGGTGATGTCACCAACAGGTTTCTGAAGGGTGATTTCACTTCGCTCTGCGCGGTGCCACGTTACACTGTAGGACATATGTGTCAAACACAAGGCCCGCGAGCCAAATGTGGCCCGGCACGTCATTTTATGTGACCCTCGAGAGCTTGGACGTTATTCGCTTAAATTTTAAACCAATATTTTAAGACTTAAAATAAGCTTACACCGCTTTAAAGTGCATATTAACGATAAACTACATCTCCCATCATGCATTTTGTCATTAACCACAACAATAACGGTAACTATGAGCACGACGATTTTTCAGAACTGATGGACTTAAGAAAAACCTTTTCAGACTAACCCCAACATGTCAAAGAAAAGTGTCTTTTGTGTTATGAGGCGGGTGTCAGTCGTGAAAGAGTTTAATCTACGTCTGTATTTTGACAGCAAACACGGAGCTAATTATGCTAAATTTAGCCTCCAAGAAAAACAAAGAACCGCTTCTGAAACCAAGGTAATGGATACTCTCAGTGATGTTTACCACAAACCCTGAGTTTAATATAATAATGACTTAAATATTTGAAACTTGAATACATAATAAATACAGAAACCGTTGTTTAACAATATAATAAGGTTTAGTTTAATTTATTTTGATTTTCATTGCATTTTGTTACACTTATGCTGTCAATCTGGCCCTTCGAGGGCCACCATGATACTGATGTGGCCCTCAGTGAAAATGAGTCTGACACCCCTGATGTAGGAGCTCAGGAGAACATGTTGAGGACACCTGTGCGGAACGGGTGGGAGGAGCTTGAAGTTCAGTCAGAACCTCTGCTGCTGGTAGGTAGGTCTACCAACCACCTCAGATGGTCAGAGAGTCTGCAGCTCTGACTGCTGGCTCACTTTAGACACCCGTCCATCAAGATAAACTTCTCTTTTCTTGGACATTTTAGCTTGATGTCATGTCAGGGGTCTTCCTTGTTATATTCATCATTCAATGATGCTTTAATTTGGTAAAAGATCTGCAGGCCAGGTCAGTTCAGCATCTGGGCTCCTCTGCTACGAAGCAACGCTGCTGTGATGGTTGCGCTTCAGCATCGTCCTGCTAGAAGAAGCAAAGTCTTCCCTTGCTTCTAATATCAGAGATGGATGGATGGATTTTCTGAGACAATCATCTCAGTTTATGCCTCCTGTTTCCGTTTCCATCTTATGCAACTACCCAACTTCTGTTTGGATTTTTGGAAGTCTGACCTTCTTTGATACACGTCCTCGTTGACCATCACGACAAGACGACGTGACCATGTAGCTCATCTGGATGCGTCCAGTGACGGACCTCTCAAACTCTTCCCCAGAACGGTTTCAGCTGGACCAGCGCAGTTTGAATTTGTCAACAGCGCATTAAATGTTCATCCCAGCTGCGTTTGTGCCGGCGGATCCTTTGGCTCCTCAGAAAAAAGTAAAGCCCATTTGAAGTGAAGCGTCGTCCTTTGATGAATAAGAGCGTCTAAATAGGGGCTAATATATTTCACTCCCTGCGTGTTACACTAATCCTGTTGTTCATAAGCAGGATCCCCACCAGTCCTTAATAGGAAAGTACACGGGCTTCTCCCAGGAATTAATGAGGTCTATTTATTAGAAATGCTAGTTAACAATGTGATGCTATGTGGGCAGGAAGCCGGCTGATTAAATTAGAGTCGTAACGTTCTTCCCACAGAGCTCGAGATTCTGAGAGAAGTTGAAAAGAAACAACTTTCACATTTGTGTCTTCTGCTTTAGACAGTCCAGGACCGGACGATTCGTCTTCTTCTGCCTGGTCTTCCTCGGCTTCGTCTTCCTCGGCTTCGTCTTCCTCGGCCTCGTCTTCCTCAACCTCGTCTTCCTCTGCCTCGTCTTCCTTGACCTCGTCTCTGTAATCTGTGCAGATTCTGATTTTTATCATTCTTGCTGAGAGATTCTGAGAGATAGACGTTCCATGGTCCTCAAATGTGGAAATTGATTGAGAAGTTCTACTTCTCAAAACAAAAAGCGCTGATGTCGCTGAATTGTATTTTTCCCATCAGCAGGAATCAACACTGAAGTCCGTCAGTCACATGCTCGGCGCTGCTCGAGGTTCTCGTCTGTGGAGATGGCAGCTAAGAAAAGTAAAGTGGAAGTTGGAGGCTATTTCCATAAGCATTTCGGTTGCTAATGAGCGTGCAGCGGCGGTAACGGGTCACTCGAACGTTCTCCCGACCTTTTAAAAAGGATCATTTATCAATCAGCCGTGTTTCTTACAGGTGACAGGAGCAACGCCACGACGGACAGGAAGGGTCACGGCGGGTGAGTTTAATGATGAGTCGGCGACACTGTCAGCCGAGGAACGGAGAGACCGAAATAGTCCCCCCGCCCCCCCCCTCCGGGGGACGGGGGGCTGTCTGGTCCAAAATACATGAAATGTGCCGGCAGTTCGTTTCTGTGGCAGAGGGGTGTGGGATGTGATTGGCTGCTTCATGAAGAGTAAGTCAGTGGACATCTGTGGACATCTGGACATCAGCGGATTTTTAAGGGGGTGGTTTTATATTTTCTTATTAATTTGTAATCCTCCAGTGAGATCTTTGGTGATGCTTTAATCTGTTGGAGGTGAAGAAGAAGGAAGTTCTAATTCAAGACGTGTTTCATGTTCTCATGATCTTCTATCGATTTTTCCAACTGTACTGTGACTGGAGTAAAGCTGCGAAGCGTCTGAAACCGCCTACCCGTCAGTCGTTACATGTCCTGCGTACGCAAACACGTGAACGAACACGCTACCGTGTTCCTGAGGACCAGAACACGGCTGACTGCAGGTGCAGTGAACCTAATGACGCTCGGGCTGAGAGGAACGCTCCAGAGATCTACTCCTTCCAGGTCATTTCAAGGGTTGGTTCGCTGTGTTTGTGTCATATTTGGAACTGGACTGGTTTTGCCTGCGGAGCTGCAGTCAAATGTAATAACTAGGGCTGGGACGATGCGTCGACGTCATCGATGACGCAAAAAATACGTCAACGCAAAAACTGCATGTCAATGCGTTGTCACTCAGAATCAAAAAATGGCGGCGGCCGTGGCATCGAGTAGCAGCGAGTCAGGGGAGAAGAAGCTATCTCGTAACAGGATGTCAAAAGTATGGGAGTAGTTTACACCTAAAGGTAACGATTCGGTGGTCTGTGACCTGTGCAAAATAGAGATGGCATATCATAAAAGCACTACCGCGATGCACCAGCACCTTAAGAAGAGGCACCGGGAGCTGCTTGTGTGGAGGAGAAGACACCATAAGTTTTCAACTTTTTTTTCTTTCCTTGTTTGCAATGATTAACCCCGTCATTCATCCAAACCGAACCACGTAACTTGTGCTCCAGCCTCGCACCACTTAAACACTTAAACACACACACACACCCCTCACACACTCGCCTCTTGCTGACACACTTTTTTTTTAACTAACACAGACACACACTCCTCAAATACACGCTAAAGTTAGTTTTTTTTATTTCTTTTTTTTTTTTTTTTTAATACAACATTCATTGTTGTTTTCTAACTTTCAACTTTTAGGATTAATGTATTATTATTATTATTATTATACTTTATTGGTATGGGCAGATCATCCACACACCCCCTGCACCCCCCAGGAGGAATTTGATTAAGATTTTGGTTCAGATTGTATTTTTTGCAGTTTTATTTATTGAAGGAAAGTTTTATTTTATTATTTTTTTATTATAGGATTCCATTGCACTACATCTTTGTGCACTTTATTGTTGTACTGTTCAATACAATTCATTTTTGAACTTGAAAGAAGAAATTTGTGTTTTATTCATGGCGATAAATTAGCATTAATTGCTATATAGGTCAAATTATGGGGAGATAATCGATAATCGAATCGAATCGAATCGGATTTAAAAATGAGTCGTTGGATTAATCGATGCATCGAAAAACTATTTTCTAGATCAGTCGATTACAAAAATAATCGTTTAACCCAGCCCTAGTAATAATGTCTGTGATATGAATTAATTAATCCAATGAATCCGGAGGTGATGCGTTAAATGATGCGCAGCACCTTTAATCTACAATTAAAAACTCTGATTTTCTTCTTCCATTGATACAGAACGACTTCAGGAGTCCAGAAAGCCGCCTTTTCTCTGCCAAGGCATGGGGAAAGGTTTCTAAAGATGTTCCTAGTTTATCTGGAAATACTGTGAAAGTCAAGACCCACCAGGAACATTTGTGAGAGGGTGTCATGTGACTAGGGATGGGAAGTGATAAGATTTTTTCAATTGCGATTCCGTTATCGATACTGTTTAATGATTCGATTCTTTATCGATTCTCTTATCGATTCTAATTTGAGGGGAAAAGGAAAACAAACAGTTTTATTAGCATAAATCTTTTTTTACTTAGAAGTCACGACCTTACAAACTCAACAGCGAGGTCAAAAGAGGCCCAAAGCCTGGATAACGTGTTAACTGTTGTAATATGTAACTGTGCAAATACACAAGAATGTGTAACATTTTACTAACAGATTTTTCCTAATAGAAATGAAAAATCTCCCCTTTAAAAGTATATATGAGCTCACTGAGCACTCAAAAATAATAATAAAGAAAGATAAATACTATCAAATACAACAAAACAGTGCATAGTACAAATCTGCAAATACTATGAAGAATTAACAATTCTTTTGCAGAAAAATAAGCATGTCTGCTTTTTCAGGAAGGATACGTGATCTTTCTGGAGGTAGGTAGTGAGCAGTAGCGAGTGCTACCAGCTTCTGAACCAGCCAGACTCTCTCCCTCATCTTGGTCATTATCTAAATGTAATGCAGAAGGCATTCGTTTAATAGCATAGCGTTAATGTTATAGCGTGTTTTACAAAGAAGCACATAGGCAGTGGGATATCTACTTACCAGAGTTGCCAGAGGTGATCTTAGCTTGGCTACTGCTGCTGGGTTGAGATCCATCAGTCCGAAGTGCGTCAAAAACACGACACTCGTTATCGCATGTTGTGTGCGTAAATGTTTCTGCATGTTAGCCGTGTTCCCTCCCGACGCTGTTATCTCCACTTTACAGTGACTGCTAGTTGCCTTGTTGCCATCTTTCTTTGGTGAAGTGAAGCCAAACTTTGGAGCGTTTGAACCTGGTGGGCGCCATTGTTGTTTACAACTGCAATGGGCGTGCTAAACCGACGTAACTTAATCACGTAAGTGCTTTCTGGAATTGACTGTGCGTTGGAATCGATAAGAGAATCGCTAGATAAACTGCCAAACGATTCCATGGAATTGAAACACACGGAACCGGTTCTCTACAGGAACCCGTTCTCGATTCCCAACCCTACAGGTGACCGTCTCCATGAGCCATGGATCAGGTGAGTCGTTGGCGTGAACATCCAGGGTTTCACTTCGGAGGTGACCCAAGATCTTAACCTGTGTCACAGTTTTTTCGTGAACAGATAAAAGAGGAATTAATTCTTCTCGGGGTTTTGCCTCGATTGTTGTTGAACTCTCGTCTTCTCCGGCAAACAGGAGTTGCCTGTTCATGTGCTCTGGAGGGCATATCTTCAGGGGGTCTGAAGGACCAGAGTTGTCCTTGTAGACTGTGTATTACTGGACAAACCCAGTCATAGTCTCAGATTTGAAGAGAACACAGTTTATTAAATAATGCCATACCTTGATCCTAAATAACATCTGACATGTATGGTACCATAGTATGGTACCATACTTCCTAAAAAAGATTAAAATGTTTAACAATACAGCAGAATGTTATCTCTGTGGGAGTTTTTTCTATAGCAATTGTACAATTAAAAAAAATGTTTTATGAATAACCTCATTGCCTTCATCATATTTTTATTTTCCCAAAATAATATTTGAAAAATAGGGGACATCTTATAATCAGAGTCGTCCTATATTCGGGCCAATACAGTATAATCTCTTATGTCTGACATTTTCAACCTTTTGAAATGGTTTATTTTCTCACATGGCTGTAAATTAAACTCAAACCCGTGCTCATATGCATGAGAAAACGTGGACTTTGATGAGCAGACTCTCAGCGCCGCGCTGACGTTGATAATAAACCCACGACAGCTTGCAAAAATCAATGTCAGTCATATTGTTGAGCTTGGCAGCCCACGTTCGCGCGGCGTTTGTCCCCACGAGGGGGAATGATAGGTGTACAACGTTTCTGACTGCAGCCTCGTACAGGACTAAAAGGCTTTTGTCTCCGGCTCATAATGAGCATTGTTACGAACATAATGTCTGATCTGAGAACGACAAAGGAAATGTGACGAGCAAATTTTCGCCACTGATTTCCTCCGCCGTTGCCTCCTTGTCCTCTAATGTTTCCTCCACACGGGAAGAGATGATGTGCAGTCAGCCGCTTTCATCTGCATCCCGTCGGTATTTTCGGCGTCTGTTTCCACAGCTCTCCATCAGCCGGCGCTTGTAAGCCGGTGAGTCTCTTTATGAAAGTGTTTGTACGTCTGGATGTGTATTTTTTGCATCTGCTACCCCCCCCCCCCCCCTCACTTCCATAAATGCTGCACTCCCTCTCCATCTCTCTCTGATATACATAGCAATGACCCCTGTCTCCGTCACGCCGGCACCATGCTGTGAATTCCATCTAAGCAGAAAAACAAGTGGAGATTGTTATGCAAATGGATATGTGGTGGGCCTAGTGAGGGGGGGGGGGGGGGGTGGTGTTTGTATCCTCGTGTGTGCTGGGAGGCAGCACGAGAGGAGAGAAGATGCAAAAAAAAAAAAAAAGCACAAGAAAGGAGAGAAATGAAGAAGGGACAGAAATGGACGGGGCAGAAAACGTATTAATAATGCAGAGAAGAGACACAAAGGCGCGATAGAGTGATCTTTTGAACATATGTTTACAGGAATAAAAGCTGCCGTGAGCAGGTGGTCCATACCTGCAGGACGGGGCGCTGCATCACTGCTCAGCCACTGGGACACGCGTGTGCATGTGTGCATGTGTGCATGTGTGCATGTGTGCACCATGTAAATAAGTCGCTTTATCATGGAGGCGCTGCTTCTTTCCCTCATCATATAGTCGCTTCCTCCCTCCTTTCATCCCACATGTTTTTGGATAAATATAAGGATAAAAACAACAGATCTCAGTGCATCTTAGCATCAAACAGACACACGAGAAGAACAGCGACGTGCAGTTGATTCCAGCGTCGCCGTGAACCAGGAGCTTTTAGATCCATCTTTAGCAGTAATGACCTGAAGCGCTCGTTTCCTACTCGGCTTTAACGGGTGATCACATGGTCCGGGTGGGGGTGGGGGTGGGGGGGGTAGGTAGGTTAATTCTTCTCATCAGTTGGGGTGTGAAAACAAATCGTTTTGGCAATATATAATATATTATAATGATTTTCCAGCTCCTAATATCGATATTTTTTCAATTTTTTCAAAAACACTGATAATAAACAATAAATGGGTTGTTTTGAAGCAAATAGTTTTGACTCAATTTGTCCTCTGAATGATCAATATCATCTGTTGAACATATGCAGTAACTTGATTTTTCATCTCTACTTTTAATTTTGATATTAACTGAGTAGAATATCGCAATATATCGTGATAATATCATATCATGACTTAAGTATCATGATACATATCGTATTGCGAGGTCCTTGCCAACACTCACCCCTACTCATCACTGGGACCAGAACCGGTTCAACCGGACATCACTGAGACCAGAACCAGTCTGACTGGACATCACTGGACATTCCAGACCACCTGGTGGTAGTAGAGCTCTGCTTTCACTGTTTGTCAGCCGCCAGTAAAAGAAAAGAAGAAGATGTCGGCAGAAACAAAGAAATAAAAATAGAAAAACAAACTAGTGACACAAAAAACCTGGGAGGAGCTAAAGATGGTTGTAGCGTTTGTATAGAACATAATGAATGAAAAAAGACGAACCCTTACGTGAACGGACATTAGACGGGTTAATGATGTCATCTCCAGTCAGCGAGTCAGCACCCCCCTCCCCCCCTTCCAGGAGTCTACCAGACCCTCTGAGTTCCTCTCCTTCCTGCCAAAGGTTCCTGAAAGACTTTTAGTGGAAATACTACCCAGAACCCCAGCTAGCGGAAACACACCCATAGTTGGTCCGGTACCTGAGAAAGGTCAGATGGTACATTTAACACCTGATTGAAGTAGAGATTTTTCAACTCTACTTTTAAATTTTGACATTAACTGGATAGAACATCGCAATATATCGTGATAATATTGTATCGCGACCCAAGTATCATGATACATATCGTTATTGCGAGGTCCTTGCCAATACTCACCCCTACTCACCAGTGTGGCTTCAGAGACCTGGGCACCAGTCTCTGGACGGCTCCCTGAAGGTCCCACAGCAGGATTTTACTCAGGCTGAGGTCTAGAGGACGTCCTCTGGTGTTCAGAGGAGGTCTGGTCCACTCACTGGTCCTCAGAAACGTTCTGCCTCCATGAAAACAGTTACGCAGTTACGGTTCCAAAGCAGCTTCAAACCTTTCACAGATACGGACAAACGTCTGCTGTGAATGAGGGTTAGGCTTTACAACGTAGGAGCCGTAGGTGGGCTGCTGCTTTCAAAATGTCCTACTGAAGTGGATCAGATCTGGGAGCTGCAGAGCTTCGTTCATGAAGACGAGCACGGGTGGACACCAGAGCATTCACTCGTGTCATTGACAACAGAAAAAAGTGGACCTGCAGCCGTCTAACCCGGGTCAAACCGAAGCCACAGGAACAGTTTCTCTAAGGAGTCATGTTATCGGAGCCCTTTCTTCTAAAACTGTCTGATGATGAACATTTGGAGGGAACAACCTGAGGTGACTGCTGCTTCTTTGTGTCTGTTTTCAATTCCCGTGATGCTTTCTTCTGTGCTGAATCTCTTGTATCTGAACAGGATTTGTTTGGATGTGGATGAATTCTGTGGTGGTGTCGGTGTCCATCTGCCGCCCGTCACAGCCGGTCCTTCTGGAAACCTCTGACAGCTTCTCCTCCACTTCCACTGCATCCATCTCTCACACACAAACACATTCAGCTCTCAGCGTTTTTCTCTTCCTGCCACTTCTTCTTCTTCTCCTGATTGTTATTTAACAGCGTTATTAATTATTAGGTGTGGGTTACGAAACCCCGGTGCAACCGAACACTTCACCAGTGTTGCTGTTCACAGTGGACATTGATACCGGTTTGTTTTTTTGTTTTCTTGCTTTGTCTTGACTGAAAGTTGCATCAGTTTTCATCAGCAGCAGCCCGGACCTCCTGGAGTCCTCCACCCCCCCCCCCCCCATCAACACACAGATCACCACGAACACTTTCTACTAACGACTTTAAAAAGCAGTCGGCTCTGTTAAACGCCCCCCCCGTGGTGATTGGAGATCCCATCATGACTTCTCTACCAGGTTGGTGTCTGGACTTTGACCCCGATCATTCACACATTTATAATAATAATAAAAACAGTTTTTTTTATAATCAATTACAATGTCACTTCTTGGATTTTTTCATATTTGTCCATTTGAGTGACGAAACTGTAACTATGAGTAAATCCATCCAAACGGTCTGGAAGTGCTTTCGTGGCCTTTTTCCCAGATGGACGCGTAGTGACGAGTGCCTGTGTCTTTCCCTTTTGGCATTGTGCTAGCGCAACATGACTGCTTCAGACCTGGAAACTTCTGCGCATGGCCCTAATAGTTTTGCGCATGGCCGTAATGGTGAGAACAGCCGTGTAAAAGCCAACCAGCGCAGAGAAGCAGGAATATTTCAGTTCTCTCACCATCACTTCGTCGATATTACCTCCGAACGCAAACATTTCGGCTTCTCGGGAAGCGCTACGGTGAAAAAAGGGCCATTAAAAATGAGCCTCGCCATCCGCTGACACACACGTGCCCGTGCGCACGCATGGAAAGCAATCACACCCCCCCCCCCCCCTCCCCCCAACCAATAAAACTTTTGGCAAGCCTGAGCAGTTGTAATTGGCAGCCGGCTTGTCGTGCAGATAGACTCCCCGCAGTCCTGCAGGTCAAGAGTAATTTACTGAGCTGCTAAACGCCACTCTCTCCTTCTACTCGCTCCAACTCCAACCCCCCCCCCCCACTCCTGCATCCATATTGGAATTACCATCCAGGCTGTATTACAAGCTGAGATGATGGCTTAATCCCTCGTTAATTAGGGACAACATCTCTAGCAGCTGAGGCTAAAGAGCTCCAGAGACGCGAGGGCTCTGGCCGAGCTCGTGGCCCAGTCAGGAGAGGCTGGCTCGCGCTCAGAGAGCTGGCAAGGGACGGGGTTAGGAGGAGGAGGAAGGGGAGGGGGGGGCTTGGATGGGGATGGAAAGGGACCGCTGCCTAATCCCCCACTGATGGCTCTTCTAGGCCAGAGGAGCCTGGACGACCGGATGATGCTGCTGCTAATTCAGAGCTGGAGCTGCTTCTTCTGGGTCCTGCACGCTGGGGTTGCAGTTGCTTCAGACCATTTCTGATTCCTCATTCCTGCTTTCAGAAATTTGCTTGACAACTCCGATTGTCAGGCTTTGTCGGTTTGCTGGTCTGGAGTCTGGTCCAGGTGTTTGGGAGGAGACTGTCACTGGATCTCAGTCTGGAAATGGTTTTTGAGGTAAAGAAAACATTCAAGACGCTTGTTCATCTGAACAGATTTATCCCCAAGTCATCAGAGAAACACAACCCAACCCCCCCAGGACCACTATCGCAGAGCTGACTGGCCTTAACGTAAACGTTTAATATCAGAGTCTGATCAGAGTCTGATTTGGTCGTGAGTGTCAGTTTGGATTTGCTCACTGAAAACTACTGTAAAAACACAGAAAACGTCCAAACACTGCGACGGACTGAGGAAACCTGATTCACACTTGACTTCAGACTACAGTAACCCAAGAGGTCCATTAAGGAGTCAAGAGAGGAGTTTTATGTATATACAATATACATTTGGACATCATTTTTTTAAATAAATTATAAATAATACATAAAAATGACATAAAAACCTGTAAGATATACATGTTAGAACTAGAAAAGCATTCAGAGAGCGCAGACTTCCACCAAGCGCAACAATTATCGAAAATTTGAAAGTGATCCAGAATCGTGGATTTCTTCCGGATCACACCCAAAATGAAATCAGTTCTTTCTTTTCACTTTTCTGACAACTCACTTTTGAAATTATCTTGAACACAGACAGACAGATAAACGCCGGCAAAAACATAACCTCCTTGGCGGAGGTAAAAATTGTTCATTTACGTGGTTGCTGGGTTACACTCATACAGACAAGGGGCCCTCCTAGCCAATGGGATGCCAGGAAGATGCTAAGCGATAGCCAATGGCAGAGCAGCTCGGACACACCGCTTTCAAACCGAGATACAGAGCCGACAAGTATGTTTACGTTCAGTAAACTCTGGGAGCAGCGAGTAGCAGCGCTACTGGATTTTTGCCTTTCGTATCCTGAAATTTCTTTTGTAACAAGAGGCAATATTTTCCCGTTGAGGCGTTTCGTAATCTGAAAATTCCGTATGTAGAGACGTCCGTAAGTAGAGGTACCAACTGTCATACATATAAGAAGATATAAAAACTAAATCAAGCGGTTATCTGTTAAAAGATCCCAATTACTGGTAAATGTTGTTGTAAATAGTTTAAAATAGTCTAAAACTAAATTCACCCACTCACTCTTGAACTAGGCCACTAATCGGTCCATCGTACGCTCGTCGTTTCATTCTTAGATTCAACGTCACATCATCAAACCAGTTTGGTCGTTAAGAGCCGAGTCCACGACGTTCTCATCCTGAGACCTGAGGTTTAAATGCTACAGGAAAAAAAACAGTCAGTAGAGCTTCTCCAACGAGTCGTTCAGGGACTGAAGAGAGAGATCCATCCAACGAGGGATCTAAACTGCTCCACGCTGGCCTGTGATTGGCTGGGAAACACATCTCTGGAGCAACCAACGAAACAAGATCTTGGTGAATTAATCATTCTGGTTCCTTCGAAAGACTAGGACGTCCATATCAGCTTGTCCACAAACGACACGTTGCTGCTGTCAAGCACGGGGGTGGAGGGGTGATGGTCTGGGCCACCAGAGTAATCTGGAGACCAAACGTGGCTCCGTCCGTCTGATGCTGAAGTTCGGTCAAAGTAATAAGTCATGCAGCAGGACGATGATCTGAAGCACACCAGCAGATCTGCACCAGGCTGAGAAACGAAAAGAACCAGGGCCCAGTTAAAGTACAAACCTCACTTAGGTTGAAATGTGGACCTTCAGAGGGCACGAGTGAACGTGCAAGAACATCTAGGAACTAAAGAAATGCCAAGAAGGATGGACCAAAATCCCATCAGTCACACAGGAAGCATTTGGTAAAGCTGCTTCTATGTGTTATTTACTCACGGATTTCTCAGTGTTGCACATTTCTTTCCATCCCTTTTTCTTTTTAAGACAAAGAATAAAAACTTTATTTACCGTCCGTACAGTTACACAAATTCAGGCGAATAGAGGGATCCTTGTTCAAAAGCTCAAGAGCCAAAGATGTAAAAGAGCAAAAAAAAGGGTGTAACTACTGTAAAAGGAGTGTAAATGCTTTACAAAAAATACTTATAAGATGTGGTCAACATGTTATAATAAATAAGATAAATAAAGATTCAAAATTTACTGCGCATGTACGGGTGATTTTTGGACTGATTACATGTGATTGGTGAGTTTTTCATTGTATTTTGGGTGACATTTAATTGCTGCACTGGAAAAAAAAAACCCAAAAATATAGAGTAAATATTTCACATGAAAACTGAAGAATAGCTCTTGGAGTGATGAAGCTAATTTAATAGATAATGGCAGTTCAAAAGGTTCAATGAACCAGAGAAAGATCAGGAACAGATTCGGTCAAGGATCCAGGACATGGACGGTGATGGTCACAGAGGTGATTGACAGCAGAGCTCCTATTTACGGCTGCATCTCCACTCTTGGTTCTACTGTTAGTTAAGGGCATTATAAATAAAGCCAGCCCCCCACCCCCACCGCCGCCCCCGCCCTCCCCGGGAGCCCCTGGGGAGCTGCAGACACCAGGTAATTAGCCAGCAGCAACACCGCCTGCTGCTTCACCGGCCGTGTGTCCGGCTGCACCAGAGAGAGGGATGGACGGACGAGAGGAGGGAGAAATATGGAGAGGGCTGGCGGGAGAAAGGGTGAGATATGGAGAGAAGTGTGGAACTTTTCCACCTAAAGCCTGGAATGGATTAAAAAGAAATACGGGACGCTTCTTTTAAAGGCCTCGAACATACGTAACGCAACTATATCGACTGTTGGCACGGAAATACGGTTTCACTTAACGCTATGAATCATCTTGGTTTATTGGGTAGTTTTACTTTTTTTTTTGGCAAATGAGCTGCACTCAACTTAGAAGCATAAGAAGGTAGAGGCTGATTCCAACTATAAATGTACAAAGGTGATCAGAAAGTGGAATTAGACTATAAATAAAGTGAAAATGCCCCTCGGGTCCACCTTGCTGGTGCCAGTTTCCTTCATTCTTGGTGTCGTAGATCCAACCAGGCGTTGGAAACATTCCTCAGGGGTTCTGGTACCATATTATCATAAGAGCATCACCAGCTGCTTTGCATCCATGATGAGAACCTCCCGTTTAGTACAGAGGACAATGAACTCACTGTCATGTTCCAGAAACCGGTCTGAGATCATGGTGCATCATCCTGCTGGAAGAATCCATCAGAAGATGGTCCACTGTGATCATGAAGGGACCCTCCTGATTCCTGAGATGTGGGAGGCATCTCAGACAAACACATTTGATTGACATTTTGGCTCCTGGACTGAAACAATCAACAGCATGTGTTTGGACTTGTGATGCGAAAGCAGAATGCTATCTGGACATCTGCACCATCACACCACCAGCAGCAGCCTGAACCGTTGATGGACCAGGATGGATCCATGCTTTCGTGCTGTTTCCTCCAAGTTCTGACCATCTGGATGTTGCAGCTGAAATCCAGACTCATCATCAGACCAGACAACGTTCTTCCAGCCTTCTGTGGTCCAGTTCTGGTAATCTTGTGTGAACTGTAGCCTCTCAGCTGACAGCAGTGACTCCTGCTTCTGCTGCTGGAGAACATCTGCTTCAAGGTTCCAGTGTTGTTCAGAGATTGTGTTCTTCAGACCTTGGTTGAATTCCTGTTGTCTTTCTATCATCTCCAACCAGTCTGACATCTTCTCTTTCTGGGACCATCCTCTGTAAACCCTGGAGATGGTTGCACTGGATCCCAGTGGATCAGCAGTTTCTGGAACGCTCAGATCAACAACCAGGACACGTTGAGAGTCACTTCAGTCCTCTTTCTGCTCCATTCTGATGCTGGTTTGAACTTCAGCAGGTCGTCTCCACCACGTCTACGTGAATAAATGCAGTGAGGTGCTGCCACGTGATTAACTGATTAGTTGTGATGTTACGAGATTTGCCAAGGAAGCGATGACGTCTGAAGCTTTGCTGCCCGGCTGAACCTCGAGGTTTGACAGCAGTATAAACTCCTCAGGCTCCATTCAAGATGTGGGTTTTTATCTCGACAGAGTTTTGATAGTTTGGATACGAGAGTCTGGATGTACATTTTGATTTTGAGCATTTTGATTTGATTACTTCTAAAAATGATGACTAAATCTATCATTTATCATCTGACATAGATTTACTTATCAAGGACCGCATTTTCTACTGTTTCTTATTTCATTAAGAGGTGAGGTGTTTATTGTGTTCCAAGGAGTTTTTCCATGTTGACTTTTGTTTATTGTGCAAATAAAGACAGGTAACAGACACTTGTCTCTTTTAAGCAGCCACCAGAAAACAACAGCTGGATGAAGCCCTCGTCTCCATGATGGTGAAGGATACGCTGCCCTTTAGTGTTGTGGACGATGTTGGATTCAGGACATTTGTGTCCCACATGGATCCCAATTTATATTATCCTGCTCTTGCATTGTTGCATTTTGTTTTGTGAAGGGGAGTTTTCAAAAGCTGGAGAGTCAAAACAAATGTAATTCCACGCCTGACCAGTAGCTGGTTTTGTGTGCTCATGAAGCTTTGAGAGATGAACCCTTTCTCGAACCCAGTTAGCTCAGGTGGTTCGATGCCTCATGAGGCTTCGTCTCACCATCACTACTGATTAGATATTTGTGTAAACGAAGAGCTGAACAGGTGGAGCTGATATCGAAGATGGCGAGTGTACATCAACATTCGATAAAAATCTTGCTGGATGCTTTCTGTCATTTTCGTGTCTGATTTCCTGCCACCTTGATGAGCTGCGTGTAAGCTGACTAACCAGCGGCCAGGCGCCAGAACAGAGTTGGTGCGTATCTCCGGCGTATCTTCGAGCAAAGTGACCACACTGACAGCAGGGTTCAAAGAACGGCGTTGAACTAAATTTCCCATCCATGCAACTGTACGAGGGAGAAACTGTTTTTCCAGCAAATCAGGTTTAAATCACATAAAACAGACTCAGTTTCACTGCAGGTCATTTAAGGATTATGGTTCGTGTCAAAGGGCTGCAAAAATCAAGATGCATTGTGGGACATGTAGTTGTAGTGCATGTACAACAGTGTATCATTGGTTTGTTAAGTACATAATTACCTCTACATTTGCAACTCATTTAATTATACTCTTAAATTAAAATCAAATTATTATTGCATTATTTCTCTGCTTATTTCAAGACCCCTGTCATCAGTGGTCCCTTTAGATTCCAGTGAGTTGAGTTGCCTTAAGGGTTTTTTTTCTAAGAAACACAATATTCTTTTCTGTTGTTTCTGTTGTTTCTCAACACACCCTCAGCTACTCGCCCAGAAACCCACTGCAGCTTTTACCGAACTAAGAGACCATGAAACCTGAATGGAGCTCAACCAGCTCAAGTTATTTGGTTTGGAAAAAATGTAGTTTGGCTCCATGTTGTTGCTCTGCCATTGAAGGTCTGGGTGTCAGTGTTGACAGCTCTTTTAAGTTGGATAAGCAAGACCAGTGCAGCTGTCAAAGCCTGCTTTTTCCAGCTAATGTTTGCCAGCGTGAATCTCCCTTTCAAAGACCTGGAAAACAGCCTAAACTCTTTTGCCACCTCTTGATTAAACTGCTGACTTTATGTCAGTTTAGATCCGTTTTCTCCAGGAAGTTTGCAAGTAATTCAGAGCAGCATTTTCATCCATCCATCCATCCATCCATCCATCCATCCATCCATCCATCCATCTATCCATACATCCATCTATCCATCCATCCATCCATCCATCCATCCATCCAATCATCCATCCATCCATCCATCCTTCCACCCATCCACCCTTCCATCCATCCATCCACCCATCCATCCATCCATCCATCATCCATCCATCCATCTATCCATCCATCCTCCATGCATGCATCCTTGCATCCATCCATGCATCCATCCATGTGTCCATGCATCCATCCATCCATCCATCCATGCATCCATCCATCCATCATTCCACCCATCCATGCATCCATCTATCCAATCATCCATCCATCCATCCATCCTTCCACCCATCCACCCTTCCATCCATCCAATCCATCCACCATCCAATCCATCCATCATTCCATCCATCCTCCACCATCCATCCACCATCCCATCCTCCACCCATCCACCTTCCATCCATCCCACCATCCATCCATCATCCATCCATCCACCACCCATCCACCCTTCCATCATCCATCCATCCATCCATCCATCCATCCCATCCACCCTCCACCCATCCATCCATCCATCCATCCATCCATCCATCCATCCATCCATCCTTCCACCCATCCACCCTTCCGTCCATCCATCCATCTAATCATCCATCCATCCTTCCACCCATCCACCCTTCCATCCATCCACCCATCCATCCATCCATCCATCCATCCATCCTGCCACCCATCCACCCTTCCATCCATCCATCCATCCAATCCATCCATCCATCCATCCATCCATCCATCCACCCATCCACCCTTCCATCCATCCATCCACCCATCCATCCATGCATCCATCCATCATCTCAACCATTCAGGGTCCTGAGGGTCTGCTGGAGCGTCCCGGGTCTCTCCAGGTAAAGGTTGGGGTGGACGCTGGACAGTCACCTCTCTGTCACCGGACCCAACTATTAATCCTCTAAATCTCATCTGTGTTCCTCAAAATTGTACCCTGCCAGGAAAAAGGAAATAACTCACGAAAATGGGTTCAGAGTGAATCTACAACATCTTTTTCTCCCGTCAGTCGGTGAATAGGAGTCTATAAATATGCTAATGTGGCTCCTGCCACGTCTCTGGCTGCTGGTGGACGACACTGACCCGCCTGTCCTCGCCGACTCTGAAACACTATTGAGGTAATTCAGCCGTACAATTTTGAACCAGACAGCGATCTTCGAGAAGAGGTAGCTAAATTATGTACGGCCCCATTAAGAGGAAATATCAGAATTGTAATGTACTGTCTCTCAGCTATATGAGAAACTCCTGACTGGTGGACAGTAGACATCAGCTCGTCCAACGAGCAGAGAGAAGCTTCTGCTGGATTTGCTATCCAGGTTGTGCTCTGTCTTATTTATCAGGATGCTTTGCATCCTTTTCTGTTTTGAAAATGGTATTCCTTGTTTTGGTACGATGTTCTACAGTAGTTGTCACCTGTGTCTCCTTTGCCCTCTAGTGTTTATATAGTCCTCTCTCTCACTCCTCCCCTACTAGTCCGTTGTCATTAAAGCATTTTGTTTTCAAAGGTTTTTGTGGCTGAGGTCTCCTTTATTATTGGAAGCTTAGAGACAGGAAAGTGGGGCAGAGAGATGGTGAACACATTGAGGAGGACGACAGCCTGAGTTTATGGGCCACTGCTCATCTGACTTTGCCCTCCCGTAGACTTGGAAGTTGGTTTGATTTCTGATCGCCTGTTCAGAGGAATTCAGCAACTTGTGAGTTCTGGTTTTTCATTTCGGCTACAGTTCTGACTGTGGAGACTGCGTCCTCAGGTGAAAAGCTATAAATATGTATTTTTGAGTAGAAAAAAAAAAACTATACTAGTAAAGTAGTCCAATAAATGCTTTAGGAAACTTTAGCACAGCGGTGGGTGAATCCGGTCCTGGAAGGTCGCTGTCCTGCATGACTGAGATGTTTTCCTGCCACAGCGCACCTGATTCAAATCAATGGAGCGCCATCAGCTTGTCATCAAGGTCTGCTAAAGTCGGTTAATGACCCGTCCATCTGAATCAGATATGCTGAAGCAGGGAAACATCCAAGACATGCAGGACAGCAGCCCTCCAGGACTGGAGATATGTAGAAACGTATTAACGGCTGTACTCCCACCACATGATGTGACATGTTGTGAGAAAGCTGAACCTGTGAGGAACTTGGTGGTGTACCTGACTTCTTGTCGTCATTTTAACAGCCACGTCTGAATGAAGTTGCCTGAAACCTTAACATTAGCAGGGGTCCAAGGCTGAAACTGTAGCGGGGCCGACTTGTTCCTTAGTTCTTTTGGTCTCCATTAAAGTGTAGGACCCAGTAGGATCCATGGACTGTATCAAGATGAACTGGACAAACCTTCTGTGACATCACCAGTAGGCTTCTGAAGAGTGATTTCATCATGGTTCAGCTCAGGTAACCCACACAATACAGTTCACTTGTTCTGCTGCCTTTTGTCTGGTTTCCGTCTCCTAACAGCTGAGACTAGGCCGGCGGATCATTTTTACATCAGTCACTTCCTGTTTCTGCTGATCCCAGTTCTGTCATTGTGTTCCTCGAATCGCCCGCTGGTCCAGGAGTCTCGTTGTCATTTCCTCTTTAGTCAATGAGCTAAATCCTCTTCTACCATCATCCCTGAGATTCTTTGAAACCTTTTCAACCTACTCCTGAGTATTTGGTGTTTTTGGGGTTTCCATATTAACAGAACTGATTTTGAAACCTCTTGCTGGACTGCACCATGTTGGAAAAGGACAGGTCTGGAAGCTGGCTGGAACATGCCCACCTTCTGTCAATCACAGCTGTTTTAGCTGGACCGTAAAAGTCTTTGGTGTTCCAGTTTTACTGTGTTATTGCTTCATGTTGCCATTTTAATGAGGATGATTCCAGAAATATTTATTTCTAAACCAGACAGTGCTTATTTGATATATCAGCAGCAGCTAGTGTTGGACGTCTGTGTCATTGGCTGGACAGCAAACCTTCAGACACACTGAGAAATAACTTGGAAACACACAAGGTTAAATTCCCAACGCGTTACAAAGGGAATATAGCTGTTATTGAACGTTAGTCTGACTGGAAGACGGCAATGAACAGACTGGAGGCGTAATAAACAAGATCATCAACAAATAAGTTCTGACTGTAAGTGTGATATCAGCTCCCCTTACGCTGCAATGTTACTAATAACGGAGGTGACAGCAATACTTACGACTTTCGAAAGCGACAAATGATCCACGTCTCTAACTGATCACCAGAACCAGGGTTATAATAGTTTTGGATTTTCCATTAGTTTTAGTTTTTATTTAGTTTTTATTTAGTTTTTAGTTTAGTTTCTCAAATTCAGTTAGTTTTAATTCATTTTTAGAGCATATTGCAAGTTTTTATTCGTTTTTGTTTATTTACTGACCAGCAGCTGTTTGGTCTCCATGGAAACAGTCCATTATAGTTGCTGTTTTCTCCCGTTCCTTCCCAACGCGGACTGGCCTGCAGCTGCAGCTTCTCTTTCCAGGGAGCTAGCTTAGGCTAGCTTATCCAGCTAGTCTTGGTTAGCCTTCTTGTGCGAGCTTTTCAAATGGACTTTCAGATTCATGGGTTTTTTTCCGCTTGAGAAGTATTCCACACATTGTATCACCTGCTTCTACAACAAGGCACTTATTTTTATCGTTAACACAGTCATAGTCAAAAAATCCCAAATAGGACTGTGCCGCTTTCTCCCAACTTTTGCCGCCGCCATCACTGCTGATCACTTTTTTTTTTTGCTGTTGTTGTTGTATGTAAATGTAAATGTAAATGTTTATGAGAAAAATAAAATACAAATACGGAAACGAAGGACGTTCTTGATATTATTATAGTTAATTTTAGTTCGTTTTATAAACACATAATGCAGTTTCAGTTAGTTATCGTTTAAAAAAAAAAAAACAAAGTTGTGTTGCTGCTGCCACCAACTGGTCAGTAAGGTAACGAGGATCAGACAATTATGCGTCGTCGGGTGGAGGAATGTGATCTCACAGATGACCCCAAAGGTCAATGGGATCTACCATCTCCTCAACTCCACATACCAAACTTCAGTGCTGTTACTGTAATTCAATATTCACATAGAAAACATGAAAGGGAGTTTAAATTATCTATACCTGAAGAACTGCACATCCTCATTGTTTTCCTTTTCATTGCTTTGTATATTTGTATATTTTATTTGTTCTCCATGAATTGAATTTATTTTGAATAATGTCGTTTGCTTAGGTAACAGAAACACTCTTCTTCTGAAGTCAGCTGCTTCGTCTGAATCACCGTTGTAACACCGAAAAAGGAGCGCAGATGACACAAACAGGCCTTTTAAATGCCGTAAACTGTCTCCCTCATCGCTGACGTTACTGTCATCAGCTCAGCTGTTTCTGATCTTCTCAACAACTGCAGTAACATCGGAGAGAAATATACAGAGACAAACGTCTGAGATCTGTAGAATATCAGCCTTCTGAAAGTCCATCACCTTTTTAATTAGAAACTTAATTAGACTGTGTAATGATCGCAATGCAGAAACATGATGCAAAATGATAAAAAATAAGGGAAGATACACAGAAGACCATAAATAACTTAAATGTGTCTCTAATCAGAGAGACAGATGACTGAGGAGATCAGAGCAGCAGGATTCAGAAATCCTGGTCCAGACCAGCGTAGGATAAGTTCAGCCCGGATCGCTGACCTATCCCGGCTTAATCCCGTATCTCGGGTTGAATTCCAATTCCTCCCTTAACATTAAAAAATGCAGACTCCCGTTAAGTGCCAGTGTTGTCCCGATTCTTAGAAAGTCAAGTTGAGGGACAAGTTTGAGGGCTGTATTGCCCACCCTTGGAAGTAAGGGCTACCCAGAAGGCCTTCTGTATTTTCGCCAAAACGTCTTCGAAAAGGATGGCGTCCGAAAAAAGCTAGCAACAAATGTAAGTATTTTCGTAGTTAATGAATATATAAATGTTACGAAAGTATCTTATTGTCTTCATTAAATATATTTATATCATCTTATTCTTCTTCTACGTCTTCTTCTATTTCTTCTTTGTCGTCGTCGTTTTCTTGACAGATTGGACGTAGCTTTGGCGTAAGGCCGCCCCCCACAGTCTGAAGACGTAACTGCACTCAAGGAGTGTCCGGTTTCTAAGTCACAAGATAGTCCTGACACTTACTTTGGAGGGCCAAGATTTAGGGCCAGAGACTGAGGGTTAAGGGAGGAACTGGAATTGGCCCTTGGTTTCGTGCACCGGGCCTGAGATATTTTCAACATTAAAACAATGTAACGCCCCAAGTTAAAGTGAAATACGCCGCATTCATTCACGTTCACGCCTCACGACCGCTGCAGCGGCGGCGTCCTCAGCAGATCAGTCCCTCAACCTTCCCTACTGTAAGTAAGCCCTTCTCGTGAACGGTAGCTGCGGGCCCGCACCGCGCCGCTCATTAACATGCATCTCGTCAGCGGTGGCGGCGTCGGCAGCCATTGTTCCGCCACAATCAAATTAGCCCCGCTGATGAGGCCTGAGCTCTGTGACCTCCAAGGGCCCCGTGGCTTCCCAGCTCCAGAAACGACAAAGAAGATCTAAGAGCCGGAGTCTTCGGGGACGACGGGGGCTCACATACTGATTTCTGATTATGTCGGCTCGCCCTTTATTTATTTATTTACCTGCTGGAAGTAATTGAGATGAGGCGCCGACTGCAATATGCGAAACAGATGCCTCCTGGAAGTGACATGTGAACTTAGCGCTGATGTCTGACAGAGACAAAGGATGTTTAAATTGTGTGTATACGGTTTTTCTTTTCCTTTTTTTTAAGTGTTTTTTTTTTTTTTTTTTCGGCTGGTAGCGTACGTGTCACGCTCAGACGTTGACAATCAGCTCAAAGCTCTCCGGTCCCTCCGGTCCACGCCTCCTCCCCTCCTCCTCCTCTCCTGTCACCTCTCGTCCGCATTTGTCTGATTTAGTGTGATCAGAAGTGAGAGCCGACGCCTGCTGCTGCTGTTAATACGCCGAGGGCTCCGCATAATAGAAACCCATCCTGCTGATACACCAGCTCCCTGTGTCTCTGCGTCTGGAAAAGGAGTTGTTTTTTTTTTTTAAAAGAGAGCAAAGAGAGGTACAAAATCAGACATGCAGCATTCCAGTTTTTACAATCCTAATATGCACTGATGTCAGCAGCTCCTTGATCAATATTTTGTCTATTTCTCTGCTCATAACCTTGACACATGTTTGATTGTTTGTTTGTTTTTTCTTTTCTTTTCATGAAAAATGTAATGTTAGGTCTAAATGAATAAATTAATGAATTAAGAAACGCTAAGTTCCCCCTGAAGTTGCAGTCTCTTGGGGTCGGTAGAGGAACTGCAGCTTCTAGTGGTCAAAAGAGGAACTGCAGCTTCTAGTGGTCAATAAAGGAACTGCAGCTTCTAGCGGTCGGTAGGGGAACTGCAGTCTCTAGTGGTCAATAGAGGAACTGCAGCCTCTAGCGGTCGGTAGAGGAACTGCAGCCTCTTGCAGTCATTAGAGGAACTGCAGCCTCTAGCGGTCGGTAGAGAAACTGCAGCCTCTAGTGGTCGGTAGAGGAACTGCAGTCTCTAGCGGTCGGTAAAGGAACTGCAGTCTCTAGTGGTCAATAGAGGAACTGCAGCCTCTAGCGGTCGGTAGAGGAACTGCAGCCTCTTGCAGTCATTAGAGGAACTGCAGCCTCTAGCGGTCAGTAGAGGAACTGCAGCCTCTAGTGGTCGGTAGAGGAACTGCAGTCTCTAGCGGTCGGTAAAAGGAACTGCAGTCCTCTAGTGGTCAATAGAGGAACTGCAGCCTCTCTAGCGGTCGGTAGAGGAACTGCAGCCTCTCTAGCGGTCAGTAGAACTGCAGCCTCTAGGGTCAGAGGAACTGCAGCCTCTAGCGGTCGGTAGAGGAACTGCAGCCTCTAGCTGCAGCCTCTAGTGCGTCGTAGAGGAACTGCAGCTCTAGTGGTCGAGAGAACTGCAGCCTCTAGCGGTCGGTAGAGGAACTGCAGCCTCTAGCGGTCGGTAGAGGAACTGCAGCCTCTAGCGGTCAGTAGAGGAACTGCAGCCTCTAGCGGTCGGTAGAGGAACTGCAGCCTCTAGTGGTCGGTAGAGGAACTGCAGCCTCTTGCGGTCATTAGAGGAACTGCAGCCTCTAGCGGTCGGTAGAGGAACTGCAGCCTCTAGCGGTCGGTAGAGGAACTGCAGCCTCTTGTGCGGTCAGTAGAGAAACTGCAGCCTCTTGTTCACGCTGCTCCTGTCCTGCTGCCATTAAACTGGTCTGAAAGAAGACAAATAAAATTGAAGGTTTGTGTCTCAGAAACTTTTCCAGTGTTTCAACCTCTGGCCTCTGCAGTCCTGGATGTGTGAGCATGACTGTGAAAAAAAAGCTCGACAGACTAAAGAGAAACTGTGAATGGTCTGTGGTGTAAAAGTGCTTTGAGTGGTGAGCAGGGTCAGAAGAGAGTCATGGAAATGCAGTCCATTTACTGACAAAAAGAAAAGAAATAAATTAGAACATACAAGCACATAAAGGAGCGAGGGTTATCAGCAGAGCATCACCAACACACCAATGAAACTTCCCTCCTTCTTCTGATTTCTGACACTCGTCAAATTACGAAGACAAAGTTCAGCGTCGTCTCTTTCAAGTGTCAGGAGTGTTTCCTCCTCAATGTCACATCTGCTGGCTGAAGGAGAACAAAACCTGCAAACTGTCATCGTATCACTTTTAACATGTTTGAAAATTAGAGGACGTGAACTTTCCGCGTCAGCCTCGTCTCTCGTTCCCGCCCTTCACCAAGACTTCCCAGCTGCCACCCAGTCTGCACCTCATCTGCAGCGTAAACTGTGTGATCTGACTGGGATTTGACGTTCCTCCGCTCGTTCCCGGTAAACCTCTGCTGATCTAAAATGTCAGGATTTCCTCTTTTAATCCTACGTTTTACGTGTTCGGATATAATAAAGTCATGTGATCATGAGGCAGATACGACCTCAGATGTACAGCGATGGCGCCGTTATTTATTTAACAACAGGAAGGAGTCGTTTTCTCTGAGACTTTGTGAGAGTCCCACATGGTCCTGGAGGAATTTTGTTTCATTCTTTTTTATAATGTCGCTTCGGTTCATTGAGGTTTTCGAGCATTTGCTTATCCACAGCTGTCTTAATGTTCCACCACGGCGTTTCAGCTGGGTTAATGTCTGGAATTTGATTCTTTTTTCTGCTGGAGATTTGCTGCTGTGCTTTCGCTCATTGATCTGTTGGCTTCAAATTGCTTCAGCTGTGGGCAACACGTTCGCCTTCAGAATCAAACACAGAGCGCTTTAATATGCAGTACGACCCATCGATTGTCCAGTTTCTAATTTAATCTCACGTTCAAAGGCATCTGCTCATTGTGAAAATAACGGTTCATGTGAGGCATTGACGGCTGGAAAGTCTGAAAACGAACGGCGGTACTTATGTGACTCCTCGTTTCCGGAAGCTCCACACCTAGTTGGAGGTTTACTTCGGCTCACAGTTCACCCACAAATCAGCTGTGCTCGTGAACAAGCCACTGAGGCTGCAGGTTGCCCAGGTCTAAACGGGTCAAGGTCTGGACATGGGACATGTGAGGGTCTCCTGCAGTGTCTGGTACTGAGGTACTGGCGCTAGATCCTCTGGTCCTCCTCTGGTTGTGGGGTCTCTGTGAACTGGGAGCCGTAGGTGTCGTGGAAGTAACGTTCACGTGTTTACTCGCGCTACATGTCGGTGGTCATGACGTTCAGGCTCATCGGTCTGTTCACATCTGCATTATGGTAGGGGTGAGTATTGGCAAGGACCTCACAATATGATATGTATTGTGATATTTGGGTCACAACGCGATATCGCAATGTCGTAATATCATGATGAGCCTAAATAAATCATCACGATATTGCGATATCTCGATATATTGCGATATTCTACCCAGTTAATATCAAAATTAAAAGTAGAGATGAAAAATCAAGTTGCTGTATATGTTCATCAGATGATATTGATCATTCAGAGGACAAATTGAGTCAAAACTATTTGCTTCAAAACAACCTATTTATTGTTTATTAATAGTGTTTTTGCACATTTAAGTGAATGAATGAATTTTCTTAAAAAATCGATATTATATCGGGTGGGCGAAAGTTGCTATATATCGCCATAATCGATTTTTCTTTCACACCCCTAGTATATGGTACACTTTCAAATAGCTCAAATGAACTGTCCAGCGTCCCGACGTGGTGCGTTGGATCTTCAGAAAACGATCCTTTCTAGAGTTTCTATTAGGGCTGTAGTGATACACTAATCTCGCGATACGATACACGATACTCGGGTCATGATGCGATATATATCGATATCGATAATCTTTGTGTCGCTGACATCAGGAAAAGCCCATCTCAGTGGGATTCATTTGTGATTTCCAGACTTCCTCGTTAGCAGGATGTCCTAAAAGGGTCCAAAACAAGTTCTGATGAGGAGCAGCTGGAGAGATCAGATTTCTACAGTTTCAGCTTCCCCTTCGTTGGCCTCCCAGTAAACTCAGGATTCTTCTCCTCGCATAAAAAAATCTTAAACGTCACGTGTAAGTCATCATTTTGCGCATTTACATGGAAAGTTTAATTCCTCTTTAATTCAGAATTAAAAATAAATCCGATATATTCCGCGCTGGGCTTGTTTTTAAAACAAAGTTTCAAGATGGCAGCACGCAGTAAACGGTGGTCAAAAGCAGAGACCATTTATTTAATAAATAGCTTGGAGGAACTGGAAATAATTAAAAGAACAGATGGCAGGAAACATAAACATTGTGAGCTTTTCAAAGTTGTAGCGGCTAGGTTAAATGTTGTCTTGCGGCTGCTTCAAAAATAAAATCAAAACAAATCCAAAAAGGATGCTAATAATGTAGTCCTCCATGTTGTTGCTAATCGAGTAAATTCGTTTTCTTCCGGTAGACGTAAATACGTAAAGACGTCCGCCCCCCCTATCCAGTGAATTTGGATAAAGCCGATCAAACGTGTTTTCCATGTAAACCTCAATTCAGAATTACTATTTCCATGTAAACTCGAAGGAAAATAATTTAATTCGGAATTATTTAATTCAGAATAATTAATTCCGAATTAAAAAACATCATGTAACCGTGGCCATTGTCTCTCTCCTGTCATGTCACACCTGACAGGTCGAGCCAGATTGGACTACACGTAAATGACAGTGAACTGAAATACAATTTGGACTTCATTGGTTGAGGGAAAACACCGGATGGATGCAGCCACGTGAGCGGTGGTGGAGGAACCGACGGACCGACGTATTCATGACGAGCGAACAGAACCGGCAGAAGTTCACAGCCTCTCCACCGCCGCAGCGTCTCTTCGGAGTGGAAGACGTGCTCATATGAATTGAACCACCAGGCCATACGGGCACTTTGATGCCATATGTTGGCGACAATGAAAGTTTCTGAGCTTTTAGCAACACGACACGATCCAGTTTTTGAAAGCGTTTATTTCTGTCCCAGAGTTTACTTGTCATCCTTCATTCGTGCTCCAAGGGTTTCTTTTTCTTTTTCTTCTGTCGTGCTCTCTGCCCCCTCCTCCCGTCTCCCTCTGTTCTCCTTTTGTGTCTCTTCTCACTTTATCTTTCTTTTCTTCCAGGCAGCTGGCTTGAATACTGATAGAGCTCACGCTGGATCTGATTAAGTCTCCGCTCTGCAGAATCAGACAGTAGACATAAATATCTGGGGGCATCTGAGGGAGGCGATTCGGTTAAAGAGGACCGAGTGTAGATCAGGTTTCCAGCCCTGATGAAAATCGATGCGACTTGACCAGCTGCAGAGTGACTCAACATGTCAGCTGAAAAGAGAGCAGCCATTATATCATTAGAGCTCGTTTCATCTTGCTCTACTTGCGTCTCCATTGTTATTCAGTCATTTAGTGAGGATCATGCATGTAGATGATTCACTACTGTCCATTGTCATCTTCTTCACTCCACTTCTAACACCAGCAACGGAGCCTTCGAATTACCATTAGCTCCTTTGGTGGAGCTAAAGATGGCTCTCATTTTCAGACTCCAAAAGCTGTCAGTTACTCACTTTTCATGAGGCCAGCGGATACTGCATAATCAGTTTCAGTAAGTGACAAAAACTGCCAAAAGCAAGGAATTAACTGTAGCTTTCGTTTCATTTTCCTAAAAGACATAATCACTGAGGATTTTCGTTCTCCTGACTGGCTCTATGAGCTTCAAGTGTAAAGAATCTACTGAAATGTCTTCTGACTGCTTAATGCACTTAAATTGAAAAGAAAGAAAGAGCTGGACTTCTTTCATAAATAAACCTTTTTTTGCACAATATCTGTGTGTACATGCTTCAGCTTCAAATCCAAACCACAGAAGAAAGTTTGGTCTTGTACGCTTTGACTGGTTTATCTCCTGTCTCTCTGTGACGACTGGTCTGTTGTCCTCATCAGATGCTTCTCTCTCTTTGTGGAGCTCCACAGGGTTTTGTTCTCGGCCCCGTCCTCTTCTCTCTTTACTTCCTCCACGGCCGCTAACAGCCACAACTTATTCTGCCTAAGAAGTCAAACGACAGTGATGCACTAAACTCTTTAATTGTGTTAATGACATCAAGGTGCAGCTGTCACTAAATTTTCTTCACTGAAATGAGGTTAAAGTAAGGAAAGTTTGTTTGTAAGGGACATTTCAAAAAGAAGATGCAAAGTGCTTCACAGGAGCATTGAGATTAACAGAACAGAGAATAAATGATTTAATTATAAAAACAGCATGCAAGAATGCAAATGATAATAATAATAATAATGTAACCCCTATGGTTACTAAGCCCATTTATGTAGTTTGAGTGTTTGAATGCAGTACCTGTGCTCACCACTCGGTGGTGCACTATAGTGCCTTAGGATTGTGTTGCACATACTGAACGTGATCTGAACGTGACTGTACGTGAACGTGACTCATTCTAAGCAAAGGTGCGAGTAGACACAGAGAAGAAGCTTGAAGTGGTCAAAAAAAAAAAGATTTTTAACCAAGCAAATGAGTCATGAATCTTAATTTAGTGTGTTGATAGACCTTTCGTTCATCTGGAGAGCAAGTGTGAAACTTGAGAAAGCCGAGTGCCGGTCCAACCGGATACACATCCGGTAATCTAAAGGCTAAATGCTATGAAGCTAGGCCTTGGTGTTAGTTTTTCGTCCTGGGAAAATGAGTCGTTGTGAACATGTACCTTTTATAAAACCAGTTGGGAGTAAGGGTGTTGATGCCCAATGTTTTAACCCACTGTGGTACAGTGTGTCATTGTAAATTGTATAATTGGTGAACTTAGAAGTGGCACTAGCTACTTGCGCTAACATTAGCACGGCCGACATTGCTAATTAGAAAAATCAGCAGAGTACAAACTATTAGCAGGCTAAGCTACGGTGTTATCAGGAGGGAGACAGAAGTGAAATATGCAGTTCAACTGTGATAACATGATTTCAATGTACTGTACTGAGTAAACACTGTTGTTTATTTTATTGAGGTGATTGAATAGAGGGTTTTTTTACCTACGTCAAGTTTTGGTCAGTGACCCAGATGCGTAACCATCTTGGAGGTACTCAGATGTAAACAAACCGCTGGATCAATGCAAACAACCGTGGATAAAGGATGGATAAACCACAGAAAAGCTCTACAAAAGGCGTTACAGACGCAAAAACATACAGAGAAGGACATGGAAACGGGAAACGGAACTATATTTTGAAAAGTTACAGTTTGTCGGTGGTGACAATCTGTACGAGTTAGCTCCTTCGTCTTGGAGCAATGACGAGCCCGAGAGCCTCCCTTCGATTGCATACCTCCGACATCGTAAACTACCTGGTTTCTACCCGTCATTCCAACAGATGGACCCAATCTGAGTCATCCTTTTGATAAAGGTCAGACCTTTTACCTGGAATACAATAAGAAATATAGAGCATTGTAGCTCTACATTTTAAGAACTGTGTTGCTAGTGTAGCTAGGTGGTAGCTTGATATTATCATTAGACTAGAAATTAAGAGCTTTTTTTCTTGATAATTGTTCATGTGTGAAATTAAGAGCTAATAATATTTCCCTTAACTTACCTGACACGAAATGGGTCGAACAAATTCGGATGTTGTCCAGATTTTTGCCACGCAGCTCTTGGTTTAGCTTTGCTAACCACAGGCGCCTCCTTTCCTCTGACAACTTCTGCCATTGTTCTCCCTGATTTTTAATAACCTTTGGAAGTCTATAAAACTCCAAGTGTCTCTCGCGGTCTGTCCGGTTAGTACAGCCGAAAACACGGCAATAATTTACCATTTCAATGAAGACGTCCAATTTACTCCAGTGTGTGCGCTTTGTTTACGTTGCCGCGTGCCTCTAAGATGGCGACTTCCGGTTGGATGACGCGCTGATAATGCGCCGTGAAAACCAACTATAGAGACAGACATAGACATTTCCTTCTGGTAGGAGGAAAAAAAAGACTATTTTCTTTGAACTTTTTTCTATTTTTGTATTTTTTTTATTTATTTTGAAAGAGCTCTAGTTTTTTTTTTCTTATTTGATGGGAAAATGCTTTAATATTGCATTGTGCAATAAGTTGCCCACTGTTCAACTACGTGTTCTTTTTGAGCCTACAGGAACGTTGGTTCCTTAGCTAGAGGGAGGTAAAGGTGCTTAAATAATAACCAATACAGATAAAAAGATTTAGAGAAAAAAGGATTAAAGCAAAGCAAAGAGAAGAAAGTAAAAAAAATGCAGTAATAAATGTGTTATAAAATTAAATTAAATTCAACAAATGCAGGTTACAGTTTTCAGTTTACCTTTAAAAGTGTCCAGAGTTGGGGAACATGAAGTTTACATCATCTGTGACCACAAAGTGTCATCTTAGGGGTTTTAGTTTGATAATCAAGGCAACAGTGTTGGAAAGATGAGCTCTTTGCAGCTTTATCTTTGGACCAAAGTCAAGCCCTTTCCCAACAGGCGCAATCTGGAGAAGAAAACTCCTGTTTTTATGAGCTCGACTCTGGATTATTGTAATGTACTTCCTGTTGGTCTCAGCCAGTCTTCTGTCAGGCGCCTTCAGCTTGTGCACGATGCTGCTGCCCACTTTTTTATAAATGCCTCCAGGCGTGAAAACATCACTCCTATTCTTCACACTCCCCATTAGCTTCTGGTTTGACATTGAATTTGATTTTAATATTTGTGTTTAAGGCCATCGATGGCCTGACCCCGGCTCATCTGGCTGACATTGAATTGAAAATACTTTAATATTTTGACATCCTCAAACTCAGTGAACGTACCAGGTCATTACGGTCATTCAGCTGACATGCTTTAGAAGTTCTGAGATCACTTCAGAAGCAATGGGCTGATTCCAGCCTGGAGGCATGGAAATGTTCAGGTCCTCCAATGATCACTTGTAAGTCAATTATTGACCTCCATGTTAAAATGTCCAACTTTCAAACAGAAATAAACATATTTACATCCTGGTACAAAAACAGCTTTGGTCTCCATAGTTGGATTTCACATCCATGACTGTATAAGGGATTTTAAATGTACCTCACTAGTTAAAATGGCATTTAATCTCATCTCTACGGATGATTAGGGGTGTGGTTTTTATGAGTGACAGCTGCATTGCAGTCTATGGCGTCAGACATCTAGCCATCATCGTTTTAGCTACTCCTGTTGGACTCTGAGCCACAAATAAAGACCCAAGGAGTTACAGTCATTCATATTTTAATGATAATGTGGCTTATTGTGCTGTTAGTTATCACTGTAACTGGCTCTGGGTTGACCTGGCAATGACAACAGGCCATCTTCGCCCCTGGACCCTTCCATGCCAAACTGGTGGGAACCGAGCCACAGGGGTGATCTGGGCACAGCTGCTGTTGGCTGCTCTGGTCGAGCCGCCTTTGCCCCCCGACTCCTCAAGGCCAGCCTGGTAGGCTCACCCCCACCCAGATTAGGTCCGAGGGTGGCCCTTTCAAGTTGTCCTGAAGCCTACCAGGTTTGCTGGTCAGCTAAATGTCTATCTAAATGGTAAATGGACTGCACTTATATAGGGCTTTCCAGACACCATCATGGTGCCCCCAAAGCGCTTTACAATGGCCTCTCATTCACCCATTCACACCCACATTCATACACCAGTGGGCAGCTGCAGCCATGCAAGGTGCTGCCAGGCCCACTGGGGGCAAGCTAGGGTTCAGTGTCTTGCTCAAGGACATTTTGACATGTGGAGCTCCGGATCGAACCACTAACCTTACAGTGACTTGTCAACCCGCTCTACCAACTGAGCTACAGCTGGCTTAGTTTGTGTTAACTCAGGATTCTATTTTAATATTACTTTACATTAATTCTGATCAAATTATCCCCATTCCAAGTGTTTCTATGGAACAACATCTGAAATAAGTGCTGCCAGAGCTGAAACGAAGACTAGGCCATGAGTGACAGGATGATTGACTGCAGGTTCCAGCAGACTTCGGCTCCTTCAGCCAAGCCACGCTGGTTGTAACTGGTCATAAGAGTTGAACTGGTCGTAAGACGTGACCTGGTCATAAGACGTGTCCTGGTCGTAAGACGTGACCTGGTCATAAGATGTGACCTGGTCGTAAGACGTGACCTGGTCATAAGACGTGACCTGGTCATAAGAAGTGACCTGGTCATAAGATGTGACCTGGTCATAAGATGTGACCTGGACGTGGGATGTGACCTGGTCATAAGACGTGACCTGGTCATAAGTCGTGACCTGGTCATAAGATGTGACCTGGTCATAAGACGTGACCTGGTCATAAGTCGTGACCTGGTCATAAGATGTGACCTGGTCATAAGACGTGACCTGGTCATAAGTCGTGAACTGGTCATAAGATGTGACCTGGTCATAAGATGTGACCTGGACGTGGGATGTGACCTGGTCATAAGACATGACCTGGACGTGAGACGTGACATGGTCATAAGACGTGACCTGGTCATAAGACGTGACCTGGACGTGGGATGTGACCTGGTCATAAGATGTGACCTGGTCATAAGACGTGACCTGGTCGTAAGACGTGACCTGGTCATAAGACGTGACCTGGTCATAAGAAGTGACCTGGAAGTGAGATGTGACCTGGTCATAAGACGTGACCTGGTCATAAGATGTGACCTGGTCATAAGATGTAACCTGGTCATTAGATGTGACCTGGTCTCAAGACGTGACCTGGTCATAAGACGTGACCTGGTCATAAGGCGTGACCTGGTCATAAGACGTGACCTGGTCATAAGGCGTGACCTGGTCATAAGACGTGACCTGGTTATAAGACGTGACCTGGTCTCGAGACGTGACCTGGTCATAAGACGTGACCTGGTCATAAGGTGTGACCTGGTCATGAGACGTGACCTGGTCATAAGGCGTGACCTGGTCATGAGACGTGACCTGGTCATAAGACGACCTCATAAGACCTGGTCATAAGGCGTGACCTGGTCATAAGGTGTGACCTGGTCATAAGACGTGACCTGGTCATAAGACGTGACCTGGTCGTAGACCTGGTCATAGACGTGACCTGGTCATAAGATGTGACCTAGTCATAAGTGACCTGATAAACGTTCATAAGACGTGACCTGGTCATAAGCGTGACCTGGACATGAGACGTGACCCTGGTCATAGACGTGACCTGGTCTGACGTGACCTGGTCATAAGGCGTGACCTGGTGACCTGGTCAAGACGTGACCTGGTCATAAGATGTGTGACCTGGTCATTAGACGTGACCTGGTCATAGGACGTGACATGGTCATAAAATGTGACCTGGTCATAAGATGTGACCTGGTCATAAGATGTACTGGTCATGATGACTGGTTGTAACTGACGTCAGATGTGACCTGGTCATAAGACGTGATCAGGTCATAAGATGTGACCTGGTCATAAGACGTGACCTGGTCATAAGATGTGACCTGGTCATAAGAGGTGACCTGGACGTGAGACGTGACCTTGTCATAAGATGTATACCTGGTCATAAGATGTGACCTGGTCACAAGACGTGACCTGGTCACAAGATGTGACCTGGTCGTAAGACGTGACCTGGACGTGGGATGTGACCTGGTCATAAGACGTGACCTGGATGTGGGAGGTGACCTGGTCATAAGACGTGACCTGGACATGGGATGTGACCTGGTCATAAGATGTGACCTGGTCATAAGATGTGACCTGGACGTGAGACGTGACCTGGTCATAAGACATGACCTGGACGTGGGACGTGACCTGGTCATAAAACGTGACCTGGTCATGAGGCGTGACCTGGACATGAGACGTGACCTGGTCATAAGACTTGACCTGGATGTGGGATGTGACCTGGTCATAAGACATGACCTGGTCATAAGATGTGACCTGGACGTGGGACGTGACCTGGTCATAAGATGTGACCTGGACATAAGATGTGACCTAGTCATAAGACGTGACCTGGACGTGAAATGTGACCTGGTCATAAGACGTGACCTGGTCATAAGACGTGACCTGGACGTGAGACGTGACCTGGACGTGAGACATGACCTGGTCATAAGACGTGACCTGGACGTGGGATGTGACCTGGTCATAAGACGTGACCTGGTCATAAGATGTGACCTGGTCATAAGACGTGACCTGGTCATAAGACGTGACCTGGTCATAAGACGTGACCTGGTCATAAGACGTGACCTGGACGTGGGATGTGACCTGGTCATAAGACGTGACCTGGTCATAAGATGATGGTCATGGTTACAGAATGGAGGGTGTCCCTCACCTGTACAACCCATGTTTCCTTTTTCACTCCTTTCCGTTTATCCCAGAAGCTGAATAAAAAGGGTTTATCTGGAAAATGTACTCCTTTCAGCAGAGGTGAAAGTTGTACACACAGACACTTTGGAAAAGTAGAAATATTCAGCAAAGAAAAGAGAGCGTGTAAAAAAAAGTATGAAAAAGTCTTGAAGCAATTTGGTTGCACCCACATGACAGATTGAAGACGGAGTCTTTGCAGAGGACTGTATGTTAGAAGCATGACATCAACAACATGGAAGGAGCCGTGTTCTCCATGACAGCAACATGTTCTCCTGAAAACAAGTGGAGAACCGAGCTGGCAGGGGAGATCATTTGGTTCCTGTTGCTGAGTAATTTTAAGGTCTCATTTGTCTAGCGCAAGAGCTCCCTGTCTTCAAGCAATGTTCAGATATCTCCACTAGAGGCTCCCTGATGAGTGAAGCACCCCTCCAGCCCAGCAAACACACACACACACCACACACACACGCACACACACTCCCTCATGCTGTTTCCTTCAAACAGCCCCACCGAGCAGGGACGGGCTGGATTGCTGTTTGGCGTTGCAGGGCATTAGCCGCTGATGTCTTAACACTTGTAAATGAACCTTCCGCCCCTCCTAATCTGTCACTTTAATGCACTATAGATTTTATTTCAGCCTCTGTAGTATCACATTCTCAATAATAATCATCAAGCCGATGCCGTTGTCCCCCTCCTGCAGAAATTAAATCTCGCCGCCGAGTGCACAACTAATAAAAGATGTTGCTGGAGGAAATAAAAAAATAAGTATGATGAATCATAAGCAGCGGGGATTTGTATTCAGATGCAAAAGACAATTACACAAAGAGTTTGAATTTATCAGCCCCTTCTCCTCTCGAAGGCTCAATAACCGGCCACCACCGCCGGGCGCTAGCTGCTGCTGCTGCACGCTCGCGCTCACTCACAAACACAGCGTTCAGACCTGATGGAAACACCATCAGGGCACACACACACACACACACACCACACACACACCGTACCTGCACTTGCTGTAGGCTGATAAATATTATTTCTCTGGAAAGGACACGTTCGTCCGTACGCAGGCCTGTCCGGGGTGAACCTCCCAAAAAGATCTGGGACGGGCTCCAGATGATTGATGGACGGAAACGACGCCGACTGCGTTGACGTGGACGCAGCACTCTGGTCTTTCCTCGACGTACCACAGCTGTGCAGCAGCAAACATGGAGGTCCGTGTTGGTTTCAGACCAGCTTGGCTCACGTCCCACAGAGCGTCGAATGACCCTGGTCCAGTTTTATGGCGGTTTTTTGCCGCCACTGGTTGATGTAGAAGTTGGTGCTTTACTTTAAAGACCCATCGGCTTCCTCGTGGCCATTTTAGCGTCTGACTTCCTGCTCCGTGCAAACCTGGTGTGATCTCGCAGAGGTCCGGCGCCAAGTTGGTCTTGCGTATCTCCGGTGGCGCGTTGCTTCCTTGACACTTCTGGATTGCTGCAAAATTTCTCATTGATCCCCAAAGGGTCCGGCATCCTTCCACAACAGCTCCTCGTTTTCACGGTGGACCAGGAGCCGTAGCTCTGGAGGCATTTGATTGGCCGACGCTCATGCTGAGTCGTGAAAAGTTGACATCACCCTTTCCCTCGATTACCTGTAATCAGGGGGTTAGACTCAACTGTAGTTCAACTGTCTTTTTCAGTCCAGTCTTTTCCAATTTAGTCCAATTCGTTGTCATCCATTTATACGACATAATGACTGAAAAAGAGCCTCGCTAAATTAGCTCTGCTCACACAGGTCGTTACAGACAGATCAAAGGTCAAGTTAGTGCGAAGAGGTAAGCAGTTAAAGCAAAGACAGCTCGTCATTGGCTACGCCAGGAACTACAAGATGAATGCCAATGTCCTTAACAAGACATTAAATATGTCATTTGGGAGTATTTCAGTCAAACACAAGGTCTTGGTAACTACAGTGGTGGACTGGTCACTGGTTTATTTCAGACCAGTCCAGACCAGTGGACGTCACGGAGCAGCTTCAGGTTACATCCCGGTTTAAAGTTTAAAGGTTCAAAACTGAATGTTCTGAGAGCAGCTTTGCTCCTGCTGCCGTTACGCTAACGAACATTCACACATTTATTTATGGAGCTTGTCACTCTCAGCTGGAACTCTTAAATTGCTTTTATCTGTTTTACCAGTTATCCTCCTTTATTTTATGGCACTCTTTTAACTTTTATAGTAAATCTGATCAGCATAGGAGCAGTTTCACTGATTCACTGATTTACTTGATTTTATTGTTTTTATCTGTCCCGTGTGTTATTGGCTTTTTATTATATTTTTATTATGTGTGTTTTTTGTTTTGGCTGCATGTCTGTCCTCTGAACACTGCAAAGTAACCTAAAGTAACCTGAACCTGCTGTACAGTTGAACATTTTGACGCTGGAGGTGAAAGGAGTCGGACCCTGGTGGTCAGTGGAGGAACTGCAACAAAACCGAGTCAACCTGGCGGCGGCGGCGGCCTTTGCTGTCTCTCGTCCTCGCTTCAGCTGTGGCAGCGCCTGTCTGGAAAGATCCAATCATAGTGGACGTAAGGTCACGTGACCGGGCATCGAGGGTCAGCGTGGTGGACACGAGGCTCCAAAAGCACCGCTCAGAAACCCGTGCGGTGACGCTACAGGGGCGGTCCGTGGCGCCGCTGTGCCTCGTGCAGCGATGTTTTCCATCGGCGGATGCATGATGTTCAGCAGTGTCGACGACTCGGCAGTCGGTTCACCAAACCGAGGGTGGGAAACCAAACAAATCTAGTCGCCGTGAAGAAAATGTAGAATTTGCTGACAGGGTTTGAGAGTTTTTTTTTTTAGAATAAATAGGATAAAAAGGAAAACAAAAGTATGTTTTATGTTGCCTGCGGTGCAGATGTGACATAGAGCTACGGAGGAGCTGCCTGGCAACATTATTATGACAACATTTATTTAAGAATATCTGGCTGGGCTCTGCTGACGAGCTCTGGCAGCAGGAGGAGACACTGAGGGTGTTTCCAAGTTAATGTGAAGACCAGTTAATTCTTTGACAGGTCAGCCAATGTGGAAAATCGCTTCAAGTGAAGACACCTGGCCAGGTTTCAAAGAGGGGAGTACTTTGTACCGCTCAGTCGCAGACAAAAATACTTTCCTGGTCATTTTTATTTCTTTTTCTCTCCCCATTTCCTCGCAAGCCGATAAATAAAGCGGAGAAAAGGGGAGGGAAAACTTTTCATTTCTAGCCCCGATTAGCAGAACCGATTGGCCTCCACCCGCCTCCACCCACCACCAGCCTCCACCAGTCTCCACCAGCCTCCACCAGCCGCCACCAGCCGCCACCAGCATCCACCAGCCTCCAACAGTCTCCCCCAGTCTCCACCAGCCTCCACCCACCACCAGCCTCCACCAGCCTCCGCCATCCTCCGTCAGCCTAAACCAGCCTCCACCAGCATCCACCAGCCTCCAACAGTCTCCACCAGCCTCCACCAGGCGCCACCCTCCACCAGCCTCCACCAGCCTCCGCCAGCCTCCACCAGCCACCACCAGCCTCCACCAGCCACCACCACCAGCCTCCACCAGCCTCCACCAGCCTCCACCAGCCTCACCCCTCCACCAGCCTCCACCAGCCTCCACCAGCCTCCACCAGCCTCCACCAGCCTCCACCAGCCTCCACCAGCCTCCACCAGCCTCCACCAGCCTCCACCAGCCTCCCCCAGCCTCCACCATCCACCACCAGCCTCCACCAGCCTCCACCAGCCTCCACCAGCCTCCACCAGCCTCCACCAGCCTCCGCCAGCCTCCACCAGCCACCACCAGCCTCCACCAGCCTCCACCAGCATCCACCAGCCTCCACCAGCCTCCGCCAGTCCAGCTGAGCAGAGCTGCACTCCGTCCAGCTGCCGGACAAACATTTCCCTGGATATCTCACACCTAACCGCTTGTCATCCATCTCTTCTGCTTCCCTGCTCCCTCCTCCACCCCCGTGGCCTCTGTCACCCCCTCTCCCCCCGTGGCCTCTCTCACTCCTCCCTCCCCCGCTCCCTGACAGTCGGAGCGGGTCAAGGTCGTCTGCCCACCTCCCAGGGGGGGCTTCTGGAGGGAGCCCCACGCCCCAGCGGCTCCCTGATTTTCCCCTCAGCCGAGGAGCAAGTGAAGTGTGGGTCGCTTCGCCCGGGAGCGCGGGGCTCCGGGCCCGGAGGTCCGGCCCCCGCGGCCGGGGCCTCCCCGCCACGGAAGGACGGGGCCAGACACGGCTGCCAGCGGCTGACTCGACCTCCTCAAACTGATGCGGCACACGCAGGCAGGCAGAGCGGCCGCCGCCGCCGCTGAGCTCGGGTGGAAAAAACATGATCTCTGCCCCTTTTCCTGCTTCCTCACTGAGCACATTTTTCATCCTTCGCTCTCCAGTTATAGTCCTTTTCTCTTTTCCAGTTCTCTCTATCTGAGGCTCTGAGCAGCACTTTGAACAGAGTTTAGAACCTGACCACTGACACCTGACTCTGCCACAAAATGTGACCAGATGTCCTTCAGGTGAAGACAAACAGTCATAATTTCACACATTTCTCTTGAGCAGAGATGAGCGAGGAACCCTCAGACTAATTACTAGAAAGCTTTACTAGTATTCAGTCAGCAGGTTGCATCACTAACCAGTGACGCATCGCTGCTGCCAGCCACCGCCAGCCACCGCCAGCCACCGCCAGCCTCCACCAACATCAGCCAGTCTCCACCAGCCTCTACCAACCGCCTCCATTCCTCCACCAGGCCTCCACCAGCCTTCCACCAGCCCTTTACCAGCCCCACAAGTCTCCACCAGCCCTTCACCAGCCTCCACCAGCCTCCACCAGCCCTGCACCAGCCTCCACCAACCTCCACCAGCCCTCCACCAGCCTCCGCCAGCCACCACTAGCATCCACCAGCCTCTACCAACCGCCACCAGCCCTCCACCAGCTGCCACTAGGCCTCCACCAGTCTCCACCAGCCCTCAACCAGCCTCCACCAGCCTCTACCAACTGCCACCAGCCTCCACCAGTTTTCACCAGGCCTCCACCAGCCTCCACCAGTCTCCACCAGGCCTCCACCAGCCTCCACCAGCCTCCACCAGTCCTCCACCAGGCCTCCACCAGCCTCCACCAGTCTTCACCAGGCCTCCACCAACCTCCACCAGTCTCCACCAGGCCTCCACCAGCCTCCACCAGTCTCCACCAGGCCTCCACCAACCCCCACCAGCCCTCCACCAGTCTCCACCAGCCCTCCGCCAGCCGCCACCAGCCTCCACCAGGCCTCCACCAGCCCTCCACCAGCCCTCCACAATTCTCCACCAGGCCTCCACCAACCTCCACCAGCCCTCCACCAGTTTCCACCAGTCTCCACCAGCCTCTGCCAGCCTCCACCAGCCTCCACCATCCTCCGCCAGCCTCTACCAACCGCTGGACCAGTCGCTGGTGAGCTGACTGATCTTTGGAAGGACGAATCGCTCGCTCATTTCATTTAGAGACCGGTTCATATGACGGCTTGTACCACAGCTTCGACTCCTACCATGGTGTCCAGTGGCGTCGGTCCATATGGATGGCATTGAGGCGGTAGACGGATGGGCCCAGTCGTGAGCTGACAGGCCTCACGTGTTTGAAGGTGCGCTGATTTCGGGTTTTGGATGAGTTCCTCTGCCCCTCAAAGACAAAAACAAATATCCGACGCCTTTTTTCCAAACTGATTTCCTCCCGCCATTGTTCCATGCTCTCCGCCATCCCAGGCTTCCCTGATTTAAGGTTCCCGTAAGTGCAGCGTTGTCAGCTCCGCGTCTCAGATGTCAGATTTCCTGCCTTTGATATCGCACACATTTCAGCATATTGCAGTTTTCTAAGAAGTGCCATTCAAGCGGAGCCGTACCTCCTTCGTATCTCTGAGGTTGAAGCACAGTGTGACCCCGTCCGGGCTCGTCACTTATTACCCTGACGAGATTGCAGCGTCCTGCTGATAGCCGATGATGGCTCGTCATTTTTTTTTCCGCGGGACGGTCTGTGAGTGACAGCATCAAAGGTCCGGGGGTCTGGTTGGAACGGCTGTATCCTGGGAACACATTAGTGGCTCGTTCTGTTTGTGATCTTCCTCTCTTTCATCACGCTGAAATTTTCTCTTTTCACTGCAGCGACTCCTCCGCCTCTCAGTCCCTCCGTTCTCTCTGACGGGGAGGGGGGAGCACGACAATTACAGAAGTGGTCATGTGCAGAAGTTGGTACTCGACTCCCTTTAAGCCATTTTTTCCCCAAAATTAAAGAAAAGAGCTTCTAATAGATGTTTCCTTACTTTAACAATAATATTTAAACCTGAAAAGAAAAGAAAAAGCTGCTGGTCATCAGGGTGCAGACCAGGTTTGATGGTTACGAGGATTCAGGTGTGTGTTAACACAAGGACGAGAGGGAAAGACATCAGTGGTGTCATTAGAGAAGCAACTACTGCTGCACAGGAAGAAAAGACCACTGCTCTCCTGCAGTCCTGAGTTCTGCTGCTTCGATTTTACAGTTTCACCGTCCCTGTACCAGAACCTGGAAGGTGCCTTCAAAACTGCTTTAAACTCTTGGTGTCGTAGATCCAACCAGGTGTTGGAAATGTTCCCGAGAGACATGACAGCATCTCAAGCTGCTGCTCATCCATGATGGGATCCTCCAGTTCCACCAAAATCCCAAAGTTGCTCTACTGGACTGAGATCTGGTGACTGTGGAGACCTCTGGAGGACAGTGAACCGGTTAGAGATGATCATGCTGCATCATCCTGCTGGAAGCATCCATCAGAAGATGGTCCACTGTGGTCATGAAGGGATGGAGATGGTCAGCAACAATCCTCAGGTAGACTGTGGTGGTTAAACCAGGATCAGCTGGTACTGAGAACATCTCCTCCAGACCATCAGACCACCAGCAGCAGCCTGGACCATTGATGGACCAGGATGGATCCATGCTGTCATGTTGGTTCCATCTGGATGTTGCAGCTGAAATCCAGACTCATCAGACCAGACAACGTTCTTCCAGTCTTCTGTGGTCCAATTCTGGTGAGTCTGTGTGAACTGTAGCCTCTCAGCTGACAGCAGAGACTCCTGCTGTGGTCTTCTGGTGCTGGAGAACATCTGCTTCAGGGTTCAGAGATGGTGTTCTGCAGACCTCGGTTGAGTTCCTGTTGTCTTTCTGTCCATTCTCTTCTGAAATCTGACATCAACATCTGGATATCTTCTCTTTCTGGGACCATCCTCTGGAAACCCTGGAGATGGTTGTGGAGAAGATCCCAGTAGATCAGCAGTTTCTGGAACACTCAGACCAACAACCAGGACACGTCCAGAGTCCCTTCAGTCCTCTTTCTTCTCCATCCTGATGCTGGTTTGATCTTCAGCAGGTCGTCTGGACCACGTCTACGTGAATGAATGTGACTGGCTGATTAGACGCTTGCTTTAATGAGCAGCTCGACAGGTGGAGCAGCTCTGGCTGAGAACTAAGACGGCCGAGCTTTAGGAGTGACCTGTCACACACCTGAAACGCTGTGATGGGACCTGAATGGATCGATGAGCTGCAGCAACGGCGTGAAGAACGGACCAGAAGGTCCACAGTGATGTGCGAAGCTGACGACTACTTCAAATGACGGGGAACTTGAGATCGTCCTTATTTTCTTTTGTTCGATAAATGACCAAAACTGAGAAAGTGACATGTTGTTGTCCACCTGAGTTTGCGTCTGACTAAGACGAAGACACTTCCTGTTCACGTGACTTTGCTCATGTTTATTCCACAGAGTAACAGGACTGAAAGAGGCAGCACTCGTTTCTGCACATGCCCGTTAGTCAGTGCGTTGTGGTGCTTTTCTGTTCGGCTCCTGCCCAGAATCGTAACCATCAGCTCCTGATCATCTCCGCTATGCAGATCGTAGAATAAAGACAGGCGTCGTTGCCCGGCAGCCACGAACGTCTCGGCTCACACCTGAATCTGAGCAGCTGTGGAGGTTTGGAGAAAGACTGCAAATTACCCAAAGCCAGGCACAGAAAAGTAATTTCCTTTGATTGCGGTTGATGTATCGCAAGAACACATTTCAAGAGATTTTCAAAAAGCACTTAATAATCCAGCAGTCAGTGGTGTGACATCTTCCACAGGTAGCTCAGGTTAATTGAAGCTTTGCTACCTTCAAGCTGTCTCTCAAATCTTACTTCACTCTTTTTTTTTTTCCTCCTGCAACCTCCTGACATGAATCATCCTCATCTGTGTTCGACGCGGATCGAGCTGACACGTTTTCAGACGTATTAAAAGTGCACGAAGTGAAAGAATACATTTTTTTTTCTTTTAAACGCACAAGTTGAGGGGAAAAAAATGAAACAACATGGTGCTTAATTACATCTACTCGCACCGTCGCGGTGACTTTCTGCCTCCTTCTCCGTGTCCATCTTGAACCGGCTGGTGACAGACGGCTTTCTGAGTTGGCATCAGGAGGCTGAATGAGGCAGGAGAGCGTCTCCGTCGGTGTCAGAGGAGACCGCCATTAAACCCTAACTGTTGGTAAGTACGTCACATTCATGAGTCGTCCTAAACTTCTTCGATGAGTTGAAAGAGATGAAGGAGGATGTGAGAAGAAGGAAGGAGGGATGGTCTACGCAGGAAAACAGGAAAGGAAAGGAAAACAGGAGGAGGAGAGACGGAGGGATGGTTGAAGGAGAAAAACTGATAAATGTGGGGTGATGCGTTCATTTTAAACCTTTCTGAACTCCTTATTCTGTTAAACTATCAATGACGGTGTCATGTGACCACGTCCATCGACAGCCGCAGGTACGAGGAGCTGCTATGAGGATGGCGGGTCCCTCAGCTTCTTCCTCCTGTACCTTCTTCTCTCCTTCACCGTGTTGCCATGTCACATGTTCAAAGGCGTCCCTTCGCTCTCACAGGTCAAAGGGTGAATTCCAGTTCCTCCCTTAACCCTCAATCTCAACCCTCGCCCTTAACCCTTAATTTTTGGCCCTTAATCTTAACCCTCCAAAGTAAGTGTGAGGGTTATCTTGTGGCTTAGAAATGGGACACCCCTCGAGTGCAGTTACGTCTTCAGACTGAAATGTATCAGAGCCCGTGTTGTCTCTGTATTCCCTGAAATGACACAGGGGTAACATTGAAAAGAGCGCCGTGTATTCTCCAAATAATATTAGCAAATAACACAATAGAGGATACATTATCCAGTCCTCCGTCGCTACACAACTAGGTATACAAGTAACATGAAGCCGGGCCGGGACCGCCAGTCCGGCAGCAAACATCGTAAAGTAAAAAAATAAATGTTACACAACAACGATGTTAATCCATGAAAAAAGTCTCAAACAAAGACAATAAGATGGTTTCGTAACATTTATATCTTTAAGAACTACAAAGATACTTAAATTTGTAGCTATCTTTTTTTGTCGCCATCCTTTTCGAAGATGTCTTGGCTAAATTACCCAGTGCCTTCTGGGTAGCCCTTACTTCCAAGGGTGGTGCCGGAGAATCTAATTTTGAGGGCGATACGGTCCCTCAAACTCGTCCCTCAATTTGACGTTCTTAGAATCGGGACAACACTAGCACTTAGCGGGAGCGCACATTTCTGAGATTGAGGGTTAAGGGAGGAATTGGAATTCAACCCAAATCAGATCGGCGACGCGTCGCGTACTTCTGTTACGACTCTGCTTCTTGGACGAGACGCCTGTTTTTGGACACGGCGTACGTCTACATCCAGCAGACCGACAGAAGAGTCTCCTCCTCAGCTGGAACATCCCTCTCCTCTGTTCCTCAGGTTTGGATTCATTATGGAAAATAAAACACAAACAAGCTCCAGTGTACTTGCTTACAAAGTCTTTTTTTTTTTTTTGTCCTTCAAAAACAAAACAAAACAAAGAAATTAAAGGAAAAGAAACGGATGGCATCGTCCTTTGAATGTGACACCGTTGGTGGTCATCACTCACAAAGACGAACTAAGTTTAAAACAGCTGAAAGGACCTCGTCTTCCTTTTCTGTTATTTCATTTCTTTCCTCTCTCGCGGATCACGCCCGCTCTGGATTACAGCGTTGGCGCCGTTGTGATCAGTGTGAAGAGCGTGATTGCAGGACTTGGCGGGGGATGAAATCCCATGCAGAGGTTAAGCCTGTGTGCGATGCTAAATGACAGAGCATATATTAATATGAAATTCATCCAATTATCTCTAATGGAGCTCTCTGGTGTGAAACTGTACCCAGTCATTTCAGGGCCGTGGGCAGACCCTCGCCGGCTGCTTCCTAGACCGCCGCTTCCTCCGAGAGCTCCTGTTTCTGTTCATGATTTTCTACAGATTACAGATTTTTTAAAGGTTTTTTTTTATCGAAGTGTAAAATCACAATAAACTTCTGTGGAGGAATGTGTGCAGACTTCTTTAAAAGCAGACGTTTATGCAGCTCACCTGGAGTCTGGAGCATCCAGGTGTGTTAACATGACGCCAAGCGGGAAAGACTTAAGCAAGACAATAAGAAGTTGCTGATGCACATCAGTCTGGACAGGGTTACAAAAACAGCCATTTCTGAACTATCTGCAGGTGAGCATTAGAAATATTTTTGACAAGTGGAAAACATCCAAGATCCTATCAGGAGTGGACGTCCCAAACACACTCCAGGGTCAGACCGTGCACTGTTGAGAGAAGTGCAGGCCTCACGAAAATGTAGATTTTCAAAATAAAACCCCCACCTTTGGCTCTGACTTGTACGTGGACGTTGCGTGAGGCTGTGGAGGCCATGTGGAAGCAGTTCAGAGGGTTTCAGGAGACATCTGAGGAAGGCATGGACAGATAAACTGCACAGCTGTCACATGATCTCCAAGCCTTCGGACTTCTAATGTCAGAAATCTGGCTGACCGGGGAATCAGTTTTTCTAACCCTAACCGCTGCAGAAACGTCGCTTCTATCGGAGCAGAGCTCCACTGAGTGTTTCATGGACTCCTCTGCACATCTGGAGACAGATATGAGTCTGTCTGGCAGCTAAAGCCTGGTTGGGAATGGGTCACGTGACACGACAACGATCCCAGACGCAGCAGCAGGTCTACATCTGAATGGATGTCAAGGAAAAGGATCAAGGTGTTGGAGTGACCTGCTTAAAGTCCAGTTGGAAATGCTGAGATGGGACCTGAAGCGAGCTGAATCATGCTGGTGTGACCCACTACGATCAACCCTACAGCCGTAGGCCGACCAGCTGCAACACCTCCATCCCCGAGAACGTTGGGTGACAGGGATTTTTATAGAAAGAGAGTTGCTTTGGTCAGCAGCAGTAATAATAGAGGGTTTTCATGCCGTGTCATCAGCGCGTCATCCAACCGGAAGTCGCCATCTTGGAGGCACGCGGCAACGTAAACAAAGTGCACACACTGGAGTAAATCGGACGTCTTCATTGAAAATGGTAAATTATTGCCGTGTTTTCGGCTGTACCAACTGGACAGATTGCGAGAGACACTTGGAGTTTAATAGATTTCCAAAGGTTATTAAAAATCAGGGAGAACAATGCCAGAAGTTGTCAGAAGAAAGGAGGCGCTTGTGGTTAGCAAAGCTAAACTAAAACCTGCCTGGCAAAAATATGGACAACATCCGACTCTGTTCGGCCCATTTCGTGTCAGGTAAGTTAAGTGAAATGTTAGCTCTTAATTTTACATATGAACAATTATCAAGAAAAAAAAGCTCTTAATTTGTAGTCTAAAGATAATATCAAGCTACCACCTAGCTACACTAGCAACACAGTTCCTAAAATGTAGAGCTACAATGTGCTATATTTCTCATTGTATTCCAGGTTAAAGGTCTGACCTTTATCAAAAGGATGACCCAGATTGGGTGCCATCTGTTGGAATGATGGGTAGAAACCAGGTAGTTTACGATGTCGTTGTATGCAATCGAAGGGAGGCTCTCCGGCTCATCATTGCTCCAAGACAAGGGGGGGTAACTCTTATGGATTGGCACCACCGAACAAACTGTAACTTTTCAGAATATCGTTCCCTTTCCCGTGGACCAAGTCCTTCTCTATATGTTTTTGTGTCTGTAACGCCTTTTGAAGAGTTTTTCTGTGGGTTATCCATCCTTTATCCACGGTCGTTTGCATTGATCCAGCGTTGTGTTTACATCCGAGTACCTCCAAGATGGCCGCACATCCGGGTCACTGACCAAAACTTGCCCTAGGTGAAAACCCTCTATAGTAACTAATAGATCAGTAACTCTGGCAGCGCCATTGTTTGCTCAGCCTAAATATACTTTCATTAAATATGCATCATCAACACGGCATTGATTCCCCGCTGTTATTAAACTTTGAATACACCGCAGCACCTTTCTAGGTCAAACAGCAGCTGGATCTGACTTTGATGACTGACGTCCCTCCTCCTGCGCTCAGCCTCTCAGAAAACGAGCTCCAGTCATCCACCCAGCGACGGCACGCAGCCCGCGGAGTCTTCCGGCGTTTGTCCCTGTACGGCGGCCGTAGAGCCACCGTCAGAAGCTTATCACAGCCGTTCAAGCCCTCCACTCTCTCTCTCTCGTCTCCCTTGTTTATCGCCTCTGTAGCGTGTGTCAAGATCTGTTGTGAGAGCGCCACTTAATGAAGTCGTACCTGAATTTATTTGCCTCTGCATAGAGCCAGAGAGGAGGTACCAATTATTAGAACATAAGAGGACCCAGTGATTTATAATTAACAAGCATGCGGGTTATAGTAAACATAACACTCAGTGTAATAGCCCTGGAGAGAGATGGGAAGTGGAGAAAGAACCAAGGAGGAGGAGGAGGAGGTGGGGAAAAAAAAACAACAAAAAAAAGCGTTGATTTGTCCCTTGGTGGATGAGCGGAGTCCTTGTGGCTGACGGGAGCTGTCTAAAGTCGCTAAATGAATAATCATCTGTGAGTAAGACTGGAGACAAACGCTTAACGAGGATGATGTGAACCTCGCTGACATGAGGGGGCTGAGAGAGAGAGAGAGAGAGAGAGAGAGAGGAAGACGACAGCGAGCAAACATGCTCGCCTCCGAAATGAATGGCGTGCACATTATAATAGCAATGAAGTTGCTTTACTCAACAGGCCGTAGCGAGACTCCTCTGTAAGGTTGAGTAGTCGTTTGTCAGGATTTCTAAAAGGCCAATGAACCCCCCCCAACATCCCCTCCAACCCTCATTTCCAGTGGTGTGTTGCCGCCGTGTGACGGGAACAAAAGAGTGAATGTAACAGTGACGGCGCTGTCAGCTGCAGATGGATCTCCCAGCAAACATGTATAAAACATTTTCAGCCCAAACTTCTGGCCGTCGGCGGGCTTGAGCGTCTGAACTCCGGCGGCGCGGACTCAGAAACGTCTCCCGGCCCCCGTGACGTGTCATCTCCGCGGTTTCACAGCATTCATCTGAGCGGCGAAGAGATCTGGCGAGGCAGACGAGAAGCTCTGCAGCATCGCCGGCATCAAGCGCCTGACTGCTTTTATGCAACGCACAGATGCTGAAAAGATAAAATGAAATAAATAAAAGCGGGGTGAGCAAAGGTTCAACAAGTCCAGCGTTTTATAAAAGTAGGAATGGAATAATCAGAAAACTTTCTGCTCAATGACATCATTCTGCAACTGTGGCTCGGCTTAAGCGTTCTGCTAAGTTATTATTCCTGCACATTTTTCTAATCTCACATTAGAGAAGACTGAACGTGTCAGTTTGCTTCAGATGTACTGATTGTGTTGCAGGTCCCTTTAGAAACATCTTGCAGCACGCAAGATGCAAGATGGAAGATGCAAGATGCAAGACGCAAGATGCAAGGTGCAAGATGCAAGATGTTTCTAACCGGACCAGGTCCTGGTCCAGTAAGAAACATCTTGCATCGTGCAAGATGCAAGCTGCAAGATGCAAGATGCAAGACGCAAGGTGCAAGGTGCAAGATTTTTCTAACTGGACCAGGTCCTGCATCTTGCGCGATGCAAGATGCGCGATGCGCGATGCAAGATGCAAGACGCAAGGTGCAAGGTGCAAGGTGCAAGATGCAAGATGTTTCTAAACGGACCAGGTCCTGGTCCAGTAAGAAACATCTTGCATCGTGCAAGATGCAAGCTGCAAGATGCAAGATGCAAGACGCAAGGTGCAAGATGCAAGATGTTTCTAACCGGACCAGGTCCTGGTCCAGTTAGAAACATCTTGCATCGCGCAAGACGCAAGACGCAAGATGCAAGATCCAAAATCCAAGATACAAGATGTTTTGCATCGTGCAAGATGCAAGATGCAAGACGCAAGGTGCAAGATGTTTAGTCCAGATAGAAACGTCTTGCATCGCGCAAGATGCAAAATGCAAGATCCAAGATCCAAGATGCAAGGTGCAAGACGCAAGATGCAAGGTGCAAGATGCAAGATGTTTCTAACCGGACCAGGTCCTGGTCCAGTAAGAAACATCTTGCATCGTGCAAGATGCAAGCTGCAAGATGCAAGATGCAAGACGCAAGGTGCAAGATTTTTCTAACTGGACCAGGTCCTGTATCTTGCGCGATGCAAGATGCGCGATTCGCGATGCGCGATGCAAGACGCAAGGTGCAAGGTGCAAGGTGCAAGATGCAAGATGTTTCTAAACGGACCAGGTCCTGGTCCAGTAAGAAACATCTTGCATCGTGCAAGATGCAAGCTGCAAGATGCAAGATGCAAGATGCAAGGTGCAAGATGTTTCTAACTGGACCGGGTCCTTTGACCCCCGAATTTACAGATACTGTTGTTACATCATTTACGCATCAGTGCAGGTTAAAATCTCAGGTGGTTTTACGTCATTATGTAGCTGTAACTACACTCCCCCCACCCCACCCCCACCCTCTGCATCAAAAAAGGCGCATTAAGGGAGTTATCGGCATGTTTTCAGCGTAATCATTACGAGTCGATCGGAGACATGGATGAGCTGTAGAGATGTCGTCCAAGAAGCCGTGGCAGCGCAGCGTCTGTTAAACCCGCGGTTCCTGAGGTTTCTGGGAAAATGACCCTCTGCTGTGAAGATGTTTAAAGCTGGTAGACTTTTGTTTTGCATAGTTTACAACTACTCCTTTTTTTTCTTACGTGACTTTGTTTTTCTGTTATTATTTAGTTAAAACTAAAAGAAAGTAAAGCCACAGACAGCAGCCCCTCCAGACTGATCCGGAGATCCGTCTCAGTTCTTCTGACGCTTTTTAACACTCATTTAGTCAACATCAACTCACTCAGAAGCTTCTGAATGTGTTTTTTGCGGCTTAAACTTTGTTTGTGCAGGGAGGAGAAATTAGAAAGACATTCATTATGACATCCTCAAAGTATTGGTTTATTGACTGAAAATATCACCACTTTAATTTCATTTGTTTCAGATGTAATTGCAGTGGAAAACTGCAATGATTGCATCTTTTTTGACTGATTATAATAATGTAGAAAATTACAACCACCTTGTGGAGTTGGACGGAGTGATTAAGATGATTGTCTGATTTTCTCTCGTAGATGATTCTCGCTTCAGAGACGTAGATAAGAATAAACATCAAATCCATCACATCATTAGTGCATCTAAGTCCAGCATCTGTGCAACTGTCAGCACCGCTAAATGTCTGGGATATTATTATTATTATTATCATTATGAATATTGATACAATTGTTGGAATAATTATCATTATCGATGCTCTCTTTGCCATTATCATTGATTATCATTATTATTATTATTATTAGTTGTTATCATTGTTGTCATGTAGATGCTAAGAATACATATGTTGGTGTGCATGTGCACGTGTATGTGTGTATATGTGCACATATATAAGTGTGTAGGTGCATATTTACGTGTAGGTATAAATATTCCAGTCATCATTATTATGTTAACCATTAATTGTCATATAGTACATGTTTTACAGAATATTATTGGTATAAATTCATAAGCAGATATAATAGTCTACAGGTGTTTAAGTGCTGCTTGTCTCTATTGTAAACTAGTCAATTAATAAAATAATTAATAATCCTCACAGTACTGAGCTGACGATGTAACTGGAACTAACCACGTCATCACCATCACAGCAGTCATGACTAGATGACATCTTTATTTATTTATTCATCATTCTCTTGGTTTTTTTTATGTATATATTTTTGTGTTTTGTGCAGCTCTAAATCAGATATATCTGTATGCAAATATACATAAATGGCTGTGCAGTTATGTGTGTCTACTGCGTGCATGGATGCATGTTCATATTGTATCACATGTCGGCTTATATGGGAACATGCGTACTTATATTTAAATTTTGTTTATTAATTTGTCCATTGCGTCCCCCCCGACCTAGACACATCTTGTATACGCTCGTGCATGTGCACACACGTGCACACACTCTAATGTTCAGTTTTGTGTGGTTTTTTTTTCTATCCATGTATTTTTTCAGTATTTATTTTTGTTGTGTACAATGCACAAAGAATGTTGCAGTGGCTCAGTTTGTATAAGTCCCGAAAGGCGGGTCTTACATTCCTCTGCAAAATTCTCCTTTGTCTCAAAATCCAGATGACCAACAGCTTTGAATCGCAGGTCCAGACACATGCTGTTGTGTTGTTTGTTTGGAGCTGAGATGTCGCTAAAATGTGTTTATCTATGCTAGTCACATACTTCTTTGGAAATCAGCAGGTCAGGAAGTCAGGATGTCCCGGTCATTAGCTCATAAAAACCTGAAGCAGCAGGATATTGAAGGTAACAAAACTGAGGACTCACAGCCTGTATTCCTACAAGCAATAAAAGTTTTGCTTTAGACAGTTAAAGAATCTTCTGAGCTAATTCTGAAATCCTAACATTTGCTTGTTTTACATTTGCATGTTTGTCCTTTCGTTGCATCACAATCCACCACACTTTCATTTACACACACCACAACACACACAAACACAGAATCGGGGTTGCAGGTGTTAATAAAATAAGTTGGATCATACTGTCCATGAGGACTGGTGAAAGACACACTCAAACATGCACAAGTAAAAGTAAAATCTGCTGCAAGACCAATTGCATTTATATCTGCCTTTGAAAAGGTTTTCCCTAATCGAGGCACCCATTACTAAAACCCCATAAGTCAAACTTGTGGGGTTTTAGTGATAAGTTGTTTAAAAAAGGCTCAGGACTTGTTGGCTCATTGATTTTTGAGAATCTGTAAATTACTGACATCCACTTCCTCTTATTGGTCACTGGAGTCGTTGCCAACCGCACTCCACAGTTTGATTTCATTTATTCCTGTTTAACATTTGTCTTGGTTTTTGCAGAACGTTGGAATAACCGTCCTCAAAGGCGTGCTCTGCACATCTTGACGGACAGACGTCCGTGCGCTAAAATATGCCCGAAACCTACCTGCACTGCTCTGTTTCTGCTTTTTGGATCACAAGCTGTCCGTCATCAGACGGGTGACCCGAAGGACCCAAAGGACCCCGAACTCTGTCCAAAGGAAAGGGAGAGGGAACACAAAGGACATCAAGAAAGCACTTCAAAGCCACAGGTGTCTGTCAAGTCATCAAAAGAAATTTGAAAAAAAAAACAACATCATAGCATCAAGCAGAGAAGAAAAGAAAACCAGGTGCAAAAATATTCTCATTCCACACCGGTAAGAGTTTCTGAGAAATTTGGATGGATATTCTCCAAACACCGCATCCCAGTGCACTTCAAATCTAACAATTCATTCAGACCAGGATAATCCTGCTCTGATGCGCATGTGGTCCACAGCAGGAAGTTGGCACACAGACCTTTAAAGGTAAGGTGGGAGATCTTTTTTTGCAGCATTTTTTTACAATATTGCCTGAAAACCTTTTCACATTCCCATTGCACCCACTGAAATAGAGTGTTTGCATAAAAACGAAACGTTTTGGTCCGGTCTAGAGGGTGTAATCAGAGGAAAACTCTGACCAATCCATGTACTGATCATCTTTACATTTACTGACTGCCTAATACGTCAATCAAATATCAGTGCACTCCCCCACTCCCCCACCCCCCATCTTGCGCGTTCACAGTTTTGTTACTCGAGGACCTCCCACAGCTCTGGCAATCAGGTGAGCAGACACAACGTTGCTATTTGAAAGCCAGAAATCAAGTTAGCTCGCACAGATCATTTTGTTGCAACAATGGCAGACCAAGAAGACGTCAACTGGCAGCAAAATCAAAGAGAAAACTGTTATTGAAAAAGCAACAGCCATGCGGAAGCTAACCAAAGAACAAAACAGAGTAAGAGTGGTTATTGACGCCTGGCACGGAGGCTACTTGCTGCTGCTCCGGGAACTTGTCCCTGTGGTGCTGGACACTGGATGCTCCAGTTTGTGCCCGGTGTGTGGTGATTTTGCGATCGGGTGTCGACATGCTGTCTGCGGGTGCGGACCGGTGCTCTTGCGGCTGGTGGAGACATGGACGGTGTCGCTGGGGGCCGGTTCGGGGAAGCTAATCCTGAACTGCTACCCGCGGCAACCACCGCCACTGGATCCGAGCTGCAGTGTCAACTGAGCCGGGACGGGAGCTCCTGACATGGCCGTCTGGAGACCTGGTGGGGCCCAGCACCGCCGGGGGAGACGACAACGGCCTGGTCCGGTCCGCGTGATGAACCAGGCTCTGGGACGGTCGGCTCCATCGCTCACCGGACTGAGGGAGCTCAGTCTTCCCAGAAGAGACAGTTTGGTTCATCGGAGTTTCCTCCTCTGACCTGGAGATATCTCACTTGACTCCATCAAGTGGAGTTTTTTCTCCCTATGTGGGAGTTTTTTACCTGCCATTATCATTGATTGGATTTAATATTATAATTTTAGTTAATGATATTAGCTCGGGGGTCATGCTCTGGGTGTCTGTAAAGCGCCTAGAGACAATTGTCATTGTAACAGATGCTATACAAATAAAATTGAATTGAATTGAATTGAATTGAATTGAATCATTGTGGAAATATACTGGTTTTGACGGCTGTTAACTGGTTTCAACGGCTGTTAACTGGAGTAAGCACTCGGACCATATGACTGGGACCTGAAAAGGAGCGCTGGACGCCGGCAGCTCTTCAAATACACCAGACTGTACTGAAACTTGAATTTCCCCCTTGGGGGATCAATAAAGTATATTTGAATTTGAATTTGAATTATTGGTAGGCTTTCCAGCGCTGGCGCCAGCTAAAAAATGAAAAGGGGCTCCAGACCGATGCCAAGGTGGGCCAGTTTCTACTGGATAGGTAAGATGATGCCATTCTGAATATATAATATTTCAACATACTGATCGGTCACGGGTATTGTAGGCCTATTCACCCAGTCAGTGAGAAAATGAAAGATGACAAAATTATTGTCCATCGAGTGACATGACGAACATTCCAGCATGTTTCGCTAAACTACCAACTCTGGCAACTAGGCTACAGTACTATGTGTGACACCGTTAGGTAGGCTGTTGTTATCCTTGACGGAGAAGATGTCATGGCTTAAAGCTAGCTAGCCACTCTGATGCTACTTGTTGTTGGCAAATCGACGTCAGTGCTCGGGAATGCTCGTGAACTTCCTGTGACTGCTCGAGACATCGTGCGCTTTCATGTACTCATGAATTGTGTGAAGGCGTGGTTTCAAGGGGTGGGCTGAAGAGGAGGAGGCAGAGCCTTTGGGAGGACGGGAGGAATGTATATTTTCAAAATCTCACTTGAGTTGAATTGCTGGTACCGTTTTTTACAAAGATCTCCCACCATATCTTTAAATCTGAGACCAACGCTGGAGAGCAGCTTGCCGGGTCCTGATTCATATCCGCCTGCATCTCAAGGACAAGAGAAAACCCCTCTTGAGCACAATCATCAACACATTATGGACAGAGAAGACAGGTGGCTTGAAAGAGGAGCGAAAGAAGCCTCAGCAGCAAAGACAGGTGATGGGGCCAAACCATCAGACACCAGACCAAGTATGAGGATCTTCTGCCTTGGGATCGACTCTTCCAGTGCAGCCCAGGAAGACCACTGGGTGGGCTGTCATGTTGACTCGGTTCTGACTGGGTTTGGCTCCTCGTTGTCTCCTTCAAGTTTGAGTCTCTTCATTGACCATCACTGTCAAACGTGCATGAAAGGAGATACAATGGCTAAAAGGACCAAAGAGTTCCCATCTCCTAGGTTCTACCCCAGACCCCATTAATGGAAACCCACCTTTAGTAGTCAGTTAGACCTGAAGAAGCCTTTTAGATGACACGTGAGATGTCTTCAGAAACCAGGGAAATTAGCCCGTTTGCCTTCTATTCAGGGGTTTTAAGATTTCCATCATTGACTCAGAATCTACACCAGCGCATGTGACTGTCGCAGTCGCTGTTTCAGTCATGAAACTCTTTACTTATATTAGTTAGACATGAACATCAGGATTTAAAATCTGCTGAACAGTCAAATCAGTTGAGTATTAGTCTGTTCTAGCTGAGCAATAAAGTTTATTTCCTGATCTTGGAGCTGAAGCAGTGGCATCTTGTCCTTAGGTGAAGGGTAGTAACAAAGATCAACTGGAAACAGAATCGGCTCTCTCGTCACAACAGACCAGTGCAGAGTCCTCATTACTGCAGATGCTGCACCTCTCCATCTGTTGTTCTCCAGCTCCATTCTTCCCTGTGAGGAAGATGCTTAATCCCATACTGAAACTCTCCTGTTGAGGCAGCACCACATTCATGACCTGCAGAGGGCATTTCACCCTTTGTCAACTGAGAACCACGGTCTCATATTTGGAGGTGCAAACTGCTCCAATGAGAGCTGAAAATCACGGCTTGACGAAACCGACGGCACCACATCACCTGGAAGAGGAAAAGAGGAAATCCAGAGACTCCGCTCCTTGGCTGCACCAAGAAACTCCATCCTTAGAGGTCATGAGGAGAATCAGGTAACAAAGGGCAGCCCTGATCAAATCCAACTCCCACCTGGAACAAATCCAACTCACCACCAGCAACGCAGCCCAAACTCTCCCTTCCGTCTAGATAGGAACCGAATAACCAGGAGCAGACAGCGTATACCCCATACTGAACCCTAACAAAGTACCCAGAGGGACGGGTTTACACAGCACATGTGGCTATAAATGATGGATGGATGGTTGGATAGATGGATGGATGGGTGGGTGGATGGGTGGATAGGTGGATGAGTGGATGGATGAGTGGGTGGACGGGTGGATGGATGGATGGACAGGTGGATGGATGGATGAATAGATGGATGGATGGTTGGACAGGTGGATGGATGGATGGATGGATGAATGGATTGATGGGGGATGGGTGGATGGGTGGATAGAAGGATGGATGGATGGATGGATAGATGGATGTATGAATGGATGGATGGACAGGTGGATGGATGGATAGGTGGACGGGTGGATGGATGGATGAATAGATGGATGGATGGGTGGAAAGGTGGATGGATGGATGAATAGATGGATGGATGGTTGGACAGGTGGATGGATGGATGGATGAATGGATTGATGGGGGATGGGTGGATGGGTGGATAGAAGGATGGATGGATGGATGGGTGGATGGCTGGATAGATAGATGTATGAATGGATGGGTGGACAGGTGGATGGATGGATGGGGATGGGTGGATGGATGGATGGATGAATAGATGGATGGATGGGTGGAAAGGTGGATGGATGGATGGATGGATGGATGGATGGGTGGACAGGTGGATGGATGGATGGATGAATGGATTGATGGGGGATGGGTGGATAGAGGAATAGATGGATGGGTGGATGGGTGGATAGATGATGTATGAATGGATGGGTGGACAGGTGGATGGATGGATGGGTGGACGGGTGGATGGATGGATGAATAGATGGATGGATGGGGGGACAGGTGGATGGATAGATGAATGGATGGATGGAGGGGTGGACAGGTGGATGGATGGATGGATAGATGGATGGGTGAAAGGAGTGTCCTATGACCAAAGTCAGAGCAAAATATCAAAGGTTTATTTGTGCCTGGATTACTCATCTGGAGAAGACTGTGATAAGTACAGTAGGTGTACAGTACAGTAGTACAGTAGGTGTACAGGACAGTACAGTAGTACAGTAGGTGTACAGTACAGTAGTACGGTGGGTGTACAGTACAGTACCGTAGTACAGTAGTAGTACAGTAGGTGTACAGTACAGTACAGTAGTACAGTAGGTGTACAGTACAGTAGTACAGTAGGTGGTTTTGCTACAAGCAAGGATGTGGTTTAATGTTTAACTAGACGACTACAACTTGTATGTTTCCAAAGTGGAGGAACGTAAACTGATTGATTACAGCCTTAAGGGCTCTTGAAATGAAACAAGTCAATGTAAGAATAAATGAATCAATAGTTGTCCGGTGCAGTGGTTGGGGCAGGTGGCCAATATACAGAGGCTACAGTCCTCGTCGCAGTGATTGCAGGTTCCACTCCCGGCCCCTTTGCTGTTTGTCATTCCCGTTCTCTCTCTCTGGCCCTTTTGCTGTGAATAAAAGCCACTACTGCCAGAAAAATTAAGATGAATGAGTAGAGTATTATTGGTAACCTGTGGATTTTATATGGAACAAATAATGACACGTGGTATGACTAAGCAAAAAAAAAAGTCAGTGGAGTCTTGCATGGTTCCCACGGAAACATACAACCCATACTGAGAGCTGATTGGCCATCTGGTATTGTTTTATGTCACTTCCTATTAAGCTCATTGATCCTCCCTCCGTGTCTGTGGCGTGCGGTTGATCCTGGCGAATCAGCCTGCAGCACGCTGTCTCCGTCTGCGCGGCGGCCGATCTTCGACCGCAGCTGTGCTCACGCTGGATACAGCCGTGATTGGTCTGTTTATGCAGCGCTTGATCGATGGAGCGGCGTCGACTTACAAAGAGAAGGATAGGATGTCAGGGGGTCACTGCGGAGGACAGCGGTGATGCAGAAAATATCCAACACATCGACACGTCTGCAAAAACGTCTCAACTGAAGAGATCGAGGAAGAACGTTTGATCAAACTGTTGAATGGAACAAATTTTTGGATCAATCGAATATGAATTGAAACTAACGTTCAGAACCTTCAACAAACGTAATCTTCATGTCACTTATTTCAGTTTCTTACTTATGCTTATGTACCATTTCCTTGAAAAACGTGTAAGATGTGGTGTAGTCCAAGATCCAACATTCTCACTTCCAGGCTGGAGCCTTGGTGGAGCAAACTGCAGTTCCTCGACTGACCACCAGGGGCCGGCCCCAAAACAGAGCAAATTGCCACCAACCTCCGGGTTAAAGTGTCCAAATCCAAAACAAATATCCTGATCTTTGAGCTGTGCAGGAGGTTAATTTCATCTGTCCAAACGTCACCATTTCAAGGGTCGCTCTCGTTTCAGCTGCCAGAGCCGAAACAAGGACTGAACGGGGCTCCGCAGGTCGAGCAGGTCTACGTGTCGTTGTGTCGATGCAGGCCACAAAAAATGTGATTGGTTTGTTTGGCAGATTCATTACCTCCGCCAAGGAGGTCATGTTTTTGCCGGCATTTATCTGTCTGTGTTCAAGATAACTCAAAACGTTATGGATGCATTTTGATGAAATTTTCAGGAGTTGTCGGAAATGTGAAAAGGAAGAAATTATTTCATTTTGGGTGTGACCCGGAAGAAATCCTGGATTCTGGATCACTTTCAAATTTTCAATTACATTGCAGTGAATGGGGCCGAAAATTTTGTTTCTCAATATCGCAGTTAATGAATGCCCAAAACTCATACATTTTGATTCAGGGATTGACAATGGGAACCTCTATCAAATTTCAAAGGCTGATCCGGATCTGATCCAGAAGGTGGATTTTATCGCAATCTGTAAATCGCTATATGGGGGAACTGTTGTGCTTGGCGGAGGTATGCGCTCTCCGAGTGCTTTTCTAGTTCTTCTTTGCGTTTCCCGCTGCTTGCTTCTGCTGCAGTGTCTGCAGCCTTTCTGTGAAAGTGACACGTAAAGTACGTTTTTATTGCAAAGTCTGGCACTACGTGACTTCAGTAAATAAAAGCGCTGCAGAAAAAAAAACACAGTTCCCTCTAGGGATGTAGCGATATGAAAAATTTGATATCCTGATTATAGTGACCAAATTATCATAGTTTACGATATTATCGCAAAATTCTTAATTGCTGTACAAATGTCCAAAAAAATACATACATTAAAATAATTTCACAGAATCTTGTGATTTTTTTTGTCATGCTAAAACCTTCAAAGCCAAAATCTTATCAAAATGAAACCTTTTCATTAAAAGGGCAAAAAACTGGCACAGAAAGAGGTTTTAATTATAAATGAACAAAATAAATTACAGGAACAAAGTTTATTTCTCTGGTGCAAGTTTACATGAACACTAGGTCAAAATATTTATTATTCAGAATTATCAGAAAAAAATTATAGTGCAACTTCAAATGAAATAAACTTTTGGACTTTAAGCTGAACCTTAAATACGTATAAATGTGCAAATAAAGAAACACTTACTTGTACAAATTAACAATAAAATGTAAACAAGTGCTCTGCAGATAGGATAATTGTCCTCCACCAGTTGTCCCTCTGCATTATTAAAAAAACCACAATATGTCCAGACCTCGGATTTTGTCCTTTTAGTGTGTTGGTAAATGTCCTGCATGCTATCACCACTTTCCTCCATGATCACGTTACGATGCCGATGTTACAAGCTACATATTCACACGAGACACAGTCCCGATTCGCTAACGAGACTTGAATAAGGCTGATATGAAATGTCCAGGTAATCGAACACGATAATGAGATGAAGTCACGCATAAAGGGTCAATAATAAACTGTTGTATCCCTACTGGCCTCTGGTGGTTGGTGGTGTAACTACAGACCAATGCTAACAATAACGCACAAGTATATATTTTTAATCCAAATGGGTGAAAATTAAAGTGTTATTTAATGTATACTCTATTTCAACTTGAGTGAAAGCATTGTTGAGCCGTTGCTTCATGTAATGACCACGTTGCTGTGATATCAAGACAGGGCTTGAGTAAGTGCGGTGTAATGAAGGAGTCTTTGTTGCTCGCTTCTCGAAGGTGACGGCTTACGTAAACTTCAGTTGTTGCCATGGGGATAGTCGGTCATGCTGTCATGACATTTGTGTGTCAGTGTGATAATCACCGGAGCCTTCTCGACCGCACCAATAAAAGAGATGCAGATGTGACAACGTTCCTGCTTTGATTCTTAATACTAGTTTAAATATGGAGCCAGTGAGATGAGACGTGGAGGATTTTCCTTATTCAGGTGTCCAGGTGGCGCCCGTCCAGAGGCGGGAAAGGCCGGCCGTCAGCCGTGTTGGGGTGGAAGACGATCCCCTCCGGCGTCCTGCCCTCGCTTCTTCCTCCCTTTCCTACCGGGGCTCATTTATTTACATTAACACAAGGCAGGAAGGCATCAGAGGAAGTCTTAAAAGTGGAGGCACAATGACCGTTTTAAGCTGCCACCCAAAAGCCTTTTTTTTTTTTCCCCTTTTGGCTAAGAGGATTAGTGTCTGGTCCGTGTATCAGACCTCTCTCTCTCACACACTTTCTCTCAGGGACAAAGTCACCCCTCACTCACTCTGAGAAGAAGTTGCATCCTGCTACTAGCTGCCTGGCTAATGACATTTATCCTTTATGGAAATGGAGGAGGAGGAGGAGAAGGCTTTGGATGCAGATTTGGACACACATGTATACCTGAGACAGACATAAACCGGCTGGCTACCTCTGTGGCATGCATGCTCAATGATTTCTACAACACACACACACACACACACACACACACACACACACACACAAATGATTCCCTTCTAGCTCCTTATCCCCGAACTGGCCACCAGTCAAAATAAGCCGTATTCTCCGGGGTTTATATTTTCTCCTGGCTGGGCTTGGCTAGGCACACTCACTTAAGATGGCAGCCAAACAATTCCTCTCCTCCTCTCATTTCCACCGTCTCTTTTCTTTTTAATGCTAATGCCTGGACGGATATATATCCTCTTTTTTTTTTCGCTGGCATGCAAAGGGGCCAAATTTCTGATTAACTCAAAGACAAAGTTTCACATCACACGGGTCAGAAAGCTGCTTCACGTGGAGGAGTGGTTGGTGGTGGTGGTGGTGGGGGGGTGTCACACTTTGTTTTCTCAGACAGATAATTCAAACAAGAGCTGAAAATCTGAATAGTTGCACGACAATTTCTGGCCTTTCTACAAAAAAAAAAAAAAAAATCTGTCAACGTAGGCTGAGACAGACGAGGAGGTCGACTGAGACAGGAGACATGAGAGGGATGTGGCCGAGTCTTTGCTCGAAGCAAATTAGCTCTTTGTGAAGACTTTTTGTTTCGTCTGAGGCAATTGTTGAGCTAAATTTGTAACATGTATCAATATGGTATCAATTTAAACACACTGCATGGTTTCAGTGAATGTGAAGCAAATGCACACAGACTGCTGATGATAAAAGGTTTACCTTGCTCTACGGAATAATGTCAATTTTATAAAGAAGACATTTGTCCTTTCAGCATCGCTGCAGGAGTGGCTGGATTTAAAGAACGATGGTAAATACATCCATTAGAGATGAATTTGCTTCCCTGCTCTTATAGGGCAGCAGCTGAGGAGATCCAGTCTGCTGGACTGGATTGTAAAAAGTGGGTCTGATTTGTCTGATCTGGTCTCATACAAGAAGACATTGAGTCACTTTTGGAACCAGGCCCTAGTGGATCTTTGAGGAACTGGGCCTCTACTGGTCCTCTGTACTTGAGCTCAGTTAGCCTCTTCATTAAACCAGCCACCCGCAGTAAACCATCGACCCATTCAATTCAATTCAGTTTTATTTGTATGGCTATTATGATGCAAGTTGTCTCTAGGCGCTTTACAGAGACCCAGATCATAAACCCCAAGCAAATATCATTAACTAAAATTATAATATTAAATCCTAATCAAAGAAAAATACCAAGAAAAAAACTCTCGTAGCAGGAGAAAAGAAAAACCTTTCAGCCAAACAGTGTCTAGGAAAATGACTTGGTCAACTTGGACTTTTTGTCTTAATCACAGATTTTTGTTGTAAAATGGTGAATTTTGCAACGTCGCTGTGTTTTGTTTTTAAAAGGTTTTTGTTACAAGATGTCACATTTCACAAAGGTTGTAAATAGTTCTATTGACAGCTTTGTTCTAAAACCATGAAATTTTTCTTCCAAAATTGCAAATTTCAAAACCTTTTTGTCAGAAAGCAGCTGTTTGTTGCTGAATCTTTTAATACTTTTTGTTCTAAAACAAAAACTTGTGAACACGTTTTGTTGTAAAATGAGAAATTTCACAAAATTGTGATTTTTTTTTTAAACTTAAAATTACCGTTTTTTGCAGTGAAAGATGACATTTATTAAAATTGGTATTTTTCATCGTGAAATATCAGCATAAAGGTCTCCTGGCTGCTCACCTCACCTCGGTTACTCAGATATGTGAAACAGGCGGTGTTATTTAGGCCAGTCCCCTTGAAGATTCCTTCAGAAATGTTTTAGTTTTAAGTATACAATTGTTTTTGAAGGCGTTCCAGCCTTCACTTTAGCATGTGTGCCGTAAAAAGAGACACAACAGCTGAAAGGTCAAAGAAAGAGCTTGGTTCTGTTACAGTGTTACCCTGGACCCCTGCAAACAGAGATGCTCCTAGAGTCTTCAACTACTATCAACGGGGACCAACACAGTCGAGTAAAACACTGGATTAAATGGACCAATAAAATGCCTCTCAGAACAGAAAGTTGCAATTTCTGTCACAAGAGTATTTCAGGAAGCTTCATCCCTGCTGCAGCGACCTTTCAGCAAAAATCAGTCGAAGTGCATATCTCTTGCTGGAGGTCAACACAGCAGCGTTGCACCAATCCTGCTTCTGACGTGTCTTTATGACCATCAGGGGACCCAAAGCACTAGAAAGTGCTAAAGTTTCTCTGCGCTGCTTTAAAAGAATCCTGGTTTTTTTTACTGAGGAAACACGGTATATCAGTCACACCATTAAAACCAGTTGATCTTGGGGGACTTCCTGTAATGACTAGTAAAAGAATCCTACGTGTCCCGTGGGATGTCCTGGTTGGGACCTCGATGGATCAGACTTTTTACGAGCTAAGCCATGTAGAGCTGATCAGAATTGGATCCCTGTCGTCTGGACTATTTGTCGCGTTTCCTAAACTGTTCATCTTGGAAGGATGATTGCCTGATTGGTTTGGTGAATGATGTGATCCAAACAGTCATCAGTCCAACATCAATACTCTGATTCTAGGAACGAGCTATCAAGAGTCCCGACCTCCACCTGCACATGTTGCCAGTGCAAATGTTGTCGTCTGTGAGCTATCGCTTACTAGCAGGGTTATCCTTGAAAGCTGATTCAGGGAAAACAGACACTGTGGCGCTTTATTAATTGAGTACAGAGGGACATATCATATTTTAATTAACCTTCCCTCTGCTGACACAATCGCAGCCATCCACATAGGTTGCCACGAGTCTGCTAATATTCTGCATCCTGGCCTGACCTCTGGAAGTGGAAAACACACGTGGCAGCGTCCTGCTGTCCTTTTATGTTGCTAAATCTACACTGATGTCTAAGAACTTTCTCCTACTGATGTCATTCAAATGAATGAGAAGAATAAGTTCTTTCAAAGGTCTGCATGTGATTGGAGATGGCGCCATCTCCACCTGGTCAATGGGCTTGTTAACACAAATTGGTGATCGTCTAATCAAGACTGGCTGAATACTGGACTCTGGTCTGGTATCTTCACCACAACTAGTCTCTAGGGTTTACAGAGAGTCGTCTCAGAAAGAGAAGATGTCCAGCTGTTGATGTCAGAGGTCACAGAAGGACCACAGAAGATAAAGTCTCAGTTTTGCCATTGGGAAGCTAGCTCTTCGTTACATTCATATTTGTACACATCCGGTTCAACACTGAGCAGCACAACAACTCGACCATCTAATGGGTAATTTATAATGTACAGCAAAAACATTTCAAGAACTGGGTGACCCACATGGAAAAACAAGCATCAGAGACATGTCGAGGAACCCCAAGTGCTCTGTGTATTTGCATCCACCCACCCTGCGGCGTTTTGAAGCCTCCTGTCAACCCTCTTTCTCTCTGCAGTGCCGCCCGTTTGTGACTGTTTGCAGATCAAGACGTGTCACAACACTCCTTGTAAACTGCAGCCTTTTTTTTCATTTTTTTCGAACATTGTTGGTCACATTTGAAACCGTATAAGGGCTCAGAAGTATTTGGACAGAGTGACATGACAGCAAATATACCCAGAGTTTTTAATAGTTGGGTGAAATCCGTTGCAGTCAACGACTGTTTGAAGCCTGGAGCCCAGGAACATCACCAGGGACCAAGGTGTTTCTCCAGACCTCCGCTGCAGCCTCCTGTCCTGTTCTTGAACGTCTCCGGTGGTTTCCACCTTGTTAGAAAATCTGTAGGTTTTCATCAATGACACGTCTACCTTCTCCAGCAAATATTTGACTTCTGTAGATGTTGTGAAGGGTTTTTCTTCCCCAACTGAAGGATTCTTTATCCATCTCTTGGCTCTTCCAGGTCTGTTGGTGTTGTTGAGCTTATCAGTGGTTTCTTTCTTTTCAACAATGTACCAAACTGTTGATCTGTCCACACCTGAGCCTCCTGCTGTCTCTCTGATAGCTGTATATTTTTCAGTGTGATGGGGACCTCCTTTATTCTCATGAGACTCCAACCAACAGCTTCCAAATACCTCCAGACTCCAGCTCCAGACCTTTTACCTTAGATTGTCTTAGAAGAGACTTGAATGAGGTCTGTACGAGGAGAGGTTCAGTTTAGATGTCGAAACACTCATTTTATTGGACGCCACTCCTCATTTTTTAATCTACACTATATTGCCAAAAGTATTTGTTCATCAACCCAGATGATCAGAATCAGGTGTTCCAGTCACTTCCATGTCCACAGGTGTATAAATGAATCACCTATACATGCAGACTGTTTCTAGAAACATCTGTGAAAGAATGGGTCTCTCTCAGGAGCTCAGTGAATTCCAGCTGTAACTGTGATAGGATGACACCTGTGCAACAAATCCAGTCGCTCCTAAATATTCCTCAGTCAACTGTCAGCTGGATTATCAGGAAATGGAAGTGTTTGGGAACGACAGCAACTCAGCCATGAAGTGGTAGGACAGGTAAACTGAGGGGGCGGGGTCAGAGGATGCTGAAGAACATAGTGAGAAGAGGTCACTAACTTTCTGCAGAGTCAATCACTACAGACCTCCAAACTTCAGCTCAACAACAGAGCAGAGAGCTTCATGAATGGGTTTCCATGGTGGAGCAGCTGCATCCAAGCCAGACATCACCAAGAACAATGGAAAGAGTCAGATGCAGTGGAGTAAAGCAGCCACCACTGGACTCTAGAGCAGTGGAGGAAGAATCACACTTCTCCATCTGGTAATCTGATGGAAGAGTCTGGGTTTGGTGGTTTCCAGGAGAACGATACTGGTCTGACTGCATTGATCCAAGTGTAAAGTTTGGTGGAGGGGGGATTATGGTGTGGGGTTGGTCTTCAGGAACTGGGCTTGGCCCGTTAGTTCCAGTGAAAGGAACTCTGAATGCTTCAGCAGACCAAGACATTTTGGACAATTCCATGCCTCCCAACTTTGTGGGACCAGTTTGGAGCTGGACCCTTCCTCTTCCAACATGACTGTGCACCGGTGCACAAAGCAAGGTCCATGAAGAGATGGATGGAAGAGTCTGGTGGATGAACTTGACTGACCTGCACAGAGTCCTGACCTCAACCTGAATAGAAGACCTTTGGGATGAATTAGAGCAGAGACTGAAAACCAGACCTTCTGGTCCAACATCAGTGTTTGACCTCACAAATGTTCTTCAGGAAGAATGGTAAAAAATCCCCATAAACACACTCCTAAACCTGGTGGACAGCCTTCCCAGAAGAGTTGAAGGTGCTGTTCTAGCTGCAAAAATGGAGCCACGTCATATTGATTAGCAATGGGAGGAGCTAAAGCTCACATGAGAGTCAAGGCAGGTGAGGGAAGACGTTTGGGAATATAGTGTATGTTTATAATTCCAGAAAGAACAAGGAATCATTCATCTTTTAAAAAGCAGCTACCGAGCAGATTTAAACGAGCAAATCGGCAGGTCCGAGATCAGACAAAACTGCTGCAAACCCTGAACCCTCTGGGGGCAACACTTCAGACTGTTGCTGATGTCTTTCCCTCTTGCCATTGTGTGAACGGACCCTTGAAGTCTCCAGACCAGCAAACTACCAAAACATCTGCTTCTCTGATGAGTTCGTTAAGGACTGATGATGACCTTCACCCTCTGAAATACTATGGAAGCAGTAAGGAGGAACTTTGGTATGCCTGCATTATATTTTTTTCATTTTGGTGTAATTTTTGTTAAATAAAGGCATGACAAAGACAGTCTGAGGTAATGTGTTGCTTAATATACCAACACCCACTACAGTGAGATGAGTTTTATTTCTTTAACAAAAAAAAAAAACATAAAACCCATAAAATCAAAGTAAAACCATTAACTTTCTTTCAAAAGGTGATCTTTAGTGAGATACACGTTTAACTGTCCACGCCGTATGCATCAAAGTTATTTCCCTGTTGTTAGGTAGTTAAAAATACACTACCTTTAATTGCTCTATGTTTTACTAAACCTTAATCTCTCTGTGGAATATGAACAGTAGCAACAGTAGTCAAGTAACAGATGTACGGACAGCAGACAAACTTTATATTACTGCTTTATCAAAGGAAGTAGGTTCAGAAAACTGGCAGCTTGGACGTCAGTCTTCACATAATATCCAACTAAATCTACTAAAGAGACACTGAGGTTTATCACGAGTGTAAATCTATTCAGAGCAAAGGGGGGTATGAAAAGAGGTGAAGAAGAGTCTGGAGTTATCTGTGATAGAAAAGTAGCAGCGGCAGTGAAGGGGGCGGGTGCAGCAGTTGTCCTCAACCTTTTTTTAATAAATGCCCCAGACAAAAAAATAAAAAAGTAACATTATTGATTGAAATTTCAAGGACATCTGAGACAATTTAGAAGGATGGGAATTAAAGAAGAGAACAACAGAAACTTAGTTCCTGGCCAGTGAGAACGCGACCAGATCGGAGACGATTGCATCATAACTGGAGACAAAGACGAATCAGTTCACCTGAACTGACGGACGACAGAAGTTGGACAATTCAAGCCGCCGAATTTAACTGGATTAAGAAAAAAGATGAATGTTTTAATGTAGTCCTGCGATTGGTGGTCGAAGACGTCAGCTTCAGGTGGAGAATACCTGAACGCTGATCTTCACTACTGCATCACAGCGTTGCCATAACGACACCGTAGGCGTGAACCCTTCAACACAAGCTACGCCAGACCCTGAGGTCTACCTCTCCAACTGTAACTGCACGTTGCATTGAAGCAGACTGCAGGAAATGTGATTGATCCTCTTGGTAGGATTTGTTCTTCTTCGTCATCTTCCAGTCGCGGGTACAACGATAAATTCCTGCAACGTCTGTAAAAATAACTACAGCAACTACAACATTTATCAAACCCAACTCATGTGAGATATGTTTGATGGAGTGACTGAGCTACACATGAGGAAGTAAACGAAAAGGAAACTCGGTGCCGCGAGCTACAGAAACCACACTGCCATCTAGTGGATGGTGGTGTAATTACAGAGAATAACGCACAGGTACAAAAGCTGAAGATGGCGTGTGTTTCTGCTACGCAGAAGCATAAATCAGCCTTAAGATGAACAAATCCAGATGACTGCGGTCTCGAGCCTCAGTTTCCTCCAGCTTCATGAGGAATCAAAAAGATTTGTTTCCTGAATAGTTCAGATCAAAGCTCTGACTCCAGACTCAGACTCTCTTCAGTGAAATACGGCTCGTTGGTGAGTCGCCTCATCTTTGCTTTCCACCACTTTCGACAAACCCACCAAACTCTTAAAAATCCTTAGAAACGTGTCCAGCCTGAATGCTAATGAATGTTACTTACCTGCAGTTCCATCCTCTGGCCATCCCAGCGTTTACCTCCACCTGTGAATAGACTGTACTTATATACCGCTTTATCCACACCATCAAGGTGCCCTCAAAGCGGTTTACATTGGCCTCTCATTCACCCATTCATCCATTCACACACACACACACACACACACACACACACACACACACACACACACTCATACACCAATGGGAAGCTGCTGCTATGCAAGGTGCTGCCAGAGTTCAGTGTCTTGCCCAAGGACACTCTGGCATGTGGACAGTTGGACCGGTGATCTAGTCCTCTGACCATCTCACCTCAGTGTTGCTGCCTACATCTGTTTATATAGTCATCTCTGTATTTCATGTACTAACAATGAACTGGGTGTCTGTAAAGCGCCTAGAGACAACTGACGTAACAGATGCTATAAAATGGAATTGAATTGAAAGTTGGAGATGTTTTTACTTCTTTTTAGTCGGTCTACTGTAGCTTGTAACATCGGCATCATAACGTGAGCATGGCGGAAAGTGGAGATAGCGCGCAAGACATTGAAAAATGACATTGAAAAAGGACCGGAACGATGTTCTTCTGATGCAGTTAAAATATTTATTTATTCCAATAACTGATCCGACGATCATAACGCCGGCAGTTAGCGCCACAGCGGTCAAAAACCTTTTCCCCTTCCAGGTCAAACACCTAACCAATAACAGGCAGCTACCTTTATACCTGACCCTCAGGTAACAACACAGCGACACCCACAGACACACAGAGTGAACTACAATTCAGAACATCATATTTGGCTCCTTTACAACTGTTTCTTTATTTGCACATTTATACGTATTTAAGGTTTAGCTTACAGTCAAAAGTTTATTTTATTTGAACTTCTCTATAATTTTTGTTCCTGATAATTGTTTGCATATTTTTACCCACTGTAGGTTGTTAAAGTGTTTATTTAAACTTTTATCAGACAAATTAGCTTTGTTCCTGTTATTTTTTTTGTTTATTTAAAATAAAACCTCTTTCTGTGCCGGTTGTTTCTCCGTGATGTTTCAATATGACAAGAAAATCACGATTTTGTGAAATTATTAGAATGTATGTTTTTTAGACATTTGTACAGCAATTAAGAATATCGTGATAATATCGTAAACCGTGATAATTTGGTCACAATAATCGAGATATCAAATTTTCCATATAGTTACATCGCTAGTAGGTTGAAGATGGTTTCAACACATGAAGAGAAAAGACACAGAATACGTTGGGAGGAGGATGCTGGAGATGGAGTTACCTGGCAGGAAATAAAAGGGGAAGATCAAAGAGACTTCTGGATGTGGGGAAAAGAGGAAACCCGGTTGGCTGGCGAAGACAGAGTAAGATGGAAACAGGTGATCTCCAAACATCCAGCTTGTAGGATTCCTTCACTATCAGCAATACTAAAAACATCTCCTCGATCCCTCCATCAGCCAGTGTTTTTCCTATTTCCCCCAATTGATTTCCTATCGTGTCGCCGCGTCAACTACACATAAACATATGCAGGAAACCTTCCCGCTCCGCCTCCCTACAGGACGGAGTTCTTCATAATTGGAAAGCCGGCGCTTAACAAGCTCCGCGTTCATTTTTCCTTCTCCAATCGTTACGCTCCTCCGCAGATTCTCCTCACCACCTCCTCATCTCCGTCATTTAGGGAGCGCTAATGTGTTAAATGCTAGCGGCAAAGACGGGAAGCCTGGCCATTTTCTGCTTTCCCGCTGTTCCCCGTGTTGCTGCGGTGGCTAAATTAGACAAAGCAGGAATTGTCTGTTTGAGGCCAGATGTGATATTTGTTTTTCACGCTGTGGCGTCAGGTAGCTGCTGAAAAAAGAAAATTTAAAAAAAGGAAAAACTTGATGGAAAAATCCCTCATTGGGTTTGGGACTGATTCTGATTTGCTGATCAGCCAGTTAATCATTTGATCCTGTTAGAAGGAGTAAAGTGTTTGCATGTTTGCGTGTGATTCTGCCAGGAGAGTTAACAGCCGCCGTAAATCGGCGCCGCGTCTTGATTTGTGCGCGGGCCACGCTGTGCGCGTTGTGTTTGTGAGTGTGTGAATTCCTGTCGCTGGCTGTTTTTCCCTATAAAAGCAATTTGCCCCATGCTCAGGCTAGGCAATGAGCAGATGCTACCATTGTAAATGATGATGCGAGGGGCCATAATAAAGAGTTGATAAACACAGAATTACTGCTGGGCTGTGGGCTCGGAGAGGTGGGGGGGAGGGAGGGAGAAGGAAGAGCAGAGATGTAAAGTGCAAGTGAAGGAGGAGAGTCTTGTGCACAACAGAAACACGTCTGTCAAGCAGTTTTTTTGCAGATTCTGGTGTTATTCGCTGTAGAACCGTCCGGGCCTGTTTAGCTGCGATACGTGAATTTTCCCGCTACGCCAGTACATTTTCACGTTAAACTCTGGTTTCCACACTGGATTAAAGCAGGCCAAAAAATGACATTTGAGATTTTTTTTCTTTTGCTCTCTGGCTCCCCCTGCAGGTGGTGGAGGTTAAGTGGCTTTTAAGGTGCCGTCTGAAGTCCCACCAAATACGGAGCTGCCGCGGTCCGGTTCTGCAACCTCTCCAACCTCTTCATGATCCATGAGATATCTATCTCGCTGTGGTTTGTCCTTTCCAGAGCTATCCATGAAAAAATGATGAGTGGTTTCACATAACATCTGTCTGGAAACATCTGGGAAGTGACCAGTTTCTGGAGTTTTAGTAGAGGAACTGAGCACTGAAAGTTGGAGATTTGGTTCTTGTGAGATGTTTTCTGCTGGATGATCCAGTCTGACCAGTTCAGGAGCTGGATCATCCTGCTGAAATAGGAGCTGGAAGGTCTTCCCTGAAAGAAACGTCTGGAATGGAGTTGCCTGGATGGAGATGTTGCTCTGGAACCTCTATGTTCTCTTCAGCATTGATGGAGCCTTTCCAGATGTGGAAGCCTAAAAAAACTTATTTACGGGGTACGAAAGACTATTTTGGTCTCAACGACAGATGGGCGTGCTTTTTTGAGTGACAGCTAGCCATCATCCCTTTATCTGCGTCATCTCATTTCAGAAAGTGTTAGTCATTGAAACCGTCCTAAAGTTCTTGTCACTAATGCCCTCTTACACCTCTCATCCACTTTAACTCCATCTCAATGCCTTCATTGATCCGAACTCAGCTACTCCTCCAACGTGTTTCCGACTTACTCCTTTGCATTTTCTTTTATCTCCACTTCACCTTTCAGTCCAGGCTGTCTTGGTTTCTGCTTCACAACTGAGTCTGTAATCTGTGACAGCTGATCCAGGACTGGAACATGTACGTGTGCTGCACCTGCCCAGGATGGTGACAGTTGCTCTCCTGCATTTCGGGTCCTACACCTCCATCCTGACACTTCCTCAAAGTTTCCATGATGCTGACCAGAAGGAGGAGCCAAATGCTATAAAATCACTATTTATTTTTTTTAACGTTTTGGCTTTAAAGGTATGGTGGGAGATCTTTTTTTGCAGCATTTTTTACAATATTGCCTGAAAACCTTTTCACATTCCCATTGCACCCACTGAAATAGAATGTTTGCAAAAAAAAAAAAAAAATGAAATGTTTTGTTCCGGTCTAGAGGGTGTAATCAGAGGAAAACTTTGACCAATCAATGTACTGATCATCTTTTACATTTATTGGCTGCCTAATACGTCCATCAAATATCAATGCACTCCCACCCCCCCACCCCCCACCCACAGCTCTGGCGATCAGGTGAGCAGGACACAGCGTTGCTATTTGAAAGCTAGAAATCAAGTTAGCTCGCACGGATCATTTCGTTGCAACAATGGCAGAGAAGAAGACGTCAACCGGCAGCAAAATTAAAGAGAAAACTGTTGTTGAAAAAGCAACAGCCATGCTGAAGCTAACCGAAGAACGAAACAGAACAAGAGTGGTTATCGGTACGGCTTTCCAGCGCTGGCGCCAGCTAAAAAATGAAAAGGGGCTCCAGACCAACGCCAAGGTGGCCCAGTTTCTACTGGATAGGTAAGATGATGCCGTTCTGATTATATAATATTTCAACATACTGATCGGTTACGGGTATTGTAGGTCTATTCACCCAGTCAGTGAGAAAATAAAAGATGATGACAAAATTATTGTCCATCGATTGACATGACGAACGTATTCCAGCATGTTTCGCTAAGCTACCAACTCTGTCAACTAGGCTATAGTACTATGCGTGACACCGTTAGGTAGGCTGTTGTTATCCTTGGTGGTAACTTTCCCAATATTGTTGAATGCTATACCTTTTTTTAATTATGAGTTTCATGTACAAACCGATAAAAGCATGGTGCCTTCAAACCCCCCCCCCCCAGTGTCTACCATTCGTACGGAGTTGCCTTCAGACTCAGACCTGTAAGTACTATTATCACCCATCCTTGACAATACGCAGTAGCTAGTTGCAGATAGCAGATAGCAGAGCGGTTGATGTGCTCTATAAGACTAGATTACTGATTGATCACATGGCTACTAGTTCCGCCGAGCAATAAGCCTAATTCCTAATTCCTAAGCGGTCATGGAACTTCTGTGACCGCTCGAGACAGCGTGCGCGTTCATGTAGTCGTGAATCGTGTGCAGGCGTGGTTTCGAGGGGTGGGCTGAAGAGGAGGAAGCAGAGCCTTTGGGAGGAGGGAGAGAGTGTGTATTTTCAAAATCTCACTTGAGTTGAATTGCTGGAACCTTTTTTTCAAAGATCTCCCACCATAACCTTTAAACGCAGACTATGAGCATCTTCATTTTAAATGCCTCAGCACTGACATCACCACAGGCCTTCAAAACCATCCCTGCTCCCTCTGAAATGCTTCTCCCAGCCCTCTACATGCACATCTGTGTGCATCAAGGAGCTCGTAAACTCTGCAACCTCAGGAGACCGATGAGCGTCTGTCTGAGAGCAGAGCGACGTCCCACGATGCTGCAGCCACTGTGATGTCGACCCCTTTGAAGAGCCTACGAGCCATGTCGCGTATTTCTTCTTTCTTGAACCCACCAGTTCTTATTCCACGTTTGATGTTTGTTGGACATTCAGTTTGACAAACAAAAGCACCACATACACACTTCTGACAAACACAGCGCTTTTACCAACACTTGTCCAGGCTTGAAGGACTCCTCAGAGGGGAGACGGCGATGGAGAGAAGGAAGAGAATGAAAGATGAGGACACAGCAAACACGGGAAACGTTCAGAGAGAAAGACTTGGAGAGGGTGAGGGAGAGCGTCCTCCCTTTGGAGAGAGCTCTGGAGCTCTGGAGCTCTGGAGCATCCCTCATATCTCTGAACTGGGCCTGTTGCATGTGAAGAGCTAAGTGCTAACTGGTTTTCCCTCCGATCTCCCAGCCACGGCTTCTGATGTCACGAACAGTTTCCATTATGAACTGACTGCATCAAATATCGTCTCGTGCTCTGAACTGCATATAAATCAAAAAGTCAACCGTGCTTGATTCTTTCCACGTCTCTGTTTGTCTCAAGAGCTAATAAGTGCAACACATTACATGCATAAAAACCAGGTACTGCCGATATTTGACTGCATTTTGGGGTTAAAAAGAAAACATTTGGGGGTTTTGAGCTAACAGACACATTGTGGTGCTTAGATTAAAGATTCATAAATCACTTCAGTCAGCCTCTCTGCTCATGCGAATAAGACACGGTAATTTGGTTTTGGTTCCTTACCCTGCATTTTAAGTGAACGAACTTTCCAGCAAACTTCGATTTATTGCCGTTAAACTGCTTCTACCTGACGAGAAGCTGGTGTCTCGTGAGATGGATGCCGCTCACGTTTGATGAATGTGAACAGTTTTGCTCTACAAACTACCAGAGACGCTCAGAGCTCCACGCTGCTGCAGGACAGATGTGTGATTCTGCTTCCTCTGGACCGTTCTGACGTCTGCATCATGTTTGGAGAAGGTGACATGGTTTTACTGATGAAGGAGAATGCGTAGAAGCTTTATCCCTTTTGAACCTCCAATTTTGTTCTCAAGACCAACAGGCTGCTTTCAGTCCACTTGACTTCAGGAGTGATTAGCCATCGCCAGGGTCACAGACTCAAAGGTCTGCAGCTGCATTACGCAGTAAATACTGCAGGTTACTGGGTAAAAACCTTCTGCAGTCAATCACATCACCTGCTGCAGATGTTTTGTCAGACCTTCACTGCAGCTGCCCTCAACTGCTGCTACTTCCTGTCTTCAGTTTTGTCTTCAGGAGCTAAAAAAGTCTTTATTTGGAGTCATTGTCCTTCTGCATCAGCTTGAATGTGAACAGAACAAAGACCTGCAACCTCAGAATTCATCTCGATACCAAACCATCTGGTGCAGGTTCCATCTTGAGTTCATCTGAAAAATGGGAGGCTTTTTAGATGTTTTCTGTTTTTCAGTTCTTGAATGTTACAGGTGGGAAGTTGTAAACCGTATTTACATTCATGAAGTCATCTCTTGACAACGATAAATCTAACTTCTCCAGTGTATCCTCGACGTCTCTTGATCTTGTGAAGGGCTTTTTCTTCACTAATGAGAGGACAGTGTGATCATCCACTTCAGCTGTCTTCCAGGCCTCCTGAGGATGTTGGGATCTCCAGTGTTCTCCCTCTTTTTAAGAATCACCCAGACTGTCGATTTAGCCAGATTTAAGGTTTTGAACGTCATTTCTCCATCTCTCCTAGATTTATGTTGGTTTTCAGTGATGCCCTCCTTCATTTGTTCTGACATCTTCTTGAAGCTCCAGTCAAACAGCTGCTAACTGCCAACTCCAGATGTGGCGAGAGAACGGGCCACGCCTGGACAACTAACTTCTTTTCAGTCAAGTGCGCACGTGCGTTCGAACCCCTGATAATGGAGGTACTTTGCTTAAAATAGCTGCAACCTGAATTGGGAGAGTTTTGTGGAACCTCTTCCAGCTAAAAGTCAACACTTTGATTAGATATCATTTATTTTCTTTCACTTTCATCCTGGTGGTGTATAAAGGCAAAATCATAAAAACTCGCTCCGAACACAGTATGCAGTATGCAGTATGCACTTCATACTGCATACTGTGTTCATCAGTATATTAGTAGTATGCTGCAGCATTCCTGTCTGGCCTCCTGTTTAGGAAAGCAGAGGTAGATACTGTTGTGACCGATGTAGTTGGATGGATCTAACTTTACTCAGACAGCTGAAGGTCAACTTGAATTATGGGATACAAGATACAAGGTAGACTGGTCGGTTACACGCTGGAAATGTTTTCCAGTTTGGCACGTCCAGGTATTTTTCTGCAGATTTTGCAGCTGCTTACATACTGCACCTTTTTCTTTCTTAAAGGTAAAGGGTCACAGTCAGGAGTCCTGATATGAAGGATGTTATAAACCAAGTTCCTCACATTAGATACGCATCAAGCTGGAAAACACTTCCTCTGGATACCCAGAAACCTACTTGACATCTTATCGTTTTCTTTCAAGGCAGGATTGATGTGTCATAAACTTAGATCTTATAAACTTACAGCCCTATTTCTGTATTGTCTGGAAGAAAAACAGCCGTAAGAATCTGAACGCTGTTTCAACCCAGTTTAGGAGGAGTCTTAGAAGAAGAAGACTTTCTCAGGCAAATAATAAAATGCCTGCCTCTCCACAAAGTACGTTTCATTCTGCTGCAGAAAAGAGTGAAGAGACATATGTCTAAATCTGTGCTTGCAGCAAACCTTTTCATATGTCAGAACGGCTCTCTAATCTCTCACATCTGATGCTCCTGTTTGTTTCATTTTTTATCTCCGCTTTTAGTCAGAACACCATTTAAGGACATTTTGCACACAAACAAGATAATCTGTAAAATCTGTCATTTCTGCACAAGATCCTTATACTCAGAGGAGCAGCTACTGCATGTAAAGTAGGTTTAATGGCTAAATAAAACTCAGATTTCAACCTGAATACAATTCCTTCTGAACTGGGATCCATATGTGAAACCTAAGACCAGTTATTAGTCAAAGTGTGGACTATGAGACTGTAAATATGGAGCAATAAAACCTGCGATGCATTCGCAGCCAATAAACGCATGCAGAATGACTTGCAGATTTTTAGCCAGATGTTCCAGTGCTTTTTGTTTCTAATTGAACAGTATTAATATGTGGTTTATGCACATGCAAATGGGGACATGCCAACAATTAATGCTGCCTCATCTGTGAGTTCACAGGTAAATTGGTCGGCGTCACTGCAGCATCTTCAGCGTTGTGGACTCTGGACTGGTTTGTTGAGGTGAGGACGGAGCTGGGCCAAATGGGTTCCCTGGTTATGGGTTGATCTCTGTTCCAGCCTTCACCTGGGCTCATAAACTGTAGGTAGCGACTCACATGAAGAACAACAGTGTCGATACAAGTGGCTGAAATAAGTTTCCTCCACGGGCTGGTTGGCCTCGTCTGGAAAACAGGAGACCTAAATGCACATTTCGGGTCAAAAAACTGGGCTCAGGGGCCTGATTTATTACAGAAAAAAGCCAACAAAAAAAAAACCCACAGACCTGCCTCTCTGGATTAACGGATAAAGAAAAAAATTGGGAGGGAGCGGTGAAGTGGTAGAAAACATCCACGAAGAGGCTGGAAAAAGACAAAATAAAACAAAAAACTAGATGAGCAAACTCAGTAAAATCCCTGAAGTTCAATTCAATTTTATTTGTATATGAGTCTGTTACAATGTCAATTGTCTCCAGGCGCTTTACAGAGACCCAGATCATGACACCCAGAGCAAATATCATTAACTAAAAATATTATAGTTGAATCCTAATCAAGGATAATGGCAGGTAAAAAAAACTCCCACAGTGGGAGAAAACCTTTAAGCCAAACAGTGGCAAGAAAAAAAGCCACTTTAAGAGGAATAAACCTTGATCAGGACCTGGATCATATGGGGGGGGACCTTCCTGATGAAGACCAGCTGGATAAAGAAAGAAAAAGAGAGGAGAGACAGGAAAGAGAGAGAATAGAGGACAGAGAGAGGAGAGCAAACAAATGACTGAATGTAATGACCATATAAATATAAACAGATGCAGGTAGCAACACTGAGGTGACATGGTCAGAGGACTAGATCACCGGTCACCACGCCAACCGACACCCTGAACACATCTACACACACAGGTGGAGGTAAATGCTGGGATGGACAAAGGAAGTCAGCATGAAAGTCAGGAAACTCTGGTCTGCAAACATACAGAAAGAAAAGAGAAAAACGGGGGAAAAACAGCACAACAAACTACAGGAAAAAAAATAGAGCACAGTTACAGTAACGAGGTGCTCCTAATTAAATATGGAATGAGCTGGAGGAGGGAGGGAGGAGTTTTAAAGGTGGAGGTGGTGTCAGCCTCCTGAACCCAAACTGGTAGCTGGTTCCATAATAAAGGTGCCTGGTAGCAGAAGGCCCGTCCTCCAAATCTACTTTTAGATATTCTAGGAACGACGAATAATCCTGCAAAGTTAAAGTTACAAATCATTTCTCTATGGAGGTTACAACGGACTGGCAAAGGGAACCAGAGATCTTAAAGCAGCAGAGTTGTTGGTGAAATGACTGCCAGGTGTACCAGCCAGGCGCCGGTCCTACCAGGACAGAGACGGACTCTCAGGTTTGTGGTTCCTATAAACTCCTTTACACTGGTGGAATAATCTTTTACTCAAAAAAACTGTGCTACGTCCTCCACTGTAATCAGTTTTGCCAACGGCCATCACGCTGGTTTTGTGACCAAAGACGATCTGATACCCTTTTCTGACAGTTTTATAAATCCTTCAACTCCGTCTTCTTACTAGACAATTCAAATCCAACCTAGAAAGTATAAATATGAATCCAAAGTGGCCTCTTCTCCCCAACCATGAGCGGGATCACATATTCGCTGCTTGTTTTCTCAAGCATTTTCGGCACATAAAAGCTACAACAGAGCGGTTCGTTGTCACATGCTGCTTGTTTACCGTCGGTGCAAACCGAGGACGTAGTTCTACATCCGTCCACATCTCCGGTTCAGTCGTAGCCTCCGATTCAAGTCAGCTTTTCATCGTACAGTCTGCACATACCCTTCTTGACATCGTACCCAAGATTAAAATTATACAGGCTGCAGAAGTCATGCAGTGCATAGTTGTGTCCATCATTATCTCATTAGCTACATCCTGGCCGTCTATAGCCACATTGAGATCGTCCCATGTGACTCGACTTCCTTTCGCCTCCATGCTGGATGCCTCCGCTGGGAGGTATTTGTCAAATCCAAACATAAGAAGGCCGTAAACAGACTCAGGGGCTTCTGACGTGGAAACGCCTCAGTGTATTTATGGAAAAGCTACAGGACGGAGGCTCATGCAACCTGAACCCAGACAGGCAGAAGTTAACATATGGACAAAGACACAGTAAAATAACAATGATGTGGCGAGACAGCCCTAGAAAACTTCATAATGACATTGCTTTTGTGTTTATTATACTGGTAATCATATTGTAATGCCCTCTAAGGATACGACCTTGTGGAGTTGCCGCTGGTCTCAACCATTATTGAAATTTTAAAGCCTTCTTCGTTGAATAACTGTCTTTATACGACTGTTGTGGAGGGCTTTAAAGGCTTTGAGTGTTTGTCCAGCAGCTCATCGGCCACTGATGGTGACAAGAGGAGCGATGGTAGACGTTATTATGGACGGACAAACACATACACCAGCCGTTAGCAAGCTGGCCAGCTGTCAGCGAAGATGTGCTCCAATCACAGAGCCCTGTTTAATGTAATTAAGGAGGACGTTGGTGCTGTGCTGCGATTGGCTGCGACAAACAGCACAAGAACACGGGCGTGCGTGCTACCTATGGAGATGATAATTACCACATGCTGCTCATTAGCGCACACCACCCAATAAGTATAGACACACATATAGTATCCACGAGGATGGAGAAACTGCTGAAGGAGCTTTGCTGTTCAGTTCAGCCAGCGTCTTGTGAAGCAGTGATGCAGCTGCACACTCGCATCCCTGCAGTAATTCTGTCCAGTAGAGAGTCTATTGTAGATTTATTAAAAGGATTTCTAAACATGACCCATCTCTTTGAGGGTCCCACGAAGCGGTCCTGCAGCGAGCCTTTTAATGAAGGATCAGAACAGACCATTTTAAGACGCCAGGCAAACACGCTCACACATGGACGCACATGCAATAAACCACCCCCCCTTCCGATAATCCCTTTCACTTCTAATGGTGGCCATTTGCCATTCATTAAGATCAAAATGCTGTTTTCTGCCAGGACAAATTGCAAAGCTATTCCATTCACAGCTTGAGCAAAGCATGAGACTCCGCTGGGTTTCTCTGGGCTGTTTGAATGCCCAAGCAGGGCTGGCTAATCTGCCTAACAAGCTCTGAATTGAGTATTGCAGTAAAATGGTAGGGAAATGGACAACTGCAGGGAGACAGGCTGGAATGCTTGTATATATATATATATATATATATATATATATATATATATATATATATATATATATATATATATATATATATATATATATATGTGTGTGTAAGGGCCGGGCAACGATTAAAATTTTTTATTGCGATTAATCACATTATTTCCCTGATTAATCACGATTAACCGCATAGTATATGCAAATTCAAATAATTAATTCAAAAGTAGTGTAAAATGCACTTTTATTTAAATGCTCTGCTGCCATATGAACTAAAGTGTCAAAACATTTGTTGTTCAAACACTTTTATTGAATTTCCCTTTATGGGATAAATAAAGTATTTTTCATTTTCATTCATTTTCATTTATCATCAGCACTTGTCAGTAACACATATTTAGTGTAAATCTCATCTTAAAAAATGTAAAATAAAATAAAGCTTATGGCCACTGCCAGGGCATTAATGTCATCCTGTTTTTATAAAAAAAAAAAAAAAAAGTATTTAAACAAAATCCAACAAAATGATTGTAGCTCAGCACAATCAGAACATTAAAACAGGTAATTTCTGAGGTAACAGCAGAAACTTTTGTTACAAATAACAATTTCTGTTGAATCCTCAGTCTGGGAGAACTTTAAAATGAAAATGTTCATGTTAAAGTTCAGTAACTTTACCAGTCCGCGTATCAATCATTCTTTCCATCTTCAATTGTCAATCAAAAATAAAAAAAATTAAAAAGTGACATTTTATTATGTTTTTGTTTTTTAATTGAACACAAAAAAAATGCCTGTTTATTTTTTTTATCTTTCAATTTTAGACTTGGATCAAAAATACGAAATTAAAAAACAGGCCACAAAACTGAATTTGTTTTATAATCGAAGACTGGACTTTCTGTTGTCATTACACATCTGTGCCACTAGATGGAGCCGCACTGCAGTAACCAGCTAGAGAACAGCAGGACAGTGAACACATGGAGCAGATCTGATGTAACATCGAGGAATGACGCAAAAGTTTTGTTGCAGTCCAGAATTATTATTTTTTTTTAGACAGAATTGTTAATATTGCTACCTGAGTTGCTACCTGAACTGTAAAGTTCACAGATTTTTACCGTTCTCCATGTCTGTTTTAGCTTTTCCCTACGTTTACCTGCAAATTCTCTTCTGCGTCCACAGCAGCCAGTAACAGACTTTTCAAAACAAAAGCATGTGAGCAACATGCGTTAACGCGCGATAAAATAAATGTCCACCTTCCTTTGAATAACTGGCGATACGTGGTCTACCATCATTGTGACGGTTAGAGGTTCGATCCCTGGACTAGACCAGGGGAGGCCAACCCTGGTCCTGCATGTCTTAGATGTTTCCCAGCTTCAGTGCTTTTGCAGTGCCACCCCTTAATAAGATACCGAACCCCACACTCTGCATGTGTGTGCATGACAGGGAAAAGGAACAAACGTTGCATCTGCTGTGAAACGCTCTGAAGGCTGGGAAATTGTTGTAAAAGTATACTAATGCGGTCCACTGGTGATAACTCAGGAGCTGAAGGACAGATGGATGTAAACAGCAAGTTGACCGGTTGCCAGGTGCGTTTAGCTGCGTGGCAGCCGCTCCGGTTTAGCCATGTGGGTGTGATATTACAACATTACTCTGTATGTGTGCACAGCTAATCCCTGATCTGTGTGTGTGGTGCAGGTGGATGAGGGGGTGGTAATTAACAATGACATCTCCTGAGCCAGGTCTAATCAGTGCTCTCTTCTCCTCACATGCTATATTTATCTCCCCTCTCCGTCCCCCCATCATAGTTATTATCACTTCATCTCTGTCTTTATTTACCTCCTTTATTATTCCTTTACTTCTTTTTCTCCAAATCGTTGGAAATACATGATTAGACATTTGAACAGAACATCAGTCCAACGATGTTTCTCCTCAAAATTTCTTACCCGAAAATACAGTTGTATTTACAAGACAATGGAAAAGACTGATCGTTTAATTGAGCGTGAACACGTAGTTAATTGGAAAATGATGCTATACCACTGATTTGACAGTTAAAAGGTTATATGTTTTATTGCATGTAGAGGTGCAAGATAATTATCGGCTCGATAATTGTTGTGCCGATAATTATCGGGCTGTTGAGACCCACATCTCCCCCATCTAAAGCTTTATTGAAATAAAAAAAAAAAAAAAAACTACTGAACCTCATTTACTTTAATTAAATGTATTCATTTAAATGGAACCACAAACCAAAATCCTTAAAAAACTAATATTTTTGTTACTATGGAGTGCACTTCTGCAGTTTATTCACACAGACAAGTCTAACTTGTGTCAGTACATTATGCAATGTACATTATTTTTTATTGTCATTGAGGAATGCAATTTTTTAGTTTGAAAATTTTGATTCATGTATTTCCATCAGTTCAAGGAGCTTTTATTTTTTATATCAGTCAGTAATGCACCTTATTTGAGTTGATGTGAGATATCAAATAGGTTTGTTTGATACCTTGATACAAAAATGTTTGAGAGGCTTGTCAATAGTTTTTCTTTGGAAAAAAAAAAAATCTGTTCATTTAAAGAGTCAAAACTGCTTTTGACTTTGTTCATAGTATTGATGTAATGATCTTAGGTATATGTGTGTGTTATCGGTATTGGTTTCGGCCTTTAGGAGCTGAAAGTTATTGGTATCTGTTTTAAAAAACAGTTATGTGCATCCCTAATGGTATGTGGTGCACATGTGAGTGCTGCTTAATTAGAACTTTCCCTTTATTTGTCCGAATATTTTCAGTCCTATAGTTAGCAGGCATGTAAATACACCTAAATGTGGTCGTTAAAACACAGATTTACGTAAGTGACATCTAAATGTCTCTGTTTTTTTTTTTTTACATCAATAGAGAATAATGATGTTCTGAATAAATGTTAGTGTTTATTTATTAAAGATGAATAACTGTACATGATGTTCTTGTACTTTTTTTAAGAGAAAAAACATTTTTTTTCACCTTTAAACAAGTCACATGATTTTGCATGGAGTCAATGTTCTAATGTCAGGTGTCATAGCTGGTGTCCTCCCCTTCGGCAGGGATACAAAGATTATTTCTTCTTGTCTTGCATTTTAAATGTCATGTATTTAACCCCAAAAAGGTTTAAGAAAAAATCCTAGACATTAATTTTTTCACTAAAACACACTTTCAGTCTAATTTTGTTTGAACTCTGAGGAAAAGTTAAAAATAAGCACCACTGTCCAGTTTTATGTATATTTTCTATAATAACAAAGATTTATTTTTCACAATCTGTCTCCATATTTGTTCCTGGTCTAACGGGCAGCCCATTTCTGCTCTTTTAGCCTGCTTTCCTTCTGCAGAAAACAGGCGCAGCTGAATGCTTGCTAATCCTGTGACACAGCGGTGACCCTTTTTCAATGCATGCTGGGATACGCTTCAGTCCTTGGCAGCTTCACATAAGATAGTTGATGCCAGAATGAACTCTTTAAGGAACCTGAAAACACGACGAGTTACTTAGAGGAAGTTTAGGAACTACACTTTAGAGCAAATGCAAATGAATGTAGGTGCATCTGAAGGAGAAGAGACACTTCTGAGGACAAAGTTGGACACATTTTGGACAGAGGAGGCAGATGGTTTCAAAAAGGAATCAAAGAAGACATCTATGTCAAACAAACAGAGGAGGAGGTTTCAGAAGACTGATTTAAGCTTCTGCATAACAAATACGCACGTACTCTATTTATACTTTTGTGTTATTGTCTGTGTCGATCTGTAATTACACCACCAGCCACTAGGTGGACTCTTTTCTGCAGCGCTGTAGCCCGCAGTGCTGCGCTTCCTTTTCTTTACTTCTCTTATGTAGCAACAGAGTATCACAGTAGTGATGGGACGCTCAGTGATTTCAACGGCTTGTTAGCTCCAAACTCCCCACCAGTCACCCTGAATTGCCAAAGGCTTTGGGATGAAGGAAGAACACCCTCAAGGACAAAGAAATTATTGCAGCTTTCTGCGGAAACGTAAGGCGGCTGCAGCGGTGAAGGAGAGACAGTGGATGTAGAGAAATCAGGCGAGTGATGATCAAGTAGCTGAGGAGGTATAGAAACGTATTCCAGACAGGTAGCAGGCTCCGTTGTAATCTCTTCAAATGGAGGAGACAGAGAGAAAACTTGGAGGTTTGTAAAAGTAAACCTGCTCTCAGCCAGGTTTGGTTAACAGAGCCTGTTACCGTGGTAACTAACCCTGTGTATGTCACATCTCGGATGCCCTGTGCTGCCATCTAGTGGCTCTTGTGCTTCATGACTTGACACCTTGTGCCTCATCTTCTTTAATGGTCTGCTTGTTATCTAAACCCACGAAAGTTCTCAGTTACTTGCCAGATCGTACCAGAGGTTCCCCCTGAGCCTTTCTAGACTTTCTGTAAGTTTACCAGACCAGACCAGACTGGACCTGATCTGACCAGACCAGACCAGACCAGACCAGACCAGACCATTTTTCCCATTTACCTGACCTGCTTCTTGGATCTAGATTCTGTGGTTTTGTCTGGTTCATCTGACGTTGTTTATTGGATTTACTGACCCATTAACCTTTTAACATTTTTCATCAGTGTCTCTTTTGGATTTCTTCCTGGATTTTTTGGACTAATCATTCTGATTCGGGCTCTGGTCCACTGTCCTGTGAAAGTAATCTGAATGAACTGTGCTGCTTGTGCACTACCAAAACCTGTCTGTGGATCCTCCTTAGACTCATCCCAACGGTGTAGGAGTTACCTCGGCTTCTGAAACCACCCTAACTGAACCCCTCTCGCTTTGGGTGTGAAACAGAAAAACTCAGCGTTTACCTGAAACTGTCTGTTCGTGTGTCTGCAGTGACGAGGGAACATGATAACCCTGTTTACACGCAGGTCTACAGATTTGAGCAGTGTTGAGCTTTTAGTCCTGCCAGATCCTGCTTTTTGACAGGTCCCTGAAACACACACAAACAAACACACACACACACAAACATACACACACCCACACACAAACACACTAGCAGCCAGTCCAAATGTGCGTGGTGGCATCAGTCCAACGTTCGCCACTCTGAGTCTAGTTGATAGAAAGCCAAGGAGAGGAAAGTATGGAGGTTACAGAAGCAGAAACAAAGAGCTCTGACGGCAGGAGAAGAGCAAACAGTCGTGTGGAGGGGCAGTTTTTACGTTTTGCACAAAAATCTCTGGAATAATTGAAACAGCCACCTGAGACCAAGCTATAAAGGAGAGAGGGAGAGGTGGGGGTCCAAAGTTACCTGGAGTCTGTGAGTCGGCGAGGAAGAAGAGGAGAGAAACGTGAGACTGTGAGAAGAGAGGAAAAGAAATAAGTGAAGGAGGAGAGGAGCAGGGAGATGGAAAGAGATGTGATACAACATGGAAAATGTAAGACAAATGAAATGAAAGGCAAGAAGAGAGGGAATGAAAATCCAGATGTGGAGACTGAGGAAGTGAGAAACAGTCTTTTTAGTAAGTTCTTTAGCGCTTCAGCTAGCGGTCGCCGAGAGCCACACATTTGAAGGTGTGGAAGTGAAAGTGTCTGGCTTGAACAGTTGGAGAGTCCACATGAGATGAGATCCTGGACTCCAAATGGCTCCTGTTAGATTTCCACCTCCTCCTCAGTCACACAGGGACAAGAACGGAGACATCTGTACAAACATCAGAAGATCTGAACCCTCATCTGCTTCAAGATGTCTATGGCAAAATAGTTTTATGATACAACAATGTTTGTAATAGAGATTCCACTTTTTATATCCATTTTATACATATTTTTTTTAATAATTTCATTTCATTTTCATTTTTCATTTCATTTCATTCATGACACCGGCAGCCCCTACAGAGCAGGATCCTCCAGGATCTGGGAGTGGAGAAGACGGATGTCCTGACCTCAACCCCACTGATCACTGGTGGGATAATATCTCTCGCAGAACGTGATGTCATCGGTGACCATCATGAGGAGGAGGAGCCAGGCTGTTGCAGTTGTGTATGGTTCTCCTGGTAGTTGAACGAGTGCATTTAAACCGTTATCAGTCATCCAGTCAACAGCAGAATAAAGCTGCTTGTCACCGGCGGAGAAGATCTGGCAGATCTTTCATGGGTTCAACCATCAGCTCAGCTCTGCTGCTTGTCCCACTGATGTTCCTGACAGATGTGGCTTCCTATAAAAGGGAAATACAGTGATCCCTTATTTTTCACAGTTAATGGGGACCAGCGCCCCACGCAAAAAATGTGAAAATCCGCGAACTGGAGCGGGAGCTCTCTGAGCCTTAAAATATTAATGTGTTTAAAAAAAAAAACTTTAAAAAAGTAGCGAGGCACTGCAGTGCGAAACAAGACAAAGGCTCAACTGTTGTCGTAGTAGTAGAGAAACCGCTGGTATTGTGCTTTTTTTGGCTCGTAATTAGCGGCTAACATGCTAACAACAACAAAAGAAAAAGTCCGGTTTTCTCTGCATGGAACAGGAACTTTATTCTGGCACTGCAGGAACTTGTAACATCACACAGGTTGTATTGTTGGGCTCCTGTCGGTTAACAGAGAATGTAAATCTATACACGCTGGGCTGCTGTTGATGCTCACTCCACTTTTCATCTAAACCCCGTTTTCTTCTGCCGTCCCACAACACACACACTACATTACCCATAAGGCCACTCCATTACCCATAAGGCCACCTTCTTAAAGGGGCCAGGCTGGCTCACAACATTTTTTGCTGTGAGAGAACGCGCACAAAATCCTGTGATGTTTTCACGATTAAAAAAATTATTTTTTAATTATATTATATATTTCTGAAAAATCCGCGAATAAATTAATCCACAGAATTTAAAGCACGAATTGGCAAGGGATCACTGTAAACAGAAATAATCTACCAAACACATTTAATCACTTCTTGAGCTCATCTTTTACAAATTTACATATAAAATTACAGAAATTTTATCTCATAAAGGTCTGAAAATCTTTGACTGGTCCTCTCTGAGCTGGTTTCTGAGGAAGCATTCATTTTCTTCTTTGTTTAAGATTTGTGGCTTTTACTGACAGTGTACGGACAGAAAAGCAGAGAAGACAGGACCCCAGGACCGCTGCAGGAGGACTGCAGCCTCTAAAACCGCTGAACCAGCCAGCGGCCCGGGAGCAGAGAGACTTTCATGCTCACGGCGTCGACGGCTCCTCCGCCGTCAGCCAGGAGGAGAAATCTGAGCCGGCGGCGGCGCAGATTCATTGAAACTGAAAGAGTTTGATGAAGGTCCATTTGGAGCCCGTTCCCCAAGTCATCTCGTGCTGGTCCGTGGCCCGCTGCACCGTCGTAGAGCACAGGATACCCTCGGCGTGTTACTTTTGGACAGGCGGGGGTTTACCCAGCTGGCAACGCGATCGGTTGCGGGACACGTCGCCATGGCGACGTGGTGAAAGTCAGCGAAGCTTTTCCACAATAAAGCGTATTTTTACGGCATGTTTCAGCACCTACCCAGAATGTTTGCCCAACTTTAACCGCCTATGTTACAGTTTTATACACGGTTTCAGAAATCTGACACACGAGGAGCAAAACATCAGCGAGACTGACAGAATTATATGAACATGATCGACCACATGGTTCTGGCTGCACGACTTAAACACACACACTAACACACACAAAACTCTCCACATTAGACAAAAAAATACAAAACTCAAAGTGTCTCTGTGTGTGTGTGATTATTGTTAATCATTTCTACTCAAACAATTCATCTGGACTCAGAGTGCAGAGACGCAGGAAGCCAATCAGATCAATCAGAATAAAAAGGGACCAGGTTTCTCTCGGTGGCGTGAACGAGTGCACGGTTGCTATGAAGCTGGCTACAGTCGAACCAACCACAGTCAGCAGAGATGGAACATTACTGGACACCCTGGTCCTGGACGCCCTGATCCTGGAAGCCAGGATCCTGGACACCCTGATCCCGGACGCCCTGATCCCGGACGCCCTGATCCTGGACACCCTGATCTTGGATGCCCTGATCCTTGAGGCCCTGATCCTGGACACCCTGATCCTGGACACCCTGGTCCTGGACGCCCTGATCCCGAACGCCCTGATCCCGAACGCCCTGATCCTGGATGCCCTGATCCTGGACACCCTGATCCTGGACACCCTGGTCCTGGACACCCTGATCCCGGACACCCTGATCCCGGACACCCTGATCCTGGCGACCCTGGTCCTGGACGCCCTGATCCCGAACGCCCTGATCCCGAACGCCCTGATCCTGGATGCCCTGATCCTGGACACCCTGATCCTGGACACCCTGGTCCTGGACACCCTGATCCTGGACACCCTGATCCTGGACACCCTGCACACCCTGGTCCTGGACGCCCTGATCCTGGACGCCCTGATCCTAGACACCCTGATCCTGGACACCCTGATCCTGGCCACCCTGATCCTGAACACCCTGATCCTGGACACCCTGATCCTGGACACCCTGGTCCTGAACACCCTGGTCCTGGACACCCTGATCCTGGACACCCTGATCCTGGCCACCCTGATCCTGAACACCCTGGTCCTGGACACCCTGATCCTGGACACCCTGGTCCTGGACAGCCTGATCCTGGACCCCCTGATCCTGGACGCCCTGATCCTGGACGCCCTGATCCTGGACACCCTGATCCTGGACGCCCTGATCCTGGACGCCCTGATCCTCGACACCCTGATCCTGGACGCCCTGATCCTGGACGCCCTGTTCCTGGACGCCCTGATCCTGGACACCCTGATCCTGGACACCCTGATCCTGGACACCCTGATCCCGGACGCCCTGATCCCAGACGCTCTGATTAGATTAGATTCAACTTTATTGCCTGCATTTGTGTGTGTGTGCATTGAAGGGGGGTGTATGTGTGAATTCTTGCATAATTTTGTACTTTTGTAAACATTATAAATGCTGACAATAACAAATATATACTAATGACAATACCATGTGCTCTTTATTAGAAATGCTTCAACCAAAATCTCCACCATCCTGTACCTGAGGATGAGCCTCTGTCTACTGACCCTGATAACCGGCCTTCAGTTCTGACTGAGTTCTGACCAACACAGCTGGTTTGCAGAGGAGTGAGGTACCGGCTGACTTTGGTGTTTATATACTTTATTTCGTTCATTTATTTTTTAGTATTTATTGTTCTTTGTGTTGTTGTTCAATAATATATTTATTTAAAAAAACACAAAAAATGTAATACAATCTTGCAGTTGTATGTTGATGTTGGGTGTCGTTTGGATGGTTGGTCGGGGGTGGTGGATGGGTGATGGATGTTTCGCCCAGGGTGTAAAAGTAGCCAGGACCGCCTCTGAGAGATCCGAAACTATCTGATACTCATCTCAGGTCTTAAAGTGCAAGTTACTTTCCCAGACCTCCCTTCTTCTTCTACTGTCCCAAAACAAACGCAGTCTTGCCTTCACAGCGCCACCACTGCCCCCTACTGGACAGCAGGGGAGGTGGAGACTGGAAGGAGCTGTGTTTGCGTGTTCCCGTCAGGTCATTAGTGCCGTTTCACAGACGTCTCATCTGGAGTTTGGAGAAGAAAAATTAAAAAAAACACAGATATGTCTGTTTCCCTCCTCATCCTGGAGGAGCGACATTTCATCTGCTCTGAACTTTGCAGGGCCGAGCTCAGTTCATCTTCAATCAGGCCCCTCCCCAAACCTGAACTTCGCCCCCGCTCCAAATCCAGCGCCATTTGATCGTGACACATGCGAGTCACCATCCTGCTGAAATGATCAAACAATCTCACGGCTAATTCAGTGTTCAAAGCATTAAAAAGTCGTCATAAGACCAGATATGATATTTATTTGATATGGAAATGTTTATACATATGCATCGTAACATATTAATTATTCATATTGTCTTGTTTTTTTTATTTTTTGTGTGTTTTTTTTTCCTCCGGTTGTCTGCGGTGTACATTATGTATTCTCTTCTTCCGACAGGCACGTCTTTTGAAACGGTGAGAAAAAAGGGGGTTAAAAAAAGAAAGATCAGTTGGCGTCTCTCACTTTGACTACAAAAGAAGGAAAAGGAGGAAAAAGTTCATTATATGGACCGGTGACAGGATGAACGTGAGACGTGGCGGCTCGTCTGTTCCTGAAAAACAAAGAGTCGGTCTCTGTGGACCGCCGACGCAAACAAGCGCAGAGACGGGAAGCTAATCCTTTTATAACTGGTGTCATTCTCCAGTTACTTACTTATTTATTTCAAATGAAAACCCCTCATGACACGGCGTCTAAAGTTCTGGATTTGTGCCTCGTATTTAACAGCCACAAACAGGTTTATTTATATTTGTAATCACAATTATCCACAACTTCTATTTAATGCTAAAGTAGCCGCCCGTGAGTTCACAGGACTTTATAAAAAATCCTGAAAGCCGCTCCCCGGGCTCACAGGACGCTTCTGCTGAGACGAAAATAGTCAATGCATCATCAGTTATCAATAATCAATCAGTGGAAGTAGTCAAACAGCGTTTCTGCAGCCAGTTTGTGTTAAAGGGAACATATTTAACTTTCTAGTAAAAGCCAGTTCAGTTATATAATAAGTTATGTTTTAGTTACTTCCTGCAGGCTGGTGTGAACTGACATGGCTGCGTTGATCAGAAGTGGCATCCTGACGGATGCTGTGACTCGTCATCCAGTTAGTCGACGCCATAATTTAAAATTTTCAATATGGCGGGTGTTTCACATGTCTCAGCTTCAGATTGTGCTTCTCGTGAAGAACGTACAAATGTTAAAATAAATCCCACGTTTTTTTTTTTTTTTTGAGTCTAACTTCCTGTTCTGCTTCAGCTCTTTGATGCACCGCGGCCTGTTTGCGTTTTTTTTTTTCTCAGTTTTAGCCGAGTGGAAAATATGCTATTCACATCACGGCCACTAGATGGTGCTGTGGTCCCATAAGTGTTGTCAAGTTCCTAAAAAAAAAGATCCATCAGATAAGCCATCAGAACTGTGATCAACATACAGGACTAGAAGCTATGTTCTGACATTAATGTAAGGGGTCAACAAATAAGGTGACGCTTGTCATATTAAGTTAAGATGACAGTAGAAAAGAAATTAATTGGTTTGTTTGGTTACTTATTAATGTTTTTAAATCATGTCGTTGATATTTTACAGTAATTAAAAACATATTTAAAAAAGATCGAGGATTTAAAACACATTTGTTTAATTTTAATGACCTTGCACGGCCCACCTGCAGTACCGCGACGGCCCACCAGGGGGCCGCGGCCCACACTTTGGGAATCACTACATCAGATGAAGGGATGCTGGAGAGACAGGGAGCAGAAGACTCCTCCTTCCTCGGGACTCACGTGTTTCAGCGGCGGACATCAAGGAGGAGTAAAAAACTTTAAATGCTGTCTCTCTGTGTGCAGTGTTTAAAAAAACACTTTAGTGAGTCGTCCAGAAACGTGTTTACGTGGGAAGACGGTCCAGGAAGTCTGCAGCCAGTCGCTGGACGCCCGGACGGGCGTTTGGTGCTGCGACTGTTTCCAGCCGTTCATGAACTCGATGATTCATGCTTCGATGAGAGAAGCGAGGCTTCGTCCTCTGTCGTGTCCATTCATTTCCTGAAGTTCATCCAAGGCCTCTACTTCATTAACTATTTCTATCTTACTGTTATTTTTTTATTGAAAGTCCTCACAATGTATTTAGTTTTTTTTTTCTTTTCTATGAAGCGCAGCTCAAATCGCAGGGTTCAGCATCTCTTGTCCAAGGATGCTGACACGTGCGCTGCGAAGGCCTTCGGAGCCACTCAGGTGACCTGCAGACGTTCTGGACGAGTCCACGGACGTCAAGCGAAGGCGGCAGGTTTGTGCAGAAATGTTTTAAAGCGCGCGTTGTCACGCAGGACCGGACGTCGACGTCTTTATTCTTTATTCACTGTATGTGTTTGTTTGTGACACATTTCTGATGCTGGAGTCATCGGGGTCCGCTGGGAAATGTTTTCAGCATCAGTCACTCTGTTTGTGTGTGTGTGTTTTTGTGTTGTTGTTTCTGTTTGTGGAAAAAAAAAAGGTGTGTTTGTGTGTACCAACAGCACAGCAATCTGTAGGCGGGTCATCATTCTTAATGCAGCCTGTGTCATCAGTTCCCGTGACAACTGGAGGAACGATGCGGCCGATACATATGAAAGAGGGTCCATGCATAAACATGCGGGCGGGGGAGGGGGGAGGGGGGTGGGGGCGTACGTGTGTTTGTGAGCGCACACGCTCCCTTACCTGGACCTCTGTGTGCTGCTGTTTATTATTCATGAGCCCTCCCCCGGCGCCGGCGCTGGCCCCTCCCCCTGACATGTGAGCCTGCGTCTGTGATGGATGCTGACAGCATCTCTGGATGGTAGATCGAGATTAAGATCAAACACAGCGCGACGTCACCGTCCGTCAGGCTCACTGGAGGATGGCCTTCACCCCCCCCCCCCTCCCCCCCCAACTACAACACACACACACACACACACACACACGTTTCTTGTTTGTTTTCTCTGACAACATCACACGGAGTCACATGACCGTCGCAGAGAAACACCAGGTACCCCTCAGTGTTTCAGATCAGGAGGAGAAACTGATCAGACCACCGCAGAATCAAGATGTGTCCCAACACAATGCCAAGAGGGGAAGACATAAGCAACTCTCTTAGAGAAAGCAAAGATTTCTGGATTCGTGCACCTTCTCTCTTTTTTTTTTTTTTTACTTCCGTTGTTTTTTTTTCACTTTATTGCCTTTAATGCACATTAACAGGCAATTAACATCACAAAAGAAAACAGAATCATCTTCAGATTGGGTCTCATCTGTCAGACAGCACTGTAAAAAGTAGAGCACATATACCTTATCTAGTTATTAAACTAAAAAAGTGATATTTAAAACAATAAATGAATAAAAATAAGTCAAACGATAATAATAGTAGTTATTTAAATAAAATTTAAATGTTGAGGTATAAGAGTCAAGAGTCAATAACTGGAGTCCACCTTCTCATAAAAATAGGTACTGTGGCTTTTAATTTTAACAATGATTTCCCACAGCTGGACCTACTTAGGCCCACAAAACATCCCTTTTCTGTTTGAAGTGAACATTTTCTGATCTGTAAACCTAAATAATGCCTCATAACCAGTGACATGTGGTGAGATTCATGGCTGCTGAGGCACTGACTCCATCAGAATCAGATTTACACATTTATGAACCCAACAGAGTAGATTATTCATCATCTGGTCAGCAGTAGTTAACAGGTTATGTTTTATATGTTATATCAGTATCTTTTTAAAAGATTTTCTAGTGGCCTTTAGTGGATGGAGAGAAAGCAATGACTAAAAAGGGACACAACAACATATTACAGCACTGGAAATTGAACCCCCAAACCACTATGAGAGTCCACCCACTGAACCACTAGACTATCTAGCAGATACTATTGTAGAACCCTGATATTATACTGAGTTTTTAAAATAAATTGCTCCATACAATGCTACTGTGATTAGTTAGGGTACCATTCAACCATCTTTCTGTTGACAGACACTAACATTACTCTACTTTGTTGGTTTTTAAGTCTATATCTGATAAATGATCATCTTAGCGCCCCCTGCTGTTAGTTGATAGAATGTAAATTTTGGTTTTTGAACATGGCCGACGGACGTAGACTGGACGGCCGTTCTGGACTTCTCCAGAATCCACAGATTACCAGTCCGCTGGCGGTCAGCTGACCCCGGTGGCAGCAGTCGCTCTGCAGCTCAAGCAAACCGCTGAGGGACCTTAACTTCAGGCAGAAGCAGACGACCGAGGCTCTGCCGTTGTTGTTCCCGCCGATCAGGACCGATCAATAAAGATGCAATAAAACGATCGGGGGTTTCATATTCTGAAACGCGTCTGTCCGCTGCTGGATTGTGGGTAAAAATGTGCCTGCCTTTCCAGACAGTTAATGGTCCATTTCTCTGCAAAATGCTGCTACGTCTTCACCAGAGAAAGAAAAGAGGAAAAAAAAACAGAAGAAGGAGTAATTAAAATGTCTTACTTGTAGCTTAATTACGAGTCGACCGATGAATCTTTTTTGCCGGAGCAACACTTTCTCTCCTTCTGCTTCGGCGTAAAACAATGAAACCTCCGTTAAAATGCAATCTTCTCTTTGTTCAGATTAGATTCTGCTCTCTTCTTTTTTCTTGTCTAAGTTGAAACGTTTAATCTACTCAAAGCCGAACAACGCGCCCCCCCCCCCACCACCACCACCACCATCACCATCCCCGACTCTGTAGCCATGGAAATGGGTCTTTGGGGATGAAAGGAAACCATAATTTTTGTGCCGGGATTAATTTGGAGACGTGAGCGACGCCGAGCGAAATCCCTGTCAAAACCTCCGCTGATTCTTCTCCAGCGCCTGCAGATCCCTGAGAAATCTGTCCCCCCGCGGTGTTTATGATCTGACAGTCCGGTAGTTGTGGACTTAGTTCCCCCCTGATACCTCTGACACGTTGACATTAAGTGGCTGCCGAGACGGGCGGCGGCGGCGTTTCAATCACCATTAGGCGGAGGGGAGTTCGCCGCTGGTCTGGACGGCGGAGGAGCGCCGGTGACGAACAGGCGTTCGAGAGCCAAACAGGCGTAATCACATTAGAGGGAGAGAGGGAGGTTCACCGGGACGAGCGAGCAGGTGAATATAGTCCTCAGGTGACCCATTGGAGCCGTCAAAACTCTCCTGAGCCTCGACGTGTCTGGTGTCCTTGTCAGGCGTCCTTTGTTCGCACTAACTCCTCCCACACTTTAGACTTGGAGGCCCTGCTGTGCGAGCTTCCTCACGATGCCAGGCTTTATGCTGGAACCTTCCGGAACAAGCAGGTACGACTGAAAACAGGCACGTAGAAAAAGAGACTCTTTATTCATTTAACTCAGGGGTGTCAGACTCTTTTTCACTGAGGGCCACATCAGCATCATGGCTGCCCTCCAAGGGCCAGACTGACAGCATGAATGTAACAAAATGCAATGAAAATCAAAATAAATCAAACTACACCTTATTATAAATGTTAAATAATGGTTTCTGTATTTATTATATATTCAAGTTTCAAGCTTGGTTTTAGAAGCGGCAGCAGTTCTTTGTTTTTCCTGCAGGCTAAATTTAGCATACTTAGCTCCGTGTTTGCTGTCAAAATGCCGACGTAGATTAAACTCTTTCACGACTGACACACATTACACAAAAGTTATACTTTTGTGCATCAATTTTTCTTTGACATGTTGGGGTTAGTTAGTAAAAGGTTTTTCTTAAGTCCATCAGTTCTGAAAAATCGTAGCTGCCGTTATCGTTGTGGGTAATGACAAAATGCATGATGGGAGATGTAGTTTATTGTCAATATGCACTTTAAAGCGGTGTAACCCTATTTTAAGTTTTAAAATATTGGTTTAAAATTTAAGCCAATAATGTCCAAGCTCTCGAGGGACACATAAAATGACGTGACGACCCACATTTGGCCCACGGGCCTTGTGTTTGACACATGTGATTTAACAGAAATTTAAAAAAGACAAGCCTCCACTGGACGTAGCAGTGTGAGCTGCTGCCATCAAAGCAGGCGTCCTGGCAGTTGTAATGATATGGTAACACAATGCCAAAAGGGTAAGACATAAGCTAAGATGGGGAAAACAACACAGAAGAAGGGAGCGTGAAAAACTGCATGGGAACAAAGCAGATCTCTGGAGTCGTGTTTGGAGGAAACCAAACAGCATTTCAGGAGAAACATCTCACCCTCACTGGACCAGCATGGTCTCCTCTGTGTTAGCAGGGACATTACTGGGCCAAAACGTTCAAACTGGAGCTGCGTGGATGAGAACGACCGAAGGAACGTCGTCAACATGAATGGACCAGAACTCCTCCACAATAATGGAAGCTCCTGAATCAGCTCACTGTTACGTAGCGTAGCGGCACAGCGGACGTTGACGTTATGGCATCGAACAGGCGGGTCGGTGAGCTCTGAGGTCCGGTCGGTGGCTTTGACTGGACCTCCATAATCCTCTTTTCTCTCTGAGCCTGAGTTAAACAGCTAACAGGCAGGTTTGAGGAGAAAGCGAGCCTGGATTTGTGCCGCAGAGCTCAGATTCTTGTCTCAGAACCTCTGAGCGTTCGTTCTTTGCGGATTTGCGTGTGTTTCCTCTGATATTCTAATCTGCATTCTGACGCTGTTGTTATTAATTGAATTAATTTAATTGTCTCCGTTGCTTTCATCTCACTGCCTTTGTGAAGCACTTCGAGTCGCCTCTGTGTGTGAAACGTACAAATAAACTTGCGCCGGCTCACACTAAGACGCGCTGCGATTAAATGATTTTTCTGTCTTGTTCTCACACGTGTAGTGAAAATAAAAAAAGAGAAAATAAATCTGGGGGGGTTCTGCATGTGGACCGCAGGAAGAACAGTTGCTTATTGATAATAAAAAAAAACATGAATGACGACGCTGAGCTCTTAAAAACAATGACACAGCGCCACGTATGGAAGGAACTTTAGATTTTGGGAGTGTCTTCTTGTTATCTGCTGGTTACCAGATTCTGACGTGTTTCAGCAGAAATGTGGTGCCGTTTAAAAAAAGAAAGAAGAAGAAAAAAATGATGCAAGAACATGAATGAATGAATGCTTTATTTTAGTTTAAAAACAAAAATAAAATCATGTTTTTACAAAAGAATTTATCAGATAGCAACCGAAAAAGGAGTAGGCTAAAGCCCCAAGGCTTATTTTTGCCTATCCTATACCATCAGAGAATTAACTGAATAATTCACAATAAAACATCAGTACTAATACATCATTACAAAAAACACAATAACTTAAACAGAAAAATTGAATTCAAATCATTAAAATGAATTCAAATCATCAAATTTCATTATAACTTTTGATATTATTAGATTTTAAAGTCTTCTTGAAGAATAACATAGAATTACACATTTTTATTTCATCGTTGAAAAGTTCGTTCTGACTTTGTGAGTTTCAAACATTAACAACCCCTTTAAATTATAAACCACCTGCCTTAGCTTAAACATTTTTTGAATACAAACGGGAATTGTCTTAATTACCACTCTAAACATAATTTCTAATGTTTTTGAATATACAATGTCCAAAAATTTTTATGTGAGTGATCTTATAAAAAGCTGATATTGCAGAATCACGGTATCCAACTCCATTTATTATTTTAATAGCCCTTTTCTGCAAGTTTAATTATAGGATCTAGGTTCGTTTTGTATGTATTTCCCCAAATTTCAGCACAGTATGTCACATAAGGCATCACAAGTGTAAAGTACAGCAACATAACATGAAATAAAACCCAGTTTCTCCAAATGAGTGATTTTTGTTTAAGCACCTTCCTTACACCTAGAAATCACTGTCCCCCATTTTACTGCTTCCCAGAATGACTATGTCCCACGCACACACACACACGTGGCACACACACATGCACGTGCACGCACACGCCCCCCCCCCACACAGAGAGACCTGACGCCGCCGCCCACATCAGCCGGGACTTTATGAATCTCATATCTTCCGGATGTACCGACACACCTTGCGGCTTACCGCCGATCCGGCTGAAATCCAGCCAGACAAAGAGACGCATTCCCCTCAGTAAAACTCTCTTTCTGGGGGCTTCGCCGCCACCAGCTGCGCTCCGTTTAAGCAAAACCTTCAGCGCAGGTGCCTGCGTTCAATTTGAGACCTGAAGAAAACGGATCAAACGGCTTCGCATCGTAAATGCCGGAACATTATGAGGCGTTTTCAGGGAAGTAGCCGGACCTGGGTTACTTCATGAATCTTTTCTTTCACTCTTTTTTTTTTTCTCTTCCCCAGGTGTCTTTATCCCGTCCGGTTATATTATTGCCGCAAGATGACGGGTCTTTAGCGAGGTTGAGGTGGTGGAGGAGGGAGCCGGTTGGATAAAACATCTCCAGACTAGAGGTCTTCGGAAAACCCGAAAACCCAAAAACCTGGGGTTCCAACCCGACCAGAATCGGGTCTCGGGTCCATTCAAAAGACGTGACTCCAGGTTCGGGTCGGAATCGGTACAGTTATTCTCAGGTCCGGTCGGTGCTCTCTGACAGGCTGGGTCCGCGTTTACTCGAGAGAGGTAAAGATACTGGCGGTGGCAGCTAATGTCAGGACTCGGGGCAGTTAATTACTTATTCATTAACGTGGCGTGTTTGTCATGAAACAAACGTGTTGCCGTAGCGTGTTATTAGCGGTTTGTGCGGCAGCTGTTAGGCACAACGGATCGCCAACATGACACGCTGGATGAGATAACATATTCACCACACGTCCTGACTGGTGTAGGCTATTAGCATTAGCAGTTGCTAGCAATAGCAGCTGTATCCACAAAGAAAATAATAACGTGGATTTATTGTTGTTTACATCACGTAGCCTATGTAGCAACTGAACCGGGTAGAAGAAGACAACTTTAGGTAAGAAAATCAAGTTTTAATCAACGCTAGACAACTTTTAACATGAGCAACTATGGGCTGGATTGTCTCGGTTCTATTCGGGTAACTCGGTTTGGTTCGTGGTCGGAAACTAAAGACTCGGGTCGGGTCGGTTCCGGGTCCAAATATTGCAGGTCCATTCGGGTTCAGACTCCCGAACTTATGATAATAGCTCAGGTTGGGTCGGTTTCGGGTCGAATTTTCACGGGTTCATTTGGATTCAGGTCAATGAAAGTGGACCCGTGAAGACCTCTACTCCAAACTTAACTGTCAGGTGCAAAGGCTGCAATGTTTTCTGATTGATCCACAGCCATCCGTCCCCTCTTAAATCCTCTCAGAGCCTTAATGGGAAGAGCTTCGAGATTCCTGCCCTGGTTTTGGTTAAACCAGTAACAGAAAAGTTAAATGTTCCTGTAATTACTGGAACTGCAATTTAAAAGAGGGAGGTGCCAACGTCTCGACACGAAGGTGGTAAGCACCCAAACAGGGAAACCAGCTCAGACTGACTCGCGTCAGTCCGCCTGAACAAACGCCACACACGGGTGACGGATGCTCCACGTCTTCACCTGTGAGACCCCGGTTTCCGACCGGACTGAGGGGGGCCGTCCCTTTGAAATGATAAGCAGAGTCTTCCTTTACGTGGGGACGGCCATTGAAGTCTTTGTTTGCTTGTCGGCGGCGCCGAGGTGTCTGTGAACTTGAGGGTCGGCGCTGAATAGAAAAGAGCGCGCAGCCTGGTTCGAGGTCACCTAATGAAGGAAGATGTATTCATATATTTTCCTGCTTGGATTAGTTCAGCAACATGCTTTGCTTTGAAGCTCAAGGTTGCAGGATCATTTTTGAAGTGGTTTTCAATCATCCCCTGGCATTGAAGTTCCTTTTGTGATTGATATCAGAGATCTACAGCCCCATAAGTTACACTCGTAGCCCCGTGGAGCGTATAGACGCAGCCCGTGCACCGCCAGGCTGCAGAGCTGCCTTTGCATCGCAGACCGGCGACTTTTGAGGACTGAAGCGTCCACGCTCGGTAGGGATACACGATAACTGTTTTTAAAAACCGATACCGATACCCGCTTACCGATAACTTTCAGCTCCTAAAGACCGATACTGATAACCGATAACTGATAACACACATATACCTAAGATCATTACATCAATACTATGAACAAAATCAAAAATAGTTTTGACTTTTTAAGAAAGAAAAACTATTGTCAAGCCTCTCAAACATTTTTGTAAAGCTATCAAACAAACCTATTTGATATCTCACATTAACTTAAAAAAGGTTCATTACTGACTGATATAAAAATAAAGGCTCCCTTGAACTGATTAAAATACATACAAATTGAAAAAGATTAACATTTAAAGGATTTTTGCTTGTGGATCAATTTAAATTAATACCTTTAATTAAAGTAAATGAGGTCCAGTAGTTTTTATTTTTTAATCTCATGGAAGCTTTAGATGAGAGGAATGAGGGAGAGGGGAGACTGCATCTGGCTTGCGCACGTTAGCATTAGCTTCCGTTAGCTCACGTTAGCGCGATTTCAAAACTCCATGGAAGTGATTGTTATGTTGTAGGTGGCTGATCAGGTTTTACGTATTAAAGCTTGTGCTTCCCTCCTCGTAGAATTCGCTCAGAGGATTCGTCACAAATAACCACCAAACTATCTTCTTCTGAAACTTTAACGAAGATCCACGCCGCCATGTTTGTTGTGATCAGTACGCTATGCTGCAGGCTGCATTCAAGGTGTAACGTAAATTCCCACGTTCCCTCGTTTGCTAGTCGTTCTTTCAGCTTTTTCTATCTTGTTCTTTTTTTATGTGTAACATGTGGAAAATACTGTGAATATCAATTCAAGTTAGCAACTACCAAAATTATGACCGAGTTAACAAGTTGTTTTCTGGCATGAGGGGGTATTCTTGATTTTCCTTATTGAGTAATCGTTTTTCTGATTATGCCGACGTCACTTGAACATAACAGTCACTGCCGGCCATTCAAGGCTCAGAGGGAGCGAGGCACTGCCATGTTGACAAAAATATATATGTTATCAGGGCTATTCGTCCTGATATCAGAGTTATCGGGATGACGTCATAATTTCCTGTCATCGGCCTGATAGTTATTGTGCACCCCTAACACTCGGGTGAGGCGGGTCGGAGCAGGCCTCACGAACCCCCCCCCGGGGGGAAGGTTCATCTCAGCTTCGCCGTCTGTCCCTCAGGCTTCTCAGGTTGGTCTGAACTAGAGGTCTTCACGGATGGACCCGTGAAAATTCGACCCATAACCGACCCCACCCGAGCTATTATCATAAGTCTGGGAGTCCAAACCCGAATGGACCCGCAATATTTGGACCCGGAACCGACCCGACCCGAGTCTTTAGTTTCCAACCACCAACCGAACCGAGTTACCTGAATAGAACCGAGACAATCCAGCCCATAGTTGCTCATGTTAAAAGTTGTCTAGCGTTGAATAAAACTTGATTTTCTTACCTACCGGTTTCTTATCTACCCGGTTCAGTTGCTACATAGGCTACGTGATGTAAACAACAATAAATCCACATCGTTATTTTCTTTGTGGATACAGATGCTATTGGTAGCAACTGCCAACGCTAATAGCTTACATCGGTCAGGATGTGTCATGAACATCTTCTCTCATCCAACGCTGTCATGTTGGCGATCTGTTGTGCTTTACAGCTGCTGGGCAAACCGCTAATAACACGCTACGGCAACATGATTGTTTCATGACAAATACGCCACGTTAATTAATAATCATTAAACTGCCCCGAGTCCTGACATTGGCTGCCACCGCCAATATCTTTACCTCTCTCTAGACCCAGCCTGTCAGAGAGCACAGACCGGACACGAGATGAACTACCGATTCCGACCCGAACCCGGAGTCACGTCTTTTGAATGAACTCGAAACCCGATTCGGGTCGGGTCGGAACCTTGCGTTTTCGGGTTGTCGGGTTGTTCCGAAGACTACTAGTCCGAACCTGCTGCCGCTCCGCCATCTCGAGCAATTTTCCCCCTCCATCATCACCTGCATTAAACACTTCAACACACCCCATCCCTGCTGACATAGCCCCCCCCCCCACACACACGGCCCCCACCTCCTCGCCTGCTTCCCAGTGACATCCAGGAACCATTTCCCTACATTTCTGAGGCTCATCCTAGCCGGACCCCCTGGTCAGATTCACAGCGGGGACCCCTCCAGCACATCACAGAAATAATTCACACTCTGCCTCATTTGAGTTATTTACTCCATTACCACCCTGGCCGACCCGTTCCTCAGAGCTACCCACTGAGACCTGGGACTCAGGCTGGATACCCAGACTTCCAGGCGGCCAGTCGCTGCACCCTCAACGCACACACACATTAAGACGAGTGCTGCCACTTCAATCTGCAGCTGGGTAGTCTGAGTGTGTGCGTCTCTGGCACATCTCCTCCCCCGCCGGTTGCCTCCTGCAAGTCATTATCACACCCAAGGCCCGTGCCTGGGCGAGATGACTCGATGGATTTACATGAGTCTGTCTGGGGACGGTGGTACGGTGGTCCGGCAGAAACATGAGAGCGAGGCCCCCCCCCCCCCCCCCCCCAGCTCCAAAATAAAAAGAGGGACAGCACAGTCACACCTAAATAAAAGATGTCCCTTCTCGGAGGGTGGGCAGCACACCTCATACTTCACACAATAGGCGCGAGTCTCCATCTCCCCCATTGTAGATGTGAAAAAGCCCCTCTCATCAAAGACCCCCTTGAGCTCATCTGCCGGGGTAAAAATGAATGATTTCACTCATCTTCTTCAGCTCATTTTCATCTCAAACCATGTCACTTCCTTTCACCCGCCGCTATTCAGTAGTTTTTTCCGGCTTTTGTGGATTTACCTGTCTGTAACGCATTGTCCTCGCTGACTCGGAGGGTCCGAGATAGAGCAGCGCAGACAGTCGCGGCGCTAATAAAGTCCCGCCGCACGCGGAACATAAAGGAGCTCAGAACAGTCGCACCTCTGGCGCAGGAATTAATCTGCAGCCCGTGATTTTCGGTAGCTTTGGTACATGTCTGTTTACGAGGACGGTTCTGCTTCTTCTGGGTGCACGCTTCCCGCACATGTAAAAATAAGATAAGTAAAAATGAGCAGATAAAACCGGCGCGTCTCATCGCTGATCTCTCATGATGATGTCACAGTGATGTCAGATCCAACTCCTCTGAGTCCTCCAGAACCCTCAGCTCCATCTAAACAGTCAAGAATCTTCTTAATTACCTGAAGAGTTTGGACAAGGTGCAACTGTCGAAGTGTTGATACTAGAGCTGGGCACGTTAACGCGTTATTATCGAGTTAACTCATCAATTTATTAACGCTGACATTTATTTTATTGCATGTTTAACGCATGTTGCTCACGTGCTTTTGTTTTAAAAAGTCTGTTACTGGCTGCTGCGGAACCGGAAAAGAATTGGCAGAAAAAACATTAGGGAAAAGCTAAAAGAGACATGGAGAACAGTAAAAATCAGTGAACTTTACAGTTCAGGTAGCAACTCAGGTAGAAATATTAACAATTCTGTCTGAAACTGTCCCTTTTTTTTAATTTTTATAAAAACAGGATGACATTAATGCCCTGGCAGTGGCAATAAGCTTTATTTAATTTTACATTTTTTAAGATGAGATTTACACTAAATATGTGTTAGTGCTGATGTTAAAAGTGTTTGAACAACAAATGTTATGACACTTTAGTTAATATGGGAGCAGAACATTTAAATAAAAGTGCATTTTACACTACTTTTGAATTCATTATTTGAATTTGCGTATACAATGCGATTAATCGTGATTAATCAGGGAAATCATGCGATTAATCATGATTAAAAATTTTAATCGTTGCCCAGCACCTAGTTGATATGGCCCCTCAGCGGCCCTTTTGACGGCCCCTGACGTAGAGAAATCTGCCGCTGGTGAGGCCAGTCCCGTGCTGCAAATGCAAAGATGCGAATTTTGGACTCTGGACGGAGTGGGCGGGGCTGAAGGAAATGTTCTCTTGCATTTGCATGTGTGTGTGTTTCGGTGTTAGCGTCAGCGTTTGGCCTTCTGTCTCTCCAACTTTCCCTGGTCGTGTTATGGCGGCAGGTGTTGATGCTGCCGCCGTTCAAAGTGTCGCTCACACCATTTAAAAAGTGAGGACACACTTGGCTGTTTTGCATATGTCGGGGTTTCGGAGCACTCAGGTCCATCTAGGAGGGACTGCAGTATCCACACATCAAATTGACTTCTAACAGCTGATTTAGCTCCTTTTTTTTTCCCCCCCTTTTCACATATCTGCCATAAAATTGATCGTCTTTTACAGCTGTTTTCTTTCCTGTTTCCGTGCTGACAGCATCCGTCCACATCATGGACTTCTCACTTTTCCACCTCTCGCCTGCATCCTGCACAGTTTTAATCCTGATATGCTCATGGTAAACATCTGTCTCTGCAGGACGCCACTTGGCCAGGATGAATCCACCCATCCATATAGATGTCATCCCAGCGTTGACCTCCACCTGTCTATATAGACGTCATCCCAGCGTTGACCTCCACCTGTCTATATATAGACGTCATCCCAGCGTTGACCTCCACCTGTCTATATAGACGTCATCCCAGCGTTGACCTCCACCTGTCTATATAGACGTCATCCCAGCGTTGACCTCCACCTGTCTATATAGACGTCATCCCAGCGTTGACCTCCACCTGTCTATATATACGTCATCCCAGCGTTGACCTCCACCTGTCTATATAGACGTCATCCCAGCGTTGACCTCCACCTGTCTATATAGACGTCATCCCAGCATTGACCTCCACCTGTCTATATAGACGTCATCCCAGCATTGACCTCCACCTGTCTATATAGACGTCATCCCAGCATTGACCTCCACCTGTCTATATAGACGTCACCCAGCATTGACCTCCACCTGTCTATATAGACGTCATCCCAGCGTTGACCTCCACCTGTCTATATAGACGTCATCCCAGCGTTGACCTCCACCTGTCTATATAGACGTCATCCCAGCGTTGACCTCCACCTGTCTATATAGACGTCATCCCAGCGTTGACCCTCCACCTGTCTATATAGACGTCATCCCAGCGTTGACCTCCACCTGTCTATATAGACGTCATCCCAGCGTTGACCTCCACCTGTCTATATAGACGTCATCCCAGCGTTGACCTCCACCTGTCTATATAGACGTCATCCCAGCGTTGACCTCCACCTGTCTATATAGACGTCATCCCATCCCAGCATTGACCTCCACCTGTCTATATAGACGTCATCCCAGCGTTGACCTCCACCTGTCTATATAGACGTCATCCCAGCGTTGACCTCCACCTGTCTATATAGACGTCATCCCAGCGTTGACCTCCACCTGTCTATATAGACGTCATCCCAGCGTTGACCTCCACCTGTCTATATAGACGTCATCCCAGCATTGACCTCCACCTGTCTCCCATATAGATATAGACGTCATCCCAGCGTTGACGTTATATAGACCTCCACCTGTCTATATAGACGTCATCCCAGCGTTGACCTCCACCTGTCTATATAGACGTCATCCCAGCGTTGACCTCCACCTGTCTATATAGACGTCATCCCAGCGTTGACCTCCACCTGTCTATATAGACGTCATCCCAGCGTTGACCTCCACCTGTCTATATAGACGTCATCCCAGCATTGACCTCCCACCTGTCTATATAGACGTCACCCAGCATTGACCTCCACCTGTCTATATAGACGTCATCCCAGCGTTGACCTCCACCTGTCTATATAGACGTCATCCCAGCGTTGACCTCCACCTGTCTATATATATGTCATGATTTTATGACAAAATATCATGATTTCATAAAATTTTGAGATGTTCCTTGGACAGGAAGTTGCAGTAACTCCTGGATAAATCCTCCAGCTGGTGGGGACAGAGAGATGTAAAACCATGAATTTAAGTAAATAACGGATAATGAAAAGGAACTCGGAGGTTTTTTTTTTTTTTAAAGAGTAGCCCAGCCTCCACAGATGACGAAGAATTTAGAAAAGATTTTGACCAGCGACGCTTCGTGAAGTGAAACGTTTGTGCGTTTCCCCTCTTCCCTCTCCCCAGGGCGGTTCCCACCTTTTATACCTGCCACCCTGCTCCCTCTCCCTCCTCTTCTCAAAAACAACACCCCCCTACCCCCCCAATCTCTCCCAGAACTCATACGGGACCACCTCTCATCATTCACTTCATTATCCATTCTTTCCACCCCTTCTCTCTCTCTCTTCTCTTTTTTTTCTCTCTTGCAGCTCTTTAACTTCTCTTCGCCTCCCTCCGTTCATCTGCCAGGTCTGTCTGGCACCTCGAGCGCCACTAAGCCTTCAAGCAGTGTCAAAACCCACGGAGACGGAACAGCGACTCTGCTGTGTTTAGGTGGTGGCATTCACGCACACACACACATGCACACACACGCATGCACACACACACACGCGCAGAAGCAAATGAGGTAGAATATATCCGTCCGCATAATGAATACATTGTTGTTTGGACACACATTGGGGATGTACACACACACACACACACACGGGCTTCTGATGGTACAAATGTGATCACAGTCACACACACACACACACATGTTGACACACACACGTGAACATCAGTCACATCAGTTTACATGATGACTTGCAGACAGATATGACAGACCGACCAACAACATATTTGCACACAAACAGCGATACTGTGAGTTACGGAGTCAGAGAAGTCAAAGCCTGCCAAACTTGCTTGTGCATGTGCGTGCATGCACGTGTGTGCGCGTGCGTGCATGTGTGTAATAATCCATTGGTTCTGTTCTGTGCTGATTCTGGGCGCTAAGCCCTGCCACAATTATTCAAATCCAGGCTTTTAGTTGCAGCACACCTCTCTCCACGGGCCCGTGAGCCGGTAATCTTGCCTTTGGCCCTGCATTTCAAATGGCCTTAACTCCCATAAGGAATGCATATGAAGAGGAGCCACTAGTGGCTTAATCCGCCCTGTTTAAGTTGCTGAAACGTACACCTGTCACGCCGTCTCGCGCCGGAGCTTGTGGCTACTGATAGCTGGGCTGTAATTCCAAAGGCATGTAGCTTTTTAGACCTCTTTTTAAAAAAAAAAAAATATATAATCATGCTGTTTAGCAAGGAGGTGTCAGGTGTAGTGCTGGAAATGGATGGAGATTTCTTTTATTCCCATTTCTCTACCTGCTGTATTTCCATGATTCCACAACTTTAATGCGTTTTTTTTTTTTCTCTTTCTTTTTCAAAATGACCCACATAAGCGGTTCATGTTTCAGTTTATGTTAGGTGTGAAATTACAGTAGCGATTACTGCTGGAAAAAAGGGAATTTAACCGTAGAAACATTTAGGGCAGCCATTCCCAAACCTTCAGAATACCAAGGTCCAATTTCAAATGTGAAAAATCTCTGCGGCCCACCGAAACATTCAATCACAACTGTGATCAACATTCAGGACTAGAAGCTACGTTCTGACATTAATGTGAGGGGTCAACAAATAAGGTGACACTTGTCATATTACGTTAAGATGACAGCAGATTAACACTTAACTGGTTTGTTTTATTACTTCTTGATGGTTTTTTTTTATCATGTCATGAACATTTTACAGTAATTAAAAACGTGTTTTAAAAAGTTTGAGGACTTTAAAACATATTTGTTAAATTTTAATGACCTCTCACGGCCCACCTGCAGTACCGCCGCAGCCCTTTGGGAATCACTGATTTGGGAATCACTGATTTAGGGGACTTCAGTGCTGGATTCTCAAAGTGCCAGTGTTTGTGAATCTAGTTTTTCTTTAATATAAATGTGACAAAATGTTATAAAGTCACATGCAGAAGTTTGTACTCGTCTGTATCAGACGATTCTTAGTATCAGGAGCATATTAGTATCAGGCGTCCTCCCTCCCTCCTGTATGAAAAAGTTTGTTGGGGAAATAACGAGGTGCACGGGGACGACCTCCGCACCTCCCGCGTTGGACCACCGTCCACACCCCGTCCTGCATGGACATGTTTTATCCCTTAAAAAAAAAAAATGAAATCAAATTAAATGATTTTTTTAATTAAATAAATAAATAAAATGAAATTAAAAAATTAAATGAATTTTGTTTTTAATCTGAAACTAAAGAAACAAGTGTGCCACAGCAACGTTTCGACCTAAAATAGTCTTCTTCAGGCCTGGCACACTCTAAACCAGTGATTCCCAAAGTGTGGGCCGCGGCCTCCTGGTGGGCCGTCACGGTACTGCAGGTGGGCCGTGAGAGGTCATTAAAATTAAAACAAATATGTTTTAAATCCCCAATCTTTTGTAAATATGTTTTTTATCACTGTAAAATATTAACAACATGATTTAAAAACATTAAGAAGTAACAAAACAATCCAGTTAAGTGATATTCTACCATCATCTTAATATGACAACCTAATATGACAAGTGTCACTTATTTGTTGACCCTTTACATTAATGTCAGAATGTAGCTTCTAGTCCTGAATGTTGATCACAGTTGTGATTAAAGATTGGGCCTTGGTATTCGGAAGTTTGGGAATGGCTGCTCTAAACTCTTAAAAAAAATGGCTTGGTCTTCAGGTTTGAATTCCAAAGAGTTTCCTGGCTTGAGCAAGAATGAATGAACTAGAATATCACAGTCCTATTTATATCCGCCCCCCTGTAGCTTTTAAAACCGAATAATTTTACGCGATGCTAATTTTGCGCTTCCAATCGCCTTTTATGAAATTTAGAAAAAATCCTATAGCACACATAATTTTTAAGCTAAAACTATGAAATTTCAAATCTAGACTCTACTATATGTGCTTTTCATAGATATGTATTCATTTAATTTTTCTCGATTAATTTACATGCCCAATAAGCTTTTTTAGACCCTGGCTTGGGGGTTAAGATCAGGGACTAGGGTTGAGAATTGGATTGGGGTTAGGGTTAGTGTTAGGGGGTAGGATAGGGTTAGGGTTAAGGGTTAAGGGTTAGGGTTAGGGGTTAGGGGGTAGGATAGGGTTAGGGTTAAGGGTTAAGGGTTAGGGTTAGGGTTAGGGTTAGGGGGTAGGATAGGGTTAGGGGTTAGGGTTAGGGGTTAGGGTTAGGGTTAGGGGGTAGGATAGGGTTAGGGTTAAGGGTTAAGGGTTAAGGGTTAAGGGTTAAGGGTTAGGGTTAGGGTTAGGGGGTAGGATAGGGTTAGGGTTAAGGGTTAGGATTTAGGGTTAGGGTTAGGGTTAGCCCTAACCCTCTGAAGCGCACGAGCAAATCCTCATCGGAACGGATGAGAGTTTTGAAAACGGCCTCCTCGAAGTCCAGACCTCGAAACAGCGAATCCCCTGAAACGTCGATGAACTGAAGCAACATAAAGGAGGATGAAGCAAAGTTCTCCACGTTGCTGCTCAGTCAAGGAGATTCTTTCGTTTTTTGTTAAATAAATAATAGCGCAGTTAAAAAAAAAGATCTGAGGTTTGTTTGCCCGATGCTGTGATCAGATGCCGTTTCAATCGACTGTACATGAATAAAATCGCATTAACTCGTGTGGCGAAGCTCAACACGCTCACACGCACATGCACGCCCACGAGCACACTCCTGGTGTCTGTAGCAGGGACAGCTTTCAGCTCAGGACAGCTGCACACCTGCCTCAGGTAAGACAGAAGCTCCCAGCTCCTTCCACGAGGGACCGACATGTTCCCGACATCTGTCGACGCAAACACACACACACTTTTTTTTTTGGTTGACAACAAGCTTTTGTTTGAGCCGGCCGCAATATGCTTCAAGTAGACAACTTTGCAACTCGGTACCAGTCTCCCCAAACTCTGCTCTGATCAGAGCATGTGGCGCCCAGAGGAAGGGGAGGGCGAGCGCGACGAAGCCTCCCAGCAGCCTTCAGCCGGCAGCTGGAGCCCGGACATATTCACCCAGAGGAGGGAGGCCGCCGGCGGGCTTCTGTTCTACCCGCGGCCCAGGCCCGAAACGAGGCCTTCGGAGGTTCAGTCCCACTGGCTTCACCGCGCGATGCGTGTGTTTGTGTGTTTAAAAAGGCTGTGTGTGTGTTGGCAGTAATGAGTCGGCCATCTGGTCACCTGGACCCTCTAGGACCACACGTAGCCTAGCAGGACCGCTGCAGCTGCCACAGCTATTTACAGGCCCACACACTGACAGGGACACGGGCGCACCAGCAGCCACCCACTCTCCTAGCCCAAACACACACACAGCAGCCGTAGATGCTAGCTTATACGCTCATATAGGGGTGAAGGAAAGCAGCACATATTGCACACTTTCACAAATGCGATGTAAGGCCGGCCCAGATGGAGGCGGGCACAGACGGTCAGACCCCCCTAACTCTGCCGCCCTGCGTGCCGTCCCTTCGCCGTCCACGCTCTTATGTAATTTATCAGCATGCGTCGCGCCGTCTCTCCGCTGCCGTACATCCAGAGCCTCCTAATGTTCCCCGCCACCTGCTCGGCGTTTGGAGTCGAGGTCTTAATGGGACTGCGTGGGCGACGCCGGACAGACCACGAGCAGAGCAGCCAGTGACTCACCAGGCTTAGAAAAAAATTATAAAAATCAAAATAAAAATAAGCCAGTGCACAGAAAGAATTCAAAATAGTATGTAGAGAGCTGGGATTTCTGCAGTACAGTGAGTATCTGGAAACCTTTTTGTTTGTTTCACTTAATGGGTGACTTATTCCAAAGGGTTCACTTAGTCCTTCCTAAAGCGCCTTTAATATCTCAGGAGTGTATTCAACAACAACTGTTTATGTTATTATCCTGGTGTTTGTCTATTATTCTGACTTCAAAACCTGTTTTATGGAAAGTTATTGCAAAAGACAAGACAAGTCCAAAGGGTTCACATACTTTTTCTTGCCGCTCAGCTCTAGTTATGGGTCTAACTCAGGGTTGGACATGCCAGAAAGACCTCCCCATCGAGGTGACCAGGAGGCATCTTTACCAGATCCAGGGTTAGGGTTAGGGTTCTCCTGGATGACTGAGCCAAGCTGCACGACGTAAAATGGTTAGATTGTTACGTTAAACTGCGCTGTTGAACATATGTGAATTCAGAAGAACACCCGACCAAATTTCAGGCTCTGAATGCAGCGTCATCACATCGTCACCTCAAGTTGCTTCCATGGTGCCGGTAAGACGAAAGCTGATACTTGTCGTGGTGGTTTTCATGTGCTTTGCAAAGATGAAAAACGAAAGGAGGAAGAACAGCAACAGGCGGACACGCTGAGGGACGATCCCTCCGTATTTCTGGCAGTGCTCGGTATCCGTTGCAGCCTTTCTTCGATCGTGAGACGTTTCCATCTTCCGTCTTTGCTCGTGTATGACCACCGTTTTTGACAATCATTCCTATGACTGTGCATCTTTTGTCTGAGATGACCAAAATCATGCAGCGTGAACCCGGCCACCCTGCAGAGGAAACTCTCTTGGTGACTACCTAGGTAGACACCAAGAGTCTTGCCTACTGCCGCACCTCCCTTCACCACAGCAGACTGGTACAGACTCCACAGTCCTGCAGACGCCACGATCCTGATTCAGTTTCCCAAACCATTCTTCCCTCACTTGCGGACACAGCCCTGAGAAACTTAAACCCCCTCCACTTGAGGCAATCAGGAGAGGGCCCGCCACCCTTCCCCACCTCTCGGATCTGGAGGTGCTGATTGTCGTTCCAGCTTGCTTCACGCTCGGCTGCGAGCCGCTCCAGTGAGAGCTGGAGGTCCCAGTTTGATTACACCAAGGGTGGCCAAAGTCGATCCTCGAGGGCCAGTGTCCTGCAGGTTTTAGGTGTTACACTTCTTCTTCACACCTTAATACAAGTGACTTTGTCATTAACAGACATGTGCTGACTTTGATGACAAGCTCATGATGGCTGTTAATTAGGATCAGGTGTGTTAAAGCAGTGAAACATGCAAAACCTGCAGGACTCCGGCCCTCGAAGACCGACTTTGGCAACCCCTGGATTACACCAACAGGACTGCATCATGGACAAAAAAAGCAGAGACGAAATCCGGACATCACCAAACCGACCCCCCCACTTCCCCTTGGCTTCACCTGGAAATTCTGTCCATAAAAGTTATGAACAGAATCGGTGACAAAGGGCATCCCTGGTGGAGTCCAACTCCCACCTGGATTGAGTTACCGCTGACAGTGCAGACCAGACCCGCCGACCCAGTACTCCAAACTCCTGAAGCTCGAGGTTCCCAGAGGGACGCAGTTGAACGCCTTTTCCAGGTCCACGAAGCGTGTTTAGGTCACACGGGATCTAATCCTGCATTGATAAAATGAGGAGGAATCTCTTTGCTTTCAAAAGACCGTCGGCTCGTTGTTGCTCAGCACGGATGCTCTTGACCAGCGGTTCTCAACTGGTCTGGCTTCAGGACCCACTATCACCCTTAATGACAAGCCGCGACCCAAATCAAGGAAAATTTCTAACTTCTCAAAATTATTGAATGAAAAGATCGTGCAGTTTGAATCGGAGATAGTAGAATAGAATATCACAGAATGCCAACAGTAAAACGCCAATGGCAAAAACCAAAATAGCATAACAAAAATGACTTCAAGTGGGAAATATTCCCTTTGATCCTCAATTAGCTGCATTCTAATTAAATCCAAAACACTTCACTTCAGTAACTTCAGCCTTTTTTTAACAGACTCAACATGCACAAACATGAAATAAAACAGTGCAACCACTGAGCAGTAGTTTCAAAAAGAAATCAAAATATATAGTTTTAGCTGAATAACCACTCACTGACCTTTGTCTTCAAGATAAGAAAATCCATATCTCATATATTCATCGTTGTATCTGTGTTTCACCTGCTCAACATATTTAAACAAACTTTGAAGGTCTTTTTCTATGGTGTAAACTGGCGGGTGTCAACTCGCATTACAGGACATTATTGCCATCTACTGTTAAGGAGTATGAATTACACTCCTTTTTTTTTAGCATTTCTTTCCCCAGGCAAAGGCCCACGACCCACTGAAAACGGGTCTGCGACCCACTTTTGGGTCGCGACCCACCAGTTGAGAACCACTGCTCTTGACAGCTGGTGCCATCAGACTAACTTGTTTGAAGAGTTGAAGAGCCGTTAGTGGACCTCTGATTGTGCCCTCCTCTTACTCTAATTACAGTTAGCAGTTACAGTTACGGCTCCATGAGCTCACGTGCACGGGCACAGATGTGTCTCATTATACGTATATTGTATTGCACTGTCCGCACACTCTAAAAAAAAGAGACTTTTCAGTTAGAAAGTTTAATAGGAAGTCAATTTTCTAGTCAGTTCTTGCTACAGTCATCTGCCTACAATAATACCCCCATGAAATTAACACTGTGATTGAGCTGTCACACAACGACTGAACAGTCAAGCCACTGGATGTTCTCTCTTCCCGGGGATGAATGTCCATTTCGTTGGAAGAGGTATGTGGACTTATCAGGGGGATAAAAGCCTGAGCAAAGGAATCAGTGCACAAAATGAAATGTCTCATGCTTCTCTGACCCACAGTGGAAACAAATGGTGTAATGCCAAGGGCGTATTGATTTTCAGCTATATCATGTCCCTATTTCATGTATTTTTCTTGCTCCTGAGGTGTGAAATGTCTTCTAGCTCTGTATAAACTGGACTCAGGAATCAGGCCAGATAGAAAGAACAAGAAGAAAACCAGTGGCCTTAAAAAAAAAAAAAAAAAAAAGTTTTAAGCAAATGGTGACAGGTCCTTCACAGGGGATGGTCCAGAGGTGTCACGGCTTAAGTTACGCAACAGGACAGGTGTGAAGGTCCATCAAGATTACCAAGCGGATCATTACTAATGCTGATGCCACACAATGATCATTTTTGTGCCATGGGCACATGAGTTTAATTGATTTCCTCTGAGGAGCTTGTATTGATGATAGGAGAATCAGACAACCGAGTAAAGTCTTCAGCACATCCCAGTCGGGTTCAGCCTGGACTCTACGGTGATCACTCCATCTTTCACAATGTAAATGCCATAAATCCTGGCATTGCCATCTTGAAACATATCCATGTCATAAATAGATATATGAATAAATACATCTTCTCATGGAATGATCTGCCATTCAGTTTACCTTTTTCCATTGCTAGTGTTCGATCTTAATGCACATGATCTCAGAATTCATCTCCCTTCCTCTGTTAGCGGTCACATCACCAGTAAACACCAGTAAGTCCACTGGCAGCCATACATGCCCACATCATCGGTTGCATTCAGATCTCCTTCAGTTGAATTCAGGTCTCCTTCAGTTGCATCCAGATCTTCTTAAGTTGCATTTAGATCTTCTTGAGTTGTATCCAGATCTCCTTCAGTTGCATCCAGATCTTCTTCAGTTGCATTCAGGTCTCCTTCAGTTGCATCCATATCAACTTTAGTTGCATCCAGATCTTCTTCAGTTACATTCAGATCTCCTTGTTCAGTTCCTCAAGTCTACCTAATGTCAATCTAATGCCAGATATCAACTTCAGATGTTTTATCTGTTCATTTGTCTCAAAGTACTGAAGACATGGACCACACCAGGACCATTAGCTTCTTTTTAGTCAATTGTTCAAATACCTTTGAGCACCTTTGAATGAAGATAGTTTGCTAAAATTGGCTGTAATCCCTGTGTGGCAAATGCCTAATTTTTTTAAAACCTCTTAAATTAAATCTAAAATTACGCTTAAATCACGTCTTGAACATTTTATTTCAAAATCCTTTCTGCGGGGTGTATAAAGGCAAAATCATATTTAAAAAAAAAAAAGGAAATAAAGAAAGAAATAATAATATTTTAACAGTCCACTGTCTTTTAGTCCTGCAGTGTTTTCATTCCTGGAAAACCTACAGCATAAATAAAACGTGAATTTGTTAATGTACATCTTTCTGTGTGGAAATCATTCCTGATGTTTCTTTTTGTGGTGTAAATTTTAGGTCACATCATCCAGCTTAATTATTTTCATTTGAGCCGATAACGACAGTGATTTTGAGTTAATCCCTCTAATCAACGTAAAGTCTCAGAAAATTAGCAAACACTTCGGTGACATGAGTGGCTTTTTTTTTTTTTGTTTTTTCTCCTTAAATTACCACCTCCCTCTGTTTTCCACAATTGTAGAGCCAGTGGGATTGGTGCACCCCCCCCCCCCCCCCCCCCACACACACACACACACACACACAGGCCCACATCTATGTCCATACTATTATCCATTTTTCACGTCCAATTGCTCTGTTATGGTAATCGTTGAAGGCTCGCCATGGGCTGATTACTCACAGCTGACTTCAGAAGATTCTCCCTCCTCTCTCCCACCGTTCTCCTGCTGGCTCTTAATGCACTATTAACCCATTCCTGCTTATTAATTCCTTCCCAGTCATTGCGAGACGTCCACTCCATGATATCTGTCATCATTCCCTGCCCATTAGCTCCTCGGCCAGCAGCGATTCCTCCTGCACCGCCGCATTTCTTTGTCCCCTCCTCTTTTTTCCTGTTTAACTGGGGGCCTGAGTGAGTAGTTCCACATCCTGATGCTACGAGGCCAAGCGGCAGCCTTTTCTTTTCTCTTTTGTCCCCCCCCACCCCCCTCTAAATTAAATAAGACTGCCGTCCCTGTTGTAGACCCTTTAATTGCCAACATCAAGATGGCATCACGGTGATCACTGGAGGTAAAACGAAAACTCCGAGTACGAATTGCTGCCACAGGGCGGTCGGCTGAATAACTCTTAAAATGTCTTCCTGTTGTGTTGTTCGGTGCCAGAATAGAAGTAATAACATTAGTGGCTCAAAACTGACGTTTTTATTGCGTTCCAGCCGCCGCTGCCTGTCAACAGAGACAGCTGTGGTTGAAAGGTTAAAAGGTAAAAGTATTCGCTGTCGTCCATCTAATCAGAAATTGAGGAATCGCTCAGGGGAGTGTTAGCTTTCTCCATCAGGGTGTCTTTTATTGGAGCATGAGATCATATAAGTTTCATTAGCAAAAGGAAAAAAAGAAGCCTCTTTAGATTTCACATCCATGACAACCGTACGGGGTGAATGTTTTTGTACCACATCAGGGCTGTTTCTCAATTCCAAGTACGCCAAGTCTGGATTTGGAAGTTCATTCTTGGCAGGTGGGACTCTGGAAAACTTGCTTCGGAGGACAGGAGGACATGTTTTTGTAACAATATTCTGTAACTGCATTTTAGGCCCTTAAGGGCCAAAGTCCTGGTTATCTAGATAACTCCTGATGCTCCTAATAGAGCTCTCTGCTCTCAGAGTGCAGGTTTACTTGTAGTTCCTAGAAGATCCAAAAGTAGATTTGGAGGATGGGCCTTCTGCTATCAGACACCTTTATTATGGAACCAGCTACCAGTTTAGGTTCAGGAGGCTGACACCACCTCCACCTTTAAAACCAAACTGAAAACATCTCTGTTTAGTAAAGCCTACAGTTAAAACTGTAGTGTGTAGGGGCTAATAGTCACAGCTACAGTTACAGGAATGGATGAAAACCAGACTAGAGCAGGCTGGTTTGAAACATAGGGTGAATTCCAATTCCTCCCTCAACCCTCGCCCATAACCCTCAGTCTTTGGCCCTCAATCTTTAAGTGTCAGGTCTATCTTGTGACTTAGAAATGGGACACCCTTTGAGTGCAGTTACGTCTTCAGACTGAAATGTATCAGAGCCCGTGTTGTCTCTAAAAATACCTGAAATGACACAGGGATAACATTGAAAAGAGCGCTGTATATTCTCTAAATAATATTAGCAAATAGCATAATAGAGGATACATTATTCAGTCCTCTGTCGCTACACAACAAGGTATATAAGTAACGTGAAGCCGGCCGGGGCCGCCGGTCCGGCAGCAAACGTTGTAAAGTAATAAAATAAATGTTACGCAACAACGATGTTAATCCATGAAAAAAGTCTCAAACAAAGACAATAAGATGGTTTTGTAACATTTATATCTTTAAGAACTACAAAGATACTTACATTTGTAGCTAGCTTTTTTTGTCGCCATCCTTTTCGAAGATGTCTTGGCTAAATTACCCAGTGCCTTCTGGGTAGCCCTTACTCCCAAGGGTTGTGCCGGAGAATCTCAATATTGAGGGCGATACAGCCCTCAAACTTGCCCCTTAACTTGACGTTTTAAGAATTGGGACACTTGGATTTAGTGGGAGCGCACATTTTTGAGATTGAGGATTGAGATTGAGGGTTAAGGGAGGAATTGGAATTCACTCATAGCCTCATCATAGCTATGCTGCTATAGGTCTACGCTGCAGGGAGACACCAACATGATCCACTGACTGGTGTCCTCACCCCTCTACTCTCCCCTCATTTCCTCTTTTCCCTTCAGCTGCATCCATAGTTAATTAGGAGCACCTCATTAATCAATAACTGCATTTTATCGAGGAATGGCCTGGGTAAAATTACATAAAGCATCAAATTTACGTGTAATAAAGGCGTGGTCTTTTGATTGACAGCGGGTACAGCCAATGACTGGCTGTCATTAGTGAACTGTGACCAGAGACCCAACAGAGCACATTCCTCGTTGATTCAGAGGTTGTTTTGCCAGAGAGCTCTTCAGAAAACCTCCTGCCGGCATCAAAGAAGGTTTTTCCACTTCTTCTTATCCAGGGACCCAGCCACTGAGTGTCAAGGGCTACAGGCTACATGGCTACGGCCAAACTACTCTTTACTATAAAAGTACCAGTGTGACTATCAGGATTATTTTTCCAAAGGAGTCTGCATTTCTTGATGCACCGACTCTAGAGTATTTGACATTTCCAAATGGCATATTTTTGGTCTCACTGTTTAGGTAAACACACCACTGGTAACCAAAGTCTCTAAAAGTTATGGTCAGGTCTGTTGCTTTCCTTCGCTCGCCTTTCTACAGCTGTCATAAGTCTGTCCGGGCCTCTTCTGGACAGAGATTCTCTTTCAGTACTTTATGTTCCTCCTGCTATAAATCCTAAAGGAAGGATCTTGGATAAAGAACAGGAATATTCCTCACAGTGGATCTTGGCAGCCGAGTCTGGAACCTCTGCTTGTGTCAAGGTCTGTGGTTTTGGACCGTCTGGAGATATATGGAGGAATGCTGGAATCTCACAAAGCCCTTCAGCTCTCCGGGCTCAACCGCACACCGTCTCGGGTTTCTGTGCGACCACATGAAAGTCGAGCAGTAGCGCTAAGTGTGGTCTCTTTAATGGAACTTCTGCGAGATTTTTCTTCTTTTTTCACAGGCCGGTCACACATGACTCCAGAGCCGTCAATCAGTCCAAAGCGGTGTTTGTTCAACGTTTTTTTTCACGCAGATGTCGTTCCCGAGGCAAACTTTACCACAAGTGGCCGAAAAAGTGCCAAACTAGAAAAAAAAAGCTGAAATTATAAAGACAGCTGTTCCTGCAAATGATCTGAGATGACGAAACTACACAGGACCGACTGTCATGATCGTGTTGATGCGTCTACACGATCCGATTGTGGCCTGAACCAAAAGAAAATCGCCATAGGACTGAGATGTTTCTCAGATATGTCCCAGATCACGTGGAAATGCTTTTGACTTAATGAAAGAACAACCTGCGGTGTGAATGCTGAAGAGCTGTGAAGTCAGGCGGGTTCAGGAAGACACAAGGAGATGTTTGATGAACCTGCTCGGAGGAAAACCTTCAACAGCTCTTGTTGACCTCCCACGTCTGTGATCAGGAACTTTCCAGAGAGAACAAAGATGTTCAGTGCAGAACGACCAGATACAGTCCAGTTCTAATTAAGGATGGGAATCGAGAGCTGGTTCCTGTAGAGAACCGGTTCTGTGTGTTTCAATTCCATGGAATCGTTTGGCAGTTTATCTAGTGATTCTCTTATCGATTCAAACCAGCACCAATGTCACGTAATTTACACAAGTTACGCACAGTCAATTCCAGAAAGCACTTACGTGATTAAGTAACATCGGTTTAGCACGCGCATTGGAGTTGTAAACAACAATGGCGCCAACCAGGTTCAAAAGTTTGGCTTCACTTCAGAAAGAAAAATGGCAACAAGGTCATTGTAAAGTGGAGATAACAGTGTCAGGAGGGAACACGACTAACATGCAGAAACATTTGTGCACACAACATGCGATAACAAGTGTCGTGTTTTTGACGCTTCAGACTGATGGATCTCAACCCAGCAGCAGTAGCCAAGCTAAGATCACCTCTGGCAACTCTGGTAAGTAGCTATCCCACTGCCTATGTGCTTCTTTGTAAAACACGCTATAACATTAACGCTATGCTATTAAACGAATGCCTTCTGCATTACATTTAGAAGATGACCGTGACGAGAGAGAGAGTCTGGCTGGTTCAGAGGCTGGAAGACATGATTATTTGTCTGCAAAAGAATAATTAATTCTTCATAGTATTTGCAGATTTGCACTATGCACTGTTCCGTTGTATTTGATAGTATTTATCTTTCTTTATTGTTATTTTTGAGTGCTTAGTGAGCTCATATATCCTTTTAAAAGGGAGATTTTTTTCATTTCTATTAGGAAAAATCTGTTAGTAAAATGTTACACATTCTTGTGTATTTGCGCAGTTACATATTACAACAGTTAACATGTTATCTTTAGGCCTCTTTTGACCCCACTGTTGAGTTTATAAGGTCGTAACTTCTAAGTAAAAAAAATTGATGCTAATAAAACTGTTATCCTTTTTTTTTCAAATTAGAATCGATAAGAGAATCGATATAGAATCAAATCATTAAACAGTATCGATAATGGAATCTGAAAAATCAATTCCCATCCCTGAGTTCTAATCAGATTATATTCCAGATAAATCCACATAAATTCAACTCTTTTCTCTCACAGCGACGTACCCTGTCTGTTTGGTTACCGTCTCTCTAGATCAGTGCTTTCATGTTGGAATAATGATGAATGATCTTCACGTCAGTGACTATGTGGGTGGTATGTGTACTGAAACATCAACGGGCTCCAGAACGGCTCCATGGTAGCAGCAGGCTGGCCACCTGGTGAAAGAAGACAACGAAAATGAGTTTTAATTTTAGGTCATCGGGTAACAAGCCCCCCCGTTCGCAGCCACGGAGGGAGTTTCCTCGACCGCTCTGACCCCGTTAGAAACTAGTGGGAGGTCCGGGTTTGAGTCCCTGTTTGGTCAGGATGGGCAACCGGCATGTGGATCATAATGAGTCATAGTGACTCCTAATGGGGGCAGACAAAAATTAGGTTTTTTTTTTAAATCTCTGTGTTTCTAGGTGATGACTGAAGTTGGTCTCCTTGGTGTTGTGGTGGTAAACTCGGTTCTTTTGATGGACTTGTGTTACTTTGGGTCAGTCGCTGAGGATATCTGATTCACTTGAGTCTGTGCTGTTGGCCAGTCACTTGTTTATCATTACTTACACTATATCACCAACAGTATTTGCTCATCCATCTAGATGATCAGAATCAGGTGTTTCAGTCACCTTCCATGTCCACAGGTGTATAAATGAATCACCTAGACATGCAGCTTGTTTCTAGAAACATCTGTGAAAGAATGGGTCTCTCCCAGGAGCTCAGTGAATTCCAGCTGTAACTGTGATAGGATGACACCTGGGAAACAAATCCAGTCGCTCTTAAATATTCCACAATCAACTGTCAGCTGGATTATCAGGAAATGGAAGTGTTTGGGAACAACAGCAACTCAGCCATGAAGTGGTAGGACACGTAAACTGAGGGGGCGGGGTGAGAGGATGATGAAGAACATAGTGAGAAGAGGTCACCAACTTTCTGCAGAGTCAATCACTATAGACCTCCAGACTTCATGTGTCCTTCAGATCAGCTCAACAACAGAGCAGAGAGCTTCATGAATGGGTTTCCATGGTGACGCAGCTGCATCCAAGACAGACATCACCAAGAACAATGGAAAGAGTCAGATGCAGTGGAGTAAAGCAGCCACCACTAGACTCTAGAGCAGTGGAGGAACGTTCTCTGGAGGGAAGAATCACACTTCTCCATCTGGTAATCTGATGGAAGAGTCTGGGTTTGGTGGTTTCCAGGAGAACGGTACTGGTCTGACTGCATTGATGCAAGTGTAAAGTTTGGTGGAGGGGGGATTATGGTGTGGGGGTGTTTTTCAGGAGCTGGGCTTGGCCCCTTAGTTCCAGTGAAAGGAACTCTGAATGCTTCAGCAGACCAAGACGTTCTGGACAATTCCATCCTCCCAACTTTGTGGGAACAGTTTGGAGCTGGACCCTTCCTCTTCCAACATGACTGTGCACCAGAGCACAAAGCAAGGTCCATAAAGACATGGATGGAAGAGTTTGGTGGATGAACTTGACTGGCCTGCACAGAGTCCTGACCTCAACCTGATAGAAGACCTTTGGGATGAATTAGAGCAGAGACTGAGAACCAGACCTTCTGGTCCAACATCAGTGTTTGACCTCACAAATGTTCTTCTGGAAGAATGATCAGAACTCCCTGTGGTGTTTCCAGTGACTCTGTGGTATTATCAGTGAGGCCACTGTCTTTCTGTGAATCCGCTAAACTCGCCTTGTGGACTTAGTTAGCAGCCAGAGGACTCAAAGGATTCGTGTTAATGGAGATTCAGTTTGAAAATTCAAATCATTAACTCTGGAGACTCAAGAACCAACCAGCGGGACCTTGAAGGTTCTTCTCCAGACTGAACAGCTGTTCACCACTGTACCAGAAGTCAGTAAATGTCATGTTGACACTTTCTCCTGGAATTTCCTGTAAACTTAGTTAGTTGTTCCTAAACAGCTGATGGCATGGGGGAACCTGCGTCTGACTCAAAGTTAGTACTAAAACGAATATAGATATTATCTCATGGTAAATCATTATGGAATCCTACATAAAACAAACATAAAATGACAAACTGAGAAGTTGCGTCTGATGAGTCTTAATAATTAGAGACTGTCTGGACTTTAGATTTTAACACTAGAACCGCTGAGGGGGGTCATTTTTACCCCCTAGCATTTTCAAATGCTTGTATTTCTGTTAAAATAAAACCCCTACATCTGTAAAGTTCATGACTTTTCCTAAAATGGATTTATTGATCATTCAGTGGATTTTGGTGAGTGTGTGATGAAAAGAAAAATGAATATGAACCATTTATACCAAGAACCGCCGAGTGGGTCATTTTTACCCCCTCATATAAATGCTGTAAACAGCCGTCACTTTTTGCGCAACGCCCCTCCCGCTTCTCCCTGTTGCTTAGCAACGCTCAAACTTTGTGGCGTCATCTGATTTTGACGAGAGAGAGAGTACGCAGCGTTCGGGCACATAGAAAAAAGCTTGCAAAAATTTTCATTTTAAACACTTATTTTGACATGTGTCCATTATTATTTCAGAAATATTTAGGAATTAGCCACATCACAACTTCTAGAAATGACGCTATTACAGCAACGGGGGTCAAAATGACCCCCTTCGGCGGTTCTAGGAAGTTTGGAATGTTGGCGGTTCTAGTGTTAAATTTCAAGTGTTTCATAATCAGTTTAATGAAAAGGAAACAGTTGCCAAACAACTTCTGTTGCAGGTTTTTCATTTAATTGAATGTGAATATGCTGAACCAAAAACATTGATGTTTTTCTTTTAAAGAAATTAAAGAAAAGTTACTTCTTTGTTATTGGCTGGAATATAAATTGATTTAATTCCATGAGTCATATTTCATGGTGAAATCCGGAATAAAAGATGACACATTTTTGACAGAGGCAGGATCAGAGGAAGGATTGTGACATCAGTTCTCTCTCTCGCCTCGAACCGTCACCCGGAGTCAAACATCAGACTTCCAGAAGTCGTTAGAAGATTCCCAGGCGCTTCGTTTTACGCGCCACAAGGCGAGGAGGTCGCGACCCTGCGTCGTTTTCATCCGCTCCACCCGTCGACGCCGTCCTCCGGTTCACGCTTCCCGCTCCCAGATCTGAGCGGGATGAAGCCTGACAGACTTTCATCCCGGGATCCTCGAACAAACGCGTCACTTTGCCGTGGACTGCAGAGGAAATTCAGATAAATAAATCGGCGGCGTAATTACCGACAACGTTTAAGAGCCGCCGCGGTCAGACTCGGTCTGTTCTGGCGCACCATCCATTGTCTCATCCCTTTTTCCTTTCAGTTCCCCTTTTAACTTCCCATTTTCTCGATGCTAACCCCCGTGATTTGGCATTCACACCAATTTGCCATTCACAACTCCGTTAATAACTCCGGTCTTTTATTGCATTAGCGTTTCACAGCTCTGCCCAGCCGTTCTCTCGCCAACGCGCCGGCCCCTCTTTGATTTTCAGTTGCATATATCAACCTGCAATTACAGACCTGGTCTGGAAATTGTCAAGCATGACTGCAGAGGTATTGGAGTTATTGCAATTACACTCAGGTAATTGAGCCGCCACGGGTGAAGATGTTAAACACTGTGTCTATAGTGGGAGTCCATGTCGCCACTGTCTCATTCCATTTCACTCCTTTCCTCAGCATAACACGCTCTGTGAAAGGCTACATTTTCTTTTTTTTTTTCCCTCTAATAAACCAGTCAGAGATAATAAACTGCAAAACAGTGCAGAGGCTGATACTCCTCCTGCAGCGACTGCAGCGAGCCGCTGCCGTCGGTGCCGTCCGTTATGAAAAGTTACTTTGTTCTTTAATTAACTATGACAACAGATAGTCGAGACGGCTCAGCTGCGAGAGATTTACCGCTACCTGTAATGAACTGATGTAAAACAGCACGGAGGTGTGCTCGTTTGAAGATCTGATCAATATAACCAGGGTACAACATGAATACTGATATAAGCTTACGTCTAATTTGTAACGGCATTTGAAATGTTTAAACTACGGAAACAGTCGTGAGGAAAGGCTGACCGTGTGTAGACGCTTCAAATAACCCTTTTCTTGAGACACATAAACAGCAGTTTAATTCATTCCTGGTCACATGGTTCATCCTTAATGATCATCCTTCTGTCTGCTTAAAGATGCTATGGGGGAAGGTTTGGGTCGAACCAAGCATTTGTCCAACATCCTTGCACACAATCAAATTTTTTTTATGCAGCAGGTAAAATAACTATCAAACACACCACCATTTTCCTCAGGAAAAATATTTTTAAGGGTGCTATTGACATGAAACTTTCCCCAGATGTTGGTAACAACCTATGTAGTCCACAGATGTGAATCAATTAAGTTACGTGTACTGATGTGAAATGACACAGGGGAAAAAATATCTTAACGTCATATATCATAACGATCTTACTGAAAACAAGGGGCGGGATTGCTGTCTAGCTGGTGTCTTGGCTTTCTATGCCTTTTTGCACCTGGTAGTCCAGCTGTTCTGGTTCCTGCCAGGGCTCGAGGCTGTCCTCTGGCTTCTTCTGTAAAGTTGGACATATTAACACAGGAGATCAGTAGAAGTTGAGGGCCGGAATCTTCTGCTCAAACCTCCTAAAGCCGCTATTAAGGGATAGCGGGTAGAGGGAGGGGCGTTCTCCCCGCAAAGAACGCAATCTTCCACCTTGCTAAACCCGCTATCCACCTGTGCTAACCGCTACATTATGCATAGCAGTGGTTAGGGTGTTCCACCTGTTAAACCAATCAGTGCATCAGCAGCCATTGCCTTTAAGAGCAGGTTGCGCTACCCGCTAAGTGCTATGGAGCGTCTTTTCATCCAGATCAGAGCAGCTCTCATGCTGTAGAGCAGGGGTCTCAAACTGATCCGTGAAAGGGTCGTGTGGCTGCAGGTTTTTGTTCCAACCATGCAGCAGCACAGCTGACTTGTTTTAGTCAATCAACTAGTTGTCTTCACTAAAGGTCTGAACCAGTTCAGTTGATTGAATGAAAACGAGTCAGCTGTGTTCTTAGGTGCTGAGTGAAAGCACATTCATTTGTCCAACTTGATTCTGAATAATAACTCAGATTGTTTATTTATATCATAATATTGTTTTCAGTTATTTATATCAGAATATTGTTTTCAGAATGTCTGTATTTGCTTTCAAGCCACTTTAATTTTTGGCAGTTTGTTTTAATATCAAATAACAAAAATAGCCTTGCAGTTTATAGCCTACGGAAGACTTTACAGCCTGACTGAAATAAATAGGCATTGAAAAAAAATACTTTGGTGTTTGTGTCAAGGTTTGTGTTGGTGCACAACGGATCATATTGCTTGGATGATTTGATTCAGTGATGTGGATGCAAATGAATTGAAAAGGTTATTTTAATCAAGAGTTTGTATTATTCAGCATCAGAACTGAAATGACGGTGAGAGGAGAACTCAATCAATCAACCTTTATTTAATGGGAGCATTGGAAGAACGTTTTACAGAAACTAAAAACGTTACTTTTTCAGTAACGCATTACTTTTTGGTTTGAGTAACTGAATTAGTAACTGAGTTACTTTTTTACAAACTAACTAGTAACTGTAACTAGTTACTATTTTTCAGTAACTAGCACAACGCTGATTGCCACACCTACAATGTGAGTAAGGGAGTCGGCATAGCGGGTAGCGGCTTTAGGGAAGCGGAAAAAGATTGCATTAGCGGTTAGCGGAGGTTCCTAAACCCGCAATTTGCAGGTAGCAGGGTTGTGGTAGCAGCTAGGTGTATGATCGGGGCCTGAGTCTTTTTTTTTTTTAAACCAATCCCCAGTGGTCAGTCCAGGTACTGCAGTTTGCCCTTCTTCAGGGATCGGATCAGTTTAGGAAGCCTGATGTGGCCTGCCACCACTCTGCGGATCAGACAGGGGGGTTGATCGCTGCTCATTTCCAGTATCTCACTGCAGGTACAACCATGGAGTGGAGTTTGGAGAAGTATCTGTTATCATGACCATGAAAGGTGCATTTATCTGGACGCTGAGATGGTCTTCCTTGTGCTCCTAAAGAGCTCTGACCGGTCACATCTGAAGCTGAAATTAAATATGCATGAAATGTCTTTTAATGTTCACTTTGACTGTTAAAGTCAACGAAAGGCGACGAGGGGTTTGATGTCTTTTTAACCATATAGACGGAGATGCAGCGGCCTTTTAAAATCCCTGACAGATGTGACACATCTCCTTCGACCGGGTTCGTACCTGACCACTCAGCTCGTGCTGCTCCACTTCCTCCGACTTCAGCCGGAGTTTGTGGGAAAGTTGCTTCGCTCAGAACTTTCCCGGTGAAGCTCTCACTGCCGAGGAGCTCTCCCATCAAGCATCTTCCCATCAAACGTCTTCCTCTGACTTCTCTTCCTCTCCTCCCTCCTCCTGTGTTTTTCACAGCCTGCGTGAACTCTGCTTTTCTTCCTCCGAGCATCTGTGCAGCCACATCTCTTCCCTCCTCTGTCGTTCGGTCTGTCTGGATCCGCTGACCCCGTCCTCATTACCGTCACCAGACTGCAGCAGCTGCTTGCCTGAGTCACAGCCTCTATTGTCGATTCCTCACTCTACCCACTCTCATCCACTTAACAAAGTGAGGTGGAGGGAGCAAGGGGGAGAGGAGAGGAGAGGAAGGGATAAAGGCAGGGAGGACAGGTGAGAAGGAAGCCGAGAGAGAAGAAAAGAGGATGTTTTTTTTTCCCCCTCTCTTTCCCCCCTGTTGGTTTTATGTAGTTTCTTTTTTTTGTGTGGGATCTTCATATTTATTAGTGATGGTGGAGTAGATGCTGAGAAAATCTGCAAAGTGCAGCATCTTCCTCCTAACTTCCATCAAAAACGACGCCTCCAGAACAAATGAACACATGAACAACAACAGCGTACTTCTACAGCAGCTTCCTAGTTCAGGAACCACTAAAGGTGCTTAAACAAATGATAATGCAGATTTGACGACACTACACATTTTTTTTGGCATGAGTAGTCTTTATTTAAAGCGTAAAGAGACGAGTTGAGGAGTTGAACCTGCGGCTGCTGCAGGAGGACTGTAGTCTCTGTACATGAGCTGAAACCACTGAGCTGCCAAAAACTGAGACGTCTGACCATTTCATGACAATATCAGCTCATTTTTGACTCTGATGGCAGCAACACATCTTTAAAAAGTTGGAACAGGAGCAACAGACGGCTGCAAAAGTAACTGGAGCAAATCAGGAACAAACATTTGACAACTAATGAGGTTAATTATCAGGTCAGTCACATGACTGGAGATAAAAAGGAGTATTTCAGAGAGACAGACAATAAATTCAGAAAAATGTTTCTCATTGTAAAATGTCAAAGACTTTGAAGATCCACCACCTACAGCCCAGGATATCATCAGCAGATTCAGAGAATCAGGAGGAGTCTCTGTGTTCAGGAGACAAGGATGAAGGTCTGAACTGGATGATGGACATCTTCAGGTCCTCAGACATGATTGTCTCCTGGACATCACTGATGGAGTCAGGAACTCTTCCAGAAACCACCGTCTGTCAACACAGTTCACCTACAATCCACTGATGCAGGTTAAAGCTGGACCATCCAGAGAAGAAGACACATGTGGACACCATCCAGAAACACCAGCGTCTCCTCTGGACCAAAGATCATCTAAGATGGTCTGAGGATGAATGAAACCTGTTCTGAGGTCAGATGGACCAACCATGGACGCCGTGTCCTGCAGACTGAAGAGGAGAGGAACCATCCAGCTGTTATCAGACAGTTCAACAGCTGCATCTCTGATGGTCTGAGGTTGATCAGTGTTTATGGAGCAGCTGGAACATCTGGAAAGGCTCCATCAATTAGGGATGGAAAGGTTACCGGTATTATGGTTAAAGCGCGATAAAATCTTACGCGATAATGATTACGTTTATGTTTGACTTCATCGCATTATCGCGGTCGATTACCAGGATATGTAATATCAACCTCATTCAAGTCTGTAGCGACTCGTGACTGTGTCTCGCGTGAATATGAGGCTTGTAACATCGGCATCGTAACGTGAGCATGGAGGAAAGTGGTGTTGGCACGCAGGACATTTACCAACCCACTAAAAGGACGAAATCCAAGATCTGGGCGTATTTATTTTAATTAATGCAGAGGGACAACTGGTGGAGGAAAGTTATCCTGTCTGCAGAGCACTTGTTTACATTTTATTGTAATTTGTAGAAGCAACTTGAAGGAGCTAAGGCTAATGCTTCAAACTACTGAGATGTTTGACCAAGAGTAACCTAGGTCGACGCGCTTCGCTAACTCACATTTCGTAAACGTTACCGTTGTGTGGTGATTGAAAAATGACCTTCTGATGCACATTCCACATCTTCTGATGCAGTTAAAATATTAATTTATTCCATTAACTGATTTGACATCCATAACGCTGGCAGTTAGCGTCACAGCGGTTAAAAACCTTCTGACCTTCCGGGTAAAACACCCAATAACAGGCAGCTACCTTTATACCTGACCCTCAGGTAACAACACAGCGACACCCACAGACACACAGAGTGAACTACAATTCAGAACAACATATTTGGCCTCCTTACAAATGTTTCTTTATTTGCACATTTATACTTATTTAAGGTTCAGCTTAAAGTCCAAAGTTCATTATATTTGAACTTCACTATAATTTTTGTTCCTGATAATTGCATGTATATTTTGACCTTCTATGGTTGTTAAAGTGTTTATTTAAATTTGCACCAGACAAATAAGCTTTGTTCCTGTTATTTATTTTGTTCAATTTAAAATCAAAATCCTCTTTCTGTGCCATTTGTTTGCCCTTTTAATGTAAAAGTTTCTCATTTTGATAAGATTTTGACTTCAGATGTTTTAGTTTGACAAGAAAATCACAAGATTTTGTGAAATTATTTAAATGTATGTGTTTTTTGGACATTTGTACACCAATTAAGAATACCGCGATAATATCGTAAATCGGGATAATTTGGTCACTATAATCGAGATATCAAATTTTCCATATCGTTACATCCCTACCATCAATCCAAGAAAAAAAATCCACGTACGTACCACAGAAACAAGCCAAAAGTCAGGTTTTTTGGCAGAAATGGTGATGAATCAGTTCCCTGAGCCTGAGTAAGATGATTGATCGTGTTTTAACTCTTCACAGATGACAGACATTTATTTAATTATTCACTTTAGGAATGTAGAAACAATTTTAACCAATAAAATGAAAAAGACCACCTACTTAACTACTAAGTCCTCAGACGTGACATCAGGAACATCAAAGGCTTTTTCAGTCTCATCACATCATGGTTCAGACCTGGCATTAACATGCGTCCACTTACAAAGCGGCTTTTAAAATCTCAAAGGTCTGAAGACGTTTCCCAGGCAGATCCAGATCTGGAGGCATCTTAAAGCGATCACTTGTGGTCACGTCCTCTCTTTAGTCTGACCACGAAAGCAGATCCCGGGACAGATTCAAGAACTGCCTCATAAACTAGCGTCAGAGGAGACGACTCTTTGATTCTGCCAAGCGACCGGCCGCAGTGAAGCTACGTCCGTCCCAGTCCTTCTTCATCTCTTGTATCCTCCGCTCCCTCCGAAAATACACTCAACGTTTGTGTGTTTCCAAAAACTCCTCACAGGAAGCCATCAAACTGTTTCCATGAGTTCAGGGGTGGAGCTCCACCTTTGATTGACAGGCGAGGTCCTGATGTGATTGGAGATCTCGTTGAAGTGAAATTTGTGCAGGAACGTGGAAAACACGATCCTCTGAATCGACGAGGGAAAGCTGTGTCTCCTGCTTCCGTCTAGTCTGACAGCAGATGTAAATCTTTAAACGCAGGTCATCGAGACATAGATTTTGTAAAAACCAAAAAAAAAAAAGAGAAAAGAAGAAAAAGCAAATTTCCAAAGACTTTTCCAGAAATTCCAGTGTTGCAGAGATGGAGGTAAATTTGGTGTTTGTGTGGGACTGTTTTCGGAGGGGGATTAGTGCACGTTTGATGCTTTAGTGACTGTTTCTGGCAGCAGGACGGTGCACGTGAGTCAAAATAAACGACTCATTTCCAAGGAGCTTCTCATGGGGTGAGCTGGCGTGGCTCGTGAAGACGGTCGCAGATTTATCTACGCTGTCGTCGTCTGCTTGGAAACATCTATATATTTAACAATATATCACTACGCATTCAAACACATCTGAGCGGAGCTGCCGCGCTTTTAATTTGACACTTAAAAGGAATACGCGGCTACAAATTCCTCCTAAGAGTCCCGAGACTCGTAAAAGTGCGTTTCAAATCTGTTTCTGTGTGTTATGAACCGACTATCGACACGACGCTTGTTTCTCTTAATAGAAGCGAACAAATCTGGAGGCGTCGCTGCAGGACGCAGAAAAAAACCCAGCGTCTCACGCGGACCGGCACGCCTTCGGCGCATACGAGAGGAAACCAATAAAAGCATCAAAGGAAAGGATTTATTGATTTTATATTATCCATTTTACAAGGTTTTCACTAAAATAGTCGGGAAAGATTTGTCGGTGCGCTTTGAAAAGATGACAAATCACCACATCGTGATCATGTTTCAAACTAATTGTTTGGCCTTAATTAGCATCACAGATGTCTTCAATATTTTTACGAGTCATTCTGATGAAAATTATTATTATTATGGTTCATATAAAAGAAGAAAACAATCTGAGGAGCTCAGATGTTACAGGTGAATGGATCAGATCAGCTTCATGCTCCTCTGATCGAGATGGACGTAGGACCCGGTCCAGGATGGGACCTGAACCCATCCTGGATCAGGATCAGAGGGAGCAGACGGGTGATTAACCGTCGTTCCTTTTCAACAACAGCAGAGGAAGAACCAGGAGGACTAACAGGAAAAACCGGTTTCTGGGAGGACAGGGTTTCTGTTTATGGGACGTTGCATCATGACTGTCAGAACATCCTGGAGTGAAGCGCACTCCTCGCGTCAGGAAGCTCGGCCTCGGTCGCAGGTCCGCCGATGCCACGACGATCCAAAACACACAGACGAGAGCATCCAGGAAAACGCTGGACGATTCTCAACTGTCCATCTAGAAGATCCTTCAATACTGCGGAACGCAGTCGAAAAGAAGACGTGATGCTGCGCAACCATCTGGGATGTTTCCAGACTAGCTGGAGTCCATTCAGTAGTAATAAACATTAATGACAACTGGAAAACGTGGAAGAGAGTTGCAGAGCAAATTCACCCCTCTGTGCCTGAGAACGTTAAATGTTGAGCTTCACGATAGAAAAAAAGATAGATAGATCCACTCTGTTTTAAAGGAAAACTTTATCTGGACTAGAAATAGAACGGTTACCGGTATTACGGTAAAGCGCGGTAAAATCTTACGCAATAAAGATTACTGTTTATGTTTGACTTCATCTCATTATCGCGGTCATTTACTGGGATATGTAATATCAGCCTCATTCAAGTCTGTGAGCAACTCGCGACTGTGTCTCCCGTGAATATGTAGCTGGTAACATTGGCATCGTAATGTTAGCATGGAGGAAAGTGGTGATAGCACGCAGGACATTTATCAACCCACTAAAATGACGAAATCCAAGGTCTGGGCATATTTATTTTTATTTTTTTAGAATGTAGAATGTTATCCTGTCTGCAGAGCATTTGTTTACATTTTATTGTAATTTGTACAAGCAATTTGAAGGAGCTAAGGCTAATGCTTCAAGCTACTGAGATGTTTGACCAAGAGTAACCTGGTCCACGCGCTTTGCTAACTCACCTTTCGTAAATAATAACGTTGCATGTTGATCGAAAAAGGACCGGAACGATGTTCAAAAACCTTTTGCCCTTCCGGGTCAAACACCTAACCAATAACAGGCAGCTACCTTTATACCTGACCCTCAGGTAACAACACAGCGACACCCACAGACACACAGAGTGAACTACAATTTATAACAACATATTTGGCTCCTTTACAACTGTTTCTTTATTTGCACATTTATACTTATTTAAGGTTCAGGTTAAAGTCCAAAGATTATTTCATTTGAACTTGCACTATAATTTTTGTTCCTGATAACTGTTTGCATATTTTGACCTACTATGGTTGTTAAAGTAGTTATTTAAATTTGCACCAGACAAATAAGCTTTGTTCCTGTTATTTATTTTGTTCATTTAAAATTAAACCTCTTTCTGTGCCAGTTGTTTGCCCTTTTAATGTGAAAGTTTCATTTTGATAAGATTTTGCCTTCTGATGTTTTATTATGACAAGAAAATCACAAGATTTTGTGAAATTATTTAAATGTATGTGTTTTTTGGACATTTGTACAGCAATTAAGAATACCGCAATAATATCGTAAACCATGATAATTTGTTCACTATAATTGAAGATATTAAATTTTCTATATCGTTACATTCCTACGCTGAACAAACCGGAGGGCTTCCAAATAAACGAGACTATAGCAGAGAGGGTTGGAGAGGTTTGGGGTCGTTATGCGTGATGATACACCCCTGATGGTTGATGGACATCAAACATGTCACCATATCCCTCGCTGCCAGGGAGATGACTAGTATCCATGGGTGTCAACCACCAACTGGTCTGACTACGACTGAGCCAAGCTGGTGGGAAAGTTGATTCCTTTTCTTGTTGCAATAACTGATACTGTTATTGCTTCATACGAGCTGAGGTGTTTCACCATCACTAGCAGTTTCTTCGCAGGCCGAGCGAGAATCCGCAGGTTGCAAAGCAAAGTCAGGCAGCGTCTTTGTGACCACGCCACATGTTGTGGTGGGCGTTGAAGACGTAGCTTGGGACATGTAGTAACATGCAGCGTGTCAAGACTTAGGGCTGTAGCGATACACTAATCTCACGATACGATACGATGCACGATATTCTGCTCACGATATGATATATGAACTGAAAGCATCAATTACACATTATATGGCTGACAGGCAGCTTGCAAATGCTGGACAAAATGAATTAAAAATTTGTTGAGAAAAATTGTTTCATTTCTTTAAACCGTGCAAATTGTGCTTTTAAATTTTTTTAAAAGCTTTTAAAGGTGGGACACGGGGGTTTCGAAAGAAGCTTAGAATATTGATACCCGTGGCTGAAAAATCGATACTCGATACAATATCGATATATATCGCAGAATCGATAAAATTGCTCAGCTCTAGCCAAGACCCCGCCAAACCAAAAATAAGTCGGAGCAATTAGCTAGTAGTTTAGGAGGAGTTGTGAGCGGATGTGCAGCTGAATCATGGCTCAGCATCAGGAAATGCCTTTTCGCGTCGAAACTACCACCGTGACTGGTTTTGAGGAGGCAGCTGCTCTCTTCGGTTTTGTCAGAGAACCTTTTTACTGGAACGTCCTGTCCGACCTACTTTTCCCCCTGCCGTAGAGTTAAATGTGACATCATCCGTTTGACAGCTGAAGCCTGGACGAAAACTGGGTCATCCAAACCCAAACACACCAAGAAACGAACAACAGCCTGGCCAGGACAGGAAACAATGAGCGCGTCGCAGCGGCGCTGCTCAGACCTCAACACGGCGGGAAAGCTGCAGCAGGGCTGTGAGAGTCGTCCATGGACCTCAAGGAGCAGAGGCAACCGCTGTGATGAAGAGTAACGCCCGATTTCTCTACGATGATGTGACGTGCCGATCATGTCCTCCAGAAACTGATCACTTCAAATGCTCAGACTATTTTAGCTCAGAGGGATTTTAATGGATCTTCTGAGGTTCTTGTCTTCTTATCCATCAGTACATTGGTTTGAATAATGTACCCCCCCCCCCCACCTGTCCATCAAGGACTACCGAAAGGGAATCCAGGACAAGCAGTGAACCAGAAACCTCGCTCACCTGTTGGTTGATGCAGCAACTAACCTTAACCCTAACCCTAACTTCCATTTCCACCACATGAACTAAACATGGAGCTGCTTCAGACTATCATGGTCTTCGTTTTTTAATCTTTTATGTAACTATAACTGTCTGACAGCGATCCATTTCTCCAGACTACCGCATAACACTACACCTGCCTTTGTGTTCAAACTGTGCTTACCCACAATGCCTTGCATCGCCGTCCCCTTCCTGTATTTGGTTCACTCGAAGTGGACCGAGACCCAAGTTTTATTTCGGCGGACCAGGGTTGGTGTCATGTGACGTAAAGCTGTAAAGCTACACGCGGTTCATTCAAGAGACGACGGGGCACCTTGGGTGTTTTTGGTTGATAGTAAAGACGGGAGACCACAAAGCCAGACAACACTTCCTAAAAGTCATCCAGGTTTACTTTAGAACGGGGGTCACGCAACAGAGGACTCCAGTCCGGATCCGGACTGGGAGATGGTTCTGTCCAGACTAGGGATGCACGTGGTTAACCGTTTAACCGTTAACCGATAACAGTAACTCTAACCGATTAATACTAACGGTCAATTTTGTTTTTAAGTTACGTAATTCAATCAACTCATGGGGCGTGTCGACAGGTGCAACACGTGCGTCTAATCACAGCCCACTTTACAGTGAAGATGAAGAGAGCAAAAAGGAGTTCTGTGCAGTTTTGTACCTGAACGCGCTCATTGAACGAAAGTTCACGAACTAGTTACTAGTTCATAATTTTCACGAACGTGAACTGAGCGCGTTCACTTTCCCCTTCACGAGCGTGAGGCGTGAACGAGTTCATTTGGGCATTTGTGAACGACGCTCTTTCAAAGTTCACGCACGGTCAAAACCGTTCAGGTTTCCACCAAACTCCATTTAAAATACACCACAAACGAGCCTGATATGTATCTGAGGAAATCAATCAAACATGGGAACACGGGCTGTCGCATCTGTTGATTACAAAAAATGAACTATTTAGTTCATTTTTTGGTGGCTATTACAACGGACTGCTGGACTGCGCTCACAACAGAGAGCTACATGTCACTATATCGATGAGAACTGGAAAGCTAATTCTGTTGTCCTGTTAACGCAGAGCATGCCAGGTAGACACACAGCTGATAACCTCACAGCTAAACTGGTTGATGCAGTGGAGACGTGGGGACTTGGTGGAAAAGTGTCCGCATGCGTCCACGACAACGCAACAGCGCAACATCGTGGCAGCCAACTCTCCCGGGCGGGTCAGGTGGGTCGGAATGGTGGGATGTTTGTGTGTCGGAATAGCGGTATTTCGGGATGGTGATGTGTCTAAATGGTGGTATGTCGGAATGGCAGCATGGAGGGGCATTTAAATCTTATCGGTTAACGGTTATTAATCGTTAAAGGGCATCGGTTAACGGTTATAAAAAAAATCCAAAATGTGCATCCCTAGTCCAGACCCATGACCAATGCAAAAAACTAGTACTGTATTGTCATTTCCACATAGCATTTTGAACGGCGGTGGATATTTACAGCGGGCACTGCTACTACTACAGTTAATACGGTAATCTAGCTGGTGGTCAGAGACGTAGCTTGGAAACACGTATTTGTTGTTGGCAATGTAGCCACACATGGCCAAAGTCCGTCTCTGACATCACATCAACTAGAATACAGTGGCCACATGCAAATTCTCCGAGCAAATCAAGATCAGATCCCCAGAATTCATTGCACCCCCAAACCAAAGCACACCTACATTATTCCCAGCAAACCCAAAATCAGTCACACAAGCACAAACTTTAGCACTGACGTTAGCAACAGCGCAGGAAGAAAGCAAAGTAGATACCACGGAGACATCATGACTTGCTGGAAAAAGAGAGAGGTAAAAACTGAAAACTGTTATTTTAAAGACGAATGGACAGCAAAATGTATGTTTATACCCCCGGTCGGCAGTTTGAAGCCTGTCGGCCTCATAAGCTCTGAGAACGTGGCACTTATTCAAAATGTGAAGCGCCACTATGAGACGAAATGCAGCACTTTTGAGTTAATGTTTCCCTGAGTTTAACTTTTTTACTTAAAGTGGCCTTTAATTCAAGAAGAAAAGACAGTTCAAAGATAAAAGTTTTATGAAAAAGTCAACACCCTTTTTTGCACTTTTCAGTTTTTTCAGGGTTTAATTTTTTACTTGAGGAGGCCTTCAGTTCTTCAGGCATGGACTTGAACTATTATTGACTTTATTCTGAGGTTTCACTTTTGGTTGATTTGAAATAAAAGCCTTAAACTTATTTAAATGCATGGGACTGCTTTTTTTATGATAAAAGATATGGATGATGAAGTTGATGATGATGAAGTTAAAATAAAAATTAGTTACTTTTTCAAAATATGTACTTTGGCTCGGACCTTCTACTTAGGCAAAATTTAGTAACCGGACCTCGGTGACTTTTAATTGAATACCCCTGCTTTAGAAGAAAGTGAAACTGTTGCGTCTGGCTTGAATTTTGTTGAATAAATTATGACTTTATGCAACATCCCCATGCGAGGTTGTTTTTACCTTCTTTATTGACCAGATGAAGACCAGATCTCAAGTCTCAGCATGTAAAAGCTTACAGCTTTTTCTTTTCCTTTCCATGTGACTGAGAGGTTTGCATTGTGGGTAGCGTGATCCAGCGCTTTTAGCGGTTGACCCCTAGCAGGGACGCCTCAGTTCATGCAACTTCAAGTTTTAAACCTTTATGAATCAAAGTTTCTTTTTTAGAGACCCCCGACTGCGCGTGAATGAACGGCAGATGTGTCCAGTCACATCTGGATGGATGATCGACAGCGTGGATTTATGACGAGGCGAGCAGGACGGATAGTCGGAGAGCAGAAGAGACACACGAGCGTGAGATAGTGTCTTGTGTGTGCGTCAGAGGGGAGGGGAGGGGAGGGGAGGGGAGGGTCGAGCTCAGCCAATCCCCTGCGCCGCTCTCTCCTCTGAATGAAGCTGTGCAGAAAACGGGCCCCGGGGCTCGGTTGCCAAGCAGTGAGATGGGCTCGCCGATCTCCACTGAGACCTCGGTGGTGGGGAGCGTCTCCGACGGCCCGAACCAGACACCCATAATAACCAACAGCAACCACGGCAACAGCGGCGACCCCGAACAACGGGGCGAGCGCCGCTCGTTTGCCGTAACGAGGGGAATAACGCGTGTCGGGCGGGATGGTGCCGTTGCCCGGCTTCCCAAACATGCCAACCTCCTCTCAGTCTTTAAGTTTTGACCCATTTTTTTTTATGCCACCGCCGGGAGACGAGCAGGACACCAGCTCCTCTCCCTCTTTGTTCGCCTCCCTGGCTGAGGTGGGCACATTTCTGGATGCTTTGTCATTTGTAGCCATAGAGACGTGTTGGTAAACTTGGTAACCGTGGCAGCAGGTGCTCCATTAGCCTCCCTGAGAGCAGTCGGGGCGCGCTCGTGAGGGCATTTCCCTCTTTTTTTTTTTATTATTATTTTTTTTTTTCCTCTCCTTGGGCGGATGGAGGAATTGCTGGTGACCTTTTGCGTTTTAGAGAGTGGAGAAAGCTAAACAAGCCAAAGTCTGCGAGTCTGTCAACAAACACTTAAAGGTCTCAGGAGAAGCCGGGAGCCACCGGGGGCCCCGGGAATGCTATTCATCTGGAGTGTAGGCAAGCGCCGCCAAGGATGCTTCAGCGGCGCGCGTAAACAAGGACAAATGCCCGGCCGGGCTCGTGATAATCTGCCGGCGATATGCAGGCGCTGGCTGGGCCGCGATGCAGGGCTGCATGTGAAAGGTTAAGTGAAACGTATGAATAATTACACGCCGTCTCACTGATTCCCCCGTTTGGAGGTCCAGGAGTGTTTGCAAATGTTCGGGCTTGTAGATGTTAGATGCATTTGAAGATGCGACGGCGTCTGTGTCGTACGCATGTGTGTGTGTGTGCGTGCATGCGTGAGAGATGGGATGACTGACAGGGCTGCGGTGACATTTTTGGTGCGATTATGATAGTCTTTTATACATCTGATTAATATAGATTTGGACATCGCTGCCTGGAGGTGAACTAAAATGTCATAACTGAATCATAGCGGGTATTTTTGCATCACTACAGTTTGCTTTTGTTCCCCTTTTGTTTTCTTGGAAATTCCTTCCTTTATACAGGCTTATGTAGGGTGACCAAGCGTCCTCTTTTGCCCGGACATGTCCACTTTTTACGTCCTGTCCGGGGCGTCCGGGCGGGTTTTATAAATTCACGAAAATGTCCGGTGTTCACTGTTTTTCATAGGACCATTACGCGTGTACGTAAATTGACCGGCGCTTTGCACACAATACTACGGTACTACTTTGTTGCGCGACGTAATTACCGAGAGGCTGCCTTGTGAGCGGGTCTGCGCCGCGCGCGCACGCACACACAGACAGACAGGGAGCAGAGCAGACGGAGCAGAGCACACGGAGCAGATCAGACAGCGGAACAGTATTGCACGGAAAATGCCGAAGCGTAAGTGCAGCTTCACAGATGAACTGCAAAAAAAATTTCCCACGTACCGTCCCGGTCGGGACAAGTGGGAGGCGGAGTGCACCGTGTGCAAAGCTTGCACATATGTCTCAGTGTCTAATAAAGGTGCTGGGGATCTCAAAGCTCACATGGACACCGAAAAACATAAAAAAGCTGTGCGAGGTGAGAGTTCTTCTGCAAAGTTGACTGAGTTCTTTGTTAGACCTGGGAAAACAGAGGATGCTGTAAATGCAGCGGAAGGTGCAATGGCATTTCATACTGTGAAACACCACAACAGCTACAGGTCCATGGATTGCACCAGTACCTTGCTAAAAAAGGCATTTCCTGACTCTGACATTGCTAAAAAGTTTAGTAGTGCTCGCACCAAGACCGAAGCCATTGTCAATGGTGCTATAGCCCCCCACTCTGTTGAAGTCACTCATGAAGCACTCCAAGAAATCCAGTACTGTGGTGTTTCCACAGACGGGAGTAACCATGGAGCAGTGAAAATATTCCCAGTCATAATCCAGTATTTTGACTGGAAGAAGGGTGGCGTGCAAACAAAATTGATTGAAGTTAAAGACACACCCAATGAGACAGCAGAAACCATAGCAAAATATCTCACTGAAACACTGGCAAAAAACAATCTGTCTGAAAAATGCATTGCATTTACTGGAGACAATTGCAACACAAATTTTGGAGGAATCCGACGTGATGAAGCTGGAAAAAATGTGTTTGCAAATTTGAAGAGTTTGCTGCAGAACAAGACTCTGATTGGTGTGGGTTGCCCAGCACACATATTGAATAATTGTGCGCACCATGGGGCAGGCACAATAGAAATTGACATTGAGAATATCATATTCAAAATCTACCAGTACTTCCACATTTACACTGTGCGCACTGAGAGCCTGAAGGAGTATTGTGATTTTGTTGAGATTGATTACAGAAGGATGCTCTCTCACAGCAAGACAAGGTGGCTGTCATTGTTCCCAAGCATTGAGAGGATGTTACAGATGTTTCCAGCTTTAAAGGCATATTTTCTGTCTCAGCAAAAGTCACCCATAGCACTCAAGAAGTTTTTTGAAAATGATTTTGCTGAGATCTACCTTTGGCACATGCACACACTCATGTCTGTGTTCCACACCCACATTCAAGAAATGGAACAGGAGAACATGTCCATTATGGAGGTGAAGAAGATATTAAACAATATACACACCATTCTTCTTCAACGCAAGAGCAACAGCTTCATGTCCCTTAAAGTTACGGGACTACTGGCACAGAAGCGCAAAGATGGACTTGACAAAGGCTGTGACCAGTTCTGTGCAGATGTGCATGGCATGTACAGTGCATGTCTGGAGTATCTGGAGAAGTGGATGACTCCTATGGAAGAGTTCTCAACATTCATGTGGATGGATCTGAGTGAGCCACCAAACTGGAATGATGTGGAGGCCTGCATCAAGTACCTTGGAGAGAAGGGGCTGGAAGTTGATGATGTCAAGTGTTTTGACCAGGTCACTAATCTGAGGAAATTCACAGAAACGTGCAACCATGATGAGGAGTTCTGTGGCCTGCAGGTACACCAGAAGTGGACTAAATATTTTGGGAAGGCAAAAAGCATTGCATGTTACTCAGAGCTACTGAAGATTGCACAGTTTGTCTTTGCACTTCCCTCTCACAATGCAAATGTTGAGAGGGTTTTTTCACTAATGCAAAGCCAGTGGACCAAGGAGAGGAACCAGCTCTCTGTAGAGTCACTAAAGGGGATTCTACTAGTTCAGTACAACTTCAAAGACATGTCTTGCAAAGACTTCCATGCTTATTTGTTGAGCAACCGAAAACTGCTGGGAAAGATCAGCTCTACAGCAAAATATGGATGGGCTGATAAGGAGGATGAAGAGGAAAAGCAGGATGAAGAAGAAAAGCAGGATGAAGAAGACAACTAAAGATGAAAAGTATAGATCCTTTTTGTTTGTTAAGTTAGTATCTTTGTGAGACTCTTCTATTATTTATCTTATTACAGTTATTAAGAGATATATTGTTGAAGCTGGATTTTCTAACAGAAGAGTTCAGATTTAGAACATTATTTCATATTATTTATTTATTTATTTGAAAAGAGTCTAAGAGAGCTATTATTTTGTTACAAGTTTTTACAAATTTAATTTAATTTCATTACAGAAGTTAATTTAGCACCATTGAAGCATAATAAAGCATGTTCATCAACCTCCGAGAAGCCTGTCTGAATTTGTGTCTTGAGGCCGCGACGATTGTCCTCTTTTTTGGAAATCAAAATATGGTCACCCTAGGCTTATGTCTAAAATCATCTCAGTCGGGGTGGGGGGTTACTTCCATGGATGCACCAGCAGCCAGCAGCTCAGTGATCTGACATCAGGAGAGCTGCGGTCGCTGCAGTCACGGCTGTAACCAGGATCCAGGAATCAGTGAAGGCTTCAAGGATGTTTCAATAGGAAACAAGGATGGAGGCTGCATCCTAATGACATCCTGTCCTCTGGCTGCTCAGTGTAATGCTTAAGACAAGACAGACACAGAGGGACAAGTTAGAAGAACTTCATGCACGTACGTGGAGGTAAGACAGTGTGACCTGGTCCTGGATGATGATCTCCTCAGATGTGACGGACCGAAACGATGGAAGAATGTAGTAGATGGCATCTACTGCACAGGTAGGGGCCCGCTGGTTCCTGTTAGGGGCTAAACCGGTCGCTGTTAGGGGTCCGCCGGTCGCTGTTAGGGCCCCACTAGATTCACTGGTCTCTGTTAGGGGTCCCCTGGTCACTGTTAGGGATCCACTGGTCCCTGTTAGGGGCTAAACTGGTCGCTGTTAGGGGCCCACTAGGTCCGCTGGTTGCTGTTAGGGGTCCACTGGTCCCTGTTAGGGATCCTCTGGTCGCTGTTAGGGGTCGGCTGGTCACTAGAAGGGGCCCGGTGGTCGCTGTTAGGGGTCTGCAGGTCCCTGTTTGGGGCTAAACCGGTTGCTGTTAGGGGCCCGCCCGTCGCTGTTAGGGGTCCACCGGTCGCTGTTAGGGGCCAGCCAGACGCTGTTAGGGGTCCACTGGTCCCTGTTAGGGGTCTGCTGGTCACTGTTAGGGACCCGCCGGTCACTGTTAGGGGTCCGCCGGTCGCTGTTAGGGGCCCGCTGGTCGCTGTTAGGGACCTCCTGGTCCATGTTAGGGGTCTGCTTGTCCCTGTTAGGGACCCGCTGGTCTCTGTTAGGGGTCCACTGGTCCCTGTTAGGGGTCTGCTGGTCACTGTTAGGGACCCGCTGGTCCCTGTTAGGGGTCCGCTGGTCCCTGTTAGGGGTCCGCTGGTCTCTGTTAGGGGTCCACTGGTTTCTGTTAGGAGTCCGCTGGACTCTGTTAGGCGTCCGCTTAGGGTTAGGGGTCCGGTTAGGGTTAGGGGTCTGCTGGTCACTGTTAGGGGCCTGCAGGTAACTTTTAGGGGTCCACTGGTCACATTTAGGGTTAGGGTTAGGGTTAGGGGTCTGCTGGTCGCTGTTAGGGGTCTAACAGATGGCATCTGTGGGGGGGGGGGGGGGGGGGGGGGGGGGGCGGTCCCAATCCACAGAGACTCCACCCCCTCAACCCACGGGGCCCAGCGTCTCTAATCCCGACGTCCCAGGACCAGACCAGAAAGTTGCAAACCAGGGTGAACTTCTCAGCTTCATCAGGTGCTAAAAAGCCCAGGATGGATCCTGAGAAGCTTCTTCCTGAAACAGGGAGCTTGAACAACATCTGTCCATCCTGGTCTGTCCATCCTGGTCTGTCCATGAGACGTCAGAGGAGGTGAGAAGAGCGTGAAACCTCCACGTCATCAACCCAGTCGGAGCCTCTGGCGGCGCCGGCCATCGTTTTGTAAGTTAGTGTACTGATTCATGAATCCTCATCAGCGTTTGTGCTCTTGTCCAGACCTCGGTGACCTCACAGCTGGTTACGGCTTCGACGACTCCCACACTTTCACGCCGCTGAGCACGTTTAGCAAAGCGGCGCGGCAGGTTCCCGCCTCTCAAGAGCAAATTTAAAGCGTTTTACTCAAAAGTTAGTCGACCTTCTCGCCACTTCTCCATACAGGAGCTTAATCTTGCGAGCACAGAGCACCGACTCCTCGACTATTTACCGTCTGCATCTACAGAAAAGTTAATTAACCAACTTACAGTGGGAGAAAAAAGAAGAAGAAGGAGAAGAAAAAAAAACAGAAATGGAAGAAAAGCACATTTTAAATGACAGTGTTAAGGGTGGCCCAGTGTGGCCAGGCAATTAGCTGCTGCCAGCGAAGGCGACTGTGGCGATTTTTCTTGCTTAACTCATTAGAGGGGTCTGTGGCAGTGTGCTCACTCATGTCAGGCCCGCATAATTACTTTAAAACAAGGGGGGGAGGGGGGATCAAAGTAGCCACTGTCTGGCATTGTTCGCTGCCCTCTCATCTTAGAATTTAATTAGGCGTTCATTTTAATAAAAGCCCATTTGGGATGAAATGCGGCGTTAATAGTATTCTGGTCCCCCGAAGGCTGTCACGTCTTCATCTGTTGCTCGGATGGACGCTGACAGGTGACATCATGGCGTCTTTGGCGCTTTGACGGGACGGCGGAGCAATAACGCACGAACCCAGACGGAGCAAAAATTCACTTGGCGTGAAATATTAAAACCCCGTTTAATCACGGCACGACTGCATGATCTGACGGGAGAAATCGGTGACTGTGCAGCTTCGACTGAACTTCATTTCGGGCCCTCGTGGACCGTGCCATTTACTCAGCGCACACGTGCTGCGCTAGCATCTGATTACGGAGCTCGCTTTGGCCGCTTCTCCCTCCTTAGACTTGGGAATAATTACATTGTTTTCTTGACTTTCATTGTAAGCTTTTATTCATCAGTAAAAGTAATAATTAGGAAATAAAACCAGAAGTTCAACTGGATTTTTACATCATTTGACAAACACAACAAGGCCACGCCCCCCTCTGCTCGGATCACCTGACTGGCTTTAATCATACAGAAAATAGAAACTAATATTTTAAAATGAGATTTTCTGAATTTGACACCTGATGAAAACTGTTATCAAGCATCTCTTAAAGGTCAAAACTGTGGTTTATCTTTTTAAAAATGATGATTAAAAAGCTTATTTAGGGAATATTAAAGTATAGTATTGAGCATCAACAACGTCCATTCTCCTCTGACGTCAGATCTGTTCTGACTTCAGATCTCCTCTGACTTCAGATCTGTTCTGGCTTAAGATCTGTTCTGACGTCAGATCTGTTCTGACCTCAGATCTGTTCTGACTTCAGATCTGTTCTGACTTCAGATCTCCTCTAACGTCAGATCTGTTCTGACTACAGATCTGTTCTGGCTTTAGATCTGTTCTGACTTCAGATCTGTTCTGACGTCAGATCTGTTCTGACTTCAGATCTGTTCTGACTTCAGATCTGTTCTGACTTCAGATCTCCTCTAACGTCAGATCTGTTCTGACTACAGATCTGTTCTGGCTTTAGATCTGTTCTGACTTCAGATCTGTTCTGACGTCAGATCTGTTCTGACTTCAGATCTGTTCTGACTTCAGATCTGCTCTTACTTCAGATCTGCTCTGATTTCAGATCTCCTCTGACGTCAGACCGGCAGATGGAGCCCCGGATGAGCAGCAGCGTATGACAAACTATTGGTTTCTCCCTGCAAGATTTTCGTTTGACACACTACCAAAGAGGAAAGACAGTCTGCTCACGTTGAACCTTTGCAGGTGCTCGGCGGAGCGTCCTCTACCCCGACTCCTTAAACGTTTAGCGCTTTGAATTTGAATCACTTCGTGAATTTGTGAGCTCGTAGCATAAACGAAGCGCGCTCAGTTGCCCAGTGGGCAGCACTGGTTGTCTTCTAACTGGGAGGTTGGCAGATAGATGAACCCAGCAGTGTCCTTTGGACCCCAAACTGCCTGACGTTGGGACGAGATTAGAAAAGTCAAAGCACTGCCTTTAAGTAGAGTAGCGGCAGTGCTGTAGCGTGAACGGATGAATGGGAGCTACCGAATACCAAGAACCTTGCAAGAACCCTGGATGAAGTTATAGCTGCAGCACCATAACTGTTCATTTAAACGAGGCCCCAGCATCGGACATCCTCCATGACGTGGTGAACCTACAGGGTCGAGCTGTCGCACTGACGGTTCTTTGGTCCCGTTTTTAACACCAAGTTCTTCAGCTACAGCTGGAGAGAAACGCTTCCTCGGCTCGACTGCGTTGTTCCGTGTCCTCAGCAGGAAAAACCAACTGCAGGAGAGTTTGTTTTAAGCAGACTGAAGCCAGTGGGTGTGAAAGCACCCATAAAATCACACAGGGGGCGTGAATCAGCAGGGCGACTTCTGTAATGACCCATTACCTTCAGTTTCCCTGACTGCTGCAGCCAGATAAACCACTTTAATGTCTAAAATGATATCATTTGAGAGGTTTAGACAACCATCCAAACCCACGTGGGAAAGGAATGCCTGTCACGCAACAAATGACCACAAACATAACGCAGGAGACCGCCGGCTGACCAATATGAGATTTCTAAAGGAAATGTATGAGTTTAGCTGTTGCTCAGTGAATATGTTTCTCAAACTGACCCTGACATTTCTGGACTACACACTTATTCTTTTTGAGTCCACTAATTGCTGCTCTGTTTAGCTTTTGTCCTTGTTCCCACACAGTTTTCAAAATGGAAGAATATCCTGATGAAGTGAGTTTTTCTCTCCTCCTGTACTCTTTTAGTTCCCCTTGATTCAATTAACCTTTCACCGCACAATCTAAAAGTTTCAGTTTCCAGTTTGTCTTCAGCCTGCTCTCGGCGGCGTTGAAGTGAAGACCAGAGGTCCAGATGAGGCTGCTTACCCTCGGAAAGTGGGAATACATGTTTGCATGTATGAGGAGACACAGCTCTGACCTCTGTAGACCTGCAGGTATGAAAAAAAGAAAGTGTGAGGAAGAAATGGAAACAAAGAAAACAAGAACAGCAGCAGTTTACTTGCATCTACTCAGTTCATTTCAGTTTTATTACACAGCACCGAGTCTCAACATGACACTTCAGGGAACTTTAAATAAAAAGCAAACAGGTTCAAATTCAGTCCAACAGCAACCACACTTCCAAAAGAGTTGGGACGCTGCGTGAAATGGGAATAAAAAAAAGAAGACAATGATTTTCAAATCATTGTCTTCTGACCATTTGATCAGCTCATATTGACTTTGATGGCAGCAACACATCTGGAAACAGCTGGAATCATCTCCTCTTCTTCTAACATCTGTCTGGAAACATCTGGGAAGTGAGGAGACCAGTTTCTGGAGTTTCAGTAGAGGAATGTTGTCCCATTCTGGTCTGATCCAGGATTTTAGCTGCTCAATAGTCCTGGACCTTCACTGCTGGAGTTTTGGTTTTCTGATGCTCCAGATGTTTTCTGCTGGTAAAAGGTCTGGACTGCAGTCAGACCAGTTCAGCAGCTGGATCTTCTCCTGTGAAGTCCTGCTGCTGTGATGATCCAGTCTGTGGTTCAGCATCGTCCTGCTGAAATATGGAAGGTCTTCCCTGAAAGAGACGTTGTCTGGATGGAGCAGATGTTGCTCTGGAACCTCTATGTTCTCTTCAGCATTGATGGAGCCTTTCCAGATGTTCCAGCTGCTCCATAGACACTGATCAACCTCAGACCATCAGAGATGCAGCTGTTGAACTGTCTGATAACAGCTGGATGGTTCCTCTCCTCTTCAGTCTGCAGGACACGGCGTCCATGGTTGATCCATCTGACCTCAGAACAGTTTTCATTCATCCTCAGACCATCTTAGATGATCTTTGGTCCAGAAGAGACTCTGGTGTTTCTGAATGGTGTCCACATGTGTCTTCTTCTCTGATGGTCCAGCTTTAACCTGCATCAGTGGATTGTAGGTGAACTGTGTTGACAGACGGTGGTTTCTGGAAGAGTTCCTGAGTCCATCAGTGATGTCCAGGAGACAATCATGTCTGAGGACCTGAAGATCTCCATCATCCAGTTCAGACCTTCATCCTTGTCTCCTGAACACAGAGACTCCTCCTGATTCTCTGAATCTGCTGATGATATCCTGGACTGTAGCTGGTGGATCTTCAAAGTCTTTGAAATTTTACATTAAGGAACATTTTTCTGAAATTACTATCTGTCTCTCTGAAATGCTTCCTTCTATCTCCAGTCATGTGACTGACCTGATAATTAACCTCATTAGCTGTCAAATGTTTGTTTCTGATTTGCTCCAGTTACTTTTCCAGCATTTAGTTGCTCCTGTTCCAGCTGTTTCCAGATGTGTTGCTGCCATCAACGTCAAAAATGAGCTGATATTTTCATGAAATGGTCTCAGTTTTAACATCTTAGATGTTCTCCATGTTCTACTGGGAATAAAATATGGATTCATGAGATCTGACAATCACTGAATCTATTTTATTTATGGCATCCAGATGTTTTTGGAGCTGGGGTTGCGTATTCCAAGTCTTTGCCAATTTATTTAAAAAAAAAATCCTCAATGAGGAAAGCAGCAGACTGTAAAAACCACTTTGGTGTAATCCACCTCTCCTGAGCAATCACAGCATGACAGTGGAGGAACAACTCTCTCTTAACCGGAAAAAAACATCCTGTAGAACCAGAACCATCTGCATCGACTGGTTGGGGGTCTGAGATGACAAACCAACGAACGGAGCAGTGAGGGAAGAGCCCAGTGGACCATGGGAGGTGTCCCAGCAGTCTGGGCCGTAAACCTAGACTGGATTAGTCAAAGTCAAGCGCTAACGTTCCCACTTCCAGGTTGAAAGAATCCAGGAGGTGACAGAAACCGCAGTTCCTCTACCGACCACTAGGGGCCGGCTCACTCCTACAGTTAATGATTTTCTTCAACTACAGCTGCCAGGGACGGTACAAACGTGTCCTTTCAACAACATCTGGAACTCAGCGGGTCTAGGTGTGAAGTATTTCCATTAAAGGGCTTTTTTTTCCAAAAAAAACAAGACAATAAAAGATCTGACTGAAAGTAAATAAGAGCCGAATGTGATTTGATTTGATTTGATAGAGCTCACACAGACTTTAAACAGACGCCCTGTAAGGTAACAGCTTCCTAAGGAGTTCAAGCGGTCTCTTCGTTGGATCTTTAAAGGGAGACGACTGAGGCTGCCTGATCTCCTGTTTCTACCCAGAAACCAATAGCAGCTCAATATGTGAGTAAATCATTAAAGGAGTGAGTCCGGGCTGAGCTGTAACGTCTCCCCGTCCTCTGTTTGCTTTGGATCAACTAAATCTGCTCGCTCATTCAGCCTGTCCACCGTTGCAATCACTCTTTCAAGACCGTTCCACTTATAAATAACGCGGCGGTGCCAGCAGTGACATCATGGCAACAAATCACATCTTTTTTTTCTCTTTATTTTTCTCCAAGGCTTGAACACTTATAGTGAAAGTAGCACCGGTTTTTTTTTTTTTTTTGTCCTGATATGTTTTGGAGTTCCATCAATGACTCAGAAGCCTCGACGTGATTGAAGGCTGCTGTGTGACGGTGTATAATTTTACTGTCAGTTTTTGCAAAATAAGCAGATTATTTCCCAGAAGAACAGCGTTTCAGCCTCTTTGATGTCAAGGTAACTGCGTTGTGGACTTTCCTCCGTCCCCTGATCTGGTCTGAGGAGTCTGGATTTCAGCTGCAACATCCAGATGGAACCAGCATGAAAGCATGGATCCATCCTGGTCCATCAACGGTTCAGGCTGCTGCTGGTGGTCTGATGGTCTGGAGGAGATGTTCTCAGTACCAGCTGATCATGGTTTAACCACCTCAGTCTACCTGAGGATTGTTGCTGACCTTCATGACCACAGTGGACCATCTTCTGATGGATGCCTTCCAGCAGGACGATGCACCATGGATCATCTCTAACTGGTTCCAGTGGCCTCCACAGTCACCAGATCTCAGTCCAGTGGAGCCCTTTGGGACATGGAACAGAAGACTGTCATCATAGATGTGAATTTTGTGACATATTTGATCTCTCTGATTCAACACCAGCAGCAGTAACTTGACGTCGTCGTTTCCTTTGTGTCTATCAGCGTCTTAAGAGAACTCTTCTCAACAGATTTCAGTCTGGACTTTGATTCTTTAGTTTTTCAGCCATCCTGATGTAGATCTGCTGGTAGATCTGCAGCTGTGCATCAGAACATAGTCCTCTTGATCCTTTTTGGACCGTTTTCTTCAAGCATAGCAACGGGAGATTAAGTCCAGACAATCCTGGTCTGGTCTCATCCGTCCAGAGGAGTTTGTTCAAGAAGAATCCTGGTTTGTCCACATGAAGGTTCGGTTTTCTCCTAGAAACTCCTCCAAACAGACTGCGCTGGTTTAGTCTTGGCCTGAGACCGACAGCAGCTCTTGGCTTAGATTGTGTGTTTCTCTGACTTTGTACAGACTCGGCGGGAATATCAGCAGCTGTTTTGAATGCTTTCCAGTCGTGAGTGAGTCGTTTCTCCGTGTAAAACATCTATCCATCCATTATCTATACCACCTCGGTCCTGTCTAGGGTCACTGTGGAGCACTGAAGTCCAGATTATTAGGAGATGGTTTTATGGTCCTTTCCAGTCAACAGTTGCTGATGTCTTTCCCTCTGGGCTATGTGTTAACACACACTTGAATGCTCCGGACCAGCAAACTGACAAAATATCTGTTTTTGTAGAGGTCTGCACGCCTGGCAGCTACTCTGGAAGCCCTTAGAGATTATTTATGGCTTTATTTTTGTTGAATACGTACAGTGATCCCTTGCCAATTCGTGCTTTAAACTCCATGGTTTTAGTTAGTCGCGGATTTTTTTCAGAAATATATAATAGAAAAAAAAATTGCGGAAACATCACAGGATGTTGGGCGCGTTCTCTCGCAGCAAATGAATGTTGTGAGCCAGCCTGGCCCCTTTAAGAAGGTAGCCTTATGGGTAATGGTGTGGCCTTATGGGTAATGTAGTGTGTGTGTCGTGAGACGGCAGAATGAAAACGAGGTTAGATGAAAGAGCAGTTTCTTTACTACGGTTCAGAGACCAGACCAAGTCCTTTGTCTTGTTTCGCTGCAGTGCCTCTCTACTTTTTTGCGGTTTTTAAACATATTTTAAACACATTATTGAGGCTCGGGGGGCTCCAGCTCCTGTTCGTGGATTTTGATTCTTGCGGGGGGCACCGGTCCCCATTAACCGCGGAAAATAAGGGTAATGTCACAGTGAAAAAAGTCATGTGTTAGTGTCCATCTGAGTTTGGATTTTCCTTATAGTTCCCTTTACCGTCAGAGGGAGTTTGTTCTGTTCCTGTTATCATGTTTTCACACAGAAAAAAAGGGAGAAACACTCATTTCTGCATCTGACTGGACAAGAATTTACAAAAAGAACCCCAAAAACCCAAACCCAATCAAAACCCACTAACGTGCCTTGACCGCGGCCCCCCCTGAGGTTCATCACGCCGCGAGGGGGACGGGGGCGCGGCGGCGAAGCGTTTCACGGGAGCCTGCCCAGAATTAGTGACAGGGAGGGAAAGAGGGAAGACAGAAAGAAAGAAAGAGGCTGAGGGCGAGAGAAAAGCTAATTAAAAAGATAAGTGACCGGCAGCCGCGGCCTGTCAGGGTGCGCCGCCACGGCGGGAGTTAACCCGCTTTGTGCTGAACGGCGGCGGCTGACGGTCTCCACCCGGGCTTTGTACCGACCTCACCTGTGATGGAGGGGCTGCTGCAGGTGAAGGGCTGCACACACACACACACACAAACACACACACACAAACACTTTCATTTTCACACCGTCTCAGTACATCCCTCCCTCTCCTCCCTGCATCTTCCTCATGCCTCCCCAGCCTCTTGTGACAGATCCAGACGGTGGGTGGTGGCGTTGGCACATTGTTTCCTCCTCTCTCTCACCTCTCTCGTTTCCCCCCCCTCCCTAACACACACACACAGATCTACACCCACACACGGGGTTATAATTAATACTTCTCCCATATCCATATTTCATACTGTTTGCTTAGAAAAAGCCAGAGTGCCGGGGCGAGAGAGTGTTGAGAGAGAGGGAGGGATGCTAAAAAAGATCTCTAAGATTAATTAACGGTGGAAGAGGGGAAGAAAAGGGATGTGTCCGGGGAAAGCAGCAAGCTCTGCACAATGCGGCGCACTTCATTTGAATAACGTGGTTTTTCCTGCTCGGCGTGCGCGCGCGCGTCGTCGCGACACCACTCTACCTGAAATGAAGGATAACTAGCCCACCGGATTAGAAAACGCGCCATCTATCCTCGGAGTCCTCCCCTCCCTCCCTTTCACCCACCTTCTCCCCATTATTTGTATTCAAGGTTTTTTGAAATGACATTGCAATCTGATGATGCACCAGCCCATTATATTGTCTAGCAGGACAAATACCCCCCCGTTTTTCTGTGTAGAACTAACACAATTCCTCCATGTCAGAGTGTGTGTGTGTGTGTGTGTGTGTGTGAGAGAGAGAGAGATCCTGTCCGGGGTGGAAGCGAGGCCCCGGGAATGTTGTCATTAATCCTGGAGGAGGGCCGCTGCACACTTGGATTATTAGAGAAATAAATTTGCATGCTGCATATGAGCCAGGTGAAAAGCACTGAAGGCGCAAATTATATTTCCCTGACAGGCCGAGCGGGAGAATGGAGGCTGCCACCATCACACACGTTCACACACTAGGGATGTAACGATATGGAAAATCTGATATCTCGATTATAGTGACCAAATTATCATGGTTTACGATATTATCGTGGTATTCTTCATTGCTGTACAAATGTTAAAAAAACACATACATTTAAATAATTTCACGCAATCTTGTGATTTTCTTGTCATACAAAACATCAGAAGCCAAAATTTTATCAAAATGAAACTTTTACATTAAAAAGGCAAACAATTGGCACAGAAAGAGGTTTTATTTTAAATGAACAAAATAAATAACAGGAACAAAGCTTATTTCTTTGGTGCAAATATAAATAAACACACTTTAACAATCATAGTAGGTCAAAATATGAAAACAATTATCAGGAACAAAAATTATAGTGAAGTTCAAATAAAAAAAAAAACTAAACTTGACTTTATGCTGAACCTTAAATAAGTATAAATGTGCAAATAAAGAAACAGTTGTTTAGGAGTCAAATATGTTGTTCTGAATTGTAGTTCACTCTGTGTGTCTGTGGGCGTCGCTGTGTTGTTACTTGAGGGTCAGGTATAAAGGTAGCTGCCTGTTATTGGTTAGGTGTTTGACCCGGAAGGGCTAAAGGTTTTTGACCGCTGTGGCGCTAACTGCCGGCGTTACGGTTTTCGGATCAGTTAATGGAATAAATTAATATTTTAACTGCATCAGAAGAACATTGTTCTGGTCCTTTTTTGATCAACACGCAACATTAACGTTTACGAAATGTGAGTTAGCGAAGCGCGTCAACCAGGTTCCTCTTGGTCAAACATCTCAAGTAGCTTGAAGCATTAGCCTTAGCTCCTTCAAGTTGCTTCTACAAATTACAATAAAATGTAAACAAGTGCTCTGTAGACAGGACAACTGTCCTCCACCAGTTGTCCCTCTGCATTCTTAAAAAAAATTATAATAAATATGCCCAGACCTCGGATTTTGTCATTTTAGTGGGTTGGTAAATGTCCTGCGTGCTATCACCACTTTCCTTCCATGCTAACGTTACGATGCCGATGTTACAAGCTACATATTCACGCGAGACTCAGTCGTGAGTCGCTCGCAGACTTGAATGAGGCTGATATTACACATCCCGGTAATCGACCGCGAATAATGAGATGAAGTCAAACTTAAACAGTAATCGTCGCATAATATTTTACCCGCGCTTTACCGTAATATGGGTAACCGTTTCATCCCTAGCACACACACGCACGCACATGAAGTCTGTCCACATATGCACGGATACAAGGCAGAGTCAGGGATTAGACATGTACAGAGGAGAAAACACAAACACAAACAGCTCTCAGTTTGTGCGTCAGTGCAGGCGCACCCCCACCCGAGCCCCCCTGAGGACAGAGCGCCATGTGTGGACTTACTCAGCGTGCCTCCTTCCTGTGTGTGTGAGCGCCGGGGGGCCGCGGGGTCCTCCGGCTCCGGGGCCGTCCTCTCACCCCGTCTGTAATGGTCCATGCAGGCTCGGCTTAATGGGGTAGACGCGGTGTCAACTTCATTACTTTACATCTTCTGCCGAGATGAGAAGCCTGTCCTCGCCCGCCGCTCCGACCGCGCTCTGTTAGCCGTTTCCGCCCGCTTTTGTCTCCGCTTCAACCTCAGAGGGGAAGTGTGAGAGATTTTTGGGGGACACGTCATCATTCCCAGGAACGTTTTTTTTTTTTTTTTTTTTCGACTGGTTGAAGTCATCTTTACATTCCAGTAAGAAACCATCTGCCATCCGTGGAGCCCTGGGACACTCCCAGTTACTCTACTGGGAGATGATCTGCTGGACATTTAGCTTGTCTCCTTTGGTATTTACGTCCACTCATCTGTCAGGGTTACTTCCTGTTTTACTTTGAAAGTCTGTTTTCCTGTGTCATCATCTTCACCTGTGTCTCATCAATCCCTGTCCGTTTATGTGCTCTTGTCTTTCCCTGACAACGCCATGGTGGACAAGATGAGTCGGAGTGGTCCACGCTGGGGAACACAGCCCACCCAGTTATCTGCTGGGTTGGGGGGGGTTAGGGCTGTAGCGATACACTAATCTTGCAATTATGATACGATACACGATATTTGGCTCACAATACGATAAAAAGTGATCCCTTATTTTTTGCACGGTTAATGGGGACCGGCGCCCCCTCGCGAAAAATCAAAATCCGCAAACTGGAGCCGGAGCCCCCCGAGCCTAAATAATGTGTTTAAAATATGTTTAAAAACCGCAAAAAGTAACGAGGCACTGCAGCGAAACAAGACAAAGGCTCAACTGTGGTCTTTCTGTTACCTTCACAGCCTCTGGTCTCTGAACCGTAGTAAAGAAACTGATGGTATTGTGCTATTTTTGGCTCGTAATTAGCGGGTAACAGGCTAACAACAACAAAAGAAAAAGTCTGAGCACTGTTTTCTCTGAGCACTTTATTCTGGCACTGCAGGAACTTGTAACATCACACAGGTTGTATTGTTGGGCTCCTGTCGGTTAACAGAGAATGTAAATCTATACACGCTGGGCTGCTGTTTATGCTCACTACACTTTTCATCTAACCCCGTTTTCTTCTGCCGTCCCACGACACACACACTACATTACCCATAAGGCCACCTTCTTAAAGGGGCCAGGCTGGCTCACAGCATTTCTTCGCTGTGAGAGAACGCGTACAACATCCTGTGATGTTTCCTCGATTATTTCTTATTTTTTTATTATATTATATATTTCTGAAAAAATCCGCGAATAACTAAAACCGCGGAACTTAAAGCGCGAATTGGCGAGGGATCACTGTATATCAATATTCCTCTTAAGATACATTTACATCATTTTCTGAAAGAATTTTAAAGGGACAAAGTGATTTTGGTGACATCTTGTGAGTGTTCCAATGACTTTGTTTGAATAAATTGAACTAAAAGCATCAATTACACATTATATGGCTGACAGGCAGCTTGCAAATGCTGGACAAAATGAATTAAAGATGTGTTGAGGAAAAATAATTTTATTTATTTAAACAGTGCAAATTGTTGCTTGCAAACTTTTAAAGGTAAGGGAACAATGGAGAATTAAAGGACAGCAAGTGGCCTTCTTTGGCAGCTTTTTTGGCTTGATACTGAACATATGAGGTAGCTACTAGCCGTTCTAGCCACCAGGTTAAGTAAAAACGAACCATGGCAGCCAATAATTCAAGTCCATTGGAGCAATTACAGCAAAGTAGCTGGCGGACTAACCCCAACCCCAACCCCAACCCTAACCCTAACCCTAACTCTACCCCAACCCTGCAAAGTGCAGGAAGAGCACCCCTGCGGGACACAGGGGGTTTTGAAAGGAGCTTAGAATATCGATACCCATGGCTAAAAAAATTGATACTCTCTGGGTAAATAAAATATCGATACATATCGCAGAATCGATAAATCTGCTCAGCTCTAGGAGTGGTGTGTCCCAGTTGACGGGTACGCCGTAAACAAGATGTGACGTTGTTCAGCCTAATCAGTGTGCGAGTTTACGCTTTCTCTTGTCATTCCACCATCGCCACGTATGGAAACGCAACACATGCAGCAACGATCTCAACTTCAGTGTTCTTGATCTCTCTCTTTCCCCCCCCCCCCGTCCTCCTCTTCTTCTCTGCTTCCTCTTCTATTTATAGGCGATTGGCGAACCGCCACTCCGCGCCAGCTGGTGGCAGTAGTGCGCCGCTAAGTCAGTGAATCCCTCCTGGCCCGTCGCTGTAAAGAAGCGAGGAAGAAGGTTGGACCAAAGCCATGCTGATGAACGTCCGCCTTCGAAAGCTTATGAATTCAGTTCATGTACTTTCTCTCGTTGGCTGAAGTTAACATATTTAGCTCCTCGCTCGGTGTTGAAATGAAAACGTTAAACTGTATTCTTTGGGCACTACCGCTTTGGTAGCGGCCCACACTTGTGTCTACTTATCCCTTCAGTGTTATATTTAGTCTTCTGTCTCATTTCATCCTTGCTGGTTCATCATTGTTTGACTTGTTTTTTGTTTTTTGTTTTTTTTTTGGGGGGGGGGTTCCTATTTTATGCAGCATTTTTTTGGTGTATAATTGAAAGGCCCTTTGGCCACTTGCATCCTCACACGAGCCTCTCTTCTCGTGTCGACTGCTAAACCGTCGCGATAAAACGCAGACGCCGTCGTGAAGCCGAGACGCCTCGTGGAACATGTAGCGACGGTCCACACGCGTCTGCAGAACGCTGCAGAGCTGCAATCACACGCATGTAAATGCCTCTGCCTGTTCAACACTCGCTCTGATGTGAGACCAGCTGAAGGCGAATCAAAAAACGCTTTTGTTGTGGAAAGACGTCTCTGGGAGATGGGTTTGCTTACTTTACCTACAAGAACCAGATTTGATCCTAGACGTGATGGATGACTAAGTTTGCATAGAAAGTCTGAAGTTCCCATTTAATTACACCCCCAAACCGAGGACGCCTCCTCACAACAGAAGCCTCATTAAAGCAGTATTAGAATAGATTAAAGAAGCACCTCGGCACTGATGTTCCCCTGACTGTGCGGATGGAGACGCATGGTCCTATATGTCCACTGCAGCGTCTTTGTCAGTCATCTTTCATCTCTTGGACTGCGCCTATAGGCAGAGAGTGAGCAGCAGGCGGTGTAATTTTGTTCTAAAGCCCCTAGTTAGGCATGCATATATTCCTATTATAGTCAGCGCTCCCGGAACAAGACAACAGAGAGCAAACAGAATGACCTTGAAATATTTATCCCCAGCCTCGCCTCGGAGAATTAAGTTTGGTGTCAGGGGCAACTCGCTGCTATCCAGCTCCACTTTGTGTGGAAGCAGGCGTGCTCATGTGCACACATGCAACACACACACACACGCGCACACACCCGTCCTCCTTTAGCGGGTTATGTAGACTGAGACAAATGGTTCATGTACCATCTTGCAGTGTTGAATATTAAAGGCAGTCAGGGAGGCGAAGCTTTGATTGGGACAATAAAGGCTGATGAGCAGGATCTTAGAGCATCGGAGAGGCTGTTGGAGCGCACGTCTGTGCATGTGTGTGAGTGTGTGTGTGTGTGAGTGGTGCATGTGTGTGTGTGGGCGTGTGTGTCACAGTGCAAGGGGCCACAGCCAAAACCATGAAGTAGAAGCCAGAAAGCTGCCCGGCCCAGAATACTGCCACTTAGTGTGTGTGTGTGTGTGCACGTGTGTGTATGTGCGTGTGTGTGTGTTGATGGAAACAGGGAGGCTGCAGACCGGTCCAGATGACCCATTCTGAGGGAATGTGGGTCACGTTACTGTCAGGAACATGGAGGCCTGCATGTGGGTAACTTTAATCAGGTTTGTGACTTCCAGTAAGGAACGACAACGAGGCCGCCGACGGAGACCACCTGAGACCACCAGAGACCACCGGAGACCACCGGAGACCACTGGAGACTGCTGGAGACCACTGGAGACTACTGGTAACTGCCGGAGACCACTGGATAACACTGGAGACTGCTGGAGACCACTGGAGACTACTGGAGACTGCTGGAGACCACTGGAGACTACTGGTAACTGCCGGAGACCACTGGATAACACTGGAGACTGCTGGAGACCACTTGAGACCACTGTAGACCACTGGAGACCACTGGAGACCACCAGAGATCACCGGAGACGAACGGAGACCACTGGAGACTGCTGGAGACCACTGGAGACCACTGGAGACCACTGGAGACTACTGGTAACTGCCGGAGGACAACACTGGATAACACTGGAGACGGCTGGAGACCGCATGAGACCACTGTAGACCCCACTGGAGACCACAGGAGACCACCGGACACTATTGGAGACCGCTGGAGACCGCCAGAGACCACTGGAGACCACCGGAGACCATTGGAGACCACTGGAGACTGCTGGAGACCACTGGAGACCACTGGAGACTACTGGTAACTGCCAGAGACCACTGGATAACATTGGAGACCTCTGGAGACCGCTTGAGACCACTGTAGACCACACTGGAGACCACCGGAGACCGCCAGAGACCACTGGAGACCGCCGGAGACCACCAGAGACCACTGGAGACCACCGGAGACCATTGGAGACCACTGGAGACTGCCGGAGACCACTGGATAACATTGGAGACCTCTGGAGACCGCTTGAGGCCACTGTAGACCGCACTGGAGACCCCCGGAGACCGCCAGAGACCACTGTAGACCGCACTGGAGACCATTGGAGACCGCTGGAGACCACTGGAGACCACGCTGTTGAAGCAAAGTAAGACAAACAAACGGGTCCGTTGGTTAATTTGAATTTGAAGGCAGAACTGAGAAACAGAAGCACCCAGGAATTTAGTCCAGGGACCCTTCGTCCTGCAGCCAATGACCGACAGAAATGCACAAACATGAGGAACTGGTAACGTCTGGATGCTGCCAGAGCTGACATCAGGCACCAAAAAGCAACGCCACGAAGCGTGTTTTAACGATTAACACGTTCAGCATGAAGCTCAGACGAAACCTGAGGGAAGAATGTTGCACGCTAACCTCAGCTGGAGACGCCGGTCCAGCAGCGGGAAAAGTAGTGAGAGCAGCCAAATAAACAGTTACTACGTAAGATAATAAGAAAGAGAGAGCAGGCGTGCGCTTTGAAACTGATTCGATTCTGTTGCTTCTCAGTAGGATGAATGTTTCGCTGCAGCAGACGGTGAGTCAGCATTTAAAACACAAATGAACTTCTGCAGTGTTAAGCTCAGGGGGTCCCCCTATGGGCGTGGAGGTTTCACTACACCGTCTGTAGTTTTGTTTGGCCTTGTTCCTCAGAAAATCTCTCGTTGGAGCGTCTGACTCTGCCCCCCCCCCAGCTGCTGGAAACTGTAAAGACATGGTTGGAAAGGAGCTTTTTGAACTGTGACTGTGCGGTTTTTTACACCAGAGCAAGTTACAGATGTTTCATTACGACCTCAGGAAATTGCGTCAGCTTTGGCAGCAACTTAATCATTCGGCACCTTTAAGCTTTTGGATTTAATGCAGCACCCTCCTCTGCACAGTCGGAGCTGCTCCGTGCACAGAGCCAGCCCCCCCCACCGCTCTGAGTCACCGCAGACTCGTCGACGGCATCGGCGATGCGTCTCCGGATCGATCTACTGCACAGGTGAACGTTTTCACGGCCTTCACCGGGGCTCAGCTCACTGCTGGTCCTCCTGACGTCCACAGTCATCTCCTGTACTGGCCGTCCCACCAGCCTCCAGTTCCAGTTCAACATCCTCCTCTGAAAACTTAGTTTGAAGTCGCCGCCCTACATTAATCTACTTTTCAGCCGGAGATCAAAAAGAATCGCGAGCAACTTTTTTTGACTTATTTGGAGACGTCCTCGCTAATGATCCATTACAGAGTATCTGAAGGGACATCTGCGCAGAGGAGACGCGACGGAGGCTTCGCCAAGAGCCTCTTTGTTGTACTTATGTAATTGCCATGTTCATGGGGAATTTTTATTGAAACAATAACAAAGCACATGTCCGCAAATTAGCTTCACTTTCTCCCATTCAGCCACTCATTGTCTGCAATGCCTGTGAGGGCTTAGAATAATGGCTGATTGGAGAGGAAAGAGGAAGCAGTGCATGTGTGTGTGTGTGTGTGTGGGGGGGGGGGGGGGGGGGGGGGGGGGGGGGGGGGGGCATGTTGGCAGTGCGGTAAAGAAAAGCCTGCTGGATTGTTGGAGCACAGTGGAAGATGCCTGCCAGTTTCTACGCCACCGGGACTCTCTGACCTGCACTCGTGTGTTTGATTGTGTGTCTGTGCATGTGTGTGTGTGTGTGGTGTGTGTTTCAGACACGTGCACCCTTCGTGTTATCGGTGTGTGTGGCAGCGTATATATATATGCGTGTGGGAGGCGAGCAGATGAAGACGATGCTCGCCACATATTCGATGTGATCCGGAGGCTCACCTCTGTCATTATATTTAGCGAGCTGCCCAGCTCCGCGTCTCATTAGCATTCCCGTCCACCGCTCTGCGCTGCGAACGCTACGTCTCAATTAGCCTCTGTGTTCTGGACATAAAACGCATTATTTTGTGGCAACCGGTGGGACGGCGGAGCAAATAAGACTGGTGCCCAAACAGCGCCTGAGTGGCAGGAAGTCACTTAGCCACACACACAGAATAAATAAATATAAAAATAAATAAAATGAACATTTCAAAAAGTAAATAAGTAAATTAAAAATTATAAAAAATTATAAATAAAAATGTACTTATTTTAAAAAAATCCGAAAAGAAATAAATAAATATAAAAATAAATAAAATGAACATTTTAAAAGTAAATAAGTAAATTAAAAAAAATATAAAAATTATAAGACATAAAATTATAAAATAAAAATGTACTTATTTTTTTTTTAAATTCCGAAAAAAAATCATGTGTCAGTTATACAGCCCCTCATTGAAGCTGATGTTTTTTTTTGTGTGTCTGTACAAAAAAAAAAAAAAAAAAATCTTGTGATTGTACTGGGTCTCTGAAAAACTTGTGAAAAATGTAAGTAGTATAAGTTTTCAACAAATATGAAGCCAAAAAAAAGGAAAAAGGTGCTAATAATATGAGCAGTACTAAGTATTGGCAAGGACCACGCAATATGATATGTATCATGATACTTGGGTTCATGATATTATCATGATATCACGATATATTGCGATATTCTACCCAGTTAATATCAAAATTAAAAGTAGACATGAAAAATCAAGTTGTTGTATATGTTCATCAGATTATATTGATCATTCAGAGGACAAATTGAGTCAAAAGTATTTGCTTCAAAACAACCTATTTATTGTTTATTATTAGTGTTTTTGAAAAAATTGATATGAGTAGCTGAAAAATCGATATTATATTGGGCGGTCGAAAATCTATATATATATATATATATATATTGCCAAATCGATTTTTTTTTTTTCACCCCTAGTATTATGTACCCCCCCCCCCCCCCCAGCTTTGATCTTGAAAGCAGAAGGCAGAAAGCAGACGTTTCGACCGTTTGCCGGTCTGGAGCATTCAGGTGCCTGCTATCGTAACGCCAGGAGGGAACGACATGAGCAGCTGTCCCGGAGAACCAACTGTTGCTCCTCTGTTTCTAAATGACTCACAGTTCAACCGTGAGGAAGATCTTGCACAGCTGGAGGAAGCTCCAGACAGTTATCAGGTGTTCCCAGGGGCAGATGTCCAGGAGAACACCATCTCAGAGCCCACCGGCCCTCGCTGAGTCCACGAGAGCTCGACCGGGAGGAGACTGGACCAGCCTGGTCTGTCTAAGAGGGCTTCCAGAAGAAATGCTCTTCTGTATATGACGCACGCCAGACTTCTGGAACAATGTCCTCTGGACCGATGAGACCAAACTAAGAACAAACAGAACACTCCAGCAGGGTGGTCATTTGGACTTGTTCTAAAGCCACGTGTCACAGGAAGCAGCTGCTTCAGTCACTCAAAGGGTCAAAGGTCAAAGTCATTTTTATTGTCAATTTTTACAAATGTACTAGACATACAGAAGAATCGGAAAAAACGTTTCTCACTGTCCCATGGTAACAAGTATCACTACTGCTACATGTGGATCAAAAAGCTGTTGCATCATGGGAGTTCTTGGTGTTGCCCACATGATCTTTCCGTCATCCGTCATTCGTTGCTGCTGCATTAAATAAAGCCGGGCATACACTGTGCGACTGTCAGCTCGTTCTGAGCCGATTTTCCAGTCGTGCGAGTATTTTTTGGATCGGGCCGAATTTCGACCCGATCGTGGGTCGTGCTTCGTGCAGTATACGTGGGGTAACGACGAGAGATCAACACCTCCCGACGAGCTCCCGATCACAAGTCGTGTGCTCGCAAGGAAATCAAACTTGTTTGAAATCCTGGTCGCTCCTCGTGAAGGTATCGCACAGTAGAAGCAGTAGATGCGTTTGAGGTGAACTGCGCCTCGCCTGGCGAGTAGACGAGATCAGGCGGCCGCAGCAGGAGGTCCGACGTGTGTTATGAACGTATAGTGTAAGCAGTCAAGTCGCATCAGAGCACCGGGCCGTACAGTGTGAGAGCATTACTCGTGGGCTACGAACTTTTAAACTCAGCGATCTAGTCGTGCAGTTTGAGATTTAAAATATCGCACAGTGTATGCCCGGCTTAAGGGGAGGAGGAAAAACGTTCATGCTGATGTTTCTCTGAGCTTTTATTTGCCGAATGCTGACGATACGTCTTTTAATTTCAGGATTAAAAGAGAGGGTACTGACGTTGGCACAGAGCTGCAGATGAGGCCGAACGTTTCAGCGTGACGGGTGGAGGACTGAAGCTAAAAGTGACCAGGATGAAGGACGGTTTGAAGCAGATCACGCTGGGACGCCTGTTAAGGATTACTTATTTAAAATAAAGTACCTCCAAGGAGGACAGCATGAGGCTTCAGGAGAGGCGCCGCATTAAATTCGCGCAGGGGAGAAACCTCCAACGCGTGACAAATGACGCCAACCTCTCCGCGGCTTTAATTTGGGCGAACTGACCCTTTTAAACAGATGCATCTTCTTTGAGGCGGCGGTCCGCGATCAAAGTGTTGCACAAGGGCACCTTGACGGCGGCAGTTGGAGGAGGATGCAGCTTCACTTTGACTCACTGCCAGTTTAAAATGCTGCCCACGACTTGTCAGCGTAATCTTGGAGACTTGCCCAGAGAGTTTTCCTTAATCTCACATTACCATATCTGCTCCACAGGGCAGTACCAACCTGTGAAATGGATGTCGGATCCTCGACACTCCTGCAGCCTGATACTCGTCTCTCGGTGAGGTCTGCACCCGTTTGAATTGGGTTTGAATTTGCCTCGTGATTATCTGTCCGTAAAACCGTCGGCGGTCAGTTCCAGTGAGCCGGTATTTCCTCTGTCAGGACCGTAAAACGTCAAACTCACACAGTTTCCACAACAATCTCAGAAACCAAAGACAGACCTCGGTCTCTTAAATTTGTCTAAAGGCTGCAAATAGACCAAGTTACAGGCTGTCAATTTTTTATTTATGCAGTTATTTTTGTGAACACTGACTCTGGAATGTCGATGCAATAAAGTTATACTTAAAAACATCGGGATTTACTCAATTTACAGAAGTGACTCTGGCCTCCGCCGACACAGATCAGCTTCAGTGTTCGCTTGCAGTCATGTTTCCAGCTGCAGACGGTTAAACTCATATTAAAAGACATTTTTGTTCCCTGGCCTTCGACCCAGCGTGAGACTCTTGATGGTACTGTGTCTGTTGCAGTGGTCCAGGTTGTGGTTTACATCGACTCTGATCAGCTGACCGTCGTCCCGACACCTGTACGGAAACCTTAGTAAACTGAGATCATTTAAAAAATGAAAATAAAAACCAGAAAAGATCCTTCAGTCACCAGTGTGACTGGACTGTGGAGACCAGCTCTGGTGGTTTAGTCCTGCAGGACCGTTGCAGTCCAGTCCGCTTCATGAACATCAGGACCTGAACCCCCCCAAACTGGAAAACTGAGCAGAATTTCCTCCATCTGACTCCAGTTAATTAACTCCATTAATGTTGACAGAGACGGAGCTTCAGATCGTCTGGTTTCTCTCCAGAACCGCAGTAATCCTGAAGCATATTTGACAAGAAAATCATATTTAAACTCTGAATAATGACTTCAACAAAATACAAGACGTTACAAGATACAAGATGGATGGATGGATGGATGGATGGATGGATGGATGGATGAACAGTTGAATAGATGGATGGATGGATGGATGGATGGATGGATGGACAGTTGAATAGATATATGGATGGATGGATGGATGGATGGATGGATGCACAGATGGAAAGATAGATGATAGACAGATAGATAAAAGGATAGATGGATAGATGGATGGATGGATGGATGATGGATGTACAGATGGAAAGATGGAGAGACAGATGGATAGATGACTAGATAGATGGATGGATGGATGGATGTACAGATGGAAAGATAGATGGATAGACAGATAGATAAAAGGATAGATGGATAGATGGATGGATGGATGGATGATGGATGTACAGATGGAAAGATGGAGAGACAGATGGATAGATGAATAGATAGATGGATGGATGGATGGATGTACAGATGGAAAGATAGATGGATAGACAGATAGATAAAAGGATAGATGGGTGGATGGAATGGATGGATGGATGGATGATGGATGTACAGATGGAAAGATGGAGAGACAGATGGATGAATGAATAGATGGATGGATGGATGGATGTACAAATGGAAAGATAGTTGGATATACAGATAGATAAAAGTATAGATGGGTGGATGGATGGATGGACGGATGGAAAGATGGAAAGATGGAGAGACAGGTGGATAGATGAATAGATGGATGGATGGATAGATAGATGGATGGACGGATGGAAAGATAGTTGGATTATCAATCCAACTATCTTTCCACCCGTCCATCCATCTATCCAATGGATTGATGGATGGATAGACAGATGAATAGACAGACAGGTAGTTGGATAGAGAGGTGGATAGATGGATGGATGGGAAGATGATTAGACAGATGAATAGATGGATAGACAGATAGACAGATGGAAATGGAAGTTGGATAGATGGATGGATGGATGGATAGATGAATAGATGGATTGGGGGGGTCCAGAAGAAACATCCTGCAGCCACGACTCTAAAAAAACATGAAACCGGCGTCCTCAACAGTCTCCTCAGAGCTCGTTGGTTTAATTAGCTGCTAATCCCCCGTCCCCATGATGACTGAGGGAAGAGATGCTCTAAACCTTCTACTTGCTCTCTGTTTTTCTTTCTCCTCCTCTCCATCCCTGAGGTCTCCTCTTCAACCCCTCTGGATCTGGAGTCTTAATCTGGGAGATGCTGCGGGTTTCAGAAAGCTCAGCCGTGAGTAAACAGCTCTACTTTGTCGTGGTTTCGCAGAAAAGCATGTGTTAAGTTCCTGAAGGAGGATAGCTTCAAACCCAACGTACAAAAATGTTTATATTAAAAAAAAAGAGTCTGTGTTTTAACGGGAGGAAGAAATACGGAGAAAAGAACCAACTAACCAGAGACATTAAACCAGGCTGTGATTAGAGGTTTGACTTCGCTGAAGCAAATCTTTTACAAGACGATGCTCTGAAGGCCAGAATGTTCTGCCCACGTTTGGAGGTTTTCCTCCAGAACCGTCAGCTCCAAGTTTGTTCCTCTGCTGAGTTTTCTCAACGTGGACGCGATCGTCTGTCACCGCGAATCCCAGAGGATCACTCAGAAGTACGTTTCGCTCCTCTGAAGGTATTTCTAGAACACTTCAGTGGAGATCTTCATCCTCTCTGCGTCGTTGGAGTCTTTGATGAACAGTCGGTTTATCAGATCGTCAGCCAGCCGCTTCCTCTCCGGCTTCTTTTTTACGTCCAGGTCCAGGTGTATCATCGATGACGGTCCACAGTCCCAGTAATTCAGAGTCACACACAGGTGGAAATAAAGACCATGACCCCTCCTGAAAAACAGGCAGCAACGTGAAACTGCACTCGAGCCACTGTGACAAAAACGACCGAAGAAATAGAGTCGCCTCGGGATGAATACTTGTCCTTTCATACGTCTTAGTTCTAAAGTTCTGGGAATCCATCTTGTTTGGAGGAAAGCGTCTTCTGTGTGAAAAGAACGAGATCGACTGAGGTCTGCGAAGCTGCAGCTGACCAGACCACAAGACTTCTGGAACGGCGTCCAGTGGACGGACGAGACCCAAGTGGAGCCGTTTGGACTCAGAGGCCAGCGTCACATTTGGAGAAAACCAGGAACACCATATAATCACGGTCAAGTCCCTCTGCAGTCGCAGAACCGACCGTGGACTCTTCTGTGGGCCAGAATGTTCTAGAGGAACGTTGAGGCTGGTTCGGGTCGAGCTGGAGTTGCTTTCAAGGTCGTCCAAATGCTGTGCTGCTAATCCTAACCCTAACCCCTAACCCTAACCCCTAACCCCTAACCCTAACCCCTAAGCCTAACCCTAACCCTAATCCCTAACCCCTAACACTAACCCCTAACCCCTAAACCTAACCCCTAACCCTAACCCCTAACCCCTTAACCTAACCCCTAACCCCTAACCCCTAACCCTAACCCTAACCCCTAACCCTAACCCAAAACCCTAACAACCCTGAAACTAAAAACTAAAAATGCAGTTTATATTATTAAAAACAGGGCTTGCCATAAGCTGTATGTGGGGGAGACTAGAAATACGATTGAGGACCGGATAAAACAAGACCTTTACATTATGAACAATGGGAGCGGCACCAGTGACCTCTATCTACTTTTTAAACTCCATGGCTAACAAAATGTTCTTAGCATGGGCCTGGAGAGCAATGCGGGCTGGACCACGGGGCGGAGACGGGCAGCAGAGAAGGAGGTGGATCCATCTCTTACAAACTATAGACCCTACAGGCCTCAATGAAAAATACAATCGATGGATCCACCTCCATTTAATAAATATGATTTTAATAACATTCATTAGGAATAACTTTCTCCTTTTCCTGGGGCTCCTCCTCAACAGGTTTTGCAGAGAATGTTACGGCCGCGAGCTTTTTCGGAACATCCTTCTGGCTGCTGTTTTTCTTTTAATCTTAAATTATTTATTTATTGTATTTTTATATTTACTTTTAAATTTATCATTTATGATTTTAAACTTTTATTGCCAAAGTTATGCATCCCCCTAAACCCCTACATTGTGTATTGAATATTGAATTATAATTTCAATGGTCTTATTTGTAAATATGGCATTTTATTTATTTATCCTGGTTTTATATTTCTAGCTCTTAGTATGATTTATATTCTTATGCATGTTTTATCTGGGAGTGATGGGGGATGCACCACTCAAATAATTATAGCACTTAAATCAGTGACCAGATGGACTTCTGCTCGTGGCTCAAAGACTTTTAACCTTTACCATTTTCTTTATTCTGCATTGCCTAAATAAAATCTATTTTACCTGAGATATTTTGAATGTTTCTGTTTTAACCAAGTATGTTATATGTGATTTCACTTATTCCTGATGATTTTCCAGATTTTATCCCCTCTCCTCCCCCCCGTAATCTACAAACTTTGATTTTGTATATAATGTTATGTCTTTTATGTGGTTTATATTTCGCATGTTTTACTTCCCTTTTATTAGCACTTATTTATTCTTTTTAGCACTTATTTATTCTTACTAATTTATATAATTAACCGGGATTCAGGTGATTTGAGATTTTAAAATATTTAATCAGAACAAAGCATTATCACCTCGGGACTATGGATGGAGGAACCCTCGGTCATGGAGCCATTTGAGTAAATTAATATAACTGTCTCGGCTCTGCCTTTTGACCCGGCCCACATTGCATCCATTTAATTTTTTTTTTCATGGTCTTATTATTTTTATTATTTTATTATATTATGGTCTTAATAATACCAAGAAATTGACATGGTTCCCTGAGAGCCCTTGCTCTCGGAGTTCCCCTTTAGGGGAACTGCGCCCTTCTCTTAACCTAACCCTAACCCTAACCCTAACCAATGGTCGATAAAAGGATGGTGACACAGCAACAGTGGCCTCCTTCGTTTATGTGCTCCCTCTCCTACCCACAATGCACTGCGGAAGCCTCTGCAGCTCAAACGTCCGGGGGTACGTCCCGCAGCCGGGTCTGGATCGAGGTCACGGAGCCGTCGCGCCCCAGGGCTCACCGCTGGCGCGAAACCCTGACCTGAACGGTTGGGGAGGAGGGAACGGCACAACGTCTGCCGCGATACGATGCCGAGTCGGTGGGATTCAGGCATCAACGATCGATACGAGATGATGAGTTGCATGACATCACAGCGAGGGAATTGAAACAGTTAAATAACAGACGAGCTGTTGCTTGAACATGTTGGTGAGGATTACAAGCATTGATTGATTCATTGCCAAACTGATCGCTACACGTGCACACGAGAGTTTCTCCTCACTGGCATCGTTCTCGTTAAGTGATTGACAGCTCAGTGAGTCTGGATTTGCGCCCTATCGTGACCCGCTACGATCGGGTCATCCACGTCCACCCTTCCCCCCTTGCAACTTTCCAACGCTTCAAAAAGGAGATCTTTCCATCCAGAAGCGACTGTAGGGGCGTCGTGAACCGCAGATGTTTCATGCAGCGTCTGAGGGGCGGGTCGCAGGTGGCGTGTGCCTCCACCGGCCCTCCGGAGCCCTCGGCGAGCGCTGCTCGGTGACCCGTCACAGCCGACGTGGCTCGTCTCCTCCAACAGGGCCGGACAGCTGACAGCAGCGCTCCCCTCCCTCGCTCGTCCTAATGTGTTGTGATAAGGAGCTTATGTGTGGGCTCCGTGGCAAAATTACCCCCCCGAGCCATTCCAGCAAATCCCGCCATGCGTGGGCGTGCGCCTCTGGATCACTTCGAAGGCGGAGGTGATGCCGGGGAAAGTGGAGACGTTGACCGGGACGAAAAGCGAGGGATGTTTTATGCGTTAACCCTTGTTGAAGGGCAAATGTGGGGAAGCCCGAGGACGTCGCAGCGGCCTCGTTGTTCTCCTGACGCACCGGGAGACGCGGCGCCGGCCTGCAGGGAGGCACCTTCCTGCAGGGAGGCGCCATCCGCCGGCTTCCTCCCTGCAGAACCAGATGATACTGAGCTTTGATGAGGTAAATGCAGATATTGATTTGAAATGGGTGCTTGCATCTGCAAACCCCCCAAAACAAGCCAAAGCAGATGCGTGGACGCCAGGAAGATCTCTTTGACTGTGTTTTAGCAGCCTAACGTTTAGGATTGGGAATCGAGAACCGGTTCCTTTAGATTCTCAATTGGTCTGGCTTCAGGACCCACCATCACCCTTAATGACAACCCATGACCCAACTCAAGGAAAATTTCCAACTTCTCAAATTTATTGAATGAAAAGATCGTGCAGTTTGAATTGGAGATAGTAGAATAGACTATCACAGAGTGCCGACACAAAAAAATAAGCTTATTGGTGAACCAAAATGGCAAAAACCAAAATGGCTTCAAGTGGGAAATATTCCCTTTGATGCTTAATTAGCTGCATTTTAATTAAATCCCAAACACTTCCTTTCAGTAACTTCAGCCTTTTTTAACAAACTCAACATACATAAACATGATATAAAAAAGTACAACCACTGAGCAGTAGTTTTAAAAAGAACTCAAATATGTAGCATTTGCTGAGTACCCACTTCCTGAATATATAACAAATTCCTATTAAAACTATCTAGTCACTTATTTAAGCATTAATCATAAGGCTGACATAACAATCAGAACATTGTTATCAGCCATTTTTAAGACTCAACAGTGCTTTTATGCACGAATATGAAACAAAACACTGCAACCACTGAGCAGTAGTTTAAAAAAGAACTCAAAATATATAGTTTTAGCTGAATAACCACTCACTGACCTTGGTCTTCAAGATAAGAAAAACCATATCTCATATATTCTTTGGTGTATCTGTGTTTCACCTGCTCAACATATGTAAACAAACTTTGCAGTGGAGTATGAATGACACTTTTTTTTTTTTTTTTTTTTTTTTTTTTTGTAGCATTTCCTTCCCCAGGCAAAGGTCTGGGTTAGGGTTAGCGACCCACTTTTGGGTCCTGACCCACCAGTTGAGAACCGCTGCTGTAGAGAACCGGTTGCTGTAGAGAACCGGTTGCTGTAGAGAACCGGTTCCTGTAGAGAACCGGTTCCGCGTGTTTCAATTCCATAGAATCGTTTGGCAGTTTATCTCGTGATTCTCTTATCGATTCCAACCAGCACGTATCTCACGTAATTTATGCAAGTTACGCACAGTCAATTCCAGAAAGCACTTACGTGATTAAGTTACGTCAGTTTATCACGCGAATTGCAGTTGTAAACAACAATGGCGCCCACCAGGTTCAAACGCTCCAAAGTTTGGCTTCACTTCACCAAAGAAAGATGGCAACAAGGCAACTAGCAGTCATTGTAAAGTGGAGATAACAGCGTCGGGAGGGAACACGGCTAACATGCAGAAACATTTGCGCACACAACATGCGATAACGAATGTCGTGTTTTTGACGCGCTTCGGACTGATGGAGCTCAACCCAGCAGCAGTAGCCAAGCTAAGATCACCTCTGGCAACTCTGGTAAGTAGCTATCCCACTGCCTATGTGCTTCTTTGTAAAACACGCTATAACATTAACGCTATGCTATTAAACGAATGCCTTCTGCATTACATTTAGAAGATGACCGTGACGAGAGAGAGAGTCTGGCTGGTTCAGAGGCTGGAAGACATGATTATTATTCTGCAAAAGAATTGTTAATTCTTCCTAGTATTTGCAGATTTGCACTATGCACTGTTCCGTTGTATTTGATAGTATGCATCTTTCTGTATTATTATTTTTGAGTGCTTAGTGAGCTCATATAAACTTTTAAAAGGGAGATTTTTTCATTTCTATTAGGAAAAATCTGTTAGTAAAATGTTACACATTCTTTTGTATTTGCAGTTACATATTACAACAGTTAACACGTTATCCAGGCTTTGGGCCTCTTTCGACCTCGCTGTTGAGTTTGTAAGGTCGTGACTTCTAAGTAAAAAAAAAATGATGCTAATAAAACTGGTTGTTTTCCTTTTTCCCCAAATTAGAATCGATAAGAGAATCGATAAAGAATCAAATCGTTAAACTGTATCGATAATGGAATTGGAATCAGAAAAATCTTATCAATTCACATCCCTACTAACGTTTGACGGCATGTCGGCAGAGACGGCTGCCACATGTGAGCAACATGTTCCCGCCACAGCAGACCTCGCCGGGCTTCTTCTTTGTCTCCGAGCTTCCAGCTGTGTGTGTGTCCATCACCCTCCCCACACACACACACACACACACGTGAACATCAATCCCCCCAAGCTTAGACTGTAAGATGTCAATAGCCAACCTGTAAATGACAGGCACAGAGGGAGTGTGTTTAGCAGTTTGGCTGGATCCCATAAAGGTCACAGCCGCACACGCAGACACACACGCATGTGGAAAAGGACACGGGAAAGTGACCCCCTCTATCACCCCCACCAGGATCTAACCTTGAGCTCTGTACGCCGCTGATTCAGCTTGCTGCTCTGTTTTTTTTTTTTGTCGACAACTTGAAGAGGAGATTACTGTTTCTTATTTTTCTGTCGTCTCTGGAGGCTAAAAGATCGTTTTCAAACCCGCAGCACGGACTTGTAAACACGCTCTCGTGCAAGCACAAATTAGTAACTTCAGACATGTTTTTCTTCTCTTTTTATTTGGAGTTCTAAACTCTCTAAAAAAATGTTAACAGCTCGTGAAATCCCCCCCGCTGCTTCGATGGAGGGGTCCTGCTCTTCTTTCCTTGACCATGTTTAACACATTTTATTTCTTTTTTAGTCAAGCCAAATTCAGAAAGTGATGCCTTTTCATGCTGGCCTGGTATTTCAACAAGCATTTGCAGGGATGTGAAGGCTCCAGCTGCCACTGTTTCAGGGAGGGATGAGGGGCCGAGACGAGCCCCCACGTCTTCCAGCTGGAAAGAAGATCCACCCTTTGTGTCATTAAGTTAAAAGGGGCGTATTATGAATAAAGACACCGTTCAACATGTTTGAGAGCACGTGTTCATGTGGTTGAAGTGGCTGAAAATACTCCATAACACGTCCTTGTCAGTGTGTTTGTGGTCTCTTCAGTCAGAGTCGTTTAGGTCGGCGGGGGTCTGTGACATCACAGATCCAGATCAAAGTAGACTGATCCAGCTACGCTACAAGCTCAGCCTCACTGCGCAGTATTTAAGGACAATTAGATTTTTATGTAATTAGATAGAAATATAGATACACAGACTTTTTTTTCTCACTGTCTGACATTACATCAGACTAAACTTTAACTGTTTTAGTTCAGTGAGAGTTACTAAAATTATTTCTATTTGCTAAATACCAGAATAATGAGAGAGAATTTGTTTCTTATTTTCTTCACAGTCAGAAATTTACATACACAAAGATTATTCTGCTTTTAAATGACCTGGGAACACCCAGATGATGATGTCATGGCTCTGGAAGCTTCTGATTGGTTACCCTTCAACATCCGGGTTAACTGGCATCACATGTCAAACACACGGCTTCCCTCTGTGACATCCTGACATCATGAGAAAAAAGAAAAACTGAATTTCTAAGATTAAATACAGGAAAATATCTGAAAACGGTGCATCTTCCATTTGGAGTTGATGGACAGCATTCCCATCAGTCAGTTACCGACAACTTTTGTGTGATTGATCAAAAATTTGAAGACTTCCTGTGGCGTATGAAAAGTCCTGGCCAGGACCAACCTTGTTCTGGCTCCTGCCGCCTAATGAAATGTTCTTCTCCACCTGGAGGGTTGACCAGCAGCTGAAGAGTCACAGCTTCACTCTCTGCAGACCAGCTCTGGATTCAGTCTTGTTCCACCATCATCAATCAAACTGGAAATCAACTCCATTGAATTCACGTCTCTGCATCAAACCAAAGTACACATGATTCCTCTTCTGGGCCGTTTCTGAGAAGAGAAGTGCAGGTGACTGAACCTGCATCCTCACCGTTGTCCTGATTGGATCGTCCATGAAGGTGTCATCACACAGGTGATGGCATCTAGCGCGCGTCCTGGAGAGGTCAGCTGATGCAGATAACACAAAACAGTTATATTTGACATGAGGATCACATATATGTGGTCTAGTCTGGTCTGGGAAGTCTGTCATCTTCAGGGAAAAAACAAAAACTTTAGTTCCTGAACGCTGGATGATGTGGAACAGACAGACGTTGGCGTTTCGGTTTTCACAGCATGAATCCAAAGAGCTCTGCACCGTAGAAGTGTGATATTTTATCAGTTTTTTTCCCCCATGCTGCGTTCCATTTATGTTCCTTTACCTAAACTTAACCTGCTTACGCTTCTGCTGGAATCTCACCTGTATTACTTTTACCTTTTTTTTTCCCAGATACACCTTGTCACTGCTGAGTTGGACTCACTTTAAAGGAGGGATGTCATTTTCGAGCAGGAATCTCAGAAACAGGCCTCATCAGGGAGTCATTGAGGTGGATCAGCGTGATGCCAAGCAGCATCTAAAACTTAAACTCAAGACGACCTGTTTGACGGATAGAAATGACTGTAACTGCTGTTGAAAGACAGCGACTGCTGTCAGGTATTCGTATTATTGCCAGACCTTCACAGGTCTTCATTTAATGATTATGATTAAAGTTTTCTTGTTGGGACCACCTGAAGCAGGTTCACGCCCCCAGACTCGCACCTGTGGCATCACCTGTCCAGATAACCTCCCAGCCTTTCCTGCTGCTGCTGTTTTTCCTGCCTTGCTTGTGTTAACTTCTCTCTTCTTTGTTTTTTTTTATCTCCACTCTCCATCATCCGTCCATCTCTCCTCTAAACACGAGCTCTGTGGAAGAAAAACAAAAAGAGAAAGTGAGATGAAGAGAGAGAGAGAGGGGGAGGGAGGGAGATTGGATTTCCATTCCACATCGGATCACTGGAGGGAAGTCTAAAACCACAGAGTGTGCTGGCACTGGACAAAAAGGCTGGATTCAATAAATATGTGAACTAAGCTCTCCTATTCAGACCCCACAGTATTGAATTCCTTATTTAGGTCATTTAGACTGGGCAAAATTGATACAGTATGCAGCTCAAATCTATAGCTCCAGTTTTTTTTCTTCTCCTCTCCCTGTCTTTGCCCTTCTAAATAAAAAAAGAAAGAAAAAAAGAGAGATGATAGGGAAGCCAGTGTGTGGGAGTGCAGGAACGGCAGAAAGAGAACGAGTAGCCAAAAAAGAGAGCGCGAGAGTGGGGGGATTTTTTTTTAATGCTCTTTCCACTCAAGACTGTAAATGTTTGCGTATTTTGACAAACAAGAAATGAGAAAAGAGACGCGAGAAGGAGAAAGAAGGGATGGAAAACGGAAACTAATTGAATGAAAGACACCGAGAAGGTGGTCCGGGGACTAAATGAGATTGCGTTCCCGCGCTCACGCCGGAGAGAAGAGCTATTCTGACATTTTATCAGAGTCTCAATGAGGTCTGCGCATGATGATGCTCTCCTGCCTCCTCGTTTAGTCTGATCTTAATTGGCCATTAGATTGAAAAATAGTCTATACCTCCTCTTCTCCTCCTCTTCTCTCCTCAGCAGCTTCAGAGCTGATTAGACCTTTGATTTACTAATAAACACAAAGAAACAGATTAGCTCCAGAGCTGAGGGCCTATCAGACATGCTTAACTGTGTCAGGAGTGGGAGAACAGCCGCCGAGGCGTTGGCGCTCGGAGAAACTCAATCGGATTTAACTGGAAAATGTTCCGATTTAAAGGCACCCTGTGTAAGCGTGACCTCTGAAGACCAAAGGGGGCGTTGTGCAAGAAGTTCATGTGTCATGACAAGTCTTACAAGTGCAAAAACTATTCATGAGTAGGGTTGGGCATCGTTTGGATTTTAAATATTCTGATTCCAATTCTCTGTTTCGATTCCTGTTCAAAACTATTCTCAATTCTGATTCTTTGATGTGTAGGTCAACAGATCATGACTTATCATTAAAAGAAACTGTGACACATTTAAACAGGCAACAGGCCATTTGTATTCTTACACATGCTTCCATGCACATATGCATACACAGAATTCACTTACAGCCTAAATGTTAAACAACTTACAGTTGGCAATTAGCCTCCAAAATACATTTTGCCCAACAAAAAACGAAAATCAACTGTTTTCAGAAACAGACAGATAAATGCTGACAAAAACATAACCTCTTGTCGAAGGTAAAAATTGTTCGTTTACCTGGGTTGCTGGATTACGCTCATACAGACAAGGGGCCCTCCTAGCCAATGGGATGCCAGGAAGATGCTAATGGCAGGGCAGCTACAAGTATGTTTACGTTCGGTAAACTCTGGGAGCTGCGAGTAGCAGCACATACTGTATTTATGCCTTTCGTATCCTGAAATTTCTTTTGTAACTTGAGGCAATATTTTCCCGTTGATGCATTTTGTAACCTTAAAACTTTGTTTGTAGAAACGTTTGTAAGTAGAGGTATCACTGTATATGAGAAGGCAAGAGTTTCTGGATTAAGACGGACTCTGTTGAAGTCGAAGAAGCGACGGGAGCATCGCAGTGAATTAAATACGGTACACTCGTTTATTTTTGTGATGCCATGCAGGTGAAGGTGTTTTGCCATATTAGTCGTGCTCCCTCCTTTGGCAGTAACACGTTTCCCGCAGATGTTTCACTGCGCCAGGTAGCCATTATTATGTGGCGAGTGAAGTCCCGTCGGCTACGGACGTGACGTCGCCACTAGCGCGGAGTTGAGTACGCCGGGTGGAGTAACATCAACAAACTAGTGTAGTAAATCAAAACAAAAAATTTAAAATTAGTGCGGACATTTAGGAACCGAAAAAAGGAATTGAAATTCAAAAATCTTCTAGACGATTCCAGAACCGGACGTTAGGAAACGATTCCTACTTGGAATCGTTTTTCGGTGCCCAACCCTATTCACGAGTGTTAAGGAATGTTGAGGTGGTGCTCAGGTCCAGGTTCACATAATTCACGTGCCAACCAGGCGGTGGCAGCAGCCCCCAACGATGCTCTCCAGCACCAGTGCTGCAGGCGAGTCCAGCTTCGAGTCTGCAGTCCTCAAGTCCGAGTCCAAGTTCAAGCCACTGACCACGCGCAGTCAACGGTGCATCAAATCACACGACCGCTTTAAGACGACATAGGCCCGAGTCCTGCTTTCAAATACTGTCAAAGGTGTGGACTTCAAACTATGTACCAGTTTTTAAATTTGGTCAGCAGGCGGATTCATTTCCACCACGCTTGTTTTCCTGAAGATTGTCGCCATGTTTGGTGCAGGAAGAAAACAACGCTCCTCACTTGGTTGCTAAGGAAGAGGAGGGAGTGTCCACGCTGCCCCCAGGTGGATGACAGGTGGACGTGTCAGGTGTGATGAGTCACCTCTTCATGTGATAAGGGGTGAGGTGTAGGGGTGTGAAAAAAAATCAATTTGGCGATATATTGCGATTTTCGGCCGCCCAATATAATATTGATTTTTCAGCTCCTAATATCGATTTTTTTAGGAAAATTCATTCATTCATTCTCTTAAATGTGCAAAAACACTAATAATAAACAATAAATAGGTTGTTTTGAAGTAAATACTTTTGACTCAATTTGTCCTCTGAATAATCAATATCATCTGATATTGATCATTCAGAGGACAATATACAGCAACTTGATTTTTCATCTCTACTTTTAATTTTGATATTAACTGGGTAGAATATCGCAATATATCACGATATTGTGATAATATGGTATCGTGGCCCCAGTATCATGATACATATCGTATTGAGAGGTCCTTGCCAATACTCACCCCTAGTGAGGTGGTGGTGTAGGATAAAAAAACTAACACGAAAACCCCCAAAAATGCAAAAACAATGTAAATCCAAAAGAGGGGAAGCAGACACGGGAGGAACAAGAAACAACAAAGCCAGGATTGGACAACAAAAACTTGAACAAACTTACGGGGTGAAGAAAACAGTACAACCCAGCAAAGGAACAGGGAAGACAAGACTTAAATATACAAGAGGAAGGTGGAAACACAGAGGGGAAGTAAAGCTGAAAACCACGAGGACAAGATGGACCTTCAAAGTAAAACAGAAACAAGATCAACTAACAGGGGAGACGAGACATTGACGAACAGAGGGAAAAGCCCTGAGAACAACCCTTACCCAATCCACACTATAACACTTCAGGTGAAACATCTGGGCAAAATCAAACGTAGCTAAAAAATGGTCAAAGCTCAGAGCTCAGAGGGTTAAAGGAAATGTCCAATCCAGCAATCAGCCTTTAAAATGCACCAACAGTCTTTAAACCACCGTCTGAACCAGCTGCGACCGGTGAAATGTGCTTACGTCACCTTTCTTTTCGGCTGCTCCTGTTTCCTGTTGCCACAGCGGCAGATTTGAAATGAGCCCTACACCAGTTACCCTTCGAGACGCAACCGTGGAGTCAAAGCCGGACCTCCCATCTGGCGGGCGAACGCTCCGCACCTTCCCGACAAAAATGGAAATAAGACGTTGTGCAAAGCGGGGTCACTTGATGCCCCCTTGCTCAGAAACCCCCCAGATCCTCCACCGGTAAGACTGGTCCTGCACCAGACGCCGTCCACTACGCTGAAACGTCCATGTGCAGCAGCTGAGGCTGGATTTAAACCTGGCGCAGGGAACTTCAACCTCCTGGAGACGTCCAGGACTTTAACTGAGCGGCTGATGTCTCCAGTGATGGACAGTCCTCCATCTGTGCTCTGCTCACTTTCAGGGGTGTTTTTAAATTTCTTTCCTAGCATTACATAGTGCTGTTATCACCAGCATCTTAAAGTGAGCATCAAAACGTGTCACAATGCCTCCTCATCGTTTCTTCCACTCTGTCTAAGGTTCCTTGACCCTGCTCATTGTGATCGACTTGACAAAGTCAAAGTTTTAAGTTCCGCTCCCTGATGCCAAGCTGTTCCCCGCTCATATCGACCTGCTGCTTCATCCTTTGTTTTGTACCCTTATCTTCCGTGGCTGCAGACGACTACGCTCCACGTCTGCTCTGTCTTTCTTTTTTTGTTTGTTTTGTGTTTTTCTATAGCATTCACACTGGGCTCTTATGATAAATAAGACATTTACCCACAACGAGGGGAACTCAATCAGAGCTTGTGTTGGCCGAGAGTGAGAAAGACAAGGATAATTACTCGCTAAATAGGCAATCAACCGAGGTGGCGCCCACACAATCAAGCCAGTATGTGCATTATTGGGAGCTTCCACAGAGCCGCCGGCCAACAGTCTCCGAAAATGAAGAACCTGGCAGTGGAGCTGGCGAGCGTCGGTCCCGCCGGGCTGACGGTCTAACTCCAGGTGACGGCGGGGGCTGGAGCTGGTCCTGAAAGGAGCGTATTTCAAAGTGGGACCGCACGTACGAGAGGAACGAAGAACAGCCAGAGTTCAGGACTGAATGAAAGGAGAAAAGGAAACGAGAAGCGGCAAGGCAAGTGATGAGGTGGAATAGTACTTCCCCTTCCAGACGACGCTCTTTACCGCCAACGGGCCCAAATGTTGACGCAGTCATATTGAGGCGACGACACACTCACGACCTCCACTGACATTAAATGAATACGTCGACCATCCCAAAAGGTTTGGCGATCCCGGTCGTTTTATTCGCCTCATACACCGCACAGCATCGTCATGCCTTCGTCAAAGCAGACACATCGAGTTAGGTGATGCTTTCACGATCGTGTCCCTGTTTGTGGTTAGTTCTGCTGGATCGAAGTACGAAGGTTCTTCTCCGGCACTTCCTCACCTCTCGTTTGTCTTTACGTCGCCTTGTGACGGACTGGCAGCGTGTCCATGGTGTCCCCCACCTATGACCTGGTGGCAGCCAGGATCGGTTGGAGCTCTACCCTAACGATGGTATCGTAAACAGATAGATAAAACTTTCACAAAATTCAAGTTTAACACTTTTGACATCTAAAAAACACTTTCAAAGGCTGACAGAGATGTTCAGGCCGCATATAAAGAGAGCCGTCTAGACAAGTTGAGTTAATGAGTGTGGTGAACAAGACTAGTGATAATCGCCGTTCATTAGTCAGGTTGTTACGAATGTATTTAGTGGCTGGTGATGGTGGAAATCAAATTACACTTTAAAATATATATTAAAATTGAAAATAGAAAAAAACGGGCGACTGAAAGTAAGTAATAAAAAAACTAGGGCTGGGCAAGTTAACACGTTATTATCGCGTTAACTCATAAATTTATTAACGCATTTATTTTATTTATTAAAGCATGTTGCTGACATGCTTTTGTTTTGAAAAGTCTGTTTGTGGCTGCTGTGGAACTGGAAAAGAATTGGCAGAAAAACATGCAAAAAATCTAAAACAGACATGGAGAACGGTAAAAATCTGTGTACTTTACAGTTCGTGTAGCAACTCAGGTAGCAATATTAACAATTCTGTCGGGAAAAAAAATTCTGTACTGCAGCAAAACGTTTGCGTCATTCCTCCATGTTCCATCAGATCTGCTCCGTGTGTTCACTGTCCTGCTGTTCTCTAGCTGGTTACTGCAGTGCAGCTCCATCTAGTGGCACAGATGTGTAATGACAACTGAAAGTCCAGTCCTCGATTATAAAACAAATTCAGTTCTGTGGCCTATTTTTTTAATTTTGTATTTTTGATCCAAGTCTAAAATTGAAATATAAAAAATCAGGCATTTTTTTTGTTATTTTGTGGTTTAAAAAAACGAAAAATGTAATAAAATGTAACTTTTAAATTTTTTTAATTTTTGATTGACAATTGAAAATAGAAAGAATGAATGATACACGGATTGATAAAGTTACTGAACTTTAACATGGACATTTTCATTTTAAAGTTCTCCCAGACGAAGGATTCAACAGAAACAAGGTTATTTGTAACAACTGCCAAGTTGAACTCCCCGTTAAAAGTTTCTGCTGTTACCTCAGAAATTACCTGTTTTAATGTTCTGATTGTGCTGAGCCACAATCATTTTGTTGGACTTTGTTTGTAGACTTCTTTTTATTTTTCATAAAAACAGGATGACATTAATGTCCTGGCAGTGGCAATAAGCTTTATTTTATTTTACATTTTTAAGATGAGATTTACACTAAATATGTGTTATTGACAAGTGTTGATGTTAAAAGTGTTTGAACAACAAATGTTATGACACTTTAGTTCATATGGCAGCAGAGCATTTAAATAAAAGTGACCTTTACACTGCTTTTGAATTCATTATTTGATTTTGCGTATACAATGTGATTAATGGTGATTAATCAGGGAACTAGTGCGATTAATCGCGATTAAAATTTTTTATCGTAGCCTAGCCCTAAAAAAAACAACATTTTAATGACTTGTTAAATACAGGTACACTGTGTCGATGGAAGCTGGGTTGAACCAGCAGGCGTTGCAATACCTCGTTGGCCCAGTAGAGGTGATATAAATCAGCGCAGCATCCAGTTAACACTCAAACACTGAGGCTGAGGATGTCGTCTACCTGCATGTCAGTCATGAAGAGGACACCTCCCTGGTCACGGTGACCTCAGGACTGCTCAGGAGCAGCATCAGCGTGCACTCGAGATCCTCATGTGTGAACACCCCAAAGATCCAAGGCCACAGATGTGGAAGGAAGAGGATCCCTCCAGCCCTCCAGGTGGCAGCACCAGTCGAAGCCGGTCTCTACCAAATTTACAGTTTGGTTGCGAATGGTTTTCTGTGTGTGTTTTATTGATAAAAGTGGTCTGGGGGGGGCCGGTTGGGTGACTGGATGGAGAAGCCACTAATGCTAACCGACAAAAACCCCTCGTTTCCTCATCAACCTCGCTTTCAATCCTCCCTGTTGATTTTTCTTTCCACCCTCTCGACGTAACCGCCAGCGTTTCCACCGCGTTCACCTGCCGTTTCATTGAGTCCTCGTTAAAAGCATTCCTAAATGTTCATAAAGTGTGCTGGGTTTCTCTATTTGAGACTTCTACAAACACGTGGCTGCACTGACAAAAGGAAATGGAAGCTAGAACCCAAAGGAATGCATCTGTGGATGAAAGCACCACTGTTAATATGCACCGACAAAAGGAAGTGGGCATAATCCTGCACGTAACAGTTCCTGCCTAACCTTCTATTTGACGGTGAATAGGTATGTGGTGCGTATGTAAAGGCTGGAACAACTCAACAGCCTTTCAAAGACGCCAGAAGAAAAATAAATCGTGTGTAGATTTAAGTTATTGTCATTCAGCATGTAAGTCCAACTAATCAGCTACAAAAGGTGCTTAATTACTTTGACCAAAATATGAATCAATCAAACACACTCAGCATCTGCCTCCAACAGATAGTTGCGTCCGCTAAGTTACCGACCGCATCTGAACAGAAAGCACATTTGCATACTGCATTATACAACTTTATTTAGTAATTATTAGCTGGCGTCGGACCAGAGAGCTCGGACGCCGGTGGATGCGTCCAATTTAAGTCTCATCAAATTTGGCATGAACACGTAATTTACTAAATGGTTATTGATTTCACTGAGGCTGCATCAGCAACAAGATACCGTTCGGCCAATAAACTTTTCATTTTTGGTTTTGAAGCTGCTGACAGAGAGAGAAAAAAGAATGTTGAGCATCACAGGATGGCAAAAAAAATCAAAAATCAAAAATGTGAGCGTGCCAGTGAAGAAATTACTACATTTTTTCGTTGTTACGAACTGAATGCAGGAGCACATGCCTGCAGCAGATAATGAGCATTTACGGAGGGAGATAAAAGTTTTCTTCACAGCCACAACCGCATGGTATTCATGTATTTTTTTTTGAGGCATGTTTGCCGTCATGCTCTCCACATTTCTGTCATGACTTCATTCAGGCTTCGGCACATTCGCCCCGCGGCTCGTCCAGAATCTTTCCCGAGCGTGCTGCTGTAAAGTATTATCCTATTAAAGTTTGCGCTCCAGCCCGTTAAACGGGCGGTGGGTTTTAAACTGTGATGACGGAGCGTCAGCTTCTGTTCAGGTGCAGCTCTGATGTCTACAAGCGCTCAAATCTGATTACAGGAACTCAAACGGCACCTGAACAGTTATTTACTAGTCCGGGCTATCTCCTGACAGACAATTAGATTTATTGACGCTCTTTAAAAGTATTAAAATGAAAACTAGCAAGATCAAGATTTTTTTCAGTCTGTCCTAACATCCTCATGTCAGATGTCACTGCCAAGATGACATCTGAAACAAGAGCAGAGCTCAGGATCTTATACGTATGTACCCTCTACGTCAGGGGTGTCAGACTCATTTTCACTGAGGGCCACATCAACAATTATTATAATTATTAATATAACAATTATTATATTAAACTCAGGGTTTGTGGTTGTAAACCTGCTCTCGCTCAGGTAATGGTTATAAGCGGAAGCGATTCTTTTTACTCTTCACCTTGAGGTAAAAACTTGTATTTGTTTTCTCATTGTTCATAAAACTGTCTTCCTTGTGCATCAAATTTTCTTTTCTTGGACATGTTGGGGTTAGTTTGTAGAGGTTTTTCTTAAGTTCGTCAGTTCTGAAAAATCGTCTCGATGTCTTGCTCATGGTTATATACTGTTATCTTGTGGGTAATGACGAAATGCATTATGGGAGAGGTAGTTTAGTGTCCATATGCGCTTTAAAGCGCCGTAAGCTTATTTAAAGTCTCAATATATTGGTTCAAAATTTAAGTCAATAATGCACAAGCTCTTGAGGGCCACATAAAATGACGTGGCGGGCCACATTTGGCCCGCGGGCCTTCTGTTTGACACATGTGCTCTACATGAACCTTCAAGCCCTTCAGAAGGTGGAGCACCTGGGTTCTGGTCCTGCAGCGGTCTTGCTCCATCCTCGCCACGATCTCAAGGCGTTTTAAAAGCGGAGCACTGGATTCAACTTTTCCCGAAGGCTTCAGAAGGTCATGTGACAGTAGTCTGCTCATTTCTTGTGTCTTGTGCTCTCTAGAATTTTTTAAAGTTTAAAGGAGGATGAGTTTAGTCGAACAAAAGTTAAACTGAAAACTTTAGTCTTAAGTTCCTCCCATCACCCACCCTGTTTTTACTGATCTATTCTAACCTTTGTCTTATTCCCTTTTTTTTGTCTAAATCAAGTTTTTAATTGATGATATTTTTCTTAAAGCGCTTTGAGTCATCTCCGTGTCTGAAATGTGCTCTGGGGGTAAACCTGCCTGTGAAGTTGGACGTTTTAACCCCTAGTGGTCATTCAAGGAACTGCACTTCCTGGATGTTGCTCCTAAATCCTGGTAAAGACAGTCAGAGCTTCCTTTTTTCCTGATTTTTTTTTTTTTTTCACATACCGGACTCACTGTGTGCAAGTGCAGGAGCTCAGTGTTTGTTTTCGGAGCGAGTGATCGTTGTTATTGAGGAGATCCTTCCTGGGAAAGAGAGGCCAGACCTTGGAATGGTTTAATCAATAGAGGAATGTTCTCAGTAATGAAGTGTGTCAGCTTCTTAACGGGACTAAAACCTTCATCAAGTCAATGAGGAGCGAGAGTTAAACCGGAGGCCCATCTGAATAATCACGCCGCCTTATTGACCGGCCACAAGGCGAGGCGAATGCCAAACACCGGCACACACACACAAACGCGTACGGGCAGGCGCGGAGTGGATGGCGCGTCTCGACGAATAGAAAAACGTGCAAATGAAGCTGATGCGACGCCATGATGCGAAAAATCTCAGCGTCTCATGTTAATGTTGGTTCTCCCTGTCATGTGTTGAACGGCAGAACCGCCATTTTCTGGGAGAGAAAGAACAAAATAATAACTTTGTCATGAGTGCCGCCATCCGGTCAGGGCGCACGGAGGAACATCAGACGCTCTCCAGACGTCCCCGGCTGGAACAACGGTCGAAGAATAATGATCAGCAATTAAACGACAAAAGGAGAGAGAGAGTTAATGTGCTCGGAGCTGTCTGGGGTGGTGGAGTCGCCCACGTCTGCTGCCCTTCAGACTCGACTGGGGGCAGAAGGAGAAGCTCATCTGTGTCCACCGTAGATGAGGACCAAAGAGGAGACAAGAAAGGCTCAGAAGGGCGTCTGAGACGTTACTGATGTTTCCATTAAGCTGCTCATCCTAATAAATACAGATGTGCAGAAGCTGCTAATCACTCTTTCAAGGACCGAGTGTTTCTCCTGTTAGAATAATGAAAATCATCTGATGGCAGCGCGTCCCTCAGAGAAACAGGAAAATGCAACTTTTTCACTGTTTTTATTACAGTGATCCCTTATTTTTTGCGGTTTAATGGGGACCGGCGCCCCTCCGCGACAATCAAAATCAGCGAACTGGACCCGGAGCCCCCCCGAGCCTAAATAATGTGTTTAAAATATGTTTTAAAAAAGGCAAAAAAGTAGCGAGGCACTGCAGCGAAACAAGACAAAGGCTCAACTGTGGTCTTTCTGTTACCTTCAGAAACCGCTGGTATTGTGCTATTTTTGGTTCGTAATTAGCGGCTAACACGCTAACAACAACAAAAGAAAAAGTCAGACTTTCTCTGCATGGAACGAGCACTTTATTCTGGCACTGCAGGAACTTGTAACATCACACAGGTTGTATTGTTCGGCTTTAAAGTAATTCTTTGTGTTTTTCTTTTATCTGGTGCCATTGACGAAACTAGAAACAAAGCTCAATTAAAGAATTTATTACAATCATGAAATACAAAAATTCAATATGCCATGCAGAATATTTTAATCGGCCGATGGCACACTTCACTGACACCACAAAGAGATGCCAGGGAAATGCACACTGGATTTTAGATTGTGTCCGTTTTTAAAAGATCCAGCGGGAGGCAGATCCTTGGTTCTTCTCCTAAGTTTTATGGCCCTTTGTCTTCGAGTCCAGATGGTAAACAGCAGGTCCAGACACATGTGGTTGTGTTTGTCCAGGAAATGAGATGTCCCTCAAATGTTTATCTATGCTGTCCACAGACTTTTGGGGGTCAAAAAGGATGTTCCAGTCGTTTAAGTCATAAAAGCTAAACTGAGGAGCTCACGGTCATGAAAGAAGACTGCATTTCCTACATGTCATGAAGTTTAGTTTTAACAATTAAACAGTCCTCAGATAATTTTAATCCTAACAGGCTCCTGTCAGTTAAGAGAGAATGTAAATCTATACACGCTGGGCTGCTGTTTATGCTCACTCCACTTTTCAGCTAACCCTTTTTTAGTTCTGCCGTCCCACAACACACACACTACATTACCCATAAGGCCACTCCATTACCCATAAGGCCACCTTCTTAAAGGAGCTGGGCTGGCTCGCAACATTTCTTCGCTATTAGAGAACCCACACAACATCCTGTGATGTTTCCACAATTTTTTCGTGATTTTTTAAATTTTTTATTATATATTTCTGAAAAAATCTACGAATAACTAAAACCGCAGAACTTAAAGCGTGAATTGGCGAGGGATCACTGTATTCATGTAACAAACACGAAGCCGAATGTTTTTTTACATAATTAAAAAACATTATGTAACCATGGCCATTATCAGATTGTGTCCATTCTTATAGTCACAGAAAAGGCGGATCCTTCCGTTCTTCAGAGTTTTTATGGCCCTTTGGGTTTGAGTCCAGATGGCAAACATCTCTTCAGTCCACCGTCCAGGAATGAGATGTCCCTAAAATGTGTTTATCTACGCTTGTCACAACCTTCCTTAGAAAACAGCAGGTCAGGAAGTCAGAAGGTCCCAGTCGTTTAGGTCATAAAACAGCAAAACTGAGGACTCACCAACATTAAAAGAGACTGCAACCTTCATGCCATACAGTTTAGTTTTAACAGTTAACTTTTCTGAGTCCCCTAATTTCTTTACAGTACAGCTTCGGTCTCATCGGTCCAGACCGACATTGTTCCGGTGGATTCGTCCAGTCCTCCTCTGGCCCAGCTGACGAACTCAGTGAGGCCTGCAGCTGTCTGGAACGTTCTTCCACTTTGACCTGCAGCATCAGTTGCTTCTCTCTGACCAAAGGCGTGATTATTTCTCCCATTATGATCGGATCATCTTTATTGGTTTCAGACGGGACCTTTCACCAGGACTGCAGCTGCAGGAGCCCAGACCTGGACCCGGGACCTGGACCGGGACCTGGACTTGAATCGGGGGCTGCAGAGACGCTCCGGCGCTCCTCGACTGTACGTTCACATAAATAAACACTCGGAGGCCTCTGAACGGTGAACAACAACACGGCCTGATCTGCATATGAAAACGCTGCGACGCATACGCTCTCACTCGCCCAGCGTGAGGCGCCTCTCTCTCTTTCATCACTCCGTCTGTCTTCACTCGTCTCCCGGCGCGCTCCCTCTCTCCTCTCCTCTGTCTTTCATTGATCTCTCTCTCATTGGACTCATCACTCTGCATTCTCTGCAGACAAAGAGCAACCGCAGGATGACAATCACATTAGAGCACACAATCTATTTATGGCTTTGCCTCATATTTCAACTCCATTATTTCTCTCTCACTCTCGCACGCACACGTGCATGTGCATGTGCGCGTGCATGTGCGCTCTCCACCCCCCACCCCCTTTTTTTTTCTCTCGTGCTCCGCGATAATATAAACGCAGGGTTTTTAGTGGTAATGAGTTTTTAATGAAAAATGAATTATTTACTGTGGCTGGAGGACAGAAGATAAAAAAGAAAGAAGAACAGGTATATCAAAGTTTATTAGAGTTTACTTTGGTTGGGCTGATGACTGCAGAGATTATAAGTAGATTACTCCGAACGTATTTGATGGGGGAGGGGGGGCAGTTTTAATTGATTCGCCTGGCCTGTGTTCGTCTAATCTTTAGCGAAGTTAACTGCTGAGCCCGTCCACGAGACACGAGGAGATTGATTGGCTTTGACAGCTTCGGAGCGTCTTCCTCGGGAGACATCGCAGGTGTCGGTGTCGCAGGAGGTGCCAGGCAGTTAAACGTCTGTCTCTCTGAAACGCTGCAGACTCGAGGACCTTCACGCTGGCCCCCGCAGCTTTTTATTTTTTTATTTTTTTTTTTTCCTCCATGAAGGATTGCACAAATGCACTCTCCACTCTGCATAAGAAAATAGCTTCCCTTTGTTGAAAAGCTCCTTTTGCAAATTTCACCCGTAAACGCGACAGTCACAAAAGCGGATCCATCCGGTTAATGACACCTTAAATTGCTGTGCTTTTGTGCAAATCTGGATTTTAAGTTGACAAAGAGCAGAATATCAATTCAGAAGGAACGACTCGCTCCTGCATACGTGACTGAGCTGGCCGTGTGTGTGCTTGTGCACATGTGTGTCATCCTCCTGAATAGATACATCCATCCGCCCGTACAGTCGTGCGCTGTGTTTTTCAGCGTAATAACGTCATTAAAGTAATGTGATCTGGTCTGTGAGAAGGAAAGAGGAACATCCTCAGAGGGGCAGGAGCGGCCCTTTAAGTGCTTCCAGAAGATTTAAACGGTTAAGTGGCGGTCAGGTGCCGGCGAACTGATCACCAGCGGGTCTCCATAAAAGGAGACGTGTGCTGTTAACACAACGCTAAAAGGGAAAGAGGTAAGCGGTGGTTTCCGGAGAAGCTGCTGTTGCTGCACGTCGATCCTTCTGCAGGTCCTCCTGTGGTGCCGATGGTCCTGTTCTCAACAGCAGCGCAGTCGTCGGCGGTTGGGTCAGGGTTAGCGTTAGCGTTAGGGTGCCGACGCTCCTGCTGCAGCTGCAGCTCCTGTTCTCGATGACAGCAGCACAGTTGTCAGCGGTTGGACTGACACTTCTCACCTGGAAGCAGGGTTATAATAGTTTTGGATTTTCCATTAGTTTTAGTTTTTTATTTAGTTTTTAGTTTAGTTTTTCCAAATTCAGTTAGTTTTAATTCATTTTTAAAGCAGTTTTACAAGTTTTTCATTTGTTTTTGTTTTGAAATCCTTAGTTTTAGTTTAGTTTTTTATTAGTTTCAGTGTTAGTTTTAGTTTTTTTTTGTAAATTAGGGTTGTAATTTTGGTTCAAGTGAAGCACTGGCCTTTTCAAAGTCTATCGAATCACATAGTCGTGTTTACACTCTGGTCTCAATAAACATATTTATCAATGCATCTTCCCGCTTGTGGTGTTCCTGCGTATTTACTGACCAGCAGCTATCTGGTCTCCGTGGAAACAGTATATTATAGTTGCAGTTTTCTCCCGTTCCTTCCCAACGCTGACTGGCCTGCAGCTGCAGCTTCTCTTTCCAGGGGGCTAGCTTAGGCTAGCTTATCCAGGTAGTCTTGGTTAGCCTTCTTTCCAGGGGGCTAGCTTAGGCTAGCTTATCCAGCTAGTCTTGGTTAGCCTTCTTGTGCGAGCTTTTCAAGTGGACTTTCAGATTTGCGGGTTTTTTTTCTCCTTCAGAAGTATTCCACACATTGTATCACCTGCTTCAAACAACAAGGCACTTATTTTTATCGTTAACACAGTCATAGTCAAAGAAATCCCAAATAGGAGTGTGCCGCTTTCTCCCAACTTTTGCCGCAGCCATCACTGCTGATCACTTTTTTTTTTTTTTTGCGGTTGTTTTTGTACAGCAGAGCGACGTTAATAGATTTCAAATGTTTATGAGAAAAAAAAATTACAAACACAAAAATGAAGGACGTTCTTGACATTATTATAGTTAATTTTAGTTCGTTTTGTAAACACATAGTACAGTTTCAGTTAGTAATCGTTTTTTGAAAAATTCTAGTTTTTATTTTATTTCAGTTAACGAAAATGTTTTTTCAATTTTAGTTTTAGTTATTTCGTTCGTTTTCATTAACGATAATAACCTTGCCTGGAAGGTCCAGCTGGATCTGGGTTCAGCTGGTCTTTCAGTCTCCGTGTTCTTCCCGTGTCTTCAGTACCTCAGTCCTCAGGTTTCCTCCCGCCACAAAAACACGCTGTTTAAGCTAATAACAATAAATCCCACCTTGGCTGCACGTACGTTACTTCTGATTGAATTCATAGTAATAGGGGGAGGGGTCAGGGTACGAGGGTTATATCAGATATCGACAGGAAGCAGATCAACAGTGTCTGGGAGACGAGGGGTGATCCTGTCTGCTTCTGCCTGGAGGAAACCATAACACAGAAAGGCCCGGGTCTGCAGAGCCCCTGAGGAAAGATGAGCTCGGCCCCCTTACAAGCCATTTTCCCCAGGACTCAGGTTTCCTCTGTGACAGGAAGAACAGAAGAAGAATCGATCTGATAAATGCGTCTGTGGCAGTGAGAGAAAGTTGCTTTGGCTTTGTAAAAGTGCCTGGACTAGAAGAGGAGAGGCAGGGGTACACCAGGGTTAGGGGTTAGGGTTAGGGTTAAGGTTAGAGGGTTAGGGTTAGGGTTAAGGTTAAGGGGAAGGAGACTGAACCCAACCTCCCCTCATGCAGAAGGAGGGTCGGGCACGGTCCGTCCCCCCCTCCTGTATGAAAAAGTCTGTTGGGGTGGCAGTGGACCTTGAAAATAACGGGGTGCTCGGAGACGACCTCCACGCCTCTCGCGTTGGACCACCGTCCACCCCCGTCCTGCATGGACATGTTTTATCCCATTTAAAAAAAAAAAAAAAAATTAAATTAAATTATTTTTAATAAATAAATAAATACAACAAAATAAAAAAATTAAATGAATTTGTTTTAAATCCGAAATTAAAGAAACAAGTATGCCGCAGCAACGTTTTGACCTAAAAAGGTCTTCTTCAGGCCTGGCACTCAACTAAATTAGACAAAAAAAAAATGAGTTGCTCTTCAGGTTCGAGTTCCAACAAGTTTCCTGGCTTGAGCAAGAATGAATAAACTAGAATATCTCTGGCCACGATTACATGATATTTTTAAATTCAGAATTAATTATTCCGAAATTAAATCATTCAGAATTAAACTATTTTCCTTCGAGTTTACATGGAAATAATAATTCCGAATTGAGGTTTACATGGAAAACACGTTTGATCGGCTTTATCCAATTCCGCTTAAGGTCTGGGGGTTGGGAAGGGTTCTGATTGGATAGGGGGGGCGGACGTCTTTACGTATTTACGTCTACCGGGAGAAAACAAACTTACTCGATTGAAAAGCTCACAATTTTTATGTTTCCTGCCATCTGTTCTTTTAATAATTTCCAGTTCCTCCAAGCTATTTATTAAATAAATCGTCTCTGCTCTTGACCACCGTTTACTGTGTGCTGCCATCTTAAAACTTTGTTTCGAAAACAAGCCCAGCGCAGAATATAAGCGTCATCGTGACAGACGGGCAAGAGAACTAGCATGCGCAGAAAGACCGGGATTAATTTAAATTGGAATGAGTGTATACGTGACCACGGAATTATTCTATTCGGATTTAAAATCAGAATAAACCAGCCACTTACTTCGGAATTGAAGTTTGATTCGGAATGGACATTTTCATTCGGAATTAGGTGTTTACATGGTAATTTTTAATCATTTTAAATCGGATTTAATTTAAATTCTGAATTAAAGAGGAATTAAACTTCCCATGTAAACACACTGACAGTCCTATTTATACCCCCCTTTGTGGCTTTTAAAACCGAACGAGTTTACGCGATTCCAATTTTGCGTTTCCAATCGCCTTTTATGAAATTTAGAAAAAATTTTTTATCTAAAATTATGAAATTTCAAATCTAGATTCTACTAATTGTGCATTCCATAGATATGTATTCATTTAATTTTTATCTGTGAATTTACATGCCCAATAAGCTTTTTTATACCCAGGCTTGGGTTAGGGACTAGGGTTGGGAATTGAATTGGGGTTAGGAGGTGGGGTAGGGTTAGGGTTAGGGGTTATGGTTAGGGTTGGGGTTATGGTTATGGTTAGGGATTAGGATTATGGGTAGGGTTAGGCCTTTCCATCACAGGCCCACATGCAGACGAGCAACCACACACACAGACTCTGATGCAGTCAGTTCAGAATCACCAGGTGACCCGGCAGGCGTGTTTGTGGACCGCGGCAGGAAGCCGGAGTAGCCGTAGGAAACCCACACAAGCCCAGGGAGAACGTGGACGCTCCACGCCGCAGGAAGACCCCTGCTGGGTTCTGAAGAACCGAGCCGCCGTCTGTGCTCCAAACATGAGGCGAGCCGGTCTCCCTCAACAAACTTTGACATCTGAGCTCATAAATCAGCGACCGCTGGTGTCTGAACCGAGGTTCCTTATTTCTAGGAAGGCGTCGGATCAAGTTAACCGCTGTTTCCTTTAATCCCCACCACTTTTGAAAACCCAGAAGTGAAAGCGAGGCGAACTGGCCTGAGGCCGTTCATCTGGTTTCCTCAACGTCCTCTCATGTTCTTCTCGTGCCTGTGCTGATAAAAACGGCTTTTTCGGAGATTACGTCGTTTCGAATTGTTTCAAAGTGCGTGTGCGGGGCCCAAAGTTTGTTTCTGGTCCGTGTCTGGGGACGCGGTCACGGTTGCACGTGGTTTTGATTGCGCCGTCATCCGTGGAGAGAGCGGTGGGAGGAGCTGACCAGTCTGAATCATGATGTCAAAACTGTCATGAACTCATATCCTGTTCCTCCTTAAACCTGAGAAAATCTAATTCAGTCTTAGAGGGTTTTACACTCACTGGAGACGTTTTCTCCAAACTCTCTCCTGACAAGGTGCTTTAGTGGTATGATGTGACCTGCTGTTACAGACTCTTTCCTCGGTGCCTGGCCGGCTGCCCCCCCCCAAAAAAAAAAACCTGTACTTGACTTAATAACAAAAATTACATTCCAGTAACTCCTTCTTTAGTGCAGGTTCCAATTTGCTGAGTCAGGATGCGAGCAGCTAGCGTGATTCTTTTTTTTTTGTGAGCAATTTTGTGTTTTGTGTTGTATGTCTTAAAATGGATATGCAATATTATTCATATTTATTTATTTTATTTTATTTTATGTTATTTTCTATATTTATTTTATTTTATGTATATTTATTTTTTTTAAATTAACTTAATTACCTCCGCCAAGGAGCTAATGTTTTTACCACCGTTTATCTGTCTGTCTGTCTGTGTTCAAGATAACTCAAAAAGTTATGGATGGATTTTGATGACATTTTAAGGAGTTGTCAGAAATGTGAAAAGGAAGAATTGATTTCATTGGCCCTAACCCTAACCCTAACCCATTGGCTGTGAGCTGGAAGAAATCCTGGATTCTGGTTCACTTTCAAATTTTCGATAACATTGCGATCAATGGGGCCGGAAATTTTGTTTCTCAATATCTCCGTTAATTATTGCCCAAAACTCATGAAATTTGACTCAGGGATTGACAATGGAAAACTTCTATCAAATTTCAAAGGCTGATCCGGATCTGATCTAGAATGCGGATTTTATCACCATCTGTAAATCGCTATATGGGGGAACTGTCTGCGCTCTCCGAGTGCTTTCTAGTTTATCTTATTTCTATTTCTATGTACATTGATTTTACACAACAGTTCATTAATCTCTAATTTCAGCTTAATCCTTTTCTTTTTTCTTCTTTCTTTGATATTCACAAACTAAGAGGTCTACATGTTGGTTAGGGGAGGGATTTGTCTACAAGAAGAATGATACTGTTGACTTGAACGGTTGTGAGGAGAAAAAAAATAGAAAACTGTTAAATGTGTCAGTATTGCACTGTATTTTATTCTGTACTTTGCGTCAATAAACAATATAAATGAAATAAACTGTCGTGAACTCACCATTTTTCTGCCTGAATCTGACATGAATACCGGCATGTCAACGTTTGAACATGCATGAGTGTACGCGTGCACGGGTTCATGTAACACTGGGGGGGGGGTCAGAAGGACCATGCGTTGATGGTAATGGTGGGAGCAGAGAGTAATGAAGGAATTGATCTCCTCTCTGCAGCGAGCGCGTGACATTTCAACCAAAGCCTGGAGAATCTCACCTCCTCGTGCACCCCCTCCCCCATCCCCCCCGCCGCCTGAAGACCTCGCTCTCTCCTCTCTCTCTTTGGCCCGTTAACTTGGGTTTCGCGCCGCTCTCTGCTCGTGCAGTCGGCTCGCCGCGTACTTTTGTTCTTTGCCGTCTCAAACTTTAATCGCCGCCTCGCTACGTCTGCCTTTATTGTGATAATTTCTTTCTCTCCTGCTCTCTCGGCCTGTCACACTTTCAGCCGCTCCCTTCTCTCAGCCTCCTTATCCCCCCCCCCCCCACACCTCCAGCCACCGGTCCCACGGGTCGGTCCATATTAGCCTACTTGTTAATACTTGGTCGGCTCCGGATCAATACTTAATCAACAAGTAATGGGATTCCTCAGTCATCCCATATGATCTTTCAATAAAGACCTGAATCTTTTGCGCCCAGACCTCCCAGTCAACCCCCCCCCCCCCCCCCCCGCAGGGGCATCGCCGTGGGTGAGGGAGGGTGAGAACGTGAGAGTGAGAGATTTGCCTCGTTCTCACCAGGCAGGTGAAGGAGCTGGAGGCGAGCTGCGCGCTGCTGGCGTGCGTGCATGTGCGTGTATGCGCGTGCATGTGTGTGCATGTGCATGTGCGTCTCAAATTAGACTCATGTGGGTGTGCGGTTGTACATTACACTTTTGTCTTCAACGATGAAAGCATGACTAATGAAAGCATTCCTTCTATGACACATGTGTCAAACATAAGGCCTGCGGGCCAAATGTGGCCCGCCACGTCATTGTATGTGGCCCTCGAGGACTTGTGCTTTATTGGCTTAAATTTTAAACCAATATTTTAAGCCCTAAAATAAGCTTGCGCCACTTTAAAGTGTATATTGACAATAAACTACATTTCCCATAATGCATTTCATCGTTACCAACAAGATAATATATAACCATGAGCAAGACATCAAGACAATTTTCAGAACTGACGAACTTAAGAAAAACCTCTACAAACTAACCCTAACAAGAAAAGAAAATTTGATGCACAAAGAAGACAGTTTAATGAAGGACGGTAAAACGAATACAAGTTTGTACCTCATGGTGAAAAAACAGTACGTCTTTTGTGTTATGAGGTGGTGTCAGTCGTGAAAGAGTATAATCTACCTCGGCGTTTTAACAGGAAACACAGAGCTAAGTATGCTAAATTTAGCTTACAAGAAAAACTAAGAACTGCTTCTGCTTCTGAAACCAAGGTAATAGATACTCTTACAACCACAAACCCTGAGTTTAATTCAATTCAATTCAATTCAATTTTATTTATATAGCGTCTGTTACAATGACAATTGTCTCTAGGCGCTTTACAGAGACCCAGAGCATGACCCCCGAGCAAATATCATCAACTAAGATTATATCATTAAATCCAATCAATGATAATGGCAGGTAAAAAACTCCCACGTAGGGAGAAAAAAAACCTTTACACCAAACAGTGGCAAGGAAAAACTCCACTTTAAGAGGAAGAAACCTTGAGCAGGACCTGGATCATATGGGGGGACCTTCCTGCCGAAGGCCAGCCGGGTAGAGAAAGAAAAGAGGGGAGACAGGACAGAGAGAGAATGTAGGACAGAGAGAAGATGGAGGACAGAAAGAGGATGTAGGACAGAGAGAGGAGAGCACAGAAAAAGTAAAAAAAAATAATAAAGAAGTAGTGGAATTGTTGTAGGGTGAATGCAAACGGGCTATGGAGGGCCCTTGGGCGTGTGGTCAGCGTAATGAGCCATGATAGGCTCTTGAGTATCAATAATGTGCGGGTGGGGTGTAGGTGAGGTGGGTGTGAGAAAAGGGGGAGGAGGGGGGGGAAGAGGGGGTTTGGGTTTAAGAAAAGAGAAGGGTAGGATTTCAAGCAAAAGGATGCAATATATAAACATAAACAGATGGAGGCAGCAGCACTGGGATGAGATGGCCAGAGGACCAGGTCGCCGATCACCACGCCAGTCGGCACCCAAACACAAGTGGAGGAGAACCCCGGGATGGACAGTGGATGGAACTGCAAGTCAGCATGAAACCCAGGAAACTCTGGCCTGCAAATACACAGAAAAAAAAGGGGGCAGAAACAGCACAACAAACACAGGAAAGCAAAGAAAATGGAGCACAGTTTCAGTTCCCAAATAATTATAAATGAGCTGGAGGAGGAGGAAGGGAGGAAGAATGGGAAGAAAAAGGAGAAGAGCAGTGGAGACACCACTCAGCAGATCATGCTGGTGTCTCCCTGTAGCGTAGGCCTATAGCAGCATAACTATGACGAAGGTGTGATTAAGACGAGCTACTCTAGTCTTACTACTACAACTATAGTTATAACTATTAGCCCCTACACACTATAGATTAGACTAACTGTAGGCTTAACTGAACAGAAATGTTTTCAATTTAGTTTTAAAAATGGAGATGGTGTCAGCCTCCTTAACCCAAACTGGTAGCTGGTTCCATAATAAAGGTGTCTGGTAGCAGAAGGCCCGTCCTCCAAACCTACTTTTAGATATTCTAGGAACGATGAGTAATCCTGCACTCTGAGAGCAGAGAGCTCTATTAGGAGCATAACATGCTATCAAGTCTTGTAAATAGCGCGGAGCTAGGCCATTAAGGGCCTTATATGCGCGAGAAGCAGAATTTTAAACTCAATTCTAAATTGATATTTAGAATTGATATTATTAATATAATAATGAGTTAAATATTTGACAATTGAATACATAATTTGACGTGTTATCTTCCTAACATTTGACAGATATACATAATAGATAAAGAAACATTTATTTAACAAGGTGTAGTTTAATTTATTTTGATTTATATTGCATTTTGTTACGTTCATGCTGTCAATCTGGCCCTTCGATGGCAATCATGATGCTGTTGTGGCCCTCAGTGGAAATGAGTCTGACACCCCTGATTTATGAGATGGACCAGTCAAGAATATCCATCAGAATCTGAGATGCAGCTGCAAGTTAAATGCTGAAGTTTTACACCAGACAGTGCCGAACACCTCATGCAGCTTTCATGCAATTATTTGTATTTTGCAGAGCACCGCTTGCCTTTATCAGGTGAGCGAGGGGAGGGGACGTCTCAAACAAGCAAAGCTGCACCCTGGATGGGTCACCGGGTCCCGGTCCTGTTCATCTATCCGGTGACTGATCTGGGGCTGCTGTGTGCTCTAAATTACTGGTTTCCAGTGACGGTGCTGTGTAAAAACAGCTTCCACTGTTCTGGCAGCAATCGTGAGTCATTATCGGCCCACTGTGCTCCACAACACCATTTAAGTTCTCATTTATATTGTCATTTTATTGAAAGGGAAATAAAAAAGAGAGAATATTGAAACTTACTGCATGTTAGGGAGTGTTAATAAATGAGCTGATGAGTGTCTGAAAGCCTGGGATGTGACCTCTTGGACCTGACTCATGACCACCTGAGTTCCTTAAACATCATCCTGCAGCACTTTCTCAAGCTGCTCTCGTGGTTAGAAGCTGCTCTGCATATGTGTGGAGGCTTAAAGCTGGGAAGGAGGATGTAAAATGGAAATGCACTGTAAAAAAAAAAAAAAGAAAAAGAAAAAGAAAAAAAAATGTGTGTTGTTGTATTAAGTTGAGCAGCCTCCGACATGGGCGCAGTGTGATAAATCCCTGCAGAGTTGCATGCTAAACAGCTCCAACCTGGCTGCGACCAGCCAGCTCCCTGTAAACAGGCTTTGTGTCACCATTGTCATATCGCCGCAGCATAAATATACATGAGAGTCTGAGGCCTTTAAGACGTTTCACAGAGCGACAGAGCTGGCAGCCGGCTCTCTCCTCTTTGTTTCCATCTCTCTTCTCTTCCTCTATCCCTCCTCGGCCCTCTTCTCTTTATTTCCTGTTCGTTTTTGTCTCCTCCAGTTTCTTAGGCACTTCGACTGAGCTCTAGCGTTATCTCGCCCTTTCCTTTGCACCTTCTTACTCGTCCTCTTTTTGGTTTCCCGCATCAGCTTTGTAATTTTAGCAAAGAGTCTTTTTTTTTTTGAACTAATACCGCTTGCAGACGCAACATCTACTTATTTACCAGTTTGGACACATTTTCTACTAACCGCTGTATTGCACTTTTAAACATCATTTAGATAACACCAGCCAGCTTTCATTCTTTTGTACAGAACCGGATACTTCAGAACCTCTCAGCTTCTGCAGGTCAGGGTGCTCTTGTCACGTTTCAGCCGGCTGTTGGCCCACATGGGCCCATATCCGTCCAGCCTCTCAAGACAGGATGAGACCGAATCATACCGGTACTTTCTTTCAACAACAAACAGAAGAGACTGACTGGCCTTTCTAGATCTCAGTTAATCACTTGCAGTTTGGGGCTAAACAGGTTATAAGTGGTTCCCTCTAAAAGTAATACATGACAGTAATAATAGGGCTGCACGATATATCGGTATCACAATATGAATATCGCGATATCAGTATCGCAGTAACCAAAAAATATTACAGTAGATGGGATTCCAAGAGTCATGCAGTTAATCCATAAATACCAATAATGTCAAAAAATGTTAATTTTTTTTTTTTAATCCATCGGTACCACAGTTACACAAACCGTCTCCAAGTGGAAACAGTCTAGTGACTCTTCCTAGATGTGGATGTCCAGCCAAGGTGGCTCCAAAGACCCAGAATCCTCAGTGAGGTCAAGAAGAAACCAGGAGCGGCAGCTGAAGGCTTGAAGATGTCACTGGAACCAGGAAACACCTCTGTTCATTATCGTTTTGTACATTAAGGGTGAGTTATTGGCAAGGACCTACTCAATACGATATATATCATGATACTATATTATCACGATATCACGATATATTGCGATATTCTACCCAGTTAATATTAAAATTAGAAGTAGAGATGAAAAATCAAGTTGATATTGATCATTCAGACAACAAATTGAGTCAAAAAAAAATTGCTATTTGCTTCAAAACAACCTAATTATTGTTTATTATTAGTGTTTTTGCACATTTAAGTAACCATTACAACATACTGACAGCAATAAAAAAAATCCATATTAGTAGCTAAAAAAATCGATATTATAATTGGGCAGCCGAAAATCGTGATATATTACGCCAAATCTATTTTTTTCCACACCCCTATCGTACATAGATTATCGTACAGGCAGGACGTCCATGACAGGACTCCACACAAAAAGCCTGAGTGCGTAAAGTTTCGATGAAGAGCACCTGGACAGTCAGCAGAGCTGCCGGAAAATGTTTTGTGGACTCTTGAAGCAAAGTGTTAAATTGATTTAGAACACATGTGTCAAACACAAGGCCCGCGGGCCAAATGTGGCCCGCCACATCATTCTATGTGGCCCTTGAGAGCTTGTCTACTATTGGTTTAAATTTTAAACCTATATTTTAAGCCTTAAAATAAGCTTACGTGGTTTTAAAGCACATATTGACAATAAACTACATCTTCCATTATGCATTTCTTTGTTACCCACAACGATAACAGTATATCACCATGAGCAAGAACTCAACACGATTTTCAAAACTGATGGATTGGATTGAGAAAAACTTCTATAAACTAACCCTAACATGTCCAAGAAAAGAAAAATTGATGCACAAGGAAGATAGTTTCATGAACGACGGAAAAACGAATACAAGTTTGTCTCTCAAGGTGTGTTATGAGGCGGTGTCAGTCGTGAAAGAGTATAATCTACGTCGGCGTTTTGACACGGAAAAAAATACAGAATCCGTTATTTAAGAATATAATAAGGTGTAGTTTAATATATTTTGATTTACATTGCATTTACATTCATGCTGTCAATCTGGTCCTTCGAGGGCGACCATGATGCTGGTGTGGCCCTCAGTGAAAATGAGTCTGACACCCCTGAATTAGAAGAAGACTCAACCCTATTTATGCTGCAAAAATGCCACAGCTCACCAACATCATCCCAACAGTGAAGCATGGCGGAGGGAGGATCATAATGTGGGCTTTCTTCACTGGCTCGTGGCCTGGACCAATTTCGTATGCGTCCTATAGGATGATGTCGCTGTCTGTCCACCAGCTGAAGTTGTTTGATGGAAGTAAATCCACCGCTGGATGGATTCAGGAAAAAAAAAGAAGTCCTGAACCCTCTGAAAGATGTTGTGTTTTTTGCTGTTTTTTTATTCTCTCTCTGTTTTTTATGTCACTCGTTCCTCCTCACCCACCAACTCTGACCCACCACATACTCGCTCTCCTTCCCGCCTCCTTCCTCTTTGTCTTCATCGCACTCTCGTATCGTTTCCGTACTCATCGCCCTGAAATGTCTCCAGGTCGAGCATCGGGATAAATGTGTGTGCGTTTCCGCGGCGTGTGTGAATATGTGTGTGTGTGTGTGAACGCCCACCGTGGCTCGTCTGTGTTTTAGATGCAGAAACGCATCAGTATTTGTTTGGCTGCATTCGTTCACCAGTCAGCTACAGCGTGTTACATAACCGACTGATGTGGGAACAAGACGCTCCATCACTCCATCCATTGTTCTTTCTCTCTTCTTCTTTCTCGCGGCCACCCCCGACTTGTCAGATGGAGTGATTTAAGCAGGTCCTGTTTCCCCTCCTTTATCTCTCCTCCCTTCCTCTCTCTCCCTCTTCCTGCTTTCTTTCTCGCCTGTTGACGCTGCGGTCGCCCTCGCTTCCTTCAGTGTGCGTTCGAGACCCTGGAGTGAGGGAAGCTGTGCGAGGGTGCTGTTGCGCCGCTGGTTTCCTGCGCCCGGGCCGCCCGTTTCTCAACGCCACGTGTGCGTACGTGGACGTCCTTCAGAAACGGATGTGGGCTCAAATACGCTCAGAAGCGTCTTCCGTTTCGGTGCAGTTGCAGGTGCAAACAGGAGCGCGGTGCTGTTTAAAAGTGTTGGCTAACTTGTGATGGCTGTGTCCAGAGTTGGGCAAGTTCACTTTCTACATGAACTAGTTAAGTTCATAGTTCACAGAACCAGGAGACACCAGCTGGACTCTCTGCAGCTCAAGGGTTTCTACCTCTTGCAGCACCTGGATCCTCCGGTGGAGTGAAGTCGACTAACCAGACTAACCAACATCTTCTGAAGTGAGCGCTGCGACGTCAGAGTGAGAAGAAGCTGTGGTCCGCTGGTTTGCAACTCGTGGGCCGACAGGTGGGCTTGGCCAGCCTTCAGGTGACTCCAACCAGCCCAGCCAGGTGAGGGGCAGACAGGTATCCCAGCGGAGCTCTCGTTACATCTCGAGCAGTACTTTTCGGATGTCTTTTCGTGAGGGTGGTTGTACAGATTTGATCGGAATTAAAGCAAAGTAGCATGTTAGCATGTTAGATGAGCAAAAGCTAAGATAAAATAGCTAATAGTTGACTGGACTAACGCGGCTGTGATCCAGCTGTCTTCCAGGTCTGTCCGTTACACCCATTTGCAACAAGGCACCGTGCAAAAGCACTCCTCCCCATACACAAATCTGATATATGGCCATATATGTACATATAGGTGACATATTTGCCAAAATATTTTATGATATATTTACATATATGTAATTGCAATATTTGATTTAAACTTATATTCTAAAATACATGTGCAAACATGTAGAACAGGTATTTGCTTTTGAAATATATTTTTAAAATATATGGTAAAGTAAGTGGTCTAGATATTTGTATTTGACATATATTCCAAAATAATTGTTGGAATATGTAGTTTAGATATTTGTTCTTTACATATATGTCAGAATAAATGTGCAAATATGTAGTCTAGATATTTGTTTAGAACATATATTTCAGAATAAATGCTCAAACATTCAGTCTAGATATTTGTTTATGACATATATTCCAAAATAATTGTTAAAATTTGTTGACTAGATATTTTTGATGGCTTATTTTTATATACAAGTCAAATACATATAATGAGCAATATATTGCTATTTCATATACCAACATTGATGCTATACTAATATATGTGACATATATGTTTGAAAAATATATGTGCTGAATATGCCATACATATATGTGCCACATATATTTTCCATATATAAAAGGGGCCATTTTTGTAATATTTTAAAATATATGTTCCAAATATGTACCTATATGTTCACATGTGAAAGACATATATGGACACCGATATTATATATGTTATTTAAATATAGGGCTATATATCAGATTTGTGTATGGGTCAGAAAGCTGATGGTGACATCACGAGAGTTTGTCCGGTTCTTCTTGTTCAGTCTACGGTGGTGATGCACGGTCAAACTCTTGCACGTCTGATTTATAATGGGGAGTGAAAGGTTTGGACAGAAGAAGGGACGTGTCTTTAATGTAGGCGGGATAAAAGCTGCTAACCACGACTTGCCAATCCATCACAGTCTTTAGCTCTGCATCCCTCTCATCCATGTGAAGCGCTGTATCTGCAGCAGTCTCCTCGTGTTGATGCTTTAATGTTGTGACAGACAGCAGTTGGTAATATAGAGCCATAATTATACATGTAGTCATATACAATTTCTCCAGCCCCCTGTTTGCCCTCCCTTGTTTCAAGTCCATCACTCTCTCATCCTCCTCATCCCTCCCCTCTGATGTCGCACTAAATACATGCTGCACATGACCAGGATACAGCGACGGCGTCGCCATACGTTTTCCTGTGTGTGTGTGATTGATGCGCTAGTTATGTCTTCACATGAAACGAGCGCATGAGGCCACCCTGAACTGGAAATTAACATATTTATATCCAGACATAATCAGCCCTAACAAACCCCTACGGTTCGGTCTTACCTCATCACACATAAAATCCTGACATTAATAAAAACTGTTTTCAAATATTTGCTTTCGAGAACCCTCAACACAAACACGTCACAGTTTACAAGCCGACCAGCGAAGGTGGCGTCATTGAGAAAATTAAAGAGATCTTAAATCAAGGTACTTTCCACGTACTGTTGGATGACCAAGCGAACAGTTTATAACACATAACAGGCACAATTAATATGCAAATGATATTTTAAAGAATTATTTTATAGTTTAAAAGTCAGTCACCCAAGCCTGAAAGTCTAAAGACCACTCATGCTCATATTTGCTACCAGAGGTCTATTCAGGATCACACACCAACCTGACATGCAGGTTTCTGGACTGTGCAAGGCCATGGAGACTAGTTAGCAGTACCAGATCACTGGAATCATTTTACTAAAAAGATTTGCTTCAAAGATCTGTTCCTCATGAACTACTAATCCTGGGACCAGCTTCAACAGCACCACAGTTCAGTGTTGTTCTTGAACTTGAGGAGCCTGATTCTGCCAGTTCAAAGAAAACAAACCTCGGTCTGTTGTTCAGTGGTGCAAAATTATTTTCTGGACCAGAACAATATGCGTCAAAGCAGTTTTGAGATAGAATGGACCAGATGTTTGCAGAAAGTGCCAATTAAAGTTAGCACTTGGGGGCAATCGACCCACGTCAGGGTAAATAATGCCTCTGACAAGACTCAAAAATGTGGAAAGTGTGGATAGAGACAAACCAAAGGAAATTTAACTTAGTAAGGTTACAAAAAGTGTATAAAAAGTACTGCTTGTGCATTGTGACATCTTCTTCCATACCACCGTGTTTTCAGTCTGAACAAGCTGACTACCAATGTCACGTAAACTGTTGTCAATAGACGCAAAACGAGGAGAGTTTAGGGTCTCCCCTTCTAACGCTTGCTTTTCTGTCATTAATATCTAAGAACTGATCCAGTTCTATGGAAGTAGAGACCATGACCGCTCCTCCTTTTGCATCCACTTACGGTAACTTGTCCAGCAGTCGTTAGTTGCCTCAAAGAGACTGAAGATGGCGACAACCAGAAAGATTTATTGTACGAGGCACCATATGTACAGTTACGACTCAAATTACCTGTAGCGGACACGATCAACATTATTAGTTACGTGGAATGAGTCTTGTTCGAGGCCTACCGTAGAAATTTATTCTGACGTAGGTTGATAAATACCCTTCTGCTTTAAACACGTATTCTGTTTTCACTCAGCTTTAAACCACAACGAACACGTCAGTCACTGCTCACAGCCATTTTTTGATAAGATCAAAGAGTTTTCAAAGTCAAAGCTTTAACTGTTTTGTATGTTTGCATACAAAAGCGGTCTCCATTTGCTCGCTCCCTCTTTCTCATTTGGGTTTAGCGAAATGAAGAGTTTTTGGTGTCGGACAAGATGCGAAGGTAGATGGAGACGCAGGGAAAAGATGCAGCCTCCATGTAGAAAGACCACAGCCGGGATTCAAAGCAGGAGAAAACTACAAATGAAGCCAACAGCGCAGAATTATACAAAAGCTACATCCCGGACTATAAGTCGCACCAAAATATTGGTCGCCATCTGTCAAAAAATATGTTGTAAAGGGCATAAAAACATCTCCAAGTAACATCTGTCAATAAGAGCAGGTGATAATAGGACAGTTGATGAGCCCCTTCCAGCAGTAGCTGTTCAAGGACCCATCTGTGGTCTCGTTCCTCCATTTGTGGACTCATTACTCCATCTGTGGACTCGTTACTCCATCTGTGGACTCGTTCCTCCATCTGTGGACTCGTTCCTCCATCTGTGGACTGGTTCCTCCATCTGTGGACTCGTTCCTCCATCTGTGGACTCGTTACACCATCTGTGGACTCGATCCTCCATCTGTGGACTCATTCCTCCATCTGTGGACTCGATCCTCCATTTGTGGACTTGTTCCTCCGTCTGTGGACTCGTTACTCCATCTGTGGACTCGTTCCGCCATCTGTGGACTCGTTACTCCATCTGTGGACTCGTTACTCCATCTGTGGACTCGTCCATCGTGGACTCGTTCCTCCATCTTGTGGACTCGTTCCTCCATCTGTGTTCCTCCATCTGTGGACTGGTTACCTCCATCTGTGGACTGGTTCCTCCATCTGTGGCTCATCTGTGGACTGGTTCCTCCATCTGTGGACTCGTTCCTCCATTTGTGGACTCGTTCCTCCATCTGTGGACTCGTTCCTCCACCTGTGGACTCGTTCCTCCATCTGTGGACTCGTTCCTCCATTTGTGGACCATCCTCCATTGTGGACTCTCCATCTGTGGACTCGTTCCTCCATCTGTGGACTCGTTCCTCCATTTGCGGACTCGTTCCTCCAGCTCTGTCCGTCTTTCAGTCCATGGTTCTTCTTCTTTGGTTTTGTCATACCCTGTCAGAGTTTTCTCTACTTTTCTTCAGTCACTGACAAGCTTCTCACTTACTTTTCCATTCATGAGGTTTCTGTAGTTTTTCCATTTGTTAAAAAGTTCCAGGTGTTTAAACTCTTGTAGCGACTAAAGTCAGTGCATGTGAACGGATGACTGAAATCTCCTGAATGAAATCTTTGGAACTTACACATCCAGAAAATGCATCCGGGAATCCAATTGTTCCTGTCGGGTATATTCAACTGGACCTAAAGTTTCCTGCACAACACACAATTTTGGAATCTTAACCAATTTTGAAGTGGCACCAAGGAATTTCTTTTAAATGTTACGTAAATTATCAGTTTCAGTTTCTTTCTGAAGCATCACTCTCTCCAGAGAAAACACAGAGAACGTCATGGCAGAGGTGACCAAAGACAGAAATGATGCAAGAAGTAAGGAGACGAAAACGAAGAGAGCCAACAAGGCAACAAGCAGTCTTGGACAGAGTCCTAAAAGTGACTTAACCTCCTAAACCTTTCAGAGATAAAAACTGAAAGAACTTCTTTAGATGGCTTTAAAACAGTCAGTCATTTGAACCACGACCTTGTGGCCTAACTCTAAAAAAAACTCATTTAAGACTTTTCACGCAGGGACTTGCAGAAAGAGCCGGCCTGACCTGAGCCTGACTCCACAGGAGCTGAAGCAGAGATAACGGTACTTCCTGTTGCGCTGCTACGATCGTTCACCTGTGCTCCCTGTCAAAAAAGCTCAGTTTTTAAATTATGAAAAATTCAGAAAAGAAAAAGAGCCACATCAGCTTTAAGTAAATGAATACACTACATAAGGCTTCGGCGACAACCAAAACTCCTGAAAGTTGTTACCTTTTTATTTTCTGGTTTCGTCACCGGGTTGCATCATGAAGTTAAAGGCTTTTATAGCTTTGGGTGCTTGAGTTTCAGCACATCAACCTGGAAATGATCATCCTTGATGATGGCGGCTCAAACCCCGCCTCCACCCTGCTGGGGTTTGACTCCAGGTGGTACCCTGGTCCATCAGTGATAAAAGCACAGATCCATCTATCTGCTCCATTGGAGTCACTCTCACGTCAACTCTCCATAAAACCTCCGAGAAGCTTGTCTGAGGACATTTTCCTTCTTGTTCATCTTTTCTGCCTGGTGGTCTGGTGGTCCTCTGACTGTCTGAACCTTTGGAAACTACAGATAAATGGAATTCTGGAAAACAGTCCTGGTCTCATGATGTTAGCCATGTTTGCAGGTACTTCCTGTGGTCTCACACTCGGGAGCGGGAGGAGCCATTAGCTGCTTCGCTGACACGGTAAACAACCTCAGTGGCTGACAAGTGAACCTCAGTGTTGGCTGAACAATAAAGTCTGAATTTGAGACAGTGACAGCTGAAAAAAGACTGGTTGCTGCAAGACATAAAAGGTGAGTAAAATTTGCCTAAAACGCCTATCCAAGGCAAACCCAAAGTAAAATGAAAGCTGTTTTTGAACCATTTGTAGCACATGGATGGTTTTGGTCTCTTTTGAAAGGCAACATTCTAAAGTTTTTTCCCCCAACTGTCAGAATCACTGTAAGTGCTACTAGCATTGAGTAATATAAGTTTGAACACACTGAAATATAGGTTTTTTATTTCCGCCTGAATTTGTTTTGTAAACAGATGTCTGCAGATGAGTGCAGCTGTGACTTATTAGCTGGAAAATACAGTGGGACCACAGCATGAAGCCTTACCTAGTGCAAGTTCAAATTTGATAATACCACAAAAAATTAATATTCTACACGTGTTTTTGGAAGAGTATGTCGACACATTTGGAGATAACCATGGCCACCTATCTAGGATAAAAGTCATAAATACCTTTTACAACACAGCAAACAGCAAACTATTTACATATTTACACACATTTACAATTATAACCAATTACAGGTTATTTGCAGCATTTTTTTATATAAACAAGCCACACAGCAATTGACCACTGACGCACGTTTGACACACGTAATTAATTTGCAGTTACGCAGGTAGTTTCTGGTTGTGGCTTTGTCTCCGCCCCCTGAAGCGACACATCGCTGTGTTCAGAATTTCATTGGCTATACAATGCGCCAGTCATCAACACGATTGGTTCTAACTGGCTCAGTTTTTACACGACACAATGGGGGCATGGGCTTCCTTTCAACGCTGGCCCTCATTGGCTGTTGTAGGCTGTGGACAGGACAGGGAAGCTGCTATATGACTGTATGAGGTGTCAATATAAAGGTCAGCCCACAGGCTCCATTTTAAAACCAAAGAATCGATTATGAAACACGCAAACAGCGAGTCACAGCGAACAAAGCCCAGAAGTTCGACCGTCGATGGGCTAATTTTTGTGGATATTTTCTGGTATAATAATACATTTTAGACTAAATACTTTACTGGATTGGATCGACTGGACCTTTGTGAATATAACCAGACCATTTTTGTGGTTATATTTTTGATCGGACGACTTCTATAAGGCTTCATTGGTAAGTTGCATCAATTTTGTAACTGTTTCTTTGTTTGTGGTGTGACACAGGCCTTGATTGTACCTGCTGTTATGATTATACTCTGAAATGGTTTGCATCGATTGAATCACAAGAATCTTAGCTTTCCAAAGATATGTCGCATGACTACCTCACGTAACATATGAGCTGTGTAAATTACGGTTTAGTTTTGTAAATTGCGGAAACGTCGGAATGGTAACGGGTTAACAGTGCTCTTGTGTTTCCTAGGTGGCAGCAACAGAAGTGGCTGAGCACCGAGGCCTTACCTGCACTTCTGTTGCACAGGTGACTGTCCTTTTAGCTTCTCACATGTTCCATAGGTGTAACGTATCAGTCGATGGAGACACAAGGAAAACCCTGGACTGCAGTTCGCCTGTTTGTCCACACTGGACCCCGATGAAGGCCAGACTGTAACATGCATAAACTGTGGCTGCAGGCTTGTAGTCACTTCTTTTCTCTTTGCACAATGTTTTGAACGTGTGAGTGGCACGCAGATCTAAAAAAACAATCTTGCATCAGATATGGAATATAGGGTTAGAAGATAGCTGATTCACATGAAAAACAGTGGGTAAGACAAAATCAGATACCCTCATGTGGATGAAACAGATGAAAGAAGAAACAAAAACAATGCAGCACTTCATCCAGTAAGTTCTCTCGAGTGGCTGATTTTTTTTCTCTCCTTTAAATCACCTTGTTTAAATGGATAATCCTGCAGTGTTTGAACTTGCAATGCCCCAAAATTGATCTTTCAGGCTGCCTGGGTGCAGCGGTTATCAGCTGGTGATCCCCGGCCCTCACCCTCCACCCCCCCTCTCAGTCTGTATCTGTATCATTGTCCTGTATCAGTGCCGTGTGTTTCAGCCATCTGTTATAATCGAGCATGAATATTGCAGGGGCTCCGGCACTTTAAACGACTTATATACCCCGTGGATATTGACATGCATGGGAGAAGTCATGTGTGCATTTCCAGTTGGCCCATTGATTTATAATTAACGGCGGGGTTACTGCTCCAGCACGCTCACAGCTGGCCTGCTCTCTGGGGTCGCAGAAGACTTCCAGTGCAGAAAGTTAGTTCAGTGTCCGAGAAGGATATATTGTGCAAATGAGGGTGGAGGAGGGACCAGAGCATGCAGTCGATGGGCCTCCATACACTTTAACTGTTACTAGGATGCATTTTTTTTAAATTAACCAGGTTTATCTTTTTATCTGCATTATCTGCTTAAAACTCTTGATTCAGACCCGTTGAATTCTTTTGCCAGCTGCTGACACCACTGGGCTGCATTCTTGCAGCTGGTTACCTTGTGAACGGATCCTAAATCTTTATTCGTCTTGAATAAGAAACGATAGCTGTTAACATTGTCTCACAGGAATGAAATAAAACCAAATGTATCAAGGACTCATGTTGATTTTCATCATCATCATCTCATCGTTTTTGTTTGATTCCCTCTTTTATTCTGAAGATGCTCTCCCCTGGTGTGTGACCTTCCTGTTTGCCCATATTTGGAGCTCATTGTTGAGCGCATCTATCCAGTATTAATATTGGGTATCAGTATGGATATTATCTAAATAATTGCTTGCGATATTGGATGATGGTTTGGAGTCATGAGGCCACTCTGTTCACTTCAGCTCTGCAGCAGTATCTATGTCATCCATCAGCTGGAAGAAGCATGTGAACCCTTTTAAATTACCTGTTTTTTTTAATTCGGCATGAAATGTGTGGACATTTCTTTATCTAAATCCCTGTTCTCAAACCATTTTTCGTTCTTCTCACTACAGAACAGTTTTCATTCATCCTCAGACCATCTTAGATGATCTTTGGTCCAGAGGAGACGCTGGTGTTTCTGGATGGTGTCCACATGTGTCTTCTTCTCTGATGGTCCAGCTTTAACCTGCATCAGTGGATTGTAGGTGAACTGTGTTGACAGACGGTGGTTTCTGGAAGGTTCCTTGAGTCCATCAGTGATGTCCAGGAGACAATCAGGTCTGAGGACCTGAAGATCTCCATCATCCAGTTCAGACCTTCATCCTTGTCTCCTGAACACAGAGACTCCTCCTCATTCTCTGAATCTGTTGATGATATCCTGGATTGTAGGTGGTGGATTTCATAGTCTTTGATGTTTTACGTGTAGGATAATTTTTCTGAAACTGTTTCACAGTTTGTAGAAGCAGTTAGTCTCAGATTGATGAAGCTTCCATCAAAGTCATCATGAGCTGATATTTTCATGAAAAGCTAAAACGTCTCAGTTTTAACATCTGAAATGTTCTTTATGTTCTACTGGGAATAAAATATGGCTTTAGGGGATTAAAAAATCAGCGAACCCTGCTTTTATCTGTGGTTTACACATCGCCCCAAGTTCTCTAGAACCGGGGTTGTATTTTATTGTTCTTGTTGTTTGTAAATTTGATTTATTTTTTTCGTTTGGATGTAAAGCACTCATGTCAGCATTTGCAGTTTATAAATGTGATCTTTAGGTAAATAAATTTGATCCTCATTTAAACGTAAAATTCCTGCAGCTGCGAGTCAGATTGTTCATCAGTTTACGTCACTGTCTTCTGGTGTTTATTGTCCTTGTTTGATTGTTTGATTGTTTTATGATGAAAACAGCTCATATGGGCTGGAGGGCACTGACTGTCATCCAGGACAGGTGGTTGGGTGGAGCCCAGCTGTGATTGGACAAGAGCCAGGGTAAACTTGCATAATGTGTTTTTACACACAAAAGTAGAATAAAAGTTACTAAAAGTCACCCTTTTTTGTAATTTGTCTGGTCCTGCAACTTATATGTCAGAAATATCCTCCATGTCTCCATGACAACAGCAGGACATCATCTACACTCACAACAACTGAAGAATGACACTGAAACAATGACAAGAGCAAACCATAAACACTGAGAGAACAAATATGACACCAAAAAGAAAAAACTCTACTCCAGATTTAAACTGAAGATGATAAAATTTGCAGCTGAAAACAGTAATGGAGCAGCAGAAAGTTTAGAGTGATGAGAAACTAGACGGAGACTGAAGAAAAGCAGAGGAACCTCTGACAGCTATGAACCAATCAGAGAAGGAGAACCACGGACTGAAAGATGGACAGAGATGGAGGAACGAGTCCTCAGATGGAGGAATGAGTCCACAGATGGAGGAACGAGTCCACAGACGAAGGAACGAGTCCACAGATGGAGGAACGAGTCTACAGATGGAGGAATGAGTCCACAGACGGAGGAATGAGTCCACAGACGGAGGAACGAGTCCACAGGTGGAGAAACGAGTCCACAGATGGAGGAATGAGTCCACAGACGGAGGAACGAGTCCACAGGTGGAGAAACGAGTCCACAGATGGAGGAATGAGTCCACAGATGGAGGAACGAGTCCACAGGTGGAGGAACAAGTCCACAGATGGAGGAACGAGTCCACAGGTGGAGGAACAAGTCCACAGATGGAGGAATGAGTCCACAGATGGAGGAACGAGTCCACAGATGGAGGGACGAGTCCACAGATGGAGAAACGAGTCCACAGATGGAGGAATGAGTCCACAGACGGAGGTACGAGTCCACAGGTGGAGAAACGAGTCCACAGATGGAGGAACGAGTCCACAGATGGAGGAACGAGTCCACAGAGATGGAGGAACGAGTCCACAGAGGAGGAACGAGTCCACAGATGGAGGAACGAGTCCACAGGAGGAAGAGTCCACAGAGAGGAGGTACGAGTCCACAGATGGAGAAACGAGTCCACAGATGGAGGAATGAGTCCACAGATGGAGGAACGAGTCCACAGAGGGAGGAACGAGTCCACAGGTGGAGGAACGAGTCCACAGATGGAGGAATGAGTCCACAGATGGAGGTACGAGTCCACAGATGGAGAAACGAGTCCACAGATGGAGGAACGAGTCCACAGACGGAGGAACGAGTCCACAGGTGGAGAAACGAGTCCACAGATGGAGGAACGAGTCCACAGATGGAGGAACGAGTCCACAGATGGAGGAACGAGTCCACAGAGGGAGGAACGAGTCCACAGATGGAGGAATGAGTCCACAGACGGAGGAACGAGTCCACAGGTGGAGAAACGAGTCCACAGATGGAGGAATGAGTCCACAGATGGAGGAACGAGTCCACAGATGGAGGAACGAGTCCACAGAGGGAGGAACGAGTCCACAGATGGAGGAACAAGTCCACAGACGGAGGAACAAGTCCACAGGAGGAACGAGTCCACAGATGGAGAAAACTAGTCCACAGATGAGGAGAGTCCACAGATGGAGGACGAGTCCACAGATGGAGAAACTAGTCCGCAGATGAAGGGACGAGTCCACAGATGGAGGAACAAGTCCACAGATGGAGGAACGAGTCCATGGACGAAGTGACGAGTCCACAGATGGAGAAACTAGTCCGCAGATGAAGGGACGAGTCCACAGATGGAGGGACGAGTCCACAGATGGAGAAACTAGTCCGCAGATGAAGGGACGAGTCCACAGATGGAGGAACAAGTCCACAGATGGAGGAACGAGTCCACAGACGAAGTGACGAGTCCACAGATGGAGGGACGAGTCCACAGATGGAGAAACTAGTCTGCAGATGAAGGGACGAGTCCACAGATGGAGGGACGAGTCCACAGATGGAGAAACTAGTCTGCAGATGAAGGGACGAGTCCGCAGATGAAGGGACGAGTCCACAGATGGAGGAACAAGTCCACAGATGGAGGAATGAGTCCACAGACGGAGGTACGAGTCCACAGGTGGAGGAACGAGTCCACAGGTGGAGGAACGAGTCCACAGACGGAGGAACGAGTCCACAGACGGAGGAACCAGTCCGCAGGTGGAGGAACGAGTCCGCAGATGGAGGAACGAGTCCACAGACCGAGGAACCAGTCCTCAGACGGGTCCTTCAACAGCTGCTGCTGGATGAGGCTCATCAACGCTCCTATCATCGCTTGTTCTTATTGCCCGATGCAACTTTTCCAAATTTTTCCTCCTCACAATGTATTTTTATTTTTACAGATAAGACTAATTTTCTGGTGTGAATCAACATATGTTTCTTTTCATCTCGTTGACATATTTTTTGAGAGATGAGACTAATACTCCAGTGGATTTATAGTCTGGAGAAGACAGTATGTGTTCATCCCTCGTTCCTAGTTTCATTTCTGTTGTTTTTCTCTCGTTGTGCAGTGTGTGTTATGTTTGTGTGTGTGTCTGTGTTATGTTTGTGTGTGTTTGTGTGTGTGTGTGATACCTTTATGCTCCGTAGTTCAAGAGTCCAGTATCTTTTCTTCCTCTATTCAGCAGAATGCTGTTTTCCTGTTCAGAGAAGGAATAATGTCTGTCTGACTCTTTTGCCCTCCAGTCACAAGGAATTCCTCGCTAATGGCTTTCTGGCGACATGTCGCCACTCTGGACACAACCGTTTATAACAGGGTTGTCTTTTTGAACCGCTCAACAACTGAGTCCGGTCTGTTTACCACAGCTCATCACCGTGGAGGCCGTTCAGTCAGCTACTTCAAGAACGCTTGACCACCGAACAATAGCAGTTCAAAAAGAATGTCTCTGTGGCCGTGATGGGTAAAAACGTGGCTTTGTTCGCTGTGGTAAAAACGCCAACAATGCCTGATACTCAAACAGCACAACTCAAAGTTCGGAGGCAGAAGAAGAGCTTCTTCAGTGGGTTTACAGAGCTCCTTCAAAAACTGGAATATGCTTAACAATAAATATGTGACAACCATCATCCTGACACTCCGAAACATGTCAACAAATACTGGAAAACAGAAAATAAGTTTAAAAAATAAAGAGAGAGAGAAGAAGCTTTTCTAAGTAGCTGAAAATGTGACTTCTCTGCATGTTGGTTATTGAACAAAAGGTATTCTTAAACAAAAGTGTATTCTTCAGGCAGGTATAGATGATATTTTTCATGTTGATTCAAATGCACTTCATCAACAATACGGCTGTTATTACCTCTAACTGCAACAAGCATCAAACTCAAGCTGCAACACTAAAGCCTCCATAGAAAAAAGAAAGAAGAAAGACCTTGCTAAACTATGAAATTCCTTCTAGAGTTATAGTATTCTGATAACAACACCTTGCTTTGCCACACAAATTCTTATGAAGCTCAACAACAAGCTGCATTGATGTTGAGAAAACAGCGGGGGAGGGGAGCAGTTTAACTCGTCTTTATTCAGTCAGGGAGCGGGAGCTGAAGGTGCACTTCAGATGCTTTTAAATGACTTTCTTTTGGTTCAGATGAATCATTCGAGACACAAACACGAAGGAATAGTTTTGGACGTCACTCTTATTTATTAATTAATGATGCGTTGTGTGGGACCGCAATGAACTGCCAATAAAAAACCAAATTCAGTTGAGTGGAATTGATTTGGACGATACTTCGGTTGATCCCCAAAGGCACATGTTAATACAGTGATCCCTCGCCAATTCGTGCTTTAAGTTTCGCGGTTTTAGTTATTCGCGGATTTTTCAGAAATATATAATATAATACAAAAATCAAGAAAAAAAAAATCGTGGCAGAAACATCACAGGATGTTGTGCACGTTCTCTCCAGTGCAGAAATGTTGTGAGCCAGCCTGGACCCTTTAAGAAGGTGGCCTTATGGGTAATTTAGTGTGTGTGGGACGACAGAATGAAAACAGGGTTAGATGAAAAGTGGAGTGAGCATCAACAGCAGCCCAGCGTGTATAGATTTACATTCTCTGTTAACCGACAGGAGCCCAACAATACAACCTGTGTGATGTTACAAGTTCCTGCAGTGCTAGAATAAAGTGGCCATTCCATGCAGAGAAAACCGGACTTTTTCTTTTGTTGTTGTTAGCGTGTTAGCCGCTATGAGCAAAAAATAGCACAATACCAGCGGTTTCTTCACTACGGTTCAGATACCAGAGGTTGTGAAGGTAACAGAAAGACCACAGTTGAGCCTTTGTCTTGTTTCGCTGCAGTGCCTTGCAACTTTTTTGGGGTTTTTAAACATACTTTAAACACATTATTTAGGCTCGTGGGGCTCCAGCTACAGTTTGTGGATTTTGATTTTCACGGGGGGTCCCGGTCCCCATTAATCGCGAAAAATAAGGGAACACTGTAGTGTGTGGAGACTGTGGGTGAATTCCAATTCCTCCCTTAACCCTCAATCTCAACCCTCAACCTCAAAAATGTGCGCTCCCGCTAAGTGCTAGCTGTTGTCCCGATTCTAAGAATGTCAAATTGAGGGACGAGTTTGAGGACCGTATCGCCCTCAATATTGAGATTCTCAGGCACCACCCTTGGAAGTAAGGGCTACCCAGAAGGCATTGGGTAATTTAGTCAAGACATCTTTGAAAAAGATGGCGCCAAAAAAAGCTAGCTACAAATGTATCTACGTAATTCCTTAAAGATATAAATGTTACGAAACCATTTTATTGTCTTTGTTTGAATCTTTTTTCATGGATTAACAGCGTTGTTGCGTAACATTTATTTTTTTTCTTTACAATGTTTGCTGCCGGCCCGGCTTCACGTTACTTGTATACCTTGTTGTATAGCGACGGAGGACTGAATAATGTATCTATTGTGTTATTTGCTAATATTATTTAGAGAATATAAGGCGCTCTTTTCAATGTTATCCCTGTGTCATTTCAGTGAATACAGAGACAACACGGGCTCTGATACATTTCAGTCTGAAGACGTAACTGCATTCGAGGGGCGTCCCATTTCTAAGTCACAGGATAACCCTTACAGTTACTTTTGAGGTTTAAGATTGAAGGCAAAAATTGAGGGTTAAGGGCGAAGGTTGAGTTTGAGGGTTAAGGGAGGAATTGGAATTGGCCCTGTAACTGACGTGAAACTGGGGTTTTATCTTGTAAAAAATGAGTTTGATCATCCGTTAAGGATGCCGTGTGAGCGCCCCCTCTGGTGAATCGCAGGATTAACAGGAAGTGCTCCGTAAACAGCCTCTGGTTTGACCACTTAATCCCTCTCGGTCTTTCTCTCCACACCACAGCCTGCACTCGCTGCTCTTCCCTCCTTTTATTCCCCTCTCTCTTTATCTCTCCGTCCTGTCATCCTGCTAAACGCACCATCTGATCTCATCTGCCCCTTCTGAGGTCACATCCCCACTGCTGCATTTTCTCAGGGAGCGAGGGCAGCGAGAGGTCCTTTCTCTTTGATTAATCTCTCCATCCGGAGGTGGACGGCCCGGGTGTGTGAGGTGACACACTGGATTAGGGGGTCGCATTCAGCCGAGATGTGGGGTCATCCACGGGGGGCTCTCGGGGGGCCGCTCCGCGGATTGTTGCCCACTGATCTGTCACGGCCGGCCAAAACACATTTCAAAACCCTTTTTGATCCACCTCAACAGTCTCCACGGGCGATGCGCTCTCTTTTAAAGGTTTGAAAAGGGTCGGCTGGAGTTCTGGAGGAAGATCCTGGAACACCTTCACCCGGCGTAACCGCCGCATTGGTACGGAGGCAGCGTTTGGCAGGAAAACAGAAGCTGGGAGTTCAACCTCCTAAATAAATTAATTAATGAATTATGATCTTTACGTGCATTTTCTCCCGCATGTGGGAAACTAAGTTAAATCACACTCCCCTTACCACTCCTGTAAAATTAGCCTAAAACACCTATTCAAGGCTTAAGTAAACTGAAAGCTGTACTTGAACCGTTTGTAGCACATGGATGGTTTTGGTCTCTTTTGAAAGGTTACACTCTGAATTCACAGATTCACTGTAAGTGCTACTAGCATTGAGTAATCTAAGTTTGAACACACTGAAATAGACGTTTTTTATTTCCGCCTGAATTTTTTTTTTCCTAAACAGATGTCTGCAGATGAGTGCAGCTGTGACTTATTAGCTGGAAAACACAATGAGACCACAGCATGAAGCCTTACCTAGTGAAAGTTCAAATTTGATAACAATACCACAAAAAATGAGTATTTTACATATGTTTTTGGAAGAGTATGTCTAGGCGTTTCCAAACATAGCAAACTATTCACATATTTAGACACATTTACAATTATAACCAATTACAGGTTATTTGCAGCATTTTTTATATAAACAAGCCACACAGCAATTAACCATTGACGCACGTTTGACGCACATAATTAATTTGCAGTTACGCAGGTACTTCCTGGTTGTGGCTTAGTCTCCACCCCCTGAAGCGACACATCGCTGTGTTCAGAATTTCATTGGCTATACAATGCGCCAGTCATCAGCACAATTGGTTCTAACTGGCTCAGTTTTTACACAACACAATGGGGGCATGGGCTTCCTTTCAACGCTGGCCCTCATTGGCTATTGTAAGCTGCTATATGGCTGTATGAGGTGTCAATCTAAACGTCAGCCTACAGGCTCCAATTTAAAACCAAAGAATCAATTATGAAACACGCAAACTGTGAGTCAGAGCAAACAAAGCCCAGAAGTTCGACCGTTGACCGGCTAATTTTTAAATGATGATTATACTAAATACTTTACTGGACTGGATCAACTGGACCTTTGTGAATGTAACCAGACCATTTTTGTGGGAGTATTTTTGACCATTTTTTGACCATATTTTGATGGTACCGTTACCGGTATTTTTGAAACGGTAACAGGTTTTAAGGCAGAACATGCAGTAACATCAGTGAAATTTTATTCCAAAAATGTTGTCATAAAATCTCAAATTTCACAAAATCACAAAGTAATAAAATTATGACTTTTGACAAAAATCCTCCTAATCTTCTAAAATGAAAAAAAAAAAGAGCAGTAAAATCACAACACTGCAACTGAAAAGAGAAGATTTGCCTTGAAAATCAGAAAATTTACAAAACTGCAACTCTTTGATGGAAACTCCCAACTTTTTTGTTTTAAAATCCCAAGTTTCTGTTGTATAACTGCAACTTCTCATCTGAAAATGTTGACCTTTGTAAAATCGTGACTGTTGGACATGAAAATGGAGGCGTGGACCAGAAGGCTCCGGTCAGGCCACCAGGCTTGAGTCCGGAGTCTTGGATCTGGGGCCACAAGATGTGATTTTTTAATCCTAATCGCTGCCTGATCCTGATCCTGATCCTGATCCTGATCCTGATCATGATCTGACCTCTGACCTCCATCAGTGAGCTGGACAGGAGTTGGAAGGAGATCAGCATGTCTTTGACATCCATCTACCGCGTCAGTTATTCATGCTTTTCTTGGTATCTTGGTCTTAATCAGTCATCACTGCAGCGTTTACACCTTCTGATGGATAAAACAACCCATTTGGTCAATATAAATATACCTAAATAAACGTGCTATATGAATGAACTTTGACCCGACTTGACCCTCCTTCTTCCTCGCCAGGACGTTTTCGGTGCACGTACTTGTCTGTGGTGAGTCGTACCCAAACTGAGTGAACACAGTTCATGCAGAGGGTTGTTCCCTCAGTCCTCCTTTCCTTTCCTTTCCTTTCCTTTCCTTTTCCTTTCCTTTCCTTTCTTTCTCCTTTCCTTTCCTATCCTTTCATTTCTTCTCTCCTTTCCTTTCCTTTCCTTTCCTTTCCTTTTCCTTTCCTTTCCTTTCCTTTCCAGGGTTATTTTAATGGTGGGATTCGCATGTTTCTTTGCCTGTTTTGACTCATTAATTTTTTTCTTCCAGTTCTGATCAGGTGAGATCTGCTCCAAGCAGGTATAAATGAGTATAAGTGAGTATAAATGAGTATAAATGAGTGCAAACGTTCATATTAGAGAGCGTGAAGGCGCTCTGCCACTGTGTTTGTCTTCACATTTGTTGGTGGTGAGTTTTCCCATCATCCCCGTGTTTGCTGTGTGTTCTGAGTTTGTCCACGTGTACTCTCGTTTCGTGCCTACGGTGGGGCTGGTGGCTTAAAAGGTCTCTTAAAGGTGCGTTACAGGTCTCAGGCTAATCCACAGTGATAGCTAAAGTGCTCTGTGTCAACCACACGAGACCTCGTGTTTGCTTCTGTTTTTGGTCGCGCAGCATAAGATATGGCCACCATCCGCATTATTCAGCATAAATTTTGTATTTGGCCATAAGGCCCCCGCTCTTCCACATGTACAAAGAAAGGAGGGAGAGATGGAGGAGGTGAGGAAAGGACTGAGTGTGAAAGGACTCAGGAGGAATAGAAAAAGAACTGAGACAAAAATGGACAGGGAGGAGTGGAAGTGGAAATACGTTGGAGAGCACATTAAAAGAGAAGCGACTGATGGTGCAGCCACGGATGGAGAGCTGGAAAGAGCTGATGGAGGAGTAACTGTGCTCTTTGGATGCAGAAGCGTGAAGCAGAGCCACAACACCGTCACCACATCCACGTCCACGTCCATGTTTCTGCTAGTTTTGATGAAAGAACTTTCCTCTGGTGACGTACAGACGCGTCATGAACAGACTGAGATGTACGACTGAGATGATGGATGGATGGAGGATGGATGGATGGATGAATGGATGAATGATAGATGGATGATGGATGCATGGATGGATGAATGGATGGATGGTGGATGGATGGATGGATGGATGGATATATGGATGGTTGGATGGATAAATGGATGGATGGATTGCTAGAAAGATGATGGATGGATGGATAGATGGATGGATGGATGATAGATGATGGATGGATAATGGATGGATGATGGATGGATGGATGATGGATAGACAGATGGATGGATGGGTGGATGATAGATGATGGATGGATAATGGATGGATGATGGATGGATGGATGATGGATAGATAGATGGATGGATGGATGATGGATAGATAGATGGATGGATGGGTGGATGATAGATGATGGATGGATGATAGATTATGGTTGGATGAATGGATGGATGGATGGATAATGGATGGATGGATGGATGGATGATAGATGGATGGATGATGGATGATGGATGGATGGATTGATGATGGGTGGATGATGGATGGATGGATGGATGAATGGATTGATGGATGATGGATAGATGGATGATGGTGGATGGATGGGTGGATGAATGGATGATGGATGGATGGATGGTGGATGGATGAATGGATGATGGATGGATGACAGATAGCTGGATGGATGGATGATGGATGGATGATGGATGGATGGATGGATGGATGGATGGATGGATGGATGGATGGATGGATGGATGGATGGATGGATGGATGATGGATGGATGATGGATGGATGGATGGATGATGATGGATGGATGATGGATGATAGATGGATGGATAGCTGGATGGATGGATTGATGATGGGTGGATGATGGATGGATGGATGGATGGATGGATGAATGGATTGATGGATGATGGATAGATGGATGATGGTGGGTGGATGGGTGGATGAATGGATGATGGAGGGATGGATGGTGGATGGATGAATAGATGGTGGATGGATGACAGATAGCTGGATGGATGGATGATGGATGGATGGATGGATGGATGGATGATGGATAGCTGGATGGATGGATGATGAATGGATGGATGGATGAATGGATGAGGGATAGATGGATGGATGGATGATGGATAGATGATGGATGGATGGATGGATGGATTGATGGAGGATGGATGGATGGATGTGTGGATGGATGATGGATGGATGGAATCTTGAATTTAGTCATTTGCTGTTAAGACAATGATCAATCCCAGAGTTCCAGCTGTTATTGTTCTCTTTCAGGAGCATTGCATAAAATCCACTTTGATTTAAATATTTATTTCTCTTATTTTAGCGAGTATTTTTTTTAGTGCAGGAAGGAGGAACAAAAACTAAATTCTGGGGAAAATTATCTGTACATTCAGAAAGATAGTTTTACTTGTTTTTTTATTTATTTAGTTGTTTGTTTTCTTTCATTTATATATTATTTATTTTTACATAATTTCTTTTTAAAATGTTTTTATTTAATTTTGATTTTTTTTAAAATTAATTTAACCTATTTTCTCTCTTCAAATGTATATAAATGTATATATTTTTTTTTCAGTTATTTACTTTTTTATTTTTTACTCTACAGGTTTCTGGGATTCCGGTTTTCAGGGGCCAAGAATTCAGGATTGTTTGCTCCCTTTCAGCATCTTCTCGCTGCTGTGTTTAAAGCTCGTTTTAAAGTTATTTTACCTAAAATTCAAAAGTTTTTGCCACTTGTTTCAAACCTTTGAACGTCCACCAGATGTGAACTGGAAACCAGTAAACACACCTCACTGGATGAGCAGATCATTTCAGTCACACTGAGTCACTTTCACCCAGAAGTTTAGAGCTTATTTCTTCTATTTTAGCCCGTCTTTTTTACAGTGCAGTCTCTCCCCAAGTGTTAAAATGTCCAACTCTTGCTGATTATAATTGTTAACGAAGGCCTAAAATGAATAAATATTAATGAATGAAAATAGGCTGGAAAAAAATCTTTGATTCAAACTATCAGCAGGGATGTAAAAGTCAAATTTAATGTAAGACTCACTAGAAAATCAGATTAATTTTGTGACTAATTCACATTTTTCTCTATGAATGTGCAACTCAAACGTGCACTCTTCTCTGCATGTGGTCTCAAAGCCCTTTTCTTTGTGAACCTGATATGTCGTAATACTTCTCTTCCTGGAAAACAAAAAACAAAACATAAACATCTTTTTTTCCCTGTTCTGTGCCTGTTTTAAATGTAGGATCCAGGATTCTCGTGTCCCGTTGACTGATACACCGTTCAGGAGCCATGCCGTCATGTAAATATTTGATCACCTGATCAGGTGAACAAACCTCCCATTTGCAGGTAATTGGAATTCATCTCCGAACACGGAGACGGAGGAGAAACCAGCGCTGGATGTGCGGCAGGACTTCAGTCTCCCAGCTGATAATGGACCTCTGCTGCCTGTGGGCTTCCACATGTGACCTGTGAACGTGTGCACGCTGCAGGTGTGAGCGCAGGAAGAGTATTTGTGATATTTGAATGCTAGTGCATGTGTGCAGAGACCGGGCCGTGGAGGCGGGGCCGGCTGCGGCGGTGCTGGAGACCTATTTTAATTCTTAACTAGATGTCCATGATTTATTAATCTGAGTTTGAAATAACAATTACAGTGTCAGAAGGGATCAGGCCAAAGCCTTAATTGCAGTGGAAAACACAGTTAATATGGAAGTGGCCCGAGCCGAAGCCACGCACGTCATCCCAGCATCCCGGGAACACGCCTCCTCCTGCATCTGTGACCGTACATTACACGGTTTTATGTAAATCACAGCACGAATGTCAAAGATGTTTCAGCATCAGTTTATGCTTTTGCTTATTCAGCAACATTCTGACTAACGTTAACTTTAGTTTGAAGCAAACGTTGCCTTCAGACGTCTGGATGTTCCCTTTTATGTGTTGTAAAACAGTAGAAATCAGCGGATAGTATTATATTATATTGTTAAATAACGGTTTCTGTATTTGTTATGTGTTCAAGTTTTAAATATTTAACTCATTATTATATTAAACTCAGGGTTTGTGGTTGTAAGAGTATCCATTACCTTGGTTTCAGAAGAAGAAGCGGTTCTTTGTTTTTCTTACAGGCTAAAATTAGCATACTTAGCTCCGTGTTTGCTGTCAAAATGCCGACGTAGATTAAACTCTTTCACGACTGACACCCCCCTCATAACACACAAGACATACTGTTATTTCACCTTCAGGTACAAAGTTGTACTTTTTTTCCATCGTTCATGAAACTGCAATTCTTGTGCATCAATTTTTCTTTTCTTGGACATGTTGGGGTTAGTTCGTAAAGGTTTTTCTTAAGTCCATCAGGTCTGAAAAATCATCTTGCTCATTGCTACCGTTATCGTTGTGGGTAATGACAAATGCATGATGGGAGATGCAATTTACTGTCAGTATGCCCTTTAGAGCGACATAAGCTTATTTTAAGTCTTAATATATTGGTTTAAAATTTAAGCCAATAATGCACAAGCTCTCAAGGGCCACATAAAATGACGTGGCGGGCCACATTTGGCCCACGGGCCTTGTGTTTGACACAGTGGTCTAGGTGATGGGCAACAGTCTTGGATGAACAACTATATTCCTGTTTTTTCTCCCATCCCATCACTTACTTCACCATGTCGTCCCATGATTCAACAGCTCGTAGCTCCACCTTTAACAGCAATAATGACGTCACTGGTCTTTTCTCCTTCCTGTGGAGAAAGTTTGGTTCATTCTTGTTTACAACGTTGCTTCAGTTGAGGTTTTCGGTTATTCACCCATCTCCAGCTCTCGTCTGGTCACACCCAGGCGTTTCATCTGGGTCGAGGTCTGGACTTGACTAAAACCTATATATATATATATATATATATATAATATATATCTATATATATATATATATATAAATATCATCGGAAAATGATATACATGTATTGTAAGATGAATATCGATATATATCGTATCCTGAGCCGAATATCGTGTATCGTATCGTATCGTGAGATTAGTGCCCTGTGACAGAAGACACTTTCTTCTGGCAGCTTTTCTAAACAAACCACACTTGTTGAACCTTCCTCTATTCCTCCGTCTGGCCGTGGCTTTGGGACTCTTTCCTGACTGACCGATGCAGCGACAGTCGTTTCTCTTGGACCGCTGTTCTGGAGCGTTCAGGTCGTGCATCAGCGCAGTGCCAAGAGGGAAAGACATAAGCTGTAAAGTGCCAGATTTTCAGCTTTTTCAGAGTCCTGCGCACCTTCTGATGATCGATCCATCGAAGGTCTTGAATCCTTTGGCAGCAGTGACAAGCTAATTAGCGCTTAGTTACCTTAGTTACATTAGTCACCAAGGATTTTGTTCAACTGAAGTAATATTTGCATGAAACTAAGACTTATTAAAGTCACAATGATTTTCTTCCTAATTTTACATGCACATCGTGATGTTAGAAATCCATTCTGAGGCCTAAACTTGCTAAAACTGCTGTGTCATGCTGTGTCATGAGTAAGGCCGTGACTTCTAGCCCTGATTCCTGTCGATTTGAGGCCACAGGTTTGTTATTGTACTGGCTCCATCAAGTAGCTAAGTTTTGACACGTAGGCGTCTAGAAAGATCTCAAGGTTTCCTTGTTTTCCACCTGTTGTTAAGATGAACTGTCTGGTAGGTTGCTAACGGCAGGTGTAACAGGCCGATCCGAGGGTCCGCTCTAATCTGAGGAGGCCGTGATTATAACGGTAATCTGTAAGAGTGACGTGAAGCTTGGAGAAAAAGTTGGTGGGAGTTGTGGGGGGGGTAGGAGCTACCTTTAAAGAGTTGGTGGAGCAGTTGCAGTGAGACTCTTCAACGACGTGCTTGTGATGTCTCATTGGTTTGTATTATCCGTCCTGGAGGAGGAACGTCTCCGCTCGCTGCTCTGCACAACGACGCACACTCAGAAAGCCTCAAATATCCTCTTTCCTTTTTTCATAACTCTCTTTTCTGTGTGTCTCTCTCTCTCTGTCTGTACTTCTGAAGGAATTCTCCATCCATCTAATTCCCCTCCTGGTTCTTTTATATACAGGCTGGGCCCTGTTCGGATTCCATGTCAAAGGGTTTTTTTCTTTTATTGAACATCAAATCCTCCGTGTCCCGCTTGGCGCTCTCTTCTCCCCGCTTGGCACCATGCATATTCAGGAGCTGGCGGCGGCGCTACGAGGCCGGCTAGCCCCTCCAAAAATCCACGACTGCTGGCATTAGCGTCTATATTTAGGTGTTAAGTCTACCGCGCAGCTGCCGAGATTGAGGGTGCCGGATGGAAATAAGGGGGGAGAAGTGCACTTTCTTTTCTGCTGATATCCTCAGTTCAGCTCTCTGTTTTAGAAGACTCATCTCGTGGTTTGAAGGATGGGGCTAGGTGTTCAGAAGTTCCACCGAATCTTGGGATGTTCTGCTGTGACACTCTGCATACTGATTTACGCTTTATTACTGGCTTCAACGAGGAAAAAGGATGCAGGGAAAAAGTGTACATCACGTACAAAAGTTGGTACCCCTTCTTTTAAACGTGTGTCTTCATGCAATAACATGATGAACATAATCTAATCAGTGGTCCTGGTTCATGAAACTGTGCATTTTACACACACAAACAGATCTGCAGTAAAATCTGCGCCTTGTTTGCAAACTGTAGCACAAAAGTAGTGAGAATGTGCTCAGCTTTCAAAGCTGATATGATCCTGGTTCAGTTCTTCATGAACCTGATTTTAAAAATGGCGAATTTGTGGCTATTTTAACTCCATCTGATAAAAAAAAATACCAAAATATAAAGGAAGAAATACCTTTATTGTCTCAGAATAACATTTTATTCTCATGTGTCCATTTCAAGCTGTGCCTGGATTTTTTCATGAAAAAACTTACATAATATCCAGACTGTTATTCATCCTGAAAGCCATTTTTTTATTTCAGGCAAAACAAAATTTTACATTTTTTACTGACATCAGAGTTCCATTACTGTCTCTGTATCACCCAGAGTGTTCCTGACAGTTTCACAAGAAACTAAAGAGTGTCTTCTTTCTGGAACACTTTAATGCATCCATGTGGACAGAACAGTTTAGAAGTTACAATCATTTTAATTTGTGTATGCCATTTTGAACCATTTAGGCGTTTTGCTTAAAAAGGGAGGGTGGAGTGAGAGAGGTTAATAAAACCTGTCATAGAGAATGTAAAAGGCCGAATTCAAGCTCAGCTCATCCCATAATGAGGGATGACCAGCTGAGAAAACTCAGTTGCTGAACAGCGGAGCTGAACTGTTGTATTTTAGCGTCCCTCTGCTTATTTTACGAACGTGTCTTGTCAAAATATTGTTCCAATCTCATCCCGCCGTTCTCCGGCCTCCCCTCAGGTCGCATCTCATCAGATCCAAAACGGAGATAAAAACAGAAAAAGAGAGAGAGAGAGAGGCTGGAGGTATATCGAGGGGAGCTGGCCTTCACTGGGAGTGAAGGGAATCTTTTATCGGGGGAGGAGGAGGAGGGGGAAAATATCAGAGATAACGTGGGGAGGGCGGCGTCGAGTCCATCTCAGAGAACTAATAACAGGAAAGGACTGAGTTTGGAAAGAGAGGAGACGGCACGGAAGGAAGGTAAAGAAGGATTACGGGTTAAACTCATGGAGCAAAGGTGATGTGATTAAAATGACATTTGGGGTGAAATAGAGAATCATCCCTCCTACAAGGAAGGAGGATGATTTCAGGAGGAAGATAAAACGGTAAGAAGGTGGACTGATATATGCAGCGCTGTGCAAAGATCTCAGACAGGCGTGAAGAAAGACTGTCAAGTAGGTATGCTTTCAGAAATATAAAGAGGGAAAGTTTGTTTGTCCATCAACTCAATGGAAACGACTGAAGTCGGAAAAATTCTAAATGTTCCTCAAAAATGTTCCTCAGAAGATCCGTGGCCCGGTCTTCAACATGTTTGGAGACACCCGCCTGCAGGCTTCCTTCAAAAACCCTCTGCAAGCGAACCGAGGAGCATTAATGCTGTTTTGGGGCAAAGAGCGGTCACACCACATCCTGACTGTACTGTGTGCTGACATGGTCATGAAAAATTACTATGTATACGTTTGAAAAAACTGTTTCTGCGTTAGACACAGTTCTGTATGGAGAGGTGAACGGTGAATCAGTGTGAAATTAACAAAAGAGAGGGTTAAAGAGGTACGGGATGAGTTACAGGAAACGTGACTGGAGAGATTTAGAGGGGAAGACGAGGAAGGAGAAAAGGGAGGGAAGTGTATACTGGATAGATGCTGCCTTCCTGCATGTGAGAGAGAGAGAGAGATGCTCTGATGGCATCCTGCAACCTGGCATGCCTTTTCAATTCTACAAAGTAAATAATGCATCCACCGCAGTCCATAATTTATATTAGTGGACATGCAATCAGTTCAGATTAACACGCACCGTTCCCCGGTAGGCGTGTGTTAGCATGTGTGTGTGTGAGACGAGGCGATCGCTGGAACATGACGGGTCACTGACTTCCTCTCTCGGCGCAGCTCTCTGCCACGCCGACTCTCTCGGTCCCTGTTTCAGTCCCGCGCTGAAAGATCAGTCGGCACAAACTGGAAGGTGCAAGTCCAGATGCGTTGTTTTTAAATGAGGAGCGCTGGTATTCATTTAAGGTAGATTTCAAGTCAGATCGTACGGATCGGCACCACCGACACAAACAGCGACAAACTGTAACTTTTCAGAATATCGTTCCCTTTCCCGTTCCCAAGTCCTTCTCTGTATGTTTTTGCGTCTGTAACACCTTTTGAAGAGCTTTTCTGTGGTTTATCCATCCTTTATCCACGGTCGCTTGCTTTGATCCAGCGGTGTGTTTACATCCGAGTACCTCCAAGATGGCCGCTCATCCGGGTCACTGACCAGGTTAAAGGAAAAAAATTTACAGTGGTTACAATGCTGTCAGTATGTTGTAATGGTTACTTAAATGTGCAAAAACATTAATAATAAACAATAAATAGGTTGTTTTGAAGCAAAAAGTTTTGACTCAGTTTGTCCTCTGAATGATCAATATCATCTGATGAACATACAGTCATGGAAAAAAATTATTAGACCACCCTTGTTTTCTTCAGTTTCTTGTTCATTTTAATGCCTGGTACAACTAAAGGTACATTTGTTTGGACAAACAGAACGATAACCCCAAAGATTGCTCATAAGGAGTTTTATTTAAGAGCTGATATCTTACCATTTTCCATGGTTTTCTTGATTATAACCTAAATCACTTAAGTTTTTACATCAATAGCTATGGCGTTGTACTGCCAAAAACACTGCTTTTATGCATTTAGTGTTTTCTTTTCTGTCTGTTTTAGTCACATGATGACGTTTAGTGGTACCGGGTATTAAAATGAACAAGAAAGTGAAGAAAAAATGGTGGTCTAATAATTTTTTCCAATGACTGTATACAGCAACTTGATTTTTCATCTCTACTTTTAATTTTGATATTAGAATCACAATATATTGTGATATCGCAATATCACATCGTGACCCAAGTATCATGATACAACCCCTAACCCTACTAACCCTACTAACCCTAACCCTAACCCATCGTATTGCGAGGTCCTTGCCAACACTCACCCCTACATTAAATATTTAGTAACATTCACACAGACAAGTAAAATAGCATTAAAGGTAAAGTGTGCAATCAGAAATAAAGGAAAATAAAAAAAAAATCACATAGAACTAAATGACAACAAATTCCTTTCCATATATATGTTAAAAAAAAAAGACTAAATCACATAATAAGGATGTCCACGACTCCATCAAGGTTCATTGACTTTCCTCCCTCTTTGAATTGTCGAAGCAGTTCCAACCAGCGCCAGCTCCCCATGTCCTCCAAATCCAGTCCTCCTCCCGACTACAGCTTCTGTCTCTCCCACAGCTTGTTCCAGGGCCGCTCCACAGATAGCTGTCCGCCGGGCATTTGGTTTAATCCAGACCAAATGCTAATAGGGCTGTTTTGCTGCTGGCCATCTGCCTGAGCTGCTGGTCAACCGTCGCGAGCGGCGCCAAGGCAGCGCAGTCCCGGTCCTCGCTGCCAAACTCTGAGCTGCCCAGAGACCACTTCATAAACCGGCGGACACTTCACGGCCAATTGTTCACACTCACTTGGAACGGCGCTAGCTGGGAACAGACCCCGTAACGGGTATCATGGTCAGACTGATCTTTTTCTGATTTCTGGGAGCAGCTTGTCCACCTCTCTCTCTCTCCCTCCCAGGCTTTTTAAATCTGTGTCGGGGGACGCCTTGTTGAAATGTGAGCGCTTGGCTGCTGCCATGGCAGTTAGCTTTGATTTATTTATCTGAGGGACGCTGGCGGATCTCTGCATCCAGTCCGCCTGAGTCGGCCTCCGGTCCGAGGTCAAACACCACGTGAAAGGGCAAAGGGAAAATAGCGAAGCTCAGATATTTTCTCGTCTGTTGTACCTTGATACTGACTTTTTTAATATTATCAGAGACAAGAAAGGTTGATGTTGGAGATTGTGGTCCTGAGGAGAAGACAGGAGGCAAAGTTGGAGGTAGCAGAGGTTCAAATGTTGAGGTTCTCTTTGGGAGAGACCAGGATGGAGAGAATCAGGAATGAGGACATCAAAGCATGGTTATATCTAACATGCTCTGAACATGTTAGATGTTCTGGAGGGAAAGTCAGAGAGACCAGACTGAGATGGTTTGGACATGAACAGAGGAGGAATGGAGAAGATATCTGGAGAAGCATGATGAGGTTAGAACTAGAACAGGAGGTCTGGAGGAAGACCAGAGAGGAGATTTATGGATGGAGAGGAAGAGGACATGAAGAGAAGAGGATGGCGAGGATAGAGATAGATGGAGGAGATGATTCACCTCGGAGACCCCTGAAAAGGAGTTTTTGTATAGTTAGAGGTCCCACCTCTGGTCCTAGACTTGTACCCATCAGTATCACTGCTCTGTCCATCTCTGTCAGTTCCAGCTGCAGGTGAAAGTTTCCCCACATGTTTCTAAAAACCCTGACATGAATGTTGTTACATTAAGAGAAGAAATCAGTTCAAGCAGCGGCTCAAATGATCTCAAACAGCATGTTGGGTGGAGATGAAATGTCGGCCGCATGTCAGTGTGTGGGGATATTTTTCCTACATAACTCCAGATGGCACATCTCATCTAGGGTCAGCTGTCCTCCAGAACATGTTTATTCCTTATTCTGTTATCAGACAAACTGAACAGCCTCATCGACTCAATGACATCCCATTTCTGTCTGTACTCATCTGTGCATTTATGATCCTCCTGCTTTCTGTCATTAACGGGACACATGAACGCCGTGACTCCTTTGAGAAGTTTGCGCTGGCTTCATTTGACCGTGAAGTGGACGATGTGACTGTTAACCGCCCAGCTCCACACACTCGGACCGACCTGTCTGGACCGCTGGTTCTGGGAGCATCTGCTCTGGATGTGACTGGTGACTTCACATGTCACAGTTCCTCGTGAGGCAGCAGAATCCAACTTTGTAAGCTTTAAAACTGTAATGTGACATTTTATTCCAACCTTATTACCTTGTCTATGTGGCACAACTACCACTGCAGTTCTGCCAAACCCACAGAGATGTTAGGGGTTTTTTTTTTTTTCCATACTGGAAATAGATCTCAGACTGGTCATGTTTCATTCAGCATGCAGAACACTGAGCGTCTCCTCAGAGAGATGGGGAGTCTTTTGTGTTTGCTGTGTTTGTTGTGTTGGGTGGGTGGGTTTGCCCCGTGCATCTTTCAGCCTCGTCCTCATTATCCATTCTGGTGCAGTGGTTGTGGAACTTCTCCAGCCTGGAAACAAACTCTTAAAAATCCTGCGTTACGCTGGAATCTGCTCTAATGACCACTACTTACTGTACCAATCAGTGCCACGGGGCCACTCAGCAGGCTTCCTACAGGCTCTTGAGCCACATCAGGCCCCGACCTGTTGGGCATTTGAAGGAAAAACGTGCTAAAACACGTAGTGTGGTGAGCATATGCATGTACGTTCCTCGTGTGTCTCATCTACATGGACCTGTGTGGGTGTATGGGTGTGAAAAAAAATCAATTTGGCAATATATCGCGATTTTCGGCCGCCCAATATAATATCAATTTTTCAGCTCCTAATATTAGTGATGGTAAGATGAAGCCTCGTGAAGCATTGTAACACATCAGCCAATTGGTTCGAAAAATGGTACATTTCTTGCTGCTTCATATGCACATGACACCACCTACTGGTCAGGTTTATAATCACAGCCAGCTGAATCTTAAGATGTGATGCATTGAATTTATGTATCAGTTATGGCTCCTGCGTGTGACTGTGAATAACAAAATGTGTATGACCAAATAATTGGTGTACATAAATGATCAAGTGCATAATAAAATATTGTTTGAATGTAATCTCCGTTTAATGTATCCTAAAGTAGTATCATAAGAACGGGGAAGACACGCTTTCGGCTCCTCCCCTAAATGAAGCAAGCCTCGATACGCGCTTCGCGGACACGCCCCCTCCATTTCTCGATACACGCTTCGGAGCCTCCGCACTCTCGTAACATCACTACCTTATATAGATTTTTTAGGAAAATACTTAAATATGCAAAAACACTAATAATAAACAATAAATAGGCTGTTTTGAAGCAAATAGTTTTGACTCAATTTGTCCTCTGAATTATCAATATCATCTGATGAACATATACAGCAACTTGATTTTTCATCTTTACTTTTAATTTTGATATTAACTGGCCAGAATATCGCAATATATCGCGATAGTGCGAAAGTGTAGTGATGATATTCATATCGTGATATGATATTATCACAATATGACATTATCATGAAAATATCATATCGTGACCCAAGTATCATGATACATTTCGTATTGCGAGGTCCTTGCCAATACTCACCCCATGTGGGCGTGGAGGTCCTTACGCTGAACATTACGGGGGCATCCCTCACCACATCAGCTGTATGAAGCGTATATGAGGAAGAGCCAAGCTCACGATTTAGTAAATCAACGATCCGTAACCCGTAGCCCTCACGTGATCTGGCAGCGATGTTGCTGCAGGCGTTTCTGCGTGAAGACACCCCTGCTTCTCCGAGACGCCCCCTGCAGCTGCAGTGACCTTTAACCACGAGAGGTTGAGGGTTGCACTTTAAGTTTAAAGGCTGTATTATTTTCCCTCATCAGCTGTCTGGTTTCCGCCAGGATCGCTTCGCTCTTTCAGCAGTTGGAACGGCGGTGTACTTGACGGCATCGCAGGTCAGCGAGCAGGTTAGCACGTGTTCAAAACATCTATTACATCTATAAACATTAAGGAGTTTTCTGCTTTCGTATTTCAGCTGTGTTAAGTGTAAGTTCAGTGAAGGCAACAAGAAAAAAAAAAATCTCTGACTTAACAGTAAATGTGAAGCTAGAAGAACCACATTTTTGCTTGAAAACATTGTAAATATACATTCTATATGGCATTATAGCATCTTTTACTCCTTACTTCTCTACCATTACTGCTGTTGGTTGATGCAAAATGCATTCTGGGATACATCTGAAGTCTCCACTGGATGCATCCTCCATAAAACAGCAGAACACAAGTGCAGCTGTCTGGAATACGGAGTTTCTTCTTCATCCTCTCTGGTTCTTGGTGCGTCCCTGAGCTTGTTCGCTATCCTCCCCCAGCCTGCTGGCGTTCCCGCTGACAGCTCATAGCAGCCTCTGACTCTAAATGACATTGAGACAGGAAACGGAGCAGAAAGTCCTGGCTGACCAGCAGAAAGCGTGACGACTGGTTTGAGTCCACCGGCCTCCACAGATGGCAGAACGTCTTCATATTAATCTCAAGAACACTTCAGGTATTTAACTAATGTTATCAGGAGATAAATACAGTTTTAGCCACTATAATCTACAACTGCCACATTAAAAAAATGCTTCTTGAAAGGATCACCTACTCAACTTTTAAAACAACACAAAGCAGCCTTTGCTCTTGGCTGTCACTGTCTTGTTTCGTCTTCTGTCTTGAGTCTCCTTGTCGTCTCTTCCATCGTCTCCACTGATCGTCGTTAAAGTGTGACATCGCATCATGAAGCCATACACAGTTTTATCAACACCTGATTTATGCTTCTGCGCTGCAGTCATGCACGTAGGCTACACACAGGGCCCACGGCGTTTTTGACGTTGTTGTTTACGTCGCTTTGTAGTTACTCCACCGACCACCAGAGGATGCGGAAATTCAAATAATGAATGAACAATCAGAACATTAAAACAGGTAATTTCTGAGGTAACAGCAGAAATTTTTAACGGGGAGTTCAACTTGTCAGTTGTTACAAATAACCTTGTTTCTGTTGAATCCTCCGTCTGGGAGAACTTTAAAATGAAAATGTCCATGTTAAAGTTCTGTAACTTTACCATCCGTAATTAAAAAAATAAAAATTAAAAAGTGACTTTTAATTTTGTTTTTCATTTTTTAATCTAACACACAAAAAAAAATGCCTGTTTTTTTTTTTTTATATTTCAATTTTAACAAACAGGACTGAATTTGTTTTTAATATTTAATTGTCAGGTTAACGTGACCTGGAAATGGCTTTGTGCAGCAGTTCAGGTATCATGGCGGCGCTGGAATCACATACTATAATATTTGCAATATTGTGTAAATCTGAATGAAAACTCAGCTCATAAATAGATGAACCAAAGCCTCTCCAGCTCTGCGTCTGACATCAGTCTTTTTCTCCTCAGATCATGATGAGCTCAGAATCTTCTGATGCTCATTTCCAGCATTGCAGGACACCCATCTGCTGTTGAATAAGTCCTGGATCAAACTACTGTATTGGCCCGAATATAGGACGAATATTTTAATCTAGAAGACATGTCGTTTTATAATCAAGAACTTGACTTTCTGTTGTCATTACACATCTGTGCCACTAGATGGAGCCACACTGCAGTAACCAGCTAGAGAACAGCAGGACAGTGAACACATGGAGCAGATCTGATGGAACATGGAGGAATGATGCATAGTCTTGAACAAAGGGGTTTGAAAGTTTTTTTTCAGACAGAATTGTTAATATTGCTACCTGAGTTGCTACCCGAACTGTAAAGTTTACGGATTTTTACCGTTCTCCATGTCTGTTTTAGCTTTTCAACATGTTTACCTGCCAATTATCTTCCGGTTCCGCAGCAGCGTGAAACAGACTTTTCAAAACAAAAGCATGTGAGCAGCATGCATTAATAAATGATAAAATAAATGACAGCGTTAATAAATTAATGAGTTATATAAAATAATCCTTTGTGTTGCTTTACCTTCCAGTGCTAACACCAAACGACCCTCCTGCACTGCAAAAACTCAAAATCTTACCAAGTGTATTTTTCTAATTTCTAGTCAAAAATATCTCATCACACTTAATATAAGACAAAATCACCTAAAGAGTAACATTTCAGTGAGATATAGGAGCTTGTTTTTAGACTTTTTTAGACTGAATTAAGCAAATTTTCACTTGTTCCATTGGCAGATTTTTTTGCTTATTACAAGCAAAAAATATCTTGTATTAAGTCTGTTTTAACTGCCAATGGAACAAGTGAAAATTTGCTTAATTCAGTCTAAAAAAGTCTAAAAACAAGCTCCTATATCTCACTGAAATGTTACTCTTTAGGTGTTTTTGTCGTATATTAAGTGTGATGAGATATTTTTGACTAGAAATGAGAAAAATACACTTGGTAAGATTTTGAGTTTTTGCAGTGTGAACTCCACACATTATTAGCTTTATTAGCTTCTCACACATTATCAGTGTTTCATGGATGTATTTAATGCAGCTGAGGTGAAAGACGAGTTTCTTTGTTGGACCTATGATCAAATGTGGCTGCATATCCAAATAAGAGAATGAAAGAGACGCACATAATAGGCTAGAAGGTAAGATATTTAAAGAATATCAGTCTGCATATGTGTTACAGTTGCTTTTTCACGGGATTTATGACACAAGTCTACCTTTAATACCTCGGAGGAACTCATTACCCAAGACACCTCTGGGAAATTCATTTTCATATATCTACACCATCTCAATTACACTACTTAATTGATATCTTTATTTTCTTAATTGGTGGCTCTGCGCATTAGAGGGACAGAGAAAAGTGTTTGTAAAGGAGCGCTGCACTTCAAAGGCTGCATTTATCATTTTTCCATCGCCTTGTTATTTTCCACGTGTCAGGGATGTCACAACAGCCTCCTGAAACTTTAATGAAGAATGACTCGGAAGTGTTTTCGCCGCTCGTATCGAGAGATCCCTCAGATCGCTGACTGGATTCTCACGTCTGAGCAAAACAAACTTGTTAGCGTGACGAGTTTTCACACAGGTTATAATTTTGTAACTTGCGCTGATGTAAAGCGGATCAGATGACTGTTGGGTTTGAAGGGTTGAAGTAGAGCGATTAAAACGCCGCCGCGTTTGGGTGTAAATTGTCGCGGGGGGACCTCGGGACACGTTTCCTTTTTTTTCTAGCGTCGTCCACGCTCTCCCCCCCGACGTGTAGTTTCACCCACTCTTATTGATTCCTTATTGACCCGAGGTGTCCTCCGGTGCACGGCTCCTCATCCTCCCTCCAATCAGCCGCCGTCTCACCCCTCCTCCTCCTCCAAGCGCAAGGTGAAAAGAGAAGCATTGATTTCTTCACCAACTTTCCCTCCATTTCTGCCCCCCCCCCCCTCCTCGTGCGGCCGACCTCTCTGAAGAGGCTTCGGCGGCGGCGGACGCCTCGCTGTCAGCGCTGGAAAGGGTGCTGAGGTCGTTTCTGAATAAAACCTCCTACTTATGAAAAGAGACGTAATTCTGCCTTTGATCTGCAACTAAAAGCCATAATGGCGCCGGTTCAGGAGCACAGGAAAATACTTAAGCGCCAAAAAGGGAAAGAAATAAAGAGAAAGTTGGGTAGGGGGAACCTTTTCAGGAACCGCAAACACTTAGCAGCCCGAGTCGGGCCGTTCCAGCGCGCCAGTGAAGGACGGAGGGGAAGGTTTTTGTGCACATGATGCCCGACTAACCGGGAAAAAAAAAAAGGCGGAGATTCTGACAGTATAATAATTAAAAATAATCAACAATTGCTCAGATCGTCGAGCCAATTATAGCTCAGCCAATTCCCTCTATGGAAATGCAATGAATATAATTAGGCAAACAAGGACTCCAGACCCCCCCACCCCCCCAGGAAGGCTATCCCCCCCCCCACACCCCGCCCCTTTGGACAACCAAACCGAATCTCTCAAATGGAGAAATAAACAAAAGCTACAAAAATACATGAGATGAAAGAAGAAGCGAGACAATAAAGGAAAAGTGTCCCAGTTGGATTGTTCCATCCCTCCTCTTTGCTGTTGTTGTTTTTTTTTTTTTTTTCAATTATTTTATTGTTTGCCGCCTGGCCATTCATTACATTTTCTCTTTTTTAGTTTTGTTGTTGTTTGTGTCTTCCAGATCTTAAATGGTTTCGACTCCAGCTTTGATCTCATTTAGAAAGTGAGAGAAGCCAAAGCTTTGGAAGTTATTTTGATTAGACTTTTTTATTAACTTGTGTCTGCGCTCCTAATGCCGTCTCTGAAGAATTCATCACCAGATCCCGGTACGAGAGCAGGAAAAGCCTAACTAACATGGATATAGGTTCTCGGATGGAGGGTGGAGGACGAATCCAACTCCAATAATTGTTTTCTGACTCTTTCAGCTTTTATTATCGGGGGCTAAATGAGAGTATCATTTCATCTTTTAAAACACTTACTTTGTTATAGCTTCATCAGTTCGTTCCTAACAGTATTTTTGTACACTTACTTCCTGAAAGTCTGATGCGACTCCTTCACGTCTAACTTTGAGTTGCAGAGGATCAGGCCTGACACAGAACTGAACAAAGCCCTCTGGACTGAAGGTGAAACCAAGAGAAGATCGCGGAGGCCTGTGAGAATCCCTAAGGCCCGGCAGACTCCGGACCTCTGAGGGTCAGAGGTCAAGCTGCTTATATCTTGAACTACAGGGCAACACCAGCATCAATCAGAGACGCTGACATTTCTGCAAATATTGCCAATTCTTTACCTTCACCTCATCTTGGCTCAGTTCTGTCGTCCTTTCACTTGTGAAGCGAAACGTCACTGAGCAGAGGTCCTGAAATGATGTCATGTGGTCAAAGTGGTGCCTCTGGATTGTTTGAGGGTGAGTTTAGCATCGCAGCATCGCCACCATCCCCACCTGCACAGGTCACCTGTGTTTTGTCGTGTTGACTGCGAGCAGATGCGCAGATTCAGTTCTGGAGCGGAGAGGAACACGTTCGCAATAATGCAAACCTTCCTCCTGTGTTAGCTTTCCGTGACGATCCCAGGTGTTAACGGGTCAATTTCAACCCGTGTCTTAAATCAGCTTTAGAATACACTAAAAACAATAACATATCATAATTTTATTTTTGTCATCTCTTGGTTATCTTGTTAGGCTTGCTTATCCATGAAAATGTTGGGTTTAATATTGTCGGTGTGGGTCTCTGGGTCCTTTAATTTTTATCAGTATACCTCTCGATTTCAATAAAAGAAAAGAAAAATTAACCTCAAGAGAATCCTTTAAATAAATAAAAGGTTGTGTTTTCTGAATATTACTAAGGGGTAGAGAACACATTTCTGAAATGAATTTACTTTACGTTTATTTTTTCATTTTGAAGTTAATAACTGTAGTAACAGCTATGGTGTTAGGCGTCAGTTTCGACCCATATAAATTTTCTTCAAGAAAATGCAAAAAAAAAAAAAAAACATTTTTGACTGCAATAGTACTTTTAAGATAAACACATTAAAACACAGAACAGGTCATAACACAAAATATTGATTTAGGAGTTCAAACAAACAAACAATGACCAAACAAATCAAATCAATAGAAATCAATTACAGTGGTACCTCTACTTACGAAATTAATTGGTTCTGGAAGTAGCTTTGTAACCTGAAAATTTCGTAAGTAGAGACGTGTTTTCCATGTAAATCCCCTAATCTGTTCCAAGCCCCCCAAAATTCGAACATACATTTTTTATAAATTATAAATAATACATGAAATGAAATAAAGACCTGTAAGAAATACATGTTAGAACTAGAAAAGCACTTCAGAGAGCGTAGACCTCCACTAAACGCAACAATTATCAAAAATTTAAAAGTAATCCAGAATCCAGGATTTCTTCTGGATCAAACCCAAAATGAAATCAGTTCTTCCTTTTCACATTTCTGACAACTCCTGAAAATTTCATCAAAATCCATCCATAACTTTTTGAGTTATCTCGAACACAGACAGAAAGACAGACAAACCCCGGCAAAAACATAACCTCCTTAGCGAAGGTAAAACTTGTTTGTTTACCTGGGTTGCTGGGTTACACTCATACAGACAAGGGGCCCTCCTAGCCAATGGGATGCCAGGAAGATGCTAAGCGATAGCCAATGGCAGAGCAGCTCAGACGCACCGCTTTCAAACCGAGATACAGAGCCGACAAGTATGTTTACGTTCAGTAAACTCTGGGAGCTGAAAGTAGCAGCGCTACTGTATTTTAGCCTTTCGTATCCTGAAATTTTTCTCGTAACAAGAGGCAATATTTTCCCGTTGAGGCATTTCGTAACCTGAAAATTTCGTATGTAGAGGCGTTCGTAAGTAGAGGCACCACTGTATTACTTCCAAAACTAATAGCTAAATAAGCTAAATCAGAGTAAAAGTCTGTGTGCAAAGGGACACTTTTAGTGTGTTTCTAGCAAGAAGAAGAACATAAATGAAAGCATCAAGGTATTCCTAATCAATGTCCTTCCAGATGTCAACATGGAATTGTTTTTTCCTTCTAGGTTTTTATAGCAATGATGACTCTTTATTGGCAATTACATAAATAGCTCAAAACATGTTTTTATGTCAGTAACTCTGTTCAGAGCAAACCGTGTGATGTCAGGGGTCATTTTGATGACATTTTCAGCAGCTGTCCCTGCCATGTGCATGTTGAGGTACTAAACTCCAGAACATCCTACCATTTTTTTTGACTTGAATCCTTCAGCAGGGAGCAGCCTCAGCACCAGTGACCTCATCATCAGACTCAGGTGTGTCTGATACTCCACGTTGTCCCCTTCTTTAGAAAACTTGCTCTTCTTCATCGCTATGCTGAGCTGAGGTCTTCTCCCTCTTTTTCTCTTCTTTTCTCTTCAAAACTAAAACGGGTCAGTGGCGACCCAAACACAGGAGAAAGGTTAATCCATCCATCAGTCCATTGTTCTACACCTGTTTCTCCTTCCAGGGTCATGGGAGGCTGCTGGAAGCCTGTAGCAGCGCTCTGTGGGGGAAGGTTGGGGTACCACCCTGGACGGGTCGGGGGTTAGGGTTAGGTTTGGGGGGGGTATTAATACCTTTGGTGACAAAAACCACCTCAGACGTAGGTTAAAATGTAATCCCTGCACAAGCAAAACTGTTTTTTCAGGATTATTCATTTATCTAATTAGGAGTTTCAAATGCAGCCTCGGTTAATGGAGACCATAACACAGTTTGTTCTTCAAGAGAAAACAGTTCAATTAACATTTAAGTAACCAAAATTATGACTGAAAAAATGGTCTTTTGCACTACAGTCCTCTTTTAAAACCCTTCCCTCCCCGCCCCCCCCCTAATCGAGACCTTCTCTTCCGTCGGTATTCACGCAGGCCTAAACAGCCAGAGCCGCTTATTAACGCACCTTATTTGAACTAGATAATGTGATTACGATAAGATCAATTAATGCCCCGCGATAACAGCCACCGCCGGCGCCATTGTCGTTCTGATGGCATTTGCGTTTGGTCTGGTAATGTATGTCCCACGGAGATAATTAAGAGCGACGGCTTCAGAGGCAGGCGAGCTGAATGGGAGGGAAGGCATTACACCCGGACCCTTTAGGCGATTAGCATCTCTGCTCCTTCTCGCCTGCTACCAGCTTCAAGTGGAGCTTTTGAAGACGCCCAAATTGATTCTGCATCCCGCCACTGCCGCCGTGCTTGACGGTAATTTCTTGACGTCTTGATGTGTGTAATGTTTACAGATCCTCAGCGCCGGAGACGCTCAGGCGGCCGCTGAGAGACTGTTCAGGGAGCACTTGAAGGTGTACACTCCGGTAGAGGAGAATTATTCAGCATTAAAGTATCATCCTGCAGGCCTCTGGAGTGACAGAAGACGTGCGACCCTGAAGAGATTCCCATCCATGAACGGATTTGATCAGTTTGGAGCCACAAGACGAGTCCGTCTGTTGACTGGATAAACTAAGTGTGTCGTTGTGGCACGACCCGTATCATAATTCCTCCACCACCGTGCTTCATGGTGGGTGTGAGGTGTCTCTGATGAAATGGTCTCATCTGTCCAGAGTTGTTCCAGAGGTTCTGTGGTTGGTTCAGATCCAGTTTTGTGAACATCAGTCATGCCTCCATGATCTCTTTACGCCGTTTTGAATGAATAATCTTTCTCACTGGAACTCTAAATTGTTAGGAAATGGTTTATAACTGGTTTCCTCAATGGCTGATCCTCCAACACCGTTGCTGGGGCGAACTTTACCAACCTGCCCATAATGCTGTGTGGCTACTAGGGATGTAACGATATGGAAAATTTGATATCTCAATTACAGTGACCAAATTATCGCGGTTTACGATATCGCGATATTCTTAATTGCTGTACAAATGTCCAAAAAAACAATGTCTGTCTTTCAGGGGCCCGGCCCACATCCTCAGCTCCCACTAACCCATGATCCGCCATTTAAAAGGGAAATAAACAGCCTTACCAATGGCAGATTTATTGCCAAGAAGTTAGGGATGTAACGATATGGAAAATTTGATATCTCAATTACAGTGACCAAATTATCGCTGTTTACGATATTATCGCGATATTCTTAATTGCTGTACAAATGTCCAAAAACACAATTACATTAAAATCTTGTGATTTTCTTGTCAGCCTAAAACATTAGAAGCCTAAATCTTATCAAAATGAAACTTTCACATTAAAAGGGCACAGAAAGAGATTTTATTTTAAATGAACAAAATAACTTATAACAGATGGCAGCAACTTTTTCTTGCCTGCTCTGCAAACAGGATGATTGTCCTCCACCAGACCTCAGATTTCATCCTTTTAATGGCTTGGTTAAATGTCCTGCATGCTGTCACTAATTTCCACCATGCTTATCTTACAGTACCGATGTTACAAGCTACATATTTATGCAAGACACAGTTGCGAGTTGCGAGTTGCTCGCGAGACTTGAATGAGACTGATATCACATATCCCGCGATAATCGGGCCGCGATAATGAGATCAAGTCAAACATAAACACGCTTTACCGTGATACCGGTAATCGCTCCATCTCCTAGTGACTACACATGCACACAGATTCCTACCTTACCAGCAGATGACCATTATTTTACACAATCTGCGATCTGCTTTTGCTCATTTTGATGAAACAACATGAAAACCCCAAACCAGTTCCTTTAACTGTAACAAATAATAGAAAAGTCTGTCTTTCAGGGGCCCGGCCCACATCCTCAGCTCCCACTAACCCATGATCCGGTCATTTAAAAGGGAAATAAACAGCCTTACCAACGGCAGATTTATTGCCAAGAAGTTACAACAAAGAAATACTGTATCTTTATATCTTTCCGCTCATTTGGTCTTGTGAGACCTTGCAGTACAGATGTGGCCTGTTAGAATCGGTGGCTCCGCCTCCAGAACGTCCACAATGTTTCCAACAGGACATTAAAAGTCAGTATTTATTGTGACCTCCCTTAGAGCCAAACGCAGATTTAACTCTGTTTCCCATACAGACATTTCAGAGGAAATCGCATCCATTTGGATTCCAATCCATTGAGGTTTAGGAGGTTTAGGAGCTTTGTGTCTTTAAGATCAAGGAAAATGAATATGGATGTCATTAAAACCAAGAATCTGTATGGAATTGTATGTTGTCAATGAAGATATCTGTCCTAATATTATATGTTTTATTGGTCGACCTTTCTTTAAAAAAATAATTAAAACTAGAAAAGCACTCGAAGAGCGCAGACCTCCGCTAAGCACAACAGTTCTCCCAATATAGCGATTTACAGATTGCGATAAAGTCCGTGTTCTGGATCAGATACGGATCAGATCCGGATCAGCTTTTGAAATTTGATAGAGGTTCCCATTGTCAATCCCTGGGTGAAATTTCATGAGTTTTGGGCAAAAATTAACAGAGATATTGAGAAAGAAAATTTTCAGCCACATTGACCGCAATTTTATCGAAAATTTGAAAGTGATCCAGAATCCAGAATTTCTTCCGGATCACAGCCAAAATGAAATCAGTTCTTATTTTTCACATTTCTGACAACTCCTAAAATTTTTATTAAAATCCATCCACAACATTTTGAGTTATCTTGTACACAGACAGACAGACAGATAAACATTATGTCCTTGCCAGAGGCAGTAAATGTTGTTTTAAAGCTTTAAGAGGCACAAGTGGAAAGCAAAGTAGTTTCCTGACCAACTTAACTACTTAGAAAATAGAAATAGATCTCCAAAAGCAAAGCAAAAAAAAAAAAAAAACCTCCTTCAAATCATAGAAGTGCCACCATTCTGGAAGATTCTACTGTCAGGGACTGATGGGTGACGGGACGGGACACAAAAGCACAAACCTTCCAGTGTCGGGTCACGGACGCCATCAAAGAATAAAAGATCAGCTGGAAAAAAGAGAAAAGTCTAATACAAAAAATAACTCCATTTGAAAGGATTCAAGAAGACTGGAGAAATTTCAGCACATGGAAGCCAAGTGTGGCCTTGAAGAACGAGAACGAGAAATATGGAGACACGAGTGCCGCGAAAGTCAACGTCAACCTTTTAGATTCAGCAGTTTGCTTCTGCGTCAAAGAAAAAAAAAATGTTCTCAATCCATATGAAGCAAGAGGAATGCCAATTATCGCCTCAGAACAGGAATTCAGCTTCTTCAGAAGAAGTCTGAAAAAAAGAATAATAAAATATAAACATATATATTCAAGCTGTTACATCAGTGAAGGCCTCAAAAGAACATTTCTTTGTTTTCCTGAGTCGCCGACACTGCAAAAATATCCAAGAAATGATCACTAAATTCTGCCTGAACGTGATTCGAGTCTCGTGAAATTATCAAACGATAAATTTACCCGACGAGAATCTTGTTTTCAGTTTGAAACCCAAGTTACTCCACAAAGGACTCGTTGACAAGTTAAAGACACTGAAAATTAACAAATAAGTCTCAATTCTAGATCGCTGAAGGATTTAAACCAGACACCAAAAAATATGAAGTCATAGAGGACAAAATTAAAAGTTGGAACTCTTCTTGTTGAGAAACATCCTGAAACTAGAAAAGGTTAAACTGTTGTGTTCCTGGAATCTCAGATTAGTTTTTATCTTCTCAATACTGAACAATGTCATTGATTAGTGATGATTCTGAAAGTCATTTTCTGTTTCATCTCAAAATACTTTTCAATTTCTGTTAAAATGGATTTTTTGTGTTCTTGATGTCATTATTAGTTTTTGTAATTATACTGTAATTATAGACACGGTTCCACCGTACCTAAATAAAAGAAATTAAAACCACAAATAGAAACCTGCTCATTTATAAAATATAATAACATGAAACCAAATAAAGAGACACTGCGACTTACTGACCTTTCAAAAGAGAAGTTTTTGTTTAATTAGAGCTTCCAGTTCTTCTGTCGAGGATGTAGATTCTTGGTGGAGGCTGAGATGCATTTGAGCCAGAATAGAAAAGATAATATTGTTACACAGTCAGTAATAATCCTCGTGTGTCGGCAGTAATTCCACAGATTCTCTGGGATCTTTTTCTCTCATATCTGCGGAGATGCTTGGCCTGGATGCTTCATTACCTGAGCTGTCATTCATCACTGCTGCGTTAACAACAACAGAAAAACTAAACACTAACCGTGTCCGGAGGTATGAACTTATCTGGGCTTGGAGGCATCTCGGATGGACCAGTGGCTCCACGCTGACGCCGCCACCGCATCGGTGACGAAGCTTCACTTCTGCGTCTGTCACGGCAGCATTAAGGTTTTATGCATCATAGTCTCAAACAAGATGGTTCTTAAATATTGTGAGAAGCAAAGGTCCCGTCTGGTGTTTCTGCAGCTATGTGGCAAATTTTCTTTTGTCTAAAAACTCCATCATAGGAGCTGTGCACACTAACTGACCAGCACCAAAGTGGAGGAAAAGAAAAACAGTTGGGGTGTCCCGATCCCCTGATCGGATTGGCCTTCGAGCTTAAAAATTTAAGGTGGATCGGATCGGCCGATCAACCTTATTTTAACACACCGATCTTTTTTTCATTATTTTTTTCTCAAAAAGTGATCCTGATTAACACAAATTAAAAAGTAATCATATTACACAAACAAAAATATTTTTTAAACTATATACATTTAATAATTTGTACTGAAATGAAGTTTCTCAGCAGCGCTGTCTTGTATCCACCTTAAAAGTTTCAAGACTGGCGGCGTCAGGCTAAACTTTAGCAAAAATATCAGCAGTGGCAGCACTATAAAATTACAAAGACCAACGCTTCAACTGCGACATGAAACGTGTGTAAGGCTGAGATATCATGAGGGGTAAGTAAGAAGAGAGTTTACAGCACCACCAATTTAATCAGACACTTAAAAAATCACCATCCTAGCGAGCAGGATGCCTTCTGTCAGGCGTCGGCACCGACGGCAGCAAACGCTCTGTGAAACTTTTAAAAGAAAGGACAAACTCCCGAAAGACTCGGAGAAATACAGAAAAATCTCCGAGCTAATCGCAGAATGTATTACTGAGGATGACCAGCCCATTCAGTATGTGGAATACAAGGCATTTAACCGGCTCATTAATTACCTCGAGCCTCGTTCCCGTCATTACATGAACGACAAAGGACACAAAGGTGCGCGAACATGTGCAGCGGGTCTTGAAAGAAGTTAAGTTAATATTTTATGTTATTTTTATTCTGATGTGATTTCATTGATTGCAAAGACTTCTGCTAGTGTTTTCATTGCCTTAAACTGCTAGCCAAGTTCACCTGCTGCTATTTAAATGGAAGCGCTATGTTCTTTAGTACTGAGACTGTTGAACAGTCACTGATAGTCATTAATATCGTGATATCGTGACAATATCGTATCGTGACCCAAGTATCATGATACATATCGTATTGCGAGGTCCTTGCCGATACTCTCCCCTATAGTATTGACCTGATACTATAACCCACCATGACCAGATGAAGTGTTTTTAATGCCACAGAGGAATCCAAGGCCATTTTTTGACTAGAGATGGGGGGGTTGACACATATCCTTTACTGTATCATCTTTCAAGAAGTTGATATGTATTGTTAAACAATATCTACATCTTCAAAGTGCCTCGTGCAGAACGTCTTGTCAGTTTGCACGATCAGAGACATCTATTCCTGCGCACTTTGGAAGCAAGACATGATCCAGGCTCAAAGTCGAAGTCACCGTCCATTACAGAATCGTTTTGACCCGTCCCCGTTGCTCTGAGGCGACCTTCTCTGCTGCTGACACCACATCAGATACAGTTTTCCTCTGGTGGAGCCCTGGAGAAGCTTCTGCATCCTCTGCAGTCTTAATGAATACCTCGAAGCGTCATCAGATTGATCTCCTGGTGGGGGGGGGGGGGGGGGGCTCCACGGGGCACGCTGAGGGAGAATAGACTGTAGCAAGAAAAAAAAGATAATGACGGGGGAGGGGGAGGGGGTTTGATTGACAACCCCAGACTGCAATTAGCGTGTTCTCTGCAAGCATCTGTGTATCGGTGCCGTGCATGTGATCTGGATCCACGATCCGGCGGTTCTGATCCGACACGCAGGGACGGGCGGCGTGGGGCGCAAAGCGCCGGCACCAGATGGCACGTATTACCAAACCCCTGCACACGCACAGTTGACCGCACCAGCGGTCTGATGGACCGGGTCTTGGTTCTGTCAAGCTGCCAAACTTCAGCGGTCCCATGCTGGGAAACCGGTGTTAAATTAATTACTCTTTGTTTGTCTGAGCGCTCTGAAATCCTGTCATGTTTTTTTTTTTTCATGTTAATAAATCATTTAGCATCAAGTTCTTCTCCATATGTGACATCACTCACTATCACTTCCTCTCCTGACATATTTATCACTGTTTACCGTCTTAAATCCAGACCAACTTCACGCTTGTTTCTGGAACACAATACTTAAATGTTGTGCTTTTGCCCTCAGAAACATTTATTTCATGTTCTTGGAACTAATTACTGTGCAAATTAGTTTCTTAATATGAAATATAAATCAAGTGAAAAAAGGTGGTTATAATAAAGATGAAGCCGCCCACTCACTATATTAAATAAGTTAAATAATATAATTTATGTAATTTAAAAATGTAGCATTTATGTTGATGAGTGAACTCTGGGAAAACTTTATTCTTGACTTTATTGTTGTAATGCATGTGATCTAAATCCTTCCTGTGCTGTTTAAACTGCTCCATGTTTCATTAAAAGATGATAGATATTTATTTTATTCTGTTTATGCATTCTTTCCACATGTTTGATTCACTTTCTAAGTGTATATCAATCAACCAGAGGTCCAGGGATGGACGAAAATAGACTCTCAGACAGACTCAGATAGACTCAGACAGACTCAGACTCTCAGGACAGACAGACAGACAGACTCAGACTCCAGGACAGACTCAGACTCAGACAGACTCAGGACAGACGACTCAGGACAGACTCAGGACAACTCCAGTACAGACTCAGGACAGACTCCAGTACACTCCAGGACTCAGGACAGACTCCAGACAGACCCAGGACAGACTCCAGTACAGACTCAGACACTCAGACAGACTCCAGGACAGACTCCAGTACAGACTCCAGTACAGACTCAGGACAGACTCAGGACAGACTCAGGACAGACTCAGGACAGACTCCAGTACAGACTCAGGACAGACTCAGGACAGACTCCAGTAAAGACTCAGACACAGACATCAGGACAGACCCAGACAGACTCAGACAGACTCCAGGACAGACTCAGTACAGACTCAGGACAGACTCCAGTAAAGACTCCAGGACAGACTCAGGACAGACTCCAGGACAGACTCAGACAGACTCCAGGACAGACCAGACAGACTCCAGGACAGACTCCAGTACAGACTCAGGACAGACTCAGGACAGACTCCAGGACAGACTCCAGTACAGACTCCAGTACAGACTCCAGTACAGACTCAGGACAGACTCCGGACAGACTCCAGGACAGACTCAGGACAGACTCCAGGACAGACCCAGGACAGACTCCAGGACAGACTCCAGTACAGACTCAGGACAGACTCAGGACAGACTCCAGGACAGACTCCAGTACAGACTCCAGTACAGACTCAGGACAGACTCAGGACAGACTCCAGGACAGACTCAGGACAGACTCAGGACAGACCCAGGACAGACTCCAGGACAGACTCCAGTACAGACTCAGGACAGACTCAGGACAGACTCAGGACAGACTCAGGACAGACTCAGGACAGACTCCAGTACAGACTCAGGACAGACTCCAGTACAGACTCCAGGACAGACTCAGGACAGACTCCAGGACAGACCCAGTACAGACTCCAGGACAGACTCCAGGACAGACTCCAGTACAGACTCCAGACAGACTCAGGACAGACTCCAGGACAGACCCAGGACAGACTCCAGGACAGACTCCAGTACAGACTCAGGACAGACTCAGGACAGACTCCAGTACAGACTCAGGACAGACTCCAGTACAGACTCAGGACAGACTCCAGTACAGACCCAGTACAGACTCAGGACAGACCCAGTACAGACTCAGGACAGACTCAGGACAGACTCCAGGACAGACTCCAGGACAGACTCGTGATGCCCTCATGACCTTGAACAGGAGGAAAGCAGGTATAGATAATGGATGGATGCATGGATGGATAAACACTGGCCCATCTTGCCTCGAACCACTAATATAAAACCAGTAGCACCAGTAGCGCCACTCACTGGGCTTCTGCACCACAGTTTTCAGGCTGCCGTTATTAGAAAACCACTTAGAACCTGAAACTATCAAGTCCTTCTCCTGCAGACCTTCGACCTTGTTAAAGAAACTGCTAAGAAAAAGCATTATTCTTTTCTTACTTTCTCTTGTATAACTAGACTTTCTGCATCATGGCAAACATACATATATTTATAGAGGCAGTTTAAGTTCATTTTTATAAAGTATGTATTTATTACTTATTTATACCTACAAGGCTTAAGCCGCTATTATCAGAGGGCATGTCAGAAGAAGGTTAAAAGGAAATATCATGGAAATGTGCTCTTCCCTGGTGCATCCCTTTAACTCTGAATCACAGTGGAGCTCAGATCATACATATGTACGGGGCTCCTGACTCCCTGGTGCATCCAGCAGGTCCAACGCTGCAAATGAACGCTCCCCCCTGATATAATTCTCATCAAGGTTCAATCAATTTTCTCTTCCTTTGCCTGCAGCGGTGTATCAAAAGGGGGTTCTTCATCAATCTCTCTGCCTCTATTCTCGTCCACGTCCTGCTGCCTCTGCTGCTCTGCAGACTGATACAGGAGACTTCAAGGATGAGGGGTTGGACGCCTGCCGTGGATGTGGAGGTTGTAGATACGCCACGGCTGAGAGCTGAAAATGCAGCGAGGTGTCCACGAGGCTCCTTCGCCGTGAGCCTCGCCTGACCTGGAGGAGGTGGAGGTGGGAATGCAGACACAGGTCAAAATGACTGGCGTCCTGTATGAAATCAAACAAAACTGTTAACGCCATCAGCTTCTGCTTCATCCGGGTTCAGGTAGAGGAGGAAGGAGGCCCAGACCCCACTCTCTAACCCTAACCCTAACCCTAACCCTAACCCTAACCCCTAACCCTAACCCCTAACCCTAACCCTAACCCCTAACCCCTTAACCCTAACCCCTAACCCTAACCCCTAACCCTAACCCTAACCCCTAACCCCTAACCCTACACCCTAACCCTAACCCTAACCCTAACCCTACCCTAACCCCTACCCTAACCCTAACCCTACCCTAACCCTAACCCTAACCTTTAACCCTAACCCTACTACCCTAATTCTAACCCCTAACCCTCACCCCTAACCCCTCCCCTTTCCAGACCCTTATCTCTCTTGGGGGCAAACCAAGGCGTTTGACATCCAAAAAGGTGTTTGCAAAAAAGCAGGAACTAAATCCCGAGACCACCAAACCGGACCTTCTCCTACCCTTCAGCTTGCGCCTAGAAATCCTTCCATGGAAGTTCTGAGCAGAGCTGGTGACAAAGGCAGAATGAATCAAACTTCGCACCGGTAACGTAGAACAAACCCCTGGTGTTCCTCCTGGAGGTCTCTCCCAGACGATGACCCTGAAGGCGACCAAGATGAAGAGTTTTCACGACACAAAAGTCGAGTCCAGGAGAAAGCAGCTCATCAACAGTCATCTTTGCAGACATCTTTCTCAAATCATCCTCTGCAGTCTCTCTGAATCAGGTGTTAAAGTGAGCCGAGCATCAACTTTTACCACATTTTGTGTGAAGAAACGTTTTGTGTTTTTACATTCCAAAGTTAAACCGAACCAGAAAAGCACTCAGAGAGCGCAGACCTCCGCCAAGCTCAACAATTCCCTTCCCCCATATAGCCATTTATACAATTCAATTCAATTCAATTCAATTCAATTCAATTCAATTCAATTCAATTCAATTCAATTCAATTCAATTCAATTCAATTCAGTTCAATTCAATTCAATTCAATTCAATTTTATTTGTATAGCGTCTGTTACAATTTCAATTGTCTCTAGGTGCTTAAATATTAGTCGTACATATGGCACTGACAATATGGGACCGCCAAAAAAGTACCATGTCTTCTTTTATTTTGTGATGCACACAAAAATAAATAATAATGTTATAACAATTTTATGCAATATTTGTTTCCAAAGTCAATATATTGAAATTAAACAACCTCAATGTTTTTATTGAGATTGCGATTAAATCCACGTTCTGGATCAGATCCGGATCCAGCCTTTGAAATTTGATAGAAGGTTTCCATTGTCAATCCCTGAGTCAAATTTCATTTTTGTTTTGGGCAATAATTAACGGAGCGATATTGAGAAACAAAATTTTCAGGCTCCGTTGACCACAATTTTATCGAAAATTTGATAAGTGATCCAGAATCCAGGATTTCTTCCGGATCACATCCCAAAATGAAATCAGTTCTTCCTTTTTACATTTCTGACAACTCATAAAAATTTCATCAAAATCCATCCATAACTTTTTGAGTTATCTTAAACACAGATAAACAGACAGACAGATAAACGCTGGCAAAAATAAGGGCCGCGACACTGAGGGTTGAGGCTTCATAAACGGCGCGATCGTCGGTTGGTGTTTTGTGGAAACGTCGGCGGTGCGTGCAGCCCTGCAGGAGGAGGAGGAGGTTGAATCTGAGCTTTGACCCTTTGGCCCAGACGTGTTTGATGAAGAGGCTGCCGACGGGGGAGGTGGGCTGAGTTTCAGGGGCTGAAGGGTGAATGTGAGGTCACGGGATCACTGAACCCCGAACGCGCAGCGCGCACATTAAACCTGAGCCTCTGCCGTGGGGGGTGATGGGTAAATGCTTTGGCAGCCAGGTCGGGGGCCGGTCATCTGCTGTCCTGCTGGTGGAGGCTGGAGCTACCTGGAGCTCAGCCAGTGATGAACGACCACTCAAGGAGCTGCAACTTTGCACTCAGCTGGGGTCTCCTCAAAAACATCATTTGATCCCCTAAACCTTTCTTCTCAACTCGGGTTTTACTTTACTGTATTAATGTGTCCTTGAGATTCTGTCACCGTCATGGAATAAAGCTGGAAAAAACAGTAAGAAACTCACCAGCAACATGTCTTTGCTTTGTTTTAAAACATTACTTAAGCAGAACTAAGAAGGTTGTGTTTAATTTCATTTTTGGAAAACAGTTTAAATAAAGAGAAGTTCCATTATTAAACATTCTCTGTGATTTAGGACATTTGTATATTTTCTTTGACTCTGAGACAGACCCATAGACCATATAGAGAGAACTGGACACACCCTCTGTGACATCAGCCATGCATTTCTGAAGAGTGGGTTTTATCACTTGGTATCCTCAGTCCCAGAGCACATTTTAAGTGTGGTGTCAAGGGATGGGAATTGATGAGATTTTTCCGATTCCGATTCCATTATTGATACTGTTTAACGATTCTTTATCGATTCTAATTTGGGAAAAAGGAGAACTAACAGTTTTATTAGCATCAATTTTTTTTACTTAGAAGTCACAACCTTACAAACTCAACAGCGAGGTCAAAAGAGGCCCAAAGATAATGTGTTAACTGTTGTAATATGTAACTGTGCAAATACACAAGAATGTGTTAACATTTTACTAACAGATTTTTCCTAATGGAAGTTAAAAAAAATCTCCCTTTTAAAAGGATATATGAGCTCACTAAGCACTCAAAAATAATAATAAAGAAAGATAAATACTATCAAATACAACGGAACAGTGCGTAGTACAAATTTGCAAATACTATGAAGAATTAACAATTCTTTTGTAGAAAAATAATCATGTCTTCCAGCCTCTGAACCAGCCAGACTCTCTCTCTCGTCACGGTCATCTTCTAAATTTAATGCAGAAGGCATTTGTTTAATAGCATAGTGTTAATGTTGTAGTGTGTTTTACTAAGAAGCACATAGGCAGCGGGATAGCTACTTACCAGAGTTGCCTTCCACAGTAACCGCAGAGGTGATCTTAGCTTGGCTACTGCTGCTGGGTTGAGATCCATCAGTCCGAAGCGCATCAAAAACACGACCCTCGTTATCGCATGTTGTGTGCGCAAATGTTTCTGCATGTTAGCCGTGTTCCCTCCCGACGCTGTTATCTCCACTTTACAATGACTGAAAGTTGCCTTGTTGCCATCTTTTATTTGTGAAGTGAAGCCAAACTTTGGAGCGTTTGAACCTGGTGGGCGCCATTGTTGTTTACAACTGCAATGCGCATGCTAAACTGACGTAACTTAATCATCATCATCATCATTATCAGGTCTCTTGCTCGGCGGCGGGGGTGACTCCATGCGTAGAGCCAATCAGTTTCACCAATCTTCTCCATTTGGGTCGGTCCAGTGCTAGAGGCTTCAGTCAGCGACAAGCCTAGTTGGTGTAGGTCCCTGGTAACAGCGTCCATCCATCGTGTGCGGGGAGCACCGTGGGGGCGTTTCCAGCCGGCAAATTCGGGGTCCAAATGGAGGATAGCGTGAGTGGGGTGTTTGGGAGGGAGTCTTTTGAGATGACCATACCAGCGCATCCGTCGCTGTGCTGCCAATTGGGACGCTGCTGTAACTTAATCACGTAAGTGCTTTCCGGAATTGACTGTGCGTAACTTGCATATATTACGTGAGATTCGTGCTGGTTGGAATCGATAAGAGAATCACTATATAAACTGCCAAACGATTCCATGGAATTGAAACACACGGAACCGGTTCTCTACAGGAACCAGTTCTTGATTCCCATCCATAGGCATGACAACATCTCAAAATGCTGAAAGCTTTTCTGTCCCAGGCTCTGGTGGTTCTGTATGTGTGGAGAACAGCTGGGTCCGACTGGGAAGGTACTGCAGTGTCCCTCCATCCACGGCACGAGTCTTCGGTACCACCAGAAGCGATTTCAGACCCAGAGCTCTGCTGAATCCCAAATCCTGCTTGGCTTGATTTCTGAGAATACTCAAAAGTTACTCAAACGTTTCAAGATCACGTAATCTTCTCGTTTAAAGAAGCACATTCCCATAATGAATTATCCTCTCTGATAACATCCAATAGAAATGATGGGCGGCGGCTTCTGCTGCGACCGCCCACATTGACCAGAGTGGCTGATAAGACGGTCCAGTGGACCCCTGCACCTTTGAGGCAGGAACACGTGCAGGGGATGCTGAGACTGGGACGGGGACTGGGACAAGTTCTGGGACTGGGACCGGCACTCAGGACTTGGACTGAGACAGGTTCTGGAACTGGTGCTGGGACAAGTTCTGGGACTGGGACTCGAACTTGGACTGAGACAGGTTCTGGGACTGGAACTGGAACTGGGACTGGGACCAGGACTGAGACTGGGACTGGAACTGGGACCAGGGACTGGGACTGGGACTGGGACTTGGACTCAGGACTGGGACAGGTTCTGGGAATAGGGCTGGGACTGGGACAAGTTCTAGGAATTGAACTGGGACAGGTTCTTGGACTGGGACAGGGACTGGTAGACATTCTGGGACTGGGACTGGGACTGGGACTGGGACAGGTTCTGGGACTGGGACTGGGACAAGTTCTGGGAATTGGACTGAAAGAGGTTCTGGGACTGGGACCGGGACTCGGGGAGGTTCTGGGATTGGAACTGGGACTGGGAGAGGTTCTGGGACTAAGGGACTGGGACTGGGATTCGGACTGGGACAGCTTCTGGGAGTGGGACTGGGACAAGTTCTAGGAATTGAACTGGGACAGGTTCTTGGGACTGGGACAGGGACTGGTAGACATTCTGGGACTGGGACTGGGACTGGGACAGGTTCTGGGACTGGGACTGGGACAAGTTCTGGGAATTGGACTGAGAGAGGTTTTGGGACTGGGACCTGGACTCGGAGAGGTTCTGGGATTGGAACTGGGATTGGGACAGGTTCTGGGACTGGGACTGGGACCGGGATTCGGACTGGAATTGGGAAATAACTTTTTTAGGGGAATGTTTGCAAGACAGACAAACTTCTGCACATTGTAGTTTGTATCCAGAAGACTTAACGTTTTTAAATTTACAAAAGGTCCACACACACACACACACACACACACACAGACAGTAATCGCCGTGGTTACGCTGCGTGGAAACATCAGTCCAGCGGTGTTTGTCAGCAGCTCAGATTGGCTCTCTGACCTCCTCCACCTCCACCTGTTCTGCCGTCCTCTGAAAACAGCAATACGGAGCCCAGTAATCCTTCTGGTGGTCCCGGCTGCGTGTGATGTTGCCGGGGTTACCTGCTCCGTGTCTCAGAGACGGAGGTGGGGACGGGGGGACTGAAGGAAGAGACTCCGAGACGGCGTGATGGGGAGTCCCAGGGTGATTGAGTTGTGTCCAACCAGCGACTCCTGACGTGACTTCATTTAGATTCACATCGGCTGCTAAATTAGAATAATCACCTCTGGAGAACTCTGGGCTTTACCTCATTTCTTTCTGCCTTTCTCTCCTTTTTTTCTCCTTTTTTCTCTTTTGTTCTGTATCTTCTGTTCGTGGCTTGACACTTTGCCTCGTTCAATTTATTTTTCTTCAAAAACCACATTGTCTAATTGTTTGCAGCAACGTAACACAGGAAATATTTCCTTTCGGTTTATTAAAAGAAAATAGAAAAAAAGAAGATGTAGAGTCGGATGGCTAAATAAGTGAGACACTAAGGTTCCTTTGTTATTTTGCAAGCTGAGACTATTTACTGCTGTTTTTATTTTACTTGTGCTTCATAGTGTCTTGACATGACTGTGACATACTTTGCAGATTCGTTACTCTAGTTTCAACTGATTTTACTGTTCAGTGGGTTATTTATTGCTATTTTCAGCCTATTTTAGGTCCTTGTGAGCCTTTTAGACTTTAATCTCTCTGGAAAACTCACGAAAGACACAAGAATGATGAAACATGATTGTTGAATGTAAATAAATCACTGTATTTATATGATGTGCAACTTTCAGATGGCAAAAACAACATTCATCGAGTTGACGTTAAAATGCCATTTTGTAACATTTTGCAGTTGTAGGGGTTAGGGTTAGGGGGTTACCCTTACCCTAACCCACATGTGTCAAACACAACCCCTGCGGGCCAAATGTGGCCCGCCACATCGTTTTATGTGGCCCTCGAGAGCTTGTGCATTATTGGCTTACATATTAAGCCAATATTATAAGACTTAATATAACCTTACAACGCTTTAAACACATATGGAGAATAAACTTCATCTCCTACAATGCATTTCATCATTACTCACAACGATAACGGTATCTCACCATTAACGAGACATCAAGACAATTTTCAGAACTGATGGACTTAAGAAAAACCTCTACAAAATAGCCCTAACATGTCCAAGAAAAGAAACAGAAAAAGGAAGGCAGTTTCATGAACGATAGGAAAATGAATACAAGTTTGTATCTCTAGCTGGCTAGCAGCTAGATAGATAGATAGATAGATAGATAGATAGATAGATAGATAGATAGATAGATAGATAGAGGGACACTGGTTTGTCATAGCAGCTGGGTTAAATGCATGTACAGTGATCCCTTATTTTTCGCAGTTTATGGCGACCGGCGCCCCCCCAAGTAAATCAAAATCCGCCAACTGGAGCAGGAGCCCCCAGAGCCTCAATAATGTGTTTAAAATACGTTTAAAACCCCCCAAAAAGTAGTGAGACACAGCAGCGAAACAAGACAAAGGCTCAACTGTGGTCTTTCTGTTACCTTCACAGCCTCTGGTCTCTGAATTTCAATTCAATTCAATTTTATTTATATAGCGTCTGTTACAATGACAATTGTCTCTCGGCGCTTTACAGAGACCTAGAGCATGACCCCTGAGCAAATATCATCAACTAAGATTATATAATTAAATCCAATCAATGATAATGGCAGGAAAAAAACTCCCACGTAGGGAGAAAAAAAAACCTTTATACCAAACAGTGGCAAGGAAAAACTCCACTTTAAGAGGAAGAAACCTTGAGCAGGACCTGGATCATATGGGGGGACCTTCCTGCCAAAGGCCAGCCGGTAGAGAAAGAAAGAGGGGAGACAGACAGAGAGAGGATGTAGGACAGAGAGAAGATGGAGGACAGAAAGAGGATGTAGGACAGAGAGAGGAGAGCACAGAAAAAGTAAGGGGGCAGAAACAGCACAACAAACACAGGAAAGCAAAGAAAATGGAGCACAGTTTCAGTAGCAGGGTGCTCCCAAATAATTATAAATGAGCTGGAGGAGGAGGAAGGGAGGAAGAAAGGGAAGAAAAGGAGAAGAGCAGTGGAGACACCACTCAGCAGATCATGCTGGTGTCTCCCTGTAGCGTAGGCCTATAGCAGCATAACTATGACGAAGCTGTGATTAAGACGAGCTACTCTAGTCTTACTACTACAACTATAGTTATAACTATTAGCCCCTACACACTATAGTTAAGACTAATTGTAGGCTTTACTGAACAGAAATGTTTTCAATTTAGTTTTAAAAATGGAGATAGTATCAGCCTCCTTAACCCAAACTGGTAGCTGGTTCCATAAAAAAGGTGTCTGGTAGCAGAAGGCCCGTCCTCCAAACCTACTTTTAGATATTCTAGGAACGACGAGTAATCCTGCACTCTGAGAGCGGAGAGCTCTATTAGGAGCATAACATGCTATCAAGTCTTGTAAATAGCGCTGAGCTAGGCCATTAAGGGCCTTATATGCGAGAAGCAGAATTTTAAACTCAATTCTAAATTTCACGGGAAGCCATTGGAGGGAGGCTAACACGGGAGAGATGTGATCTCGCTTGCGGATTCCTGTCAGCACCCTCGCTGCTGCGTTCTGGATCAATTGAAGGCTATTTAGCGAGCTTTTCGGACATCCTGCTAACAGCGCATTACAGTAATCCAGTCTAGAGCTAACAACCGTAGTAAACAAACTGCTGGTATTGTGCTATTTCCGGCTCGTAATTAGCGGCTAACACGCTAACAACAACAAAACAAAAAGTCTGGTTTTCTCTGCATGGAACGAGCACTTTATTCTGGCACTGCAGGAACTTGTAACATCACACAGGTTGTATTGTTGGGCTCCTGTCGGTTAACAGAGAATGTAAATCTATACACGCTGGGCTGCTGTTGATGATCACTACACTTTTCATCTAACCCCGTTTTCATTCTGCTGTCCCACGATACACACTACATTACCCATGAGGCCACACCATTACTTATAAGGCTCACAACATTTCTTCACCATGAGAGAATGCGCACAACATCCTGTGATGTTTCCGTGATTAAAATTTTTTTTTTAATTATATTATATATTTCTGAAAAAATCCACAAATAACTAAAACCGCAGAACTTAAACCACGAAGTTGCAAGGGATCACTGTATCATAACACAGACCATTTTTTTTTTTTTAATGTACAGAACAGAAGTAAAATATAAACGCAGTCAGATAAATACCACAGTGGCCACAGCAAATGAGCCAGCCACTTTTGCGTTAAAAAAGGTTTTATTTTACTCTCTGTAGCATAGATGAACCTCGCTGCCTATGTGTTCTTATCCATCCCTTTATCCACCTTCTTTCCATTATCTTTTTTTGGTTTGCAGAGCACCTTTCTTTGCTCTAACCATTTTCAGTCAAACACCAGGGGTGAGTATTGGCAAGGACCTCGCAATACGATATGTATCGTAATACTTGGATCATGATATGATATTATCACGATATCGCAATATCACGATATATTGCGATATTCTACCCAGTAGAGATGAAAAATCAAGTTGCTGTATATGTTCATCAGATGATATTGATCATTCAGAGGACAAATTGAGTCAAAACAATTTGCTTCAAAACAACCTATTTATTGTTTATTATTTGTGTTTTTGCACATTTAAGTGAATGAATGAATTTTCCTAATAAATTGATATTAGGAGCTAATTTTTTTTTCACACCCCTAGTCATAGCCCACTTACTTCATGTGTTTTATTGACAGAAGAGACTGTTTGAGTAACAAATCTGCCCCTAAGTTGCATAGTGTGAACTCCGCAATGACTTAAAGACCAGATGGCGAGTTGTGCAGCCAGAACGGCGCAGAAACCCGTCTGGACGGCATCGGTGCAACTTACACGCCGCTAACTTTTGCTCCTGTGTGCACATGTGAAGATCAACCATGGGCTGATGCTAACAGCTACATGGGGGTTTATTACAAAACTGGATGGGGTTCAGAAACATGTCATCTCAAACACATATTCAACTCACTCAAATGAAATGAATGAAAAATGAAAATAATTAAATGATCCCAGAAGGGAAATTCAACATTGTAGTAAGGCCTTTTTTTTTTCTAACAATAAATAAATGAAGGAAATTTTAAAATTATGTCTTGTTGTGGAGGCTGATGGCTGTTGTTTGATCACTGAGTTGTGGAGAGGGTGTGAAGAGTCCTCCATCATCTTCATCAGCTTCTTTTTTTTAACAATCAGCTCCGGCAGCTCCAGAGTTCCACCCAGCACAGATCCAGCTTTCCTGATCAGTTTGTTGATTTGATTTGTTGTTGATTTGCCGTAAAACACACTCGTATAGTCTTCCTGAATTATTCACACTCACGAGAACAGAAGCAGAGCTTGGGCAAACACACACAAAGGGCCGGACAGTCTTTTTTTCCTGCTTCTCCTCTCTCTTATATGCACACAAACAGACGAATCCTCTGTAGTCCCACTGCTCCTAATAATGCTGGAGTGTTGTGGCAACCGGGCTTTAAGCTACAAATTGACTGCTAGCGGCGGGTGGGCTCGTGCTGCTGCTTACTCCTGCTACTCCGCTACTGTCCATTCAAACAGAGGAGAGCGTTAGACAGATATATGGCCACTTAATTGGCCCATGATGGCAGTGTGGCGGAGTGGTGATCGCCAGCGGAGTGCTAGACACCAGGATGATTAGGGGCCCGAGTGTGTGTTTTTGTGTGGAAAACTGCATGTGTGTGTGTGTATGGGGGGGGTATGAAGCCGAGCTCGGGGTGTCTTTTTGTATATGTGTGCGTAAAGAGACTCCTCAGCCCAGCAGGACAGCGCCAGGCCCGGACTTATTAGTCACTCGTCTCAAGCTGTCAACCCACACAAAAGGCATCAGACGATTAAAAAAAAAAAAAAAAAAAAATGAACAGCCGCAAACATATTCTGCACATTGTCTGTGCTCCGCTATGTGTCAGGTGTGTGCGTGTGCGCGTGAAGGATGGAAAATTGCGCACGTGCGTTTTTGATGGCGGCCCATTTTTCCTTCCGAGTCCACTCCACCTCTAAGTGGGGAAATCAATGCAAATAAGGGAGGGGAGTGGAGGAGGAGTGGAAGGAATGACAAAAAAGGCTGTAAAATGAAAAACAAACAAATCTCCAGCTCTGAGGAGAGCAAACAGAGATAGAGGAGACGGGGGGGTGTGTGGGGGGGGGTGAGAATGCCCATTAAGGTGGGAAATTGTAGCCCTTTGCTGTTAAGCATTCTGCATGTGCCCATAATTCCCCGATGATGCTACAAGATTCGCCGGGCCCCGAGTCATCCAGATGAGACCGGCAAGAATTAAAACGCCATATGTTCAGGACGGCACCTCGGCGCAAATCAAACGCTCCTGTAATTTCTCTCAATACAAAAGAGGCCCCCCCCAACATTAGGCTCGCCCCGCTTTGCTGGTTTGTTTATTTCCACCCTTTTTTTTTGTCACGCTGATGTTGTGATTTATTACAACTTACCGCTGACTTCTGCTGCTCTGCAGATCGACTGTAAGCGCTAATTTTGGTTCGGGAGTAACAATCTGCTTTGTCGCTGTTAAACGCACAGTTCTGTGCAGTTAATTGTGAATAATCGTAGCTTCGTCTTAAAGTCGTTCAGTCTTCGAATCTGCTGAAAAACTGTGCAGATGAGAGAATTTTGAAGCACTACAAAGGAGGCGTTTTTTTTTTTAGCTCAGCGGGTCCCCCTACAGGCGTGGAGGTGGATGCAAAAAAAGATGTTTTCACTGCAGTTTTGGAAAATATCAATTTAATTGGATGTATTTTCTAACCACACTTCAAATTTGCATATTTTTAAGGTCATATTATTATTATTTATTTTTTTTGGGGGGGGTTTCTTTTCTCTTTTTGCTGATTTATCCACTATGCGGTTTGATCTGGACACACCAGCTACTGAAGCCGTCATGATTAGGTCTCGCCCTTAAAGCTACTCGTTCAGGTTTAGGATAATAAACAAATGACATAAATGAAGGTTTTTTCGAAGACTGATTTATAGTTATTACCTCCACCAACGAGGTTATGTTTTTGCCAGCGTTTATCTGTCTGTGTTCAAGATAACTGAAAAGTTATGGATGGATTTTGATGAAATGTTTCAGGAGTTGTCAGAAATGTGAAAAGGAAGAACTGATTTCATTTGGGTGTGATCCAGAAGAAATCCTGGATTCTGGATCACTTTCAAATTTTCGATAACATTGCGGTCAATGGGGACGAAAATTTAGTTTCTCAATATCTCCGTTAATTATTGCCCAAAACTCACGAAAGTTTGACTCATTGGATTGACAATGGGAACCTCTATCAAATGTCAAAGGCTGATCCGGATCTGATCCAGATCTGATCTAGAACGCGGATTTTTTCGCAATCTGTAAATCGCTTTATGGGGGAATTGTTGCACTTGGCGGAGGTCTGCGCTCTCTGAGTGCTTTTCTAGTTTATATTGTGGCCGTGCTCCTGTGTGCATACTTTTGCACTTACACACACCTTTTGTGAGCATATAAGTGCGCTCACGCTGACTTTTTTGTGGTGCAGGATGCTGTAAATACCCATCAGAACATTCATGCACTCAACTGTCTCCACGTGGCTGATGCAGCAGAAGTGGTGGGATGGTAGTTTGCTACATTTTTGGTCAAACGAAGGTTTGATTTCTTATAAGAGAGGAGACGTCAGACATGTGAAACTGTTTTCATTTTGTCTGGAACTTTCAGTTGACAGAAAATCTGATTTTTTTGCTGGTTTCGTGCGAACAGCTCTGGTGAAGCAGGTGAAGAAAAACGTTCGTCATCACCATCGTTCCCTGTAGGAGCTCAATAGCGCGAACACACCTGCAGGAACACCTGAGCGTGTCACACTGAGTCATGAGAGAACAAACCCTGCGGTTTTAATGCCATTGAACCAGCCGATGGCCGAGGGTCCTGATAAAACAGTAACGCTGCATCTCGCCTGGTTTGAAAAGTATATTTCAGTTTTATCCTCTCGTGAACGCTGACACCTGCTCTGACACCAGGGGGCAGCATGTCCTCCATGAGGAGCACTGAGGGCCGTATGGATGAACAGGAGCGACAGTAAAACCCCCTTCTGACCAGAATCACACAAACTATGACATGTTCCAGAAAAAGGTCAAAGTCCTGAAGGGTTTTGTCAGGAAATTTGATATTTCTTTGTTGAAATGTTGCACTGTGACATAAAACTCAAAGGTTTTTGTGCATTAGTCCTGCTTCATTGGATTGCTACAATTACAAATAGTGATATTCGACACAGTATGATGGAAATTTGTAAAACCGTAACAAAACTTGATTTGTCTTAATAGCTGGGTATCTTCTGGGATGGACCGTACTCCACCTTTAACCTGAAGACGTCTAGGATGAATCAGGTTTAGGATAGATGGAAGTAGAGCTGTAGCGATACACTAATCTCGCGATACGATATGATTACGATACACGATATTCGGGTCACGATACGATATATATCGATATTTAATTTACAATACATATACATCATTTTCTGAGAGATTTTAAAGGGACAAAGTGATTTTGGTGACATCTTGTGAGTGTTCCAATGACTTTGTTTGAATTAATTGAACTGAAAGCATCAATTACACATTATATCTGGCTGACAGGCAGCTTGCAAATGCTGGACAAAATTAATAAAAGATTTGTTGAGAAAAATAGTTTCATTTATTTAAACAGTGCAAATTGTTGCTTGCAAGCTTTTAAAGGTGGGACACGGGGTTTTGAAAGAAGCTTAGAATATCGATACCCACGGCTGAAAAATCGATACTCGATAAAATATCGATATCTATCGCAGAATCGATAAAATCGTTCAGATCTAGATGGAAGGATGATTTGCATCTGGGAAACAACAGACAGCATTAAAGAATAAAGTTATTTCATAAAACTGTCAGGATGATGATGCTGGAACGGTGGGAAGAATAAACTTTCATTAACAAAAAAACACCGCCGCAGAAAACCGAAGCTTTACAAAACCAACTTTTGCTCTTTACCTTCATTTTCAGTCCTGACTGAAAGTAACCAATAGAGTTGATGATCTTTAACCATTTAAACAGTGCAGTTATGTTTAGGCACTAAAAGTTATAAGTCAGATTTAGACTTTAAAACGTAAATGGTTGGGGTTTAAGAGCGTCTCATCCTGACTCACGTAAGGGAAGCTCACGGGGGTTTCTGGGTAATGAGTCCAGACGTGGCGCGCTCTACGAACACGGCAGGAAGAAGAGCGACGCGACCAGCTGAAATGCATCACTTAGAGAGAAAAAAAACAAAAATCATGAGTTGTAATATTTTCAGATGAGATTTTGAGATTATTTTGAGATGGCAGATTTGATCATTCGTTGATTTAATGGAAATTTAAAATGACTTCATTAAAAGCGTACCAATGATGGAAAAAGTCTAGCTAAAGACTTCTATATCACTATTTATCTTCGAATGAATTCAGTATTAATGTTTTAATGTTATTAATTATTCAGCTCCAAATCTTCTCTTTCTCCGTATGCTCCGTGAGCACGGTGTTTGGCCTCCTTCACTGCTGTTCAGCCAATCAGACACCTTATTGCTCCCGTTTGAGGGGGGAAGACACCATGATGTGTTGATATGCCGGTCTGTATCAATATATTGATTTAACGATGAACGATCTAATAGCGTCAATACAAAAACGAATCGAGATCGTGACAGATTTTGTGATTGTCCAGTTAAAACAAGGTCTGTTAATGACCTGTTCATCTGGATCAGATGTGCCGAAGCAGGACTGGGTTTACCCACAAACCCCTGGTTTGGAAGAATGGCATGAAACGTTAAAAACATTTGTACGATAGTTCAATGGGAGGAAAAGGTGTGTCGTTTCAGTTAAAAGACGTGTAAAGAGTTGTCTTTAAAGCAATGTCTTTATTCTTTGATGCCCTATTGTTTATTGTTTATTGTTTATTTAGGATCCCCATTAACTGTTACCGCAGCAACAACTATTCTTCCTTATTAATGCCTCACCGGTCCTTTCCAGGCTCACGCCCGTAATTGTGCATTTTCAACCCCCGTTACCTTCTGTTAATTTAACCACAGACTAAAATGGGGTGACCCCCCCCCCCCCCCCCCCCCCCCCCCACCCCCCACCACCACCACCAGTGCAGACGTCGATGCGAGCAGCAATCAGGAGTCTGAATGGACTCCTTTCCTCAGCAGACACAGGGCTGATTCCAAAGCTAATAGTCATTGTTTGAAGTGACGCTGCTGCCCTGGCATTTGCTTAACCTTCTGTCTTATGCACAAGACAGAGTCAATGCACAATCCCTGCTTAATTAATATTGTTCCACTCTGCCACTCCTCCCCCACCTCTTTTTCATCCCTCGACTTCCACAGAGAGAAAAAAAAGCAGCAGCAGCAGAGATGGGAAGTGTCATCTGTACGTTCTTGTTTGTAAATGTGCTTCTTTTCTGCTCATTTCTGATGAGTTTTATTGGGTTTATTTCAGCGATTTCTTTTTTCCTCACACCTGCAGCCGCGTTCATTAAAACTATTAACAACCAGCTGTTCTTTTTTTATTCCAAAGTAAAAACATGAACATGAATTGTGGCATTGCCTTTTAATTACAACTTCCTCGAAGCGTTTGCTTTCATCACAAGAAACTGTAATTTACAATGGATTCATAAAAATAAAGATCCTTTTGAGCGCGGGGCCAACAGCAGCTCACTTTGATAACTTGAAGATGGCGGCGAGTGTTTGTCGACTCTGTTCTCCATTAGCCTTTCTGTCTCTGATGGCGGGATGCACAAGCTAGCTTAACTCATTGGTGTTTTTAAACGCTGTCATGGTCACAACTTCTGATGTTTGTCTCAGCAACAAGCCGAACATGGCTGGTGGTGCTCGGAAACCCCAGTACAGTTCAATACGGTTCATAATAGACCTGGGGAGCACTCCCAAAGTTTCCAGATGTAGCATTTTCATAAAAAATCGTAGCAGTGGAGGCATGTATAGAAATCCTACGAAAACATTGACCGCGTGAGATGAGCTGTAGGTGTGACAGAGGAGTTCAAGGTGGAGGTGGGACTGCATCAAGGACCAGCTCTGAGACCCATCTGGTTGCTATGGTGATGGACAGACTGACAGATGACGTTAGACAGTAATCTCCATGGACTATGATGTTTGCAGATGACACTGATCTGAGATCAGGGAGCAGGTGGAGAAACATCTAGAGAGAAAAGGAGAGGAATGAAGGTTAGACGCAGTAAGACAGAATACATTGGAGTGAATGAGAGGAACCCAAGAGGAACGATGAGGCTACAGGGAGCAGAGATGAAGAAGGGGGAGGAGTTTAAGAACTGAGGGTCAATAGTAGGGTTGGGAATTGAGAACCGGATCCTGTAGAGAACTGGTTCCATGTGTTTCAATTCCATGGAATTGTTTGGCAGTTTATCTAGCGATTCTCTTATCGATTCCAATCAGCACGAATCTCACGTAATTTACGCAAGTTACACACAGTCAATCCCAGAAAGCACTTACATGATTAAGTTACGTCGGTTTATCACGCGCATTGCAGTTGTAAACAACAATGGCGCCCACCAGGTTCAAACGCTCCAAAGTTTGGCTTCACTTCACAAAAGAAAGATGGCAACAAGGCAACTAGCAGTCATTGTAAAGTGGAGATAACAGCGTTGGGAGGGAACACGGCTAACATGCAGAAACGTTTGCGCACACAACATGCGATAACAAGTGTCGTGTTTTTGACGCGCCCAGCAGCAGTAGCCAAGCTAAGATCACCTCTGGCAACTCTGGTAAGTAGCTAGGCAGTGGAACACTGAAGTTTACCAAACAGCCTACTGTTGTTGGTTAATGGTTTTATGCTTTTGGATCGTGCCTGAAGTATGTTTGTCTGAGATGCCTCCCACATCTCAGGAGCCAGGAGGGTCAGAAGGGTCCAGCTGTAACAACTGCACCCAAAAAAAGCAAAGATCCAATTACAAAATCTGAGGTTGCAGAAATCTGAGAGACAGGATGTCCATCCTGGAGACAAACCAGCTAAATGTTCACTAAATCTTTAAGCTATTTCTCAAACCCTAACAAAAGCAAAGACGTTGCTCGGGATGAAACAACAATGATGTCATCAGCCAGTTGTCTGGAAGACGAGTTATCATGTGAAGAATCCCAGTCTCCTGGTCCGACAGGATTAATAGACTGTCCATGACATGACGACTGCTGGCACACACAGCGCTTCCCTCACCAACCGCTGGGAGAAGGAAGGAAGCCAAAATGATGAACAGATCTTTTATTAACTCAATCCAATATTAATTGGAAAGTTTAGAGGTGACACCTGACTGACCCAGTCACGATTGGTTAGATAAGCGTACCCTCGGCTCGTCTGATTGGCTCACGCTCTCCGGAGTACGACAAATACAAATACACCTTCTGGGAGCTTCTTTCAAAGGACCGAAACGACCGCGTCTTTAAAGGAACTTCTGTTCAACTCATCTATTAATCACGAGCTTCTGTCTTCCGTCTGACGGATTCGCTGATCGGAGTTTGTTCGCCGCTCACGGTTACTTGTGATGTTAAAAACAGACTCGACCGCACGTTTGTCTGCAGAGGAAACGGTGAAGATCATGAGGAAAGCAGGAAGGAGACAAAGTACACGGAAAAAGCAACTTTTGGACGAGCTTAACAGTAAATGAATAAAGAGACATTCTTATAAGGCAGGTGTCATCAGGAGGGATGAATAAATCGTCGCCTTGCATTCGTGCGCGCACGCATCGGCAGAGAGCTCTCCATTAAATCCAGTTTTTTCAAACAACCTGCTGTTCTCCAGACACCTCTCATAAACAACAATCAATGCTCAGTTAAGACACAAGCCCTGCCAATAAGCCCAGGAATAAAGTAGGAGGTAAACAATGCATCGACTGCAAACACAGAAAAGCCTAATCCTTCTTCTCTGAGGCTTTCTACACTTTTGCTTAATTCTATCCCTTTTTTTTCTTCCTCTTCTTCTTTAATGAACGCTCCAGTAGACCAAAGAGGAAATGTAATCTACTCGGTGTGCAAAACAGTGACAACATGACAAATCAAAGAGAGAAACAGCTGACTTGAAACTGCTCCTCTCACATCTTGCAGACACATTAAAAGCAGTTCTTTCTTCATTCTTTCCTGTACGTCAAATGAATGAATGTGGATTCGTTCTTTGAGCTGCAAGTTGGGTTTTTTATTGTTGTTTGCGGTGTGATCCAGCAAAGTTTCAGACCTCGGAGTTCAAACACGCAGAGGATGTTACGTCCTCCCTAAATTAAAAGGATAAATACGCTGCAGTACAAGTAGACTTTGACAGAAATGAGAAGGCAAACTGGGATTCATTCTTCTTCATTTATGCTTCCTAGGTCTTAAGTTAGATATACTGAATACAATCCTACGGTGTGTGTGAAAAAAGATGGCCATCATTAAAGGCACGCTATGTAGTCTTACCACCCCAAACCAAATAGGGGGCAGCAAATGTAGAAATAAGATACAGTCGACACCACTTGTGCAAAAATTAGCATTATAACTTAAGTTAGAGCTTCAACCATGACACTTGTGGCTTATCTATCTTGCAAAATGGTGTAAGGGTCGACCCACTGCATCACCTGACAGTTTGTCCCGCTTGTTCAGCAGCCTAAGTCGGACTCACAGACAATTCACTGTTTTTGCACTGATCTGCACTGATTTGCACTAATGTTAAATTGTACATTACCTACTTTTTTATTTTTATTATATTTTATCTTATTCTATTTTTTATCTTATTTTGTGCATGCACAGTATTTTTATTTTTATCTTATTTTTACTCTGTGTTGAATGTTGCAGCGTTACACCGAGACAAATTCCTAGTTTGTGTAATACTGTGTACTACATGGACAATGGCAATAAACCCCATTCTGATTCTGATTCTGATTCTGTAGAGCCTTTGTCCTGCTGTGGAACGGTATAAGATGTCATGATGCACCTGTGAACATCTCCGTTCCACCTTCGTAGGTCACAACACAGACGGGTTACGCAGTTGAAATAAGCGCCGTGTAAATCGGTATGTCAGAAAAGGGGCGTAACAGGGGAACGAGGATACCTCCAAACTCTGCGAAGGGGATGGAAATCAGTCCGTCGGGTGGCACCAGGCCCGATTCAGATTCAGATTCAGATTCAGATTCAGATTCAGAATATTTATCGTACCCTCAGGTAAATTCAGTTTACAGTGAGTGAATTGAAACCTCTTGTGTTTGTAACACACATAAAACAACAGAAGACGAGACAAAGTGGCGCCAGTGCTTCGGCTAAAAGAAACAAAGGAGATGGACCCAAAGTAAAAGCAAGATAAGTTAAAACATCAGTAGAAAAATAAAATAAAATAAAATAAAATAAATAAAAAAGGCCTAAAAATGCATTGGAGAAAGCTAATAGATAAAAATGTAGTTATATCTCGGTTTCTTTCATTTGTTGATAGCACAGATTGCTGCTGGTTGCTTTACTGGGACTCTGGCTGAACATGAGACCCTCCAATCAGCTCGCTGGACCACTTTACCATCTGGTTTAAGCAGTTTTTGTTTTTTAAGGACACATTTCCAAACCATGAAACAAGACAAAAAGATAAGACTGATTCAATAAAAGCACGATAAAACAAAGTCAACATTAAAAATGGACAGTTTTCTCAGACAAAGACAGGTGCTGGAGTCCTTTTTTATCCACAGCTTCATAAAGTTCAGTTCATTGTCAATGATGGTTCCCAGATATTTATACATGTTAACTCATTCCACTATCTGGCCTTTTAAAACTGTGGCTTCTCGACTGGAAGCCCTGTTCTTCTAAAAGTCAGTAATCATGTCTTTTGTTCTGGAGATGGATTTACTGCACCAGAACATCAACTGGTCCACGGACTCGTCTCATTGTTTCTCAGCCGGCCGACAGTGACTGGATCATCTGCAGACTTTAACATGGTTCTATCCTCTCTGCTGCTACGGCACACATTTGTATATATATATTATATATATATATATATATATATATATATATATATAATATATATATATATATATATATATATATACATATATATACAGTCATGGAAAAAATTATCAGACCACCATTTTTTCTTCACTTTCTTGTTCATTTTAATACCTGGTACCACTAAACGTCATCATGTGACTAAAACGTGTTTTTGCCAGTACAACGCCATAGCTATTGATGTAAAAACTTAAGTGATTTAGGTTATAATCAAGAAAACCATGGAAAATGGTGAGATATCAGCTCTTAAATAAAACTCTTATGAGCAATCTTTGTGGTTATCGTTATGTTTGTCCAAACAAATGTACCTTTAGTTGTACCAGGCGTTAAAATGAACAAGAAACTGAAGAAAACAAGGGTGCTCTAATAATGTTTTTTCCATGACTGTATATATATATATATATATATGCCATTCTTCCATAAATTTGTCAAAATTTACTGAAAAAATATAAGAGGTTTCATGTGTTGTTGTATTATTAACATGAGAATCTTTAATTCAGGGTCAGGGGATCAAATGTGAATATTTCTAAGGAGGATATGTGCTTTAAAGTTTACGATCTTTTGTTAATTATCTGTCGTCAGTGTTAATCCACTTAATTCTGAATCAGTTTAGGCTAACCTTCTCTGCAGGCCTGAGACTGGAGAGACCAGGACGGAGTTATGCAAATTTCACGCCGTTAATTAAAGATGGTGAAATGGCAAAAGAGTATGTGGTCATGGCCACGCTCCTCCCTGTCTGGCGGTGTCTTCCAGAGGAATCGGACCCTTCCACTCAGGAAGGTCGGTGTCTGGAGTGGGTCTCGCTCCTCTCCTTCTTCCTCTCTCTGGGGGCGTCCGATGAAGTGGTCAGCTCTTGACAGGTGCTGCCATGGCTGACAGGCCAAACACAGCGTGGGTGGGTGTGAGGGCCCGTCAGCCCTGTGCTGCAGAGCATGGAGGTAACAAAGCCACGGGGACCTGGAGCCCATGACATCTCTCTCTCACCTGCTTCACTCCAGCCACCCGTTCTGAAACGTGACTTCACCCTCCCTTCTGCCTGAAAGACAATGAACTCACTGGATTTCTTTATGTGTGCAGTTAAACAAGAGAAAAATGAGGAAAAATAAGGGGCTCCATCAATATTTTAAAGCAACAGCATTCAGTCATCAAGGGTCACATTTAGGTTAAAGTTTCCTCCAGACATTTACTGGACAGAGGAACCAAAGGTCAACGCCGCATCAACCTGTCGTATAGACGTAACCAACACAAGATGTCAGAAATACTGTGACTGTGTAAAGTGGAAGATATTTCGACAAGTGGCTTGAAAGGTCGGTGCTATCGAGAGCTCACTGAGGTCTGATCATCAGTCATTTCTTTCCAAACAAGGTGGTAAAATTTGTCACGTTGATGAATCAGTGCGTTGTTTGGCTTTTACTTTTTTAAGACCTCAACAGGAAGTACACGAAGCTGATGCTGCTGCTTCACACTAGTCAGACCAGGTCATTTATTGGAGCCTCACAAGTTTGAAGCTGAAGCCTAATGTTAGCACCTGGGATATAGACCTTTTCGGGCCAGCCCCCCGGAAGTACCCCGTCCGCCATTGGCGAAGTGTGCCACAGAGCGACACTTTCACGGCTCGCAGATTAACCAGTGTTTTTCTCTTTCTACAAATATATATTTTTATAATGTCGAGTCGGTCGAGTGGGAATACATGTTCCGTCATAAACTGTGCCAACAATGGCGTGAAAATTCAACAATGGAAGAAAAAAGTATGCGAAATACACAAGCCTTTACTGCACGAAGACTGCCTTGTTTGCAGAACAAGAAGTTAGGAAGACGTGGGTGAAAAATATCAACAGAAAGGACTTTGTTCCAAATGAATACAGCCGGGTGAGTTTTCGTTAACATTTAATCTTGTACTACTTATAGTCTCACTGAGAGTCCCGGACGATTCTGGCCGAAAGAACAGCAGTATGAGGCTACTGTAGCCCTCGGCACTAGCACAAGCCTATAAATGAATGAATGAATGAATGAATTAATTAATGAATTAGGAGAATTATAATATAAATTAAATATAACATTAACACACCGCTAGCGTTAACGTTACAGTAGCATAATCTTTATGGCTTGTTGACATTAGTTATAGCCAGCGTTGTATTTTTCACGTATTCCCACAGTTTTTAGTGTTTGGTTATGGGAATAGATCATGCTATTTCCATAACCAATCATTAAAAACAGCGATAAACTACCTTCATCTGTAACTGGAGGCCACTGCCTAACATCATCAATCCAAGACATGTCTGCATTATCAGCAACAGATGCTCCACGCTGCTGTGTTTGGGTTACTTAGGTGGAGCACCGCACACTCCAGTTATGTTTGAGCCACTAGGGAGCACATAGGGGGACAATACTAGTGACAATAAAATTTCTTCACTTGTTTGCACCTTACTAGTACAGTGAAACATCTGACTTGTCAACTTATACCTGCAACAAGTTAACTAGCAAAGGGCTCCACCTGTTATACATGATGAGTAGTTTAATATTATTACCTAAACTAGTGAACTATTTGCAACTAATTCGAACAAGTGTGTACTTTTGTTTTACTACTAAGGTGCAAATGTTAACTGGTGTACTGAATATGTCAACCAGTATGGTAAGAACTCTGACATCTCAAATAAATGCCTCACTGGTGAGACACAGTCGTTTACTTTTTTTGAGGAAAGTTCAAATAGATAATGAAAAGCTCCATCATGTTAGAAAAATATCTAACATGTTTATACTAAGCGTTTACTTGCTTGACAAGTAGTTTGAATAGTGGGAAAAAGTATCCTCGACTAGTTAACTTGTGAGAAAGATATCAGTGTCACTCGTTACCTTGTCACTCTCTTTGGATCTAACTAGCTAACTAGTAAAACAACATATTTCTTACTTGTCAGTTAGTGGTATCAACTGGTTTCCAACCAGTGTAACATGTGAGCATTGTGTACCTCACTAGTCAACTAGTAATTTGCTTAGCCACAGTAGTTAACTGGCAAACTCAAAATAGACCCCAGTTAGGTAACTAGTTAAAAAGCTTGCCATGACAAGTTAACATTTAAGTTACATTTTGTAGCAACTTGCTAATCAGTTGCAGCTTCACAGGCCTACATGTTATCTAGTGTGCAACATGCAAATGAAATGGGTGGGATACTAGTAAAACCCAGAGTCAAGATTGGCTGGCATTTTAAATTCTGAACCAATAGGAAGGCCCTGTGCATACTTTTACCCACCTCCTTATTAGAATGTCATTCAACTAGTTAACTAGTAAGCATGCTGGTTTTGAACTAGTTTACAAGCTGAGAATTTTGACATTCTCTAGTTCACAAGTTAAGTTGAATGTTTCTAACTAGTGCAACACGTGGGCATTTTGGACCTCACTCGATTTCCAGAAAAGATTCTTAGCCAAACTAGTTGACTAGTAGTACACAGAGAGGTTTCTACCTTCTCAGTGAGAGTATTATGATCTATATTTTTTCATAAGTGAACATTTCTCACTCCTACTAGTAAACAAGTGAAGATATTTGATATTTGAAGATATGTGATCTAGTTAACATGTCTTATAATTTGAAGCCCACTAGTTAACTAGTATAATGTACTAGCTAACTAGTTTGGTCTGAAGGTCTGCTAGTGTATTAAAAAGGTGACTAGCATAAACTGTGATACTACTAGTGCCAGACATGGCTTCACTAGTACAGCCTAGCTGGACAAAAGTGTTACAAGTTGCTTAAAAATTGTGACTAGTATAACCTTTTGTTCAACTAGTGCAACACAAGACTATAGTAGTGCTAAAAATGTTCAACTAGTGCAGGTAAAGTGCAAACTAGTAAAGAGAACTGAGGTTTGATATCAAGGATATGGAATAAATACTAAAATGGCTTGCCATACGAACCAGTACCACAACCAGAGAGCAGTTGTATATAAAGGCCGTGCCTGCAGAATAGATTTGTGACACCAGCGCCTCTAGTGTCCAAGTGAATATTGCATCTCACATCAGCGTCGTGCATTTTTTCAAGGACGCGCTAACAGGACACGTCTGGAAGCCATGACATATTCAAGGACGCCTTATAAATGGCACGTTTAGTCCAGGCCCAACACTGGCTGACATCAGACGAGGCCTAGAGTTAGATCCCACAGGATGAAATCAGAATTTATTTTTCTGATATCTACAGGATAAACTTGTGAAAACAGTGAATGAAGTCATCAAGTCTGTCATGCTCCGGCAGTCATGGCAGTTACGGGTGAAAACACATCTAGTTTCTTGCCAGAACTGAAACAACCGTGGGAATATGCTTCACCATGATTCACACAGGTTGCAGCGTTTCTCTGTTGCCAACATTTTCGCTGTACTCTAGATGGAGACCGGGTTGCACCGTGGTGAGAGTCCACGTCCAGCCGCTGACCTTCCTGGGAGGCAAACTGTTGGGCTAAAAATAGATGCAGATTATGTCTCTGTTACCGTGCTGTTGTGTGTTTAAATAGTCTGTTTCAGCGTCGTCCTTGAAGATGTTTCTTGAGAGAGATTGTAATAAACGACTGTAAGCAGAAGCCTGGAACTGGGAATAAGTCAGATCAACAGCAGTGCTGACTTTTTGGGATGAAGATCACGACAGACTGACAACTCAGAGGTTTATTTGGAACAATTCAGGAGCAGATGATGAACAGATAATGTGCTGTTTAAGGTGTTTTAGAGTTAGCAGATGTGTCCTCTTTTTAAAAGTGCAACAGTGACTGCTTTTGGATGTGCGGTTTGTAGAGGCAGCTGCCCTCCACCCTAACTGGAACTACGTCCTGTCGAAGAATCTTTCACCAGAAGTTCTGGCCTGTTTGCACCCCTGATTGTATTAATCTACATAGGACGGTCCAGAAAAAGACCAGGAAACCCGAGAAAAAAACAGAAAACAAGCAGTCACTTTACATCCTTCTCATATTATTAGGGTGAGTATTGGCAAGGACCTCGCAATACGATATGTATCATGATACTTGTGTTATTATTACGATATCACGATATATTGCGATATTCTACCCAGTTAATATCAAAATTAAACGTGGAGATGAAAAATCATGTTGCTGTATATGTTCATCAGATGATGTCAAAACTATTTGCCTATTTACAAACCTATTTATTGTTTATTATTAGTGTTTTTGCACATTTAAGTAAAATTACTACATACTGACAGCATTGTAAAAAAAATTGATATTAGGAGCTGAAAAATTGATATTATATTGGGCGGCCGAAAATCGGGATATATTGCCTAAATCGATTTTTTTTATCACGCCCCTATTTATTATGGTCATTTTCAGCCATCTTATTATAGTGGAGGATGAGATTTATTTTTGTTTGTAAATGTATGAATATTTGGTATAATTGGCCTCATGTATGACGTTTACAAAAGAAAAGGGAGCTGAATGCAGTTCAGGGAACTATTTAGTGTCATTTTTGTATTTGGTTTGGGGCGGAGCAACACGTCTGTCGCGTGCAGCTGTGATGGAACTAAGAAGAGGAAAAATAAAAGAGATGCAGATTTCGTAATGCCAGATCCTGCTTTACCCGCGGCCTGATATTAATTATGGAGCTGACGCTGACAACGTAGGAAGTGTTACATGAATCTCTAGCATAGCGCTGCAACCATCATAACTCTAAATGGACCTAATCATTTCAGACCAACAAAGACTGACATTTACTTTTGGAAACTCCAGTGTTCAGTTGGCGTTGGATCAGTTAAGTCTTCCAACATCTTCACGTGGTTGAACAGGAACGTACGCTGCCTAGCGACCATGACCTTCAAAAGGAAACGATGTTCTAACTTATGGTGTCAGTGGTCTCTTAAAGTCCTCCAGATGTCCCAGATCCCATTTCCGGTGTATTCCATGAACAGGCCCTGCCGTGACACGCATAAATGCCGTCTTTTTGAGCCTCCTGCTGTGTGTAAGACGTAGATGTTGCAGAGAAGTCAGAAAGCATGAAAAGGCGGCAAGTGGGCGGCAACGCCGCGGCTTAGATATGCCCATTGGTCATTTGGAGATAAGCTGCTTAAATATGTTTTGAAGGAGAAAGAATATGAAAGTCTTTGATACTCCCCTCATGAAGCTGCTGCAGATTGTGCAAACGTTCTATCTTCTCACCCTGGTCTCATTTTATGTTATTTTTGTGAGTGTAGAGAGGAAGAGGAGCTGGAGGATGGGATGACCGTCATGAGAATGCAGCTGTGTTCTGTGTGGCTTGGTTCTTGTTAGATAACATGTACTGGAGGCCCCGACTGTACACCTCCCGCTAGCCGCTACCCGCAAATTGCGGGTTTAGGAAGCCTCTGCTAACCGCTAATGCAATCTTCCGCTTCCCTAAAGCCGCTATCCGCGATGCCAACTCCTTTACTCACATTGTAGGTGTGGCAATGGGCGTGTCTTTTGCCCTTTCTGCAAACTCTGTATCTTGCAATTGTGGGTAGCAGGTAGCGGGTGGTCAGACCGCCCTAACCCTATCCCTTAACCCTAAGAGCTTGCGGAAAGCAAAACCGCATGTCAGCGCATAAAAGAGTGCATCCAAACGGCATAAATGTGCGTCCACCTGGTCACATGTGGACGTGCACAAACGGCTCCACCTCTCGATTACACATCACCGTATTACTGTCAGATGTTTTTATTCTCTTGAGGTCAGAGGTTGTCTGGTCAGCAGTTGTGGTGGATGTGGGAATAGTCACGTCCAGACATGTCAGTCTGTACAGCTGTGGCATGATCTCATCCAGATGTCTGCTGTAGAGGAAAACAAGGAGATCTTTGTCAAGCTGGAGAAGGTTGGATGCGGGAATTTTTTTCCCGATATGTCTGAAACTGTTGGTGGTCGAGGAGGGACAGGAACATTAATTATTCCTGATCTTTAAATGCGCATCCAATGATTCGTTCTGCAGTATTTTAAAAAGCACATCAGCTGCGCCAAGACACACAATTGGTAACAACTGGATCTTACGCAGGTAACATCGCGGGTTTAGGGAGGTGGAGGATTACGTTCTTTGCGGGGGAATGCCCCTCCCGCTACCCGCTGTCCCTAAATAGCGGTTATAGGAAATCTGGCGGAAGATTGGTCCCCTAATCTGGACGCTGCTGACTTCTGAACCCTGGTCACGGGCCTGGTTTCATTCAGCTCACATGCTGTGTAGTAGAGGTCTTCACGGGTCCACTCTCATGAACCCGAACCCGAATGGACCCGTGAAAATTTGACCCGTAACCGACCCGACCCCAACTATTGTCATAAGTCCGGGATTCCGAACCCGAATGGACCCGCAATATCTGGACCCGGAACCGACCCGACCCGAGTCTTTAGTTTCTGACCACGAACCGAACCGAGTTACCCGAACAGAACCGAGACAATCCCATAGTTGCTCTAGCGTTTAATAAAACTTTATTTTTTTTTAATCTAAAGTTGTCTTCTTCTACCCGGTTCAGTTGCTACGTAGGCTACATGATGTAAACAACAATAAATCCACGTCGTTATTTTCTTTGTGGATACAGATGCTATTGGTAGCAACTGCTAATGCTTCGTTGTGCTTCACAGCTGCCGGGAAAACCGCTAATAACACGCTACGGCAACATGATTGTTTCATGACAAACACGCCACGTTAATTAACTGCCCCGAGTCCTGACATTGGCTGCCACCGCCAATATCTTTACTTCTCTCGAGTGAACGTGGACCCAGCCTGTCAGAGAGCACCGACAGGAGCCGATTCCGAACCGAACCCGGAGTCACGTCTTTTGAACGGACCCGAGACCCGATTCAGGTCGGGTCGGAACCTCGAGTTTTCGGGTTGTTGGGTTGTTCCGAAGACCTCTAATGTATAGCCGTTGTTCAAACTCTGCAATGAACACTCGGCTTTGGCTCAAGGCCCCTGGAGATACAACAAAATAAAATAAAAAAAGTAGAGGTGCCTAATAGAGGAATTAAAACCAATCTGGTTTCATGAAGTTCTGTGTAATCATTTCTCTAAGTAAACCCATATCTGCTGCATGGGAACCGTGTGTGTTTGGCTTCACCACCTGCTGTACGCCGGTAAAGACGTGACACACACAACTCGACAGCAACCAGGAAAAAAAAAGGGCTCCTGAAGTCGTTTTGTCCTTCGGGGATCTCCGAAGTCCCCTTAACATTTATGGGCCCCTTAAAGCTGCGGCTGCGTGCGGACGTAAATGTTAACAGATCCGCCTTAGTGCGACTGTTATTCAAAGATGACACAGACACGTTCAGGTCCCGTCAGGTTAATTGGAATTCAGTTATGTGTGTGTGTGTGTGTTAGCATGCATGTGAGAGGGTCCGGTGAGGTGGGTCTGCTGTTTAACCCAGCAGGGATTACAGCATCATGCTGTGGTGACTTAGCAAACACTTCACTGTGGGAGCCGCACACTCGTGAACTGAGATGTGGAAGGTGAGGGTCACATGTCCGTCTGAGTCGGCTTGAAGCTACGTTTTAGTGGCTCTGCTCTCTAGGTTGCATGTAGCCACGGCAACACCTCTGCCAGAGTCAAATACGAGCCACGGCGATCATGTTACTCCAGATTCATTCATCCTGCAGGGATGAATTCTTGTTTCGGTTCTTACATTTCAGTCACGGCAACAAAACGATTACCTGCACAACATTTTAGAGCATTATAATGTACAGAAGTTATTTTACTTTGACGCAGTTGCAGTGAATTATTGGAAATGTATACAATTTTTTCCATGGTCTTGGGTTTTTGATTAAGTCTTGCTTATTTGTCTTGTTTTGTTGGGTTTTAATTAGGGCTGGGCATGTTAACACGTTATTGTCGTGTTAACTCATTAATTTATTAACACCGACATTTATTTTATCGCGCGTTAACGCATGTTGCTAACATGCTTGTTTTGAAAAGGTTGAAAGAACCAGAAGAGAATTATCAGGTAAACATGCAGTAAAGCTAAAACAGACACGGAGAACAGTAAAAATCTGTGAACTTTACAGTTCGGGTAGCAACTCAGGTAGAAATATTAACAATTCTATCTAAAAAAAAAAAATTCTGGACAGCAGCAAAACTTTCTCATCATTCCTCCATGTTCCATCAGATCTGCTCCATGTGTTCACTGTCCTGCTGTTCTCTAGCTGGTTACTTCAGTGCGGCTCCATCTAGTGGCACAGATGTGTAATGACAACAGAAAGTCTTGTCCTCGATTATAAAACGACCCCCATTTTTAAGAATATTACTTCTAGATTAAAAATATCGTCCTGGGTGTCCTGCAATGCTGAAAATGAGCATCAGAAGATTCTTTGCTCATCGTGATCTGAGGAGAAGACGCAGAGCTGGCGAGATCTTTGACTTTATCTATTTATGAGCTGAGTTTTCATTCAGATTTTCACAATATTGCAAATATTATAGTGTGATTCCTGCACCACCATGCTACCTGAACTGCTGCACAAAGACATTTCAGGGTCACGTAAACCGGACAATTAAATATTAAAAACAGATTCAGTCCCGTGGCCTGTTTTTTCATTTTGTATTTTTGATCCATGTCTAAAATTGAAATATATATTAAAAAAACAAGCATTTTTTCATTTTTTTTTTTGTGTTAGATTAAAAAAAATGAAAAACAAAATAAATTGTCGCTTTTTAACTTTTTTTAATTCTTGATTGACAATTAAAAATGGAAAGAACGAATGATACACGGATTGGTAAAGTTACTGAACTTTAACATGGACATTTTCATTTTAAACTTCTCCCAGACGGAGGATTCAACAGAAACAAGGTTATTTGTAACAACTGACAAGTTGAACTACCCATTAAAAGTTTCTGCTGTTACCTCAGAAATTGTTTTAATGTTCTGATTGTGGCTCAGGATTTTGTTGGTAGACTTATTTTATTTTTCATAAAAGAACCAGGATGACATTAATGCCCTGGCAGTGGCAATAAGCTTTATTTAATTTGACATTTTTAAGATGAGATTTACACTAAATATGTGTTACTGGCAAGTGCTGATGTTAAAAGTGTTTGAACAACAAATGTTATGACACTTTAGTTCATATGGCAGCAGAACATTTAAATAAAAGTGACCTTTACACTACTTTTGAATTCATTATTTGATTTTCCGTATACAATGTGATTAATCGTGATTAATCAGGAAAATAATGTGATTAATCGTGATTAAAATTTTTAATCGCTGCCCAGCCCTAGTTTTGATTTTAGTTTACTGCTTCTCTTTTGGTTTGGGACTCTTTCCTGTTCTTCTTCTGTTGTTCTGTTGCAAAAACAGCTTGTAGGTCCATCAACCGTCACCTTCCAGAGTGGACATTCCTTTGTGTTTAGATCAATTTTCTGTTTTTATTTTGAAATAATTTTGCCCTGGTTTGTCATTTCCTTTGAAAGTTGAGAAGAAAGGGTCAAACCGCCTCTTTTGGCTCTTCATTTTTCTTGCATATCCTTGATCCTTTAACTCATCTCCAATTGGAGCTACTTTTCCAATCATTAGCTGGTCTTTGGAAAGCTCCATCTGCCGCTTCTAATGGAAACCAATCATCGTTAAAAAGAGCCAGAACTGACATCCTCCAGACAGATCAGCACCCAAACCAGCGAGGACAAACGTTGAAAAAAAAAAATTCACAGCTTTAAAGGATGAAATCTAGGCAACAAGTCTCAAGCAGAAATAAGCAAAGGGACAGCTCCAGAATGATCTAGAAATGTTGCTGAAACTCAGCTGCAAAATGACAATTCCATGAAGTCCTAGTGTTCTGCAAAAAAAGTTAGGTAAGTGTGGCAATTCCTTTCCAGAATAATTTCAAAGTAATTTTATTCCTGCAGTCCCTGTAGCCATCTTCATTTTAGCTTGATAAACACGCAGATGTCTTCAATAAATGGCTGTAGGGCCAGCTGGATGTCTGGGCCGTCGTTGTTCATGGAGGAGCGGTGGATCGAGAACTTTAGGATGGCTCACGCCAACTTTTAAGGGCTTATAAGATGCAGGATTCCCTCTCCTACACAAAAGACTCTTTATGGTACGCTGAAGCTGTTTCCATTGGAGTTTTCTGAAATATGCCTTTTTTGAAGAGTCAAAAAAACCCCTTTGTGCAATTGTAATGTCATGATATTTTTATGTAGGTGTATTTTCTATTTGCATTATTTTGCATGTGTAATTTTAAGGGCAGTGGAAATGGACCGTGTGACTGAAGTGACAAAATGGCCATAGAAAATAACAGAGTAGGTGTGTGGAAGCCTCTCTTTGTCTCATAACCCATCCATGCTGCATTTAAAAGCAAGATGTGTTTCTGCGAGTCCGCCATCAGTAGAAAAGTGGTTCTCGTACACCTGTTCCCCAACAGATGCATGGCGGAAATAATAATAAATCCAAGTGAGCAAAGCGACTTCTGCAGTTTTATGATAAGTCTATTGAGTAGTTACAGTCAGTCAAGCAACATTTGCCAAGCATTTGACAAAACAAATGAAAAACAAGCAGGCAAAGAACAGCCACCCTCCCCGGGGACCCAGCAATTAATCATCCATAAAAAAACAACACCTGGCCGGGGACGGTGGTCAGCATCAACAAATCATAAACAAGACCAATCTGTGGAAAAGCCAGAACAAATAGAAGATGAAGTACAGAAGAGTAACTTTCCGGTTAATGATGCCGTACACGAGAAAATACAGTCTCAATGACAAATATGTTTGTGCTTCAGAAACAAAAACCTTGTCTAGAGAACACAAACCAAACCTGCAAGACATGTGTGATCTATATATAATATAGTTATATGAAAAGCCAAAGTGAAATTCCACCCAAAAGGGACATGTTATTAAAATTAAAAGTAAGAAAGTCTCTGTTTGATTGTCTAAAGCATGAAATGGATCAACCTGCCAGTGAACCGGACCACAATTCATACAACCAGGATACTGTGACATCACAGATCCAGATCAGCATCCCTGTGTAAATCTGCATCAGCTGCACGTCTGAACAGACCTGGGAGTAGTTTGGGGTTCTGACTCCGACCCCCAAAAAAAGCTGCCTCCTCTGAACAGATCTGTCAAGATGTGACTAAAAGGTTTGTCCGGAAGATGTCGCAGGCATTTTATTGAAACCTCAAGACACTGCAACGAACGAGCACGATGGGTCTCTGAAGTAAAACGTGAAGTTGCATCTGTGAGCGAAAGAAACTGGAGCTCAGACAATGAGCCAGTTTTTAATGGCAGCCTTTATTCTGACCACTCTTCATTACCTCCACCAGTATCTTTCCATCTCTGTGGGTTTTATGTGCGTTATCAATATAGAGACAGCTGCAGCCCACCATCACCCCTCCACCAGCGCCTCATACAGCTATAAGCAGGATGAAGATTGTATGGTTTACATATATATATATATTATAGACCTTACTTTTTCGTTCTATTGAAAAAAATAATTACATTGGAAACATATGATGTGAACAAACCCTGGCATACAGAGCGTTTAATTCCAACGTGCAATGATTCTTGGGATTTGGCAGTTACTCTTTTCAATGAATACGTTTACTCAGACAGCAAAAATATAATTATTGATCTTGTTCTAAATAAGATAATATTCTGACTGAGGCGCTTACATGGGTTGGTTTAAGACTGCAATTTCATAATCTGGTTTTCAAATGTTAAAGTGGCAGATAGGAGCTACATTTTTTTTTTTTTGCTCAGAAGGTCTCCCTACTGATGTGGACATGAAATCACTTTTAGAACAAAACTCACCAGGAACATTTTATTTGTGTGCAAAGGAAGTTATACAAAGACTACACCTTAACACTGTCTCAATATTCCCCAATCAATGTCTTTAATACATTAAAGAACAACAAGGACAATAACATTACAATGTTCATCAGTCTATCAGATGCACTTTTCCCTGATAACAAGAAAAAACACTGAAAAGTGACCCCAAAAACTGCTGGTGGATGTATTTCTGGATCTGTACACAGCTCTTACATCTAGGCCCTGATCGTACACTTCCCGCTAGCCGCTAGCCACAACCCGCAAATTGGGGGTTTAGGAACCTCCGCTAACCGCTAATGCAATCTTCCACTTCCCTAAAGCCACTACCCGCTATGCCGACTCCCTTACTCACATTGTAGGTGTTGCAATGGGCGTGTCTTTTGTGCTTTCCGCAAACTCGGTATCTTGCGATCGCGGGTTTACGGTAGCAAGCAATAGCAAGATACCAATTTTGCGGAAAGCGCAACCTGCATGTCGACACGTAAAAGAGCATGACCAAATGGCAAAAATGTGCGTCCACCTGGTCAGATTTGGACGTGCACAAACGGCTCTACCTCTCGATTACGCATCACTGTATTACATGCATACGTTTTTATTCCCTACTTTACTAAACTAATAATAGCAAAGGAACTTTGTTTTTTAATCAGAACTTAATATTAAATTTTAAATAATAGATTACACAGAAAATGCTGTGAAAAGTTTTGACACCCTTTTAGATTTACAAAGAATAAATGATTTTCAAGCAAGTCATTCACCTTGAACTCACCTGTGGTGAGTTTACAGTTGTCAGCAATCTAGTAATCAGTCATCCAACCAGTTTAAAAGTAGAACAACCCCCTCATTCTGCTGTTGTGAGTCACTTTTTCCAATTCTTAGTCTGGATTATATTTGGTGCCACCTTCAGCTTTCTGATCGTTCTTCCTCTAATCCATCCAAATAAAACAGACCAAATTGTACACTAACAATTCATATTTTGTGCTGAAATCCTTTTTGTAGACAAAGTCATGAAACCTACGGTCAATCTGGTTCAATTCCAAAAGGATATATAATATTAGAGAATTGTTGTCCATGAAAAGGCGTTGAATGACATCATCTTGTTGACCTCGCTTCTTCTGTGGTAGTTCAGGTGCAACACCTGGAGAGCTGGAGGCATCCGCTGGTTATTTGGATTAACTCCTCCTAACAGTCCACACAGTCATTAATAATCATTTTCAGGGTGTCCACGGGGTTTTAAAAAGTATTAAAAAGTGATAAATCAAAAACGCAAAATTTAATGGCCTTAAAAAGTGATAAATTTGGTCAAAGGGTATTATTTTTAAAGAATAGGTTTTTTTTTTCTTTTAGGCAATGACTAGTTTCATTTTGATGAAAAAGGCAAAATAAAATAAATAAATCCTTGCTTGCGCCGCTACTTAAAAAACGATTGTGTGATATGAACTTGATATTGACGTCATATCAATGCATTGTATTCATTGGTCGATAGAAATCTGAAATCGTACTGCCTAGCTAAGTCCAAGTGGAGACGGAAAGCAGTGCTAGTGAACCAGTATCTCTTCTTCGAATTCTAGCGGGTGGCAAAAAGTTTAGAAATGGGGAAATGTAAGTTTTCCCAATCCTGGCTTTCGGGATCCAAGATTGGATAAGGCCTGTCGTCGGGAACGACCGGCAAGCATACTTTAAAATATGCCTCAAAATCATTAATATTAATTGGATGGGGGGCTAATGTGCTCATGAAGTCGGAGAAACACGTGAGGGGAATGCGCGGTCGTGGGCAGCAACGGTCAATCACCTCGACAGCTAGCACTAGCACTAGGGCTAGTGCTAGTGCTAGTGCTATACCAACGACCACACCACCGCAACTGCACAAGCAGACCAGACCCGTGGTGTCGTGGTGGTTGTAAAAAAAATCTGAAGGTAGTAAAAAAAAAGGTATTAAATGGTAGTAAATTTGACTCAAAGATTGCTGTATATACCCGGATTTTTCAAAACACCGAAGGTAACATTTAGCTACGTTTGGACGGACCTCCAGCTCCAGCGTCCTCAGCTGCCGCAGTCAAGGTCATAAAACATTGTTTTCAGTCCTTCAAATAACAGCTCGATGACCTAGTTTGCCTCCGTCCCTCCAGCTCCACCTCGACGTGTAGCGGCGTGGCTCTCCGGTTTCCCCGTCACCCTCCCAGCCGGCAGGAAGTGGAGTTGCTGGATTCTCATCAGGCTTGACCAAGGGAGGCAGCGTGTTGGTATCTAAATTAAATTGTCTTTATCTCCTCCAAGAGAAAAAAAAGGAAGAGGAAGGACACAAAGGGCCGGGGAGTGGGGGTGAAAATTAATTTGTTAGATCAAAAAAATATTTAATTTTGCTGCACATCAAACAAACTCTGCCTTCAGACAGGGTGTACTGAGGCGGGTCCGTCTTTCCCCTCTTCTTTCTCCTCTCCTTTTTACTTCATCCGCTTCAACTTCTTTTCTTTAATTAAAAAAGCATCCTATTATTACTGCAGATGAAAAAGGAAACAATCTATTCAAACAGTACAGTTGTACCGGACTACCACTAATCTTTTGGTAATTATTTTTTAATTGAATCTTTTGAACACAAAAGCCCCGAGCAGATGCTCGCATTACCGCAGTCCCACATCACACGCCACGCCATGTATACGAGATGATGCCTGCCTTCGCCGAGAGCAAACAGCGGGACGACGCCGGAATGAAAGAGAGGGAAGTCGAGATGGAGAGAGAGAGGGGAAAAAAAAAGGAACGAGGGATGGAGGGAGGAAAGGGACTGCAGAGCTGGAAAGTTTTGTGCAGCAGCTCTTTAGATACCTGAACGTGAAGCGCCTTTACGTCCAAACACGAGTTTCCTTTTCTGCTGACGCAAACCGAGAGGTCAAGAAGCTCGCGCCTTCTTACCTTCTTACCTCCCTCCTTCGCCTCCAAACTTCTTCAGCATGTGCTGATTCCAAGCACATAATGATCGGTCTTAAGGGGATGGAGTGAAGGGGGGCGGGGGGGTTACTTTAAAAAGAAAAGGTCCCAAAGGATGAACCCCGTCTAAACTTTCCAGCGTCTTGCCTCTCGGAGAGGACCTTAAAAACACCTTATTACCATAGCGCTTCCAATTTCACTGACATTTGATATGCTCCTGGGTCTCGGTGAGGGATTCTGGATGATCTGTGTAAAGTTCTCCCTCGGAGAAGCCTCAGAAGTGCTTAAAAGACATGCAGAGAGGAGATGCAAAGAGGGACTTAAGGAGCGGGCAAATAGGAGCGGCTCGGAGAAAGAGACGTCTTTAGCTTGGCTTTACGCAACTCTGTACTGGCTCTTAATCATGTCGAGTGCCCGTCAGAGCTCGCCAGAGCAGGTTAAATCACATTACTCGTGCATTGTACATGCGTGTGTGAGTGGGAAGGAGTGTTTTCCCTCGCCGCCTTTATGAGTACGGGGATGTGTGCGTTAAGCAAAAATGTTGGAGAGTGTGAACGTATAAGCCCTGTGCTTAAATTTACTCAGGACTGTCATGACGAAAGCTCTTTGGGCCGATAGTCATCAGGCGTCCCTGAAGTCCCAGACTTCCTCTGGTACGTGGACATTTAAGGCTTGTAAGTTAAAGCGGTTTCTCACAGTGAATGGAAGCGCAACATCTTTTAATCCTGTGTTTTTTTGGGAAAAAAAAAAACATAACAGAAACGATCTGATTGTTGTGACATACTGCGGAATTGCTGAGAACTTTTTTTTTATCACTGTGGCATTATTTATTTAACGAAGTTCAAAGAAAAAAAAGCACAAGACAGGTCTGAAATATACGATTATATAGTATAGTATTATAGTATAGTATTAGGGCCACACTGAGAAAAAAAAATGTGGGTAATGATTTTTTTTTTTCATTCCTCACTTACAAGAATAAAGTCGAAATGTCGAGAATAAAGTCGAAATGTCGAGAATAAAGTCGAAATGTCGAGAATAAAGTCAAAATGTCGAGAAGAAAGTCGAAATGTCGAGAAGAAAGAAGAAATGTTGAGAATAAAGAAGAAATGTCGAGAAGAAAGTCGAAATGTCGAGAAGAAAGAAGAAATGTTGAGAATAAAGAAGAAATGTCGAGAAGTAAGAAGAAATGTTGAGAATAAAGAAGAAATGTTGAGAATAAAGACGAAATGTCAAGAATAAAGTCAAAATGTCGAGAAGAAAGTCGAAATGTCGAGAAGAAAGAAGAAATGTTGAGAATAAAGAAGAAATGTTGAGAATAAAGATGAAATGTCTAGAATAAAGTCAAAATGTCGAGAATAGAGTCGAAATGTCGGGAAGAAAGTCGAAATGTCGAGAATAAAGTCAAAATGTCGAGAATTAAGTCGAAATGTCGAGAATAAAGACGAAATGTCGAGAATAAAGTCAAAATGTCGAGAATTAAGTCGAAATGTCGAGAATAAAGTCGAAATGTCGAGAATAAGTTTGAAATGTCGTAAATAAAGTTGAAATGTCGAGAATAAAGACTAAATGTCGAGAATAAAGTCGAAATGTCGAGAATAAAGACGAAATCTCGAGAATAAATTTGAAATGTCGAGAATAAAGTCGAAATGTCATGAATAAAGTCAAAATGGAGTTTCCAGAATTGATATAGTTTCTTTTTCTGAATAGGCGCAATATCTGACACAATCTCTTTAAAGTACGAACACTTATTATAATACTGTGTCTATGTGATAAAAGCACATAGATCTTTAAGACAACTTGACAACTGGAAACTGCATTTCGACTTTCTTCTCGTAAGTGAGGAATGAAAAAAAAATCATTGCCCACATTTTTTTTTTCTCAGTGTGGCCCTAAAACTCTGTAGAAATACCTCTAACCGGTTACAGGTTGTGTAATGAATGAATTAATTAATTAACAACTGATCTCACTTTTATCTAATAGCAATATTTAACACAACAGGTCAAGTCTTTTTTAATTCAAATAAACATTGGTTGATGACTGAATCAATGAAAAGAATGTGAATTTAAAACTTTTTTTTTCAGTCTGCTACATTCACAGATCAGTGAGAACAATGCAGTGAAATTATAGCTATTATATTCAACATTTGAAGACTTTTCGTGAACTCAGGCGCTAACCCGTACAGTCTGCAACACGGAGGACCGGACACCTGCTCCGACTGCAGCTGCAGTTGTGGACCGGACCGCCCCCGAGTGACTTCTGGACGGGGGAGGGCAGTGTTGCCAGGTGTACGATAATTATCGTATTTGTACGATAATTATGCCCTCTGTACGATGTACGATCAATAATCCAAAAAAAGGCCAAATGTACGATAATTCAAATTATTGCCTGTCGCAACTGTTTGCCAGAGAGTGTTTTTTTTTTTTTGGGAACTCTGAAGGCATCTATTCCCATGTGACATGTTTCCAGCCAATCGTGCTTTGCTGAGCGTGAATACGAGCGTTTGTCTCAAAACAACTAGCATGATAGGTTGAATGGTCAGCTGCGGCCCGCCCCGCGAGACGCTCACAGTCAGGACCAGATCAGGAAGTCAAGCGATGCGAAGATTTAAACTGAATTTAAGCAGAAGAGAAAAACCAAGGGAAAAATTAGTTCTCACCTCTCATTTGTTTTTGGGGGACACATTAGTCTAACGCAACTGTAAGCTTGGGGCTGATGTGGTGCCGTTAACCCATTCAGCACTGACGCCACGAAGCTGTGAGTGCCTGTGGGACGCTATTTATCACTAGAGTGATTATACTTGACTATGGGCTTGCTATTTTGGTTATGACAGATGTACGATAACTTCCCTCAAAATACAATAATATTGAGTCTCTGGTACAATAATACTACATTTCCCACCTGGCAACGCTGGGGGAGGGGCCCACCGCAGCAGCTACACCTGCACGCTGAGAGGAGTAGCAGCACGTGCTTTCACCTCAAAGTCTCCAATTAACACCTGAAGAAAAAAAGTTGCTAGATTTGTCGCTTTTTTGAAAAGAGAGGGGGAACAAAAGGAACGACGCGGGACTCAATGCTCACTAAACACAGCGTCAAAGTCGCTAAGTGGGCATCACTGCTTCTTCACAGCTGGAGAACGAACTACAGGTGCATTACTGACACCTACCGAGTTGGAGTGTGAGCATCTGGAATTAAGGAACTGAGAAAGGTGCCATTATTTTATTGTATTTTTTCTTTAATTAATTAATCTAAATTAACACCTTATATATATTGAGGTTCACAAGTCTCCATATATCACATGGAAGCAGGACTGAGGTTTACAGGTCTGCATCTGAACCAACCAGCAGCTAATCGATTGTTTTTTCCTGTCTGGCTTTATCTCTGTTAAATAAATAATGTCACGGTGGAAAATAAAGGTATGTATCGTTGTCGCATTTGCATAATTCTCAGATCCACTATGGCGACGTGCGCGTTAGGGCGCGCCGCCGCGTTGAGAACATAAACTCGCCAACCTTCGGAGTGATCAAATCTGACTAATGACGGCGTGAAGCGAAGCAGGAAACGGGTAAACGGCGAGAAAGAGAGAAGGATGCCGCCGGAATCGTGGATGGCAAAGGACGCGGGGAGGGGATTGTGCGACATGGGTGGCGGTGTCGGGGGGTGGGGGGGGGCTGAGAATGAGAGATCAACAATGCCATAAATAACCTTGGGAGAAGTCACCTATCCTCCCGCAGGCGACAGCTCGTCAGGGAAATGAATGGGTTGTCACTGTCGTCTTTGTGCCCATGGCTGAGGGCACTGAAGCTGGCAGAGCTGCATTCGCACACAAATGGAGGAAAAAAAAAAGGTTTTCTTTCCTTTTCTAATGCACCCCCCCCCCCCCAAACCCACCACAACCCACCTCCCACCTTCCAACTGACACAAACAAACGCAGCCGAGTTCACAAACACTCTTTGAAAGCATGCATCCACTTAAAGTAAAATTGACACTTTGATGCAAGGAGTTCAGCCAGTGGTTTGTGCACACACACACACACACACACACACACACACACACACACACACTTCTCTCCGTATGTTATTCCCTTTACTATATATCTCCATTTGGACTCCAGGTGTGTTGCTTGAATTTCATCCCTGCAGCATTTTCTTCTTAATCAGCACAATATTCACTCACAGTTCAATATTCCTCAGATGCCACGTCGCACACACACCGCCACGGGCGTGTGCTCGTGCACGTGTGCACGTGTCCTCTGCAGTCTTTTAAGTCATGCGAGTTACGCAGACGAACTGCTTTAAGATATGAGAGCATCATTTATCAAACTCCAATATCTGTCTGTCTGTCATCTATCTATCTATCTATCTATCTATCTATCTATCTATCTATCTATCTATCTATCTATCTATCTATCTATCTATCTATCTATCTATCTATCTATCTACAGTTGTGGAGGATTTCTGGCCCGCTCCTCATAGGATCATTGCTTTATTGTTCATCGAAGTGAACATAAGATGGTCACTTTCGTCTCCCCTAAAGTACCACCACCAGTCTGTCACCAGTTTCCTGAAACTTTCTGAAAGCTCGATGAGGTTGTTCTAAGTGTTGTCTGGCTGGTCAAATGCGGATGGAGGGTCTGAAGTGTCTTCTGACTGGTTCTGAAACCCAGCTATTACAAGTCTGAGCCAGAATCAGATCTGGGGAACAAACCTCAACCCTAACCCTAACCCTAACCCCTAACCCAACCCTAATCCCCCCTAACCCCTAACCCCTAACCCCTAACCCTAACCCCTAACCCTAGCCCCTAACTCTAACCCCTAACCCTAACACCTAACACCTAACCCCTAACCCTAACCCCTAACCCCTAACCCCTAACCCTAGCCCCTTACCCCTAACCCTAGCCCCTAACCCCTAACCCTAACCCCTAACCCCTAACCCTAACCCTAACCCTAACCCTTAACCCCTAACCCCTAACCCTAGCCCCTTACCCCTAACCCTAGCCCCTAACCCTAACCCTAACCCCTAACCCCTAACCCTAACCCTAACCAACCCTAACCCCTGACCCCCCAGTACTCAACATCCTGTTAAATTATTACTTTGGGATGAACCTACTCTGAGCCTTTAGTCTGTGGCAGCGGTTCTCAGTCCTGATCCTCAAGTACCGCTGACCTGCATGACCTGCACACCTGATTCAGATCAACGAACCCCATCTTTCGCTTGGCATCAAGGTCCAGGTGGAGCAGGTGGAGCAAGGAAACATCTAAAGGCCCCGATACACTGTACGACTTTGGGCCCGTCCACTTGGGTGATTGATTGAAAGTTAATTAAACCCAACATTCAGAACCTACAACTGACTCAATCCTTCACATTTTAATTACTTCATTTGTTTAGTTAATCAGGGATTCCCAAAGTGTGGGCTGCGGCACCCTGGTGGGCCGTCGCGGTACTGCAGGTGGGGCGTGAGAGGTCATAAAAATTAAACAAATATGTTTTCAATCCTCGGTAATTTTTAAATATGTTTTAAGAAGTTGGAAAAAAAAGTTGAAACATTCAACAAATGACCATAAAAACCATGTCATTGATCCACGGGGTCAGAAAAGTAATACAGATCTAAAACAGTCACACATGAATGGAAATGGAGGTCAGATGTTCGGCTCATGGAGATACTGATGGATCGTATGGCCCAGCCCTGAGTCCACTCTAAGGTTTCTGGGTCTTTACTGATGCACATCTCTGCTGGGTTCAGGTCCGGTCTACGACTAGACCAGTGGTGGGGTGACCGGGTGGGGACCAGGGGTGTCAGACTCATTTTCACTGAGGGCCACATCAGCATCATGGTTGCCCTGGAAGGCCAGATTGACAACATGAATGTAACAAAATGCAATATAAATTAAAATAAATTAAACTGCACCTTATTATATATTGTTAAATAACAGTTTCTGCATTTATTATGTGTTAAAGTGTCAAATATTTAACTCATTATTATATCAAACTCAGGGTTTGTGGTTGTAAACCTACTCTGGCACAGGTGATATTTACAGAGTCTGTTGTCATGGTAGCGGACTCTGTAAACATCACTCAAGAGTATCCATTACCTTGGTTTCAGAAGCGGAAGCCATTTTCTGTTTTTCTTGGAGGCTAAATTTAGCATACTTAGCCAATGTTTGTTGTCAAAATGCCGACGTAGATTAAACTCTTTCCCGACTGACACCCGCCTCATAACACAAAAGACAAACTGTTTTTTCACCTTAAGGTACAAACTTATATTCGTTTTCCCGTCGCTCATGAAACTGTCTTCCTTGTGCATCAATTTCACTTTTCTTGGGCATGTTGGGGTTAGTTTGTAGAGGTCTTCCTGAGGTCCATCAGTTCTGAAAGTTGTCTTGATGTCTTGCTCATGGTGAGATACTGTTATCATTGTGGGTGACGACGAAATGCATTGTGGGAGATGTAGTTTATTGTCAATATGCGCTTTAGAGCGGCGTAAGCTTATTTTAAGTCTTAAAATATTGGTTTAAAATTTAAGCCAATCATGCACAAGCTCTCGAGGGCCACATAAAATGATGTGGCGGGCCACATTTGGCCCACGGGCCTTGTGTTTGACACATGTTGACTAGACCATCTCAAAGACGTTGAGGCTTTTACTTTTCAGATGCTCTGATGTAGATTTGTTCAGAATGAAACAGAATCATAAAAAGGCTGCTAATTTCGGAACATGACTGTTTTCTCGTTTGGACTGATGTCCGACTTCCAGGGCGAATTATGTTTTCCCTAAAAGTACTGAAAGTGCTCTCTGGCCTCTGCTGAAATTCTAAACACCAAAGCTGCTCTGTGTCAGCTAAAAACTCATATTAATATTTTATCCGGGTGAAAAACAGAAACATCCCAGCAGCATTTACCAGACTCTTCGTGACCCGTCATTAAAGGAGGAGTCGGTCCGCAGCCAAATGCACGACGTCGTCGTTTGTCTCCAGTTTTGGTTGAAGAACCTGCAGCTCCTCGACGGGTCCGCCGCCCCGCAGGTAACCGCCGCCCAGTCGGGGTTTGATGTGCGCTCGGCTCGTCCTTTAAAACGGGTGCTTTGTCGGCGAACAAGCTGACAGGTCAGAAACGCATGACTCCAGCACTATTCCACATATTCACGTTTCTCAAAAGGAAGGGAAAAAAGAAAAGAAAAAGAATAAAGGGTTCTTTTATATATAGAACGGCTTAACAATTCATTTCAATTTCCTGCAGGGCCCGGCCGACTTCAGAGAGCCAGTAATCTGACGAAGAACTCCATTTAGCCTCGTACTTACATCTTAACCCCAAAAGCAGATATTTCACAAATGTGAGTGAGGAATGCTTGCCTGTCAAGTTCATTTAATTTGAGAAAAGACGGGGCGAAACGCGTCGCAACCCCTCCGACATCGGGATCGAACCCACGCGCCAAGTAGCCCTCCGCACACGAGCACCAGCACCGCTTACATGTCAAAAACGGACTCTAAATGCAAACAGGCATAGCAAGGGGCAGCCAAATCACCTCCCACCCCCTTTTCATTTTCAGCTTTACTTCTTCTTCTTCTTTCTTTTTTTTTTTTTCCTCCAGAACTGGAAGTACCGGGCCTTTTTTTTCTTCAAATTTCACACTGCGTAGTATTGTGCTTGGATATAAAATGTAGCAGGGAAATTAGAAGAAAGGGACAGAGCGAGAGAGGAGGGATGGAAGGAGAGAGAGAAAAATCAATGGCGAGGACGTAGCTGGGGGGTTTCCATATTACATTTTGCATAGACGTCGGCTGTAATTTGCCTTTGATCTCGGTCCCAGGATGACTCACTGAAGCCATCTTCCCCAGCCAACCGGGGGTGTACGGAGGGAGGGAGGGCAGAGCGGAGGAGCGACGGGGAGGGATGGAAGGAGTGGGTGGAGGGTTAGGGATGGAGAAGAGGAGCAGGGATGAGGGTTGGGTTAGAGGGGGAGTGTCAGAGGAGACCACAGGGCTTCGTCTCTACTTCAGGATTTCTGCTGAGATGTGAGATTTTTATTTAATTTTTTTTTTTAGCTGCAGACGGGATGTAACGCAGATTCTCCAGATTCAGAACCAGACATGGGTCCGGTATGTCCGCTTCACTCCGACTGACTGATGCTTTCTGTCGGGCAGGGAAATGGGCGTCTTGGTATTGGGCAAAGACAACCTCTTTTTCACGGTGTCATTATTTATGGAATAAAAATAACGGTGGCCCTAAGTAGCCCCATGATTCAGTGGTTTGTAGATCCACCTTTAGCAGCAATAACTTGAAGTAGTCATTTCCTGTGGGGACTATCGGTCTCTCGCATCAAGGAAATTTGATCCGTACTTCTACTTCATTGTTCCAGTTTATTGAGGTTCTCTGTCTCGTGGTTTATTTTTCTTTCTTTGACCCATTCGGATGCTGTTTTGCTGATCACCGTCCTGCTGTCTGAGCTTTAGCCGTCAGACAGGTGACCTCATGTCTTCCTGAAGAACACCGGGCCTTTCTCGTCTTTCTCACGCCAGTGGCTTCCTCCTGTTATTCCAGGTTACAGTAGTCGGGTTTCACCGCTGGTGTAGCCGTCAGCGCTGATCTCTGCTCAGTCGAAATGACGGGAACATGGCCTGGAGTTTCTTGTGATGTTCAGCACGCCAGTCTTCCCTGTTTTATCTCCCTCTGACGCTGAATCTGTGACTTCCATCTTCTTTCAGCCAGTTTACCAGCATCACGTCACCCAAGGAGGGATGGATGTAGCTTCTTGGCTTTGGATCTCTGAGACGTACACTCCGCAGCACGGCAGCGGTACACTGTGGGTGTTTGAAGGTAGAAAATAACTTAAATTGAATGATCTGTAATTGCTGGTTTTGCCTTGTTGTTTTCCCTTGTTGTTTTGTTACTGTAACAAAAAAAGCACTACTTCACGGTACTCCGGTAGCCTCTACTGAGACTGATAGCTCGTTAATTAGCGTAATGAGACGACCAATTTTTAACTCGTAACAATCCATCTGAGGAGGCAGTGCTGGGAAGTCCCCCGTTGTTTTTATAAAAGGACCACAGTTCAGTTCCTGAGGATTCATGCTAATATTTCTGTCCTTCCCGAAGCATTCAGGTGTTTCATTCAGCAAAACTTCAGACGGACACCTGGAACCCAAACCTTAACCTAACCCCTAACCTAACCTAGTTAATTCCATTTTTTTTTTTTTTTACCTTATTCTTTTTATTTATTTTTTTTTATTTTATTTTTTGTTTGTTTGGTTTTTGTTTTTAATTTTTATTTATTTATTTACTTATTTTTAATGCTATTTTATTTTTATTTTATTATTTTTTATTTTATTATATATATTTTTTTTTTCCTGAATAACAACATTATTCAATAAAATAGATGAATAAAAATATACTTGATTAATTTCCTTTTTTTTTTTCCTCCTTCCCCCACCATAGCTTTTCCTCTGTCCGTCCATTAGGTCTTGCTTGGGATTTGAACCCTGGTCGTCTGCATTGGAGACAACTGTGCTCCCACTGCCCTATCCTTCTCCCTTTAGCATCATAGCATAGTAAAAACCTAACCCTAACCTCAACCCCAACCCTAACCCTAAACCCACTCTGACCCCCAACCCTAACCCTAACCCCTAACCCCTAACCCTAACCCTAACCCTAACCCTAGCCCTAACCCCTAACCCTAACCCTAACCCCTAACCCTAACCCTAACCCTAACCCCTAACCCCTAAACCCTAACCCTAACCCTAACCCTAACCCTAACCCTAACCCTACCCTAACCCTAACCCTAACCCTAACCCCTAACCCTAACCCCTAACCCTAACCCTAACCCTAACCCCTAACCCCTAACCCTAACCCTAACCCTAACCCTAACCCCTAACCCTAACCCTAACCCTAACCCTAACCCCTAACCCTAACCCTAACCCCTAAACCCTAACCCTAACCCTAACCCTAACCCCTAACCCCTACCCCCTAACCCTAACCCTAACCCTAACCCCTAACCCCTAACCCTAACCCTAACCCTAACCCTAACCCTAACCCTAACCCTAACCCTAACCCCTAACCCTAGCCCTGACTCTGTGATCTGGTAAACCTCCATCAGGAATCCACCACGGTTTCATGACGCCGTTGGTGTCCAGAATGACAGCAGTATTCATGAGTTCTCCTCATTTACAGGACCTCCACTCGTGGTCACATTTCATGAATGAGTCCAGGTCCCGCGGCCCCAAAGCTACCCTGAATCATGGACCTCCCGCCGCCATGTCTGACACTGAGCTGTGACGCGTCTCTGCCGAACTGCAGGTTTTCTCCAAACATGGTGGAGGACGTTCCAGCCAAGTTTGGTCTTGTGTGTCTCCATGTTCCAGGACTCCTGTGGTTTGTTCGGTTTCTTTAAACAGAGGACATTTTCTCTCGGCTTCTTCTAATTGTGCTGTCATGACCTTTGACCTGGAAGTTGCCCGGTGAGACCCAGATCATAACCCCCGAGCCAATATCATCAACTAAACTTATAATATTAAATCCAATCAGCCTTTTAAAATCCTCTAAAGCAGTTAGAGGGTACTCAATAATGCCCGCATCATTCCTTTTTTGCTTCATATTCTAAAAACAAAAACATACAAACAAAACATGCAATGACACATTTGATAATTTGAATGAAATTGAAGCCAAAAGAATCTTTCAGCATAACTTTATTTCTTTATTTCTATTTCTTCTTATAACTTAAATTTCAAAGTATTGTTACGTGGAAACTTACAGAGGAACAGTCTACAATTTGGAGACATTTCAAAGACATAATTTTATTGAATATAGATCTCCTTTCTGTATGTTCAAGTTTACATGTATGTATGTGTACGCAACTGCTGAATAAAAAATAAGTTCAAAAAAGAAAAACACATCAAGCATGAGATTAAAACATGTTAATATCTAAGTGCTTGTGTGAATCACAATGATATATTTCTTTTTAAGTTACATTCACGAAGAATTATATCAAGTTTAACTGATAAATTCCTTTTGTGTCATAATTAAAAGTACAGATGTGGGAATCGCTAGGCCTTTGTGTGGCGTTATTATACACAAAATTACAGGATTATCATCAGGTATGAACGTATAATTTAACGTCTCAGGATGAAGTGTGTGGGAAAAAAAAAAAATAATGAAAGCATCTCCAATTCTGTTTGATCAGCTTGTAAAAACGTGAAGGACTGAATGGGACGACGGCGTCGGACGGACTGTAAATGACTCAGGTGAACTGCGTCGCTGCAGGCAATTAAAAATCTTTCTAAGTGTTGCAGTGGCGGGAAATAATGAATGAAGACATACAAGTCATTAACAGACAGAGCCGTCCGCGGGAGAAAGGAGGGAAGGATCCGTCATCTCTTCTCCACACAATGCCATTGTTCCCAGTGACATCAACCAGTCGCCGCGTTATTAATGATCTTACCCTGGAAAAGATACATTTTTCTCTTCGTTTTCTGCTCTTGCTCACCAATGAGGCCATCTTTTCTGGAGCCTTTTAACCCGCCACCGGCGCTGCCGTGAATATAACCAGCACCGCTGCCACGGCGGTTTGAGACTTTCCTCCTCTTAACGTCTGAGATCTGAGCTCGCTGCTGAATGTTCACCAGCATCCACAGAGCTGATGCTGAACATTCACCAGCATCACAGTGCTGCTGCTAAACGTTCACCAGCATCACAGTGCTGCTGCTAAACGTTCACCAGCATCCACAGAGCTGATGCTGAACGTTCACCAGCATCACAGTGCTGCTGCTGAACGTTCACCGACATCCAAAGTGCTGCTGCTGAACGTTCACCAGCATCACAGTGCTGCTGGTGAACGTTCAAACAGTGTAAAAGGAGCTTTGACGCCGTAAAGGTTTACACACCGACGTCACTTTACTTGCAAATTACCTTCACACAAACTGCAATAATGAAGTTTGGACAAATATGCGGCGCATTAAGCCTTTGGATTTTCTGTTTTCTCTTATGATTGAACAACACAGTCGAGCTAAATTGAATTAAATTAAATAAAAGTAAAATAATCCCTGCAGAAAAATTAAACTGCTGCAGTGTAAATGACTGAAAATGAATAAATAAGTAAATGTTGGCTGACAAAATTGGGAAATAGGAAGTGTAGAAGCTTCCAGAGATCGCCACGATCGTTCTGGGGATGATGGTGAAGCTTCGCATTCGCTGAGCTGATGATGTCACTCAGGTGACCTCCCTCAGTTGGCTGCAAGGACGGAAAGGAACGGACGACAGTGAGCAGAGGTTTTTATCGCTCCGTAGTTCAAATCGTGATTTGAATCATGATTCGAATCATGTACAACACAAAATTAATTTACTGATTTTTTTTATTTTTATTATTTCTCTTATACAAATCCAGCCTTTTCCTTTTTAACAACTGTAGTGTCTGATGACTGGTCTTTATCTCTTTATCATGTTCCATGTTCTTTAGAGTCAATGAGTTCATTCCCTGTTTTAGGAATTTGGGTCGATGTTGGTGTGTAAAATTCCCTGTACTACTCTGTCAGTACATTGTTTAGGTTCTAGAGATAAACTAGCTAGTCTATACGTAAATCTGTCAAAGGATGTTTAACTGGTTACATCTGTAGGGGACCAACCCAGTCTGATTCACCTGTAAAAGTGTACTCTCTCCTTTGTTCGAGGATTTTTCTATCATTGGCTCAAGAAATCCCAGGCTGTCGTGAAAGTCTGTTATAAGCCTCTTTTACTTGTAATAAACTCTTTTACGCATTTAAAAGTTGGGCTCGGTGCAGCTCTTTTTTGAACCCATTTGACACACTCAAAGTAAAAAATAAAAATAAAAAAGGAGCCTCAAAGCAACATCTTTTGTCGCCGCGAAGATCTTCAACTTTCCTGGCGAACATCAACTACACAGCTTTGTAGCGTTTCTCTTACTCTCTTTTCAATAAAGTAGATTAGAGCTAGCAGCAAATGACACACAAAATTGTATCAGTTCTCTTCTTTTATTTTACAATATTTTTTTTCTTATCCTCTTTATACCTGCATAGCAAATGACTGGACAGTAGAAACTGTTTTATCAACTCTCAAATCTGTCAAATCCTGTTTTTGTTTGTATCTTTATTTTTTTTTATATAATAGGCCTACTGCCCTCTTTTTAATAAATCAGTAAAGTCTCAAGATTTTTTTCCTTTAGTACTTTAGTCAACTCTACTTTAGGCCTAAAACTCCAGATCAATACCGTTTTTTTTTTTTTTTATTCCTGAGGTAAATAAGCCAGGTATAAACTAAAGCATACAGTGATCCCTCGCCAATTCGCGCTTTAAGTTCCGCCGTTTTAGTTATTCGCTAATTTTTTTCAGAAATATATAATATTAAAAAAAAAATTAAGAAAAAAATGCGGAAACATCACAGAATGTTGTGCGCGTTCTCTCACAGTGAGAAAAATATTGTGAGCCAGCCTGGCCCCTTTAAGAGGGTGGCCTTATGGGTAATGGTGTGGCCTTATGGGTAATGTAGTGTGTGTCGTGGGACGGCAGAATGAAAACGAGGTTAGATGAAAGAGCGGTTTGTTTACTACGGTTCAGAGACCAGAGGCTGTGAAGGTAACAGAAAGACCACAGTTGAGCCTTTGTCTTGTTTCGCTGCAGTGCCTCGCTACTTTTTTGGGGGTTTTAAAAATATTTAAACACATTATATAGGCTCGGGGGGGATCACTGTATTTATTTTTGTTTGAACAAAAATTGGAGTTTTACCCCTGTCATCACGCTTTTCTCTCGCTGGTTGTTTCTAATCTGCATCGGACGTTGCACACCCCGCCGTCCGTAGCTATAGTGATGTTGAACAAGAACGTAGTTTAACTCGAGTGCGCCCTCTGCTGGCCTGGAGGCCACATTCCGATTCATAGCTTAATTAAATCAATATGAAACATATTTGAAAAAAAAAATCGATCGACGAGGGTAGACTGAACTCTACTCTACATCGCCTCATGTCACCTCTAGTGGTACGAACTGGTATCACGGGGGGTCGCTGGACTGTCCCCAGTCTTCAGCACAGTCCTCTTTCATCCACGCAGCAGATCTGTGTGTCCAACATCCCGTCTAAACGCTTGTTTTTCTCTGAAGATGAACCAAACGAATGTAAGATGAACACCCTCAGATCATCCAGCCAGAGGTTGTTAGTGGCCTCCCACCCAGTTTAAAACTCAACGGCTTCATTCTTTTCAAGCGGTTTCACCTCATTTGTGTCATTTTACTGCAGAGCCCTTTTGTCTGTGAAAAGTGTTCAATATACATAAATAAACACTGCTTTACTTTCTGACTTACTCACCTCTGAGTAACTCCACAGTTACGTCACAGATGTCCCCCCTCATGTTAGGAAGATCTTATTAATGGAAACGCGGTACGCCGTAGCTCCTGCAACCGGACAAACAGCTGGGCATCGTGTCCTTCCTGTTGCTGACGACGGCTCTTCTGGCGCTGAAGTCTGCCACGCCACAGACCAAGAACTGGGAAAGATGAACCATTTCCCTCATGATTGTTTTTCTGTGTAAAAGAGACTGAAGCTCCAAATCAAACTGTCTAAAGCAGTGGTTCTAGACCCCTAACCCACCCTGGTCCCTGGTTCCTGGTTCCTGGTCCTTGGTCCTTGGTCCCTGATCCCTGGTCCTTGGTCCTTGGTCCCTGGTCCTTGGTCCCTGGTCTCTGGTTCCTGGTTCCTGGTCCCTGGTCCTTGGCCCCTGGTCCTTGGCCCCTGGTCCTTGGTCCTTGGACCATGGTCCTTGGCCCCTGGTCCTTGGTCCCTGGTCCTTGGTCTCTGGTCCCTGGTCCCTGGCCCCTGGTCTCTGGTCCTTGGTCCCTGATCCTTGGTCCCTGGTCCCTGGTTCCTGGTCCCTGGTCGTTGGCCCCTGGTCCTTGGTCCCTGGTCCTTGGTCCATGGTCCTTGGTCCCTGGTCTCTGGTCCCTGGTTCCTGGTCCCTGGTCCTTGGACCATTGTCCTTGGTCCCTGGTCCTTGGTCCCTTGTCTCTGGTCCCTGGTCCCTGGTTCCTGGTCCCTGGTTCCTGGTCCTTGGTCCATGGATCCTGGCCCTTAGCCCTGGTCCTTGGACCCTGATCCCTGGTCCATGGTCCTTGGTCCCCCTGGTCTTGGTTCCTTGGTCCCTGGTCCTTGGTCCTTTCCTGGTCCTGGTCCTGGTCCCTGGTCCTTGGTCCTTGGCCCCTGGTCCTTGGTCCTTGGACCTTGTCCTCCTGTCCCTGGTCCCTGTCCCTGGTTCCTGGTCCCTGGTTCCTGGTCCTGGTCCATGGATCCTGGCCCTTAGCCCTGGTCCTTGGTCCCTGGTCCTTGGTCCCTGGTCTCTGGTTCCTGTTTCCTGGTCCCTGGTCCTTGGCCCCTGGTCCTTGGCCCCTGGTCCTTGGTCCTTGGACCATTGTCCTTGGCCCCTGGTCCTTGGTCCCTGGTCCTTGGTCTCTGGTCCCTGGTCCTTGGCCCCTGGTCTCTGGTCCTGGTCCTGGTCCCTGGTCCCTGGTCCCTGGTCCCTTGGCCCCTGGTCCTTGGTCCCTGGTCTCTGGTCCCTGGTTCCTGGTCCCTGGTCCTGGACCATTGTCCTTGGTCCCTGGTCCCCTTGTCTCTGGTCCCTGGTCCCTGGTCCCTGGTCCCTGGTTCCTTGGTCCATGGATCCTGGCCCTTAGCCCTGTTCCTTGGACCCAGGTCCTTGGTCCCTGGTCCTTGCCCCCTGGTTCCTGGTCCTGTGCCCCTGGTCCCTGGTTCCTAGGCCCTAGTCCTTGGTCCCTGGCCCCCTTGTGCCTGCTCCCTGGTCTCTGGTCCCTAGTCCTTGGCCCCTGGTCCCTGCTTCTTGGCCCCCTTGGTCCCTGGTCCTTGCCCCCTGGTTCCTGGTCCTGTGCCCTTGGTCCCTGGTTCCTAGGCCCTAGTCCTTGGTCCCTGGCCCCCTTGTCCCTGCTCCCTGGTCTCTGGTCCAGAGTCCCTGGCCCCTGGTCCCTGCTTCCTGGCCCCCTTGTCCCTGGTTCCTGGTCCTTGGTCCATGGATCCTGGCCCTTTGCCCTGATCCTTGGACCCAGGTCCTTGGTCCCTGGTCCTTTCCCCCTGGTTCCTGGTCCTGTGCCCCTGGTCCCTGGTTCCTAGGCCCTAGTCCTTGGTCCCTGGCCCCCTTGTCCCTGCTCCCTGGTCTCTGGTCCCTAGTCCCTGGCCCCTGGTCCCTGCTTCCTGGCCCCCTTGTCCCTGGTTCCTGGCCCCTGGTTCCTGGTCCTTGGTCCCTAGTCCCTGACCCCCTTGTGCTTGGTCTCTTGTTCCTGCTCCCTGATCCCTGGTATTTGGCCCCTGGTTCCTGGCCCCTGGTCCCTGGTTCCTGGTCCTTGATCCCTGGTCCCTAGTCCTTGGTCCCTGGTCCTTGGCTCCTTGTCCCTGGCCTTGGCCCCTGGTCCTTGGTCTCTGGTCCCTGGGTCCTGGTCCATGGCTCCTGGTCCCTGGTCCCCGGCTTCTGGTGCCTGCTCCCTGGTTCCTGGTCCTTGGCCCCTGGTCCCTAGTCCCTGGCTTCAGTCCCTGGCCCCTGGTCCCTGGATCCTGGTCCATGGCTCCTGGTCCCTGGTTCCTGGCCCCCTTGTGTTTGATCCCTGGTCCCTGGTTTCTGGTCCCTAGTCCTTGGTCCCTGACCTCTGGTCGCTGGTCCCTGGCCCCTGGTCCCTGGCTCCTGGTCCCTGGCCTTGGCCCCTGGTCCTTGGTCCATGGCTCCTGGTCCCGGGCCCCTGGTCCCTGGATCCTGGTCCCTGGTCCCTAGTCCCTGGATCCTGGTCCCTGGTCCCTGGTCCCTGGCTCCTGGTCCCTGGCCTTGGCCCCTGGTCCTTGGTCCCTGGCCCCTGGTCCATGGCTCCTGGTCCCTGTTCCCTGGCTCCTGGTCCCGGGCCCCTGGTCCCTGGCTCCTGGTCCCTGGTTCCTGGTCCATGGCTCCTGGTCTCTGGTCCCCAGTCCCTGGCTCCTAGTCCTGGGCCCCTGGTTCCTGGTCCATGGTCCCTGGCCCTGGTTCATGGTCCTGGTCCTTGGTTCTTGGTCCTTGGCCCCTGGTTCCTGGTCCCTGGTCCCTGGTCCCTGGCCCCTGGTCTATAGTTCCTGGTCCTGGTCCTTGGTCCCTGGTCCTTGGCCCCTGGTCCCTAGCTCCTGGTCCCTGGCTCCTGGTCACTGGCCTCTGGTCCCTGGTACCCTGGTCCCTGGCTCCTAGTCCCTGGTCCCTGGTTCCTGGTCCTTGGCCCCTGGTCCTGGTCCCTGGCTCCTGTCCCTGGTCCCTGGTTCCTGGTCCCTGGCCCCTGGTCCCTGGTCCCTGGTCCATGGTTCCTGGTCCCTGGTCCCTGGCCCCTTCTATCTGGTACAGTAGTTTACAGCACACACAACCATTAACAGTTACAAGCATATTTGATTAAAAACACGCTCCATGGTTTCATAAAAACTGTGGACACGCTGATGGCTCAGCGTTTGACAGTCATCCTGCGAATTAAAATGTACTTCGAGACCAAGAAGGTAAACTGAACGTGGCAACTCCCGATGCCCCAGTAAGTTTCCACCTATGCTGCGTTTCTGTCATAATTTGGCCCCGACTCGTCCGGCGTACTGGAGGGTGTTTTTGTTCTCATGCAAACACCCAATTTCTTGGTGTGGGTAGCAGAATTTGATATTATTTGAGGCTTACTCCTAATCGTCCAGACGGTAAATATTGCACACTTTTCCTGCGGTGGCCTAATGGGCATGTAACTTTATAGGCAAACATGTGAAGTGGTATCCCTCCAGCGACTGGGAGTTTGGAAGCGGTGCCAGGCACTCCCCTCAAGATGAAAGACTCGTCAGATGGCACTGTCTCGGCTCGCTCAGACATTTATGAGAAACAGACCGGGCTAAGTGTCCAATCTCCTGTGACTAAGCAGAGTAGTAGCGCACAATCTTCTGCAAATAGACCATTTCAAAAACCAAAAGTGTGGCTCCCCGAGTGCTCTGGCAGCGTCCCCTGGTGAAATGGACACCTTCCCCGTTCCCGACCAGGAGTTCACTGCCGATTATTGCTATTATTACACTTCATAAATCCCCTCCTTTCTCATGATTGATGATTTTCCACCTATGCTTAGCATGGCGTGATGGATCATTTTAAGAAATCTTTTTTTTTTTTTTTTTTTTTCCTGAAGATTCAACTCTAAATGGCATTTTTCAGCTGAATTCAGTTCGGCTCGCCGCGGCTAAATTAGTATGCAGCCTCGATAATCTACCCCCCTGGTCTCACGTGGCCCGGTCCGCAATCCCTAATGATGAAATGAATTACACCGTCTATTGTCAGAGTGCTTTAATCATATTAGCTTCTGTTAAAATGACAGAGCATCGTTCGGAGTCCCAGACAAAAGGAGACACATCTAAGGTACAATGGACCTCGGATCGTCGCTCGGTGAATTACATTAATTCTAAATAACGTCACGTTAAGCTGCCTGTCCGATAGAGGTTGTAAAAGAGGTTTGACTGCAGCTCCATTTGGACCTTCATCTTTGCTAATGACACAGCGGCGCTACTGATAGATATTCACCGACATGAACGGGGTCTTATTTCAGGGTTGAATCCCACATGATGTCTATTATTTATTTCTTTTAAATCACATCGTTTCAGAGTGATCCGTGCATCTGGGCTGTTTCTGTTTTCTATGATTTTCAGAGACGTCTTGACTTAATGGATAAAAGAAAGTGGCAGAAATGCGGCTGACAGACTCAGAAGCACCAGAAACAGTAAAAAGCTGAGTGTATTAATCTGTGTATATAAATGATGTGGCGTCACCAAGTCAAGAAGCTTGAGAGCAAAGGAATGTTTGTTGAGTTGTTTTGGTGAGTTTTTCAGGAACTGAGCGGAGCTGAAGTCCATAAAAGATGTGCAGGACGGACCAAAGGAAATCTACATTTAAAAGCGGTCAAATACCACAAGTCATCCGAAGATGGCGCAGACGAAGAGGACGAATGTCGATGACGGCCACTTCACAGATGTTTTCTAATTAGAGGTCTTCATGGGTCCACTTTCATGGACCCGAACCTGAATGGACCCGTTAAAATTCAACCTGAAACCGACCCGACCCGGGCTACTATCATAAGTCCAGGGGTTCGAACCCGAATGGACCCGCAATATTTGGAACCGAGACAATCCAGCCCATAGTTGCTCATGTTAAAGTTGTCTAGCGTTGAATAAAACTTGATTTTCTTACCTAAAGTTATCCTCTTCTTTCGGTTCAGTTGCTACATAGGCTACGTGATGTAAACAACAATAAATCCATGTCGTTATTCTTTGTGGATACAGATGCTATTGGTAGCAACTGCTAACGCTAATAGCCTGCACCGGTCAGGACGTGTCCTGAATATGTTATCCCTCATCCAGGCGGTTCATGTTGGTGATCCGTTGTGTTTACAGATGCCGGGCAAACCGCTAATAACACGCTACGGCAACACGATTGTTTCATGACAAACACGCCACGTTAATTAATAATCATTTAACTGCCCCGAGTCCTGACATTAGCTGCCACCGCCAATATCTTTACCTCTCTCGAGTAAACGCGGACCCAGCCTGTCAGAGAGCACCGACTGGACCTGAGACTAACTGTACCGATTCCGACCTGAACCCAGAGTCACATCTTCTAAATGGACCCGAGACCTGATTCAGGTCGAGTTGGAACCTCGGGTTGTCGGGTTGTTCCGAAGACCTCTAATTCTAATAAAAGAACATAAGAACAGTAAAACAGGGGTCCAGTTCGGTGGTGTCTGGATCTCGTCTCTGGTTTTTTCAGATGACCTGGTCCTGTTGGCGCCATCGGTTGGGGAACTTCAGGTCTCGCTGGAGCGGTTCACAGCTGAGTGTGAAGCAGCACCTCCTGATCTGATCCTCCGTCTGAAAAGGGTAGACGGTCTTCTCCAGGTTGGGAGTAAGGTTCTGCCTCAAGTGGAGGTCTTATTCACGAGTGATGGGACGGATTGGTTCAGCGTCTGTGAAGAGAGAGCAGGACTCTCTGTTTCCTGGTAGATCTTTGTTCCAACCTTCAGCTATGGTCATGAACTGTGGGTAGCGACCAAAAGAACGAGATCACGGATACAAGCGGCCGAAATGAGTTTTCTCCGTAGGGTGACTCAGAGTAGAGCTGCTGCTCCTCCACATGGAGAGGAGCCAGTTGAGGTGGTTCATCTGGTCAGGATGGACCCTGGACGCCTCCCTGGAGAGCGTGTTTCAGGCATGTCCAACTGGGAGAAGACCAACGAGGCAGACCCATGGACCCGCTGGAGGGATGATATCTCTCAACTGGCCTGGGAGCACCTCAGGGCTCTCTCAGAGGAGCTGGTGGAGGCAGCCAGGGGAAGGGAGGTCTGGACCTCTCTGCTGAAAGCTGCTGCCCTCGCGACCTGACTCCGGACCAAGCGGGAGCTAATGGATGGATGGATGGATGGATGGATGGAATAACAGTAAAACATCCAGTCTGACTGAACAGTTTGTGCTCGACTATCAAATAGCGTGCGACGCAGGAAAACTGTGGCAGTATAATGCGATTAAAGAAAACCGAGTCACCGCGGCGGGTCGGCGAAAGAGCTCCCCTCCAACCCCGGTTGGGCGTAAAGAGGGAAGAAAAGTCAGATGAGCACAAGCGCTGGCTTTGTTCCTCCTGCTTTCACCCACCTGAAAGCAGCACATCCAGTCGCAGGCGGACCGCGTGGTTACGACTGCGGGGGGGTGGGGGTTTCTGTGCGACTGGCCAAGTCCTTAATTCAATAATGACGGTACCAGCCCACCCCCGTCGCCGCTCATTGATAAAGGCACTTTAAGGAGAGCAATATTTAGCATATCTGGCTAAATGGTCCTAACAAGCCCCAGCTTGCAGCGCGTTAAAAATTAATAAATAATAAAAGACGGAGAAAGTGTGATGTTGCCAGGGAAATAATTTGCCTCTCTTGAACCAATGATGGCATGCACTTTATGCAAATTGGTGTCTTGGGACAACAAAATCCTTCTTAATACATATGCAGACTTCATAAAAGAGATAGAAAGAGAGAGAGAGAGAGAGAGACTTGAGCGAGGAAGATGGAGATGATAGAGAGGGAGGAGGGAACGATGGTAAACAGCAGACGCCACAGAACTGAACATATGGTAATTTTGTCTATAAAATCGACGTAAAAGACTAACTTTTCAGACAGTGTGATAAAAATATTTGCGTGTTTGTGATATGCATATTTTGTGGCGCTCCAGGCAGTCTAAAATGCACATATTAACTCATCAGTCGCTCTCCGAGTTCTCACTAATTCAACCTTTTTTCTCGCAGAGCTCTATTCTGCAGATCACAGCGGACATGTTTCTACCGTCACATGTGGACTGCGTTCTCTCCTGAACGTGTTGCAGGCCTCGTCTCTGCAGCCACGAAGATGCTGCAAAATAATGCTCCTCCGCTTTAATGAAGGCAGAGCCACGCAGATGCTGCAAAATAATGCTCCTCCGCTTTAATGAAGGCAGAGCCACGCAGATGCTGCAAAAAAGCTTCCTACGCTTTAATGAAGGCACAGCCACGCAGATGCTGCAAAATAATGCTCCTCCGCTTTAATGAAGGCAGAGCCACGCAGATGCTGCAAAATAATGCTCCTCCGCTTTAATGAAGGCAGAGCCACGCAGATGCTGCAAAATAATGCTCCTCCGCTTTAATGAAGGCAGAGCCACGCAGATGCTGCAAAATAATGCTCCTCCGCTTTTTGAAGGCAGAGACTTCTTTATGTTTGTGAGAGCTGTTCAAAACAGCCAGGCGTTTAGGAAGTATATGGTTTGATTCCACGCACTAGTCTCTGCTGATGCTGAGTTTCAGTAATGATGTGGCGCCGAAGTCTCCGCCAGCAGAGGAAACCAGTCAGATGTACAGATTTGGGGTATTCACAAAAAAGAAAAGAAAAAATTGAAAATCTTGAAATGACAGTTTACGACGTTTATTTAAAAAGAAAACACTAGCTAAGAGTTTTGAACTAGGGGTGTGAAAAAAAATTAATTTGGCAATATATATGATTTTTGGCCGCCCAATATAATATTGATTTTTCAGCTCCTAATGTCAATTTTTTAGTATGTTGTAATGGTTACTTAAATGTGCCAAAACACTAATAATAAACAATAAATAGGTTGTTTTGAACCAAATAGTTTTGACTCAATTTGTCTTCTGAATGATCAATATCATCTGATGAACATATACAGCAACTTGATTTTTCATCTCTACTTTTAATGGTGTTTTTTTATGGAGCCCCATTTGTGTCAAAATTCAATGAATAAATGAGTTTTATTATTATGAAATACGTATCCATTATTATGAAATGTTTCCCATTATTATGAAATATATGTGTATTATTATGAAATAATATCTTTATAATAATTATATAATAATAATAATATTTCTGAGATCCAAGATGGCGCCGCTGATGGCCGCCTCGGTGCTTTGATCTCTGGTACTTTGCGTATTTTTGTGTGTTTATTTCGTTTTCTGTTGCCCCTCTGGGATCACTTTCTGATTCTGAAATATTTCCCATTATTATGAAATTTTTTTTTTATTATTATGAAATATATGTTTATTATTATTTAATCTTAGTTTAATGCATAATAGTTTATTTCAGAATGGCTTTTTTTTTTATCTAATAATGAGTTTTTACATAATTGCTTCGTTTTTTATAAGAATGAGCTTTTACATAATAATGACATTTTGCCAGTGGGCGGGACCAGTGGTTGACCTGCACGCTCATTGGCTGATCCTTCTCCATTCTACGCTCTGACATCGACTAGTTTTGGCCGTGAGGTCCCGTTAGCAGCGGGCTCCGTGGCGTCATCAAGGTGCGCTCCTAGTCCGATTGAAGCTATGGCAACTTGGACTGAGCTACGGGAAACCTTGACGTTTCTTAGTCGATGTCAACTTTTAACCGTAAACTGAGGTGCATTCTGCCACCTACTGGCCTGGAGTATATACATTGCACCTCTCGCCCACTATCGATATTCACTGTTCTGTTGCTTATGCCTGAATGAAAGAGCAGCCAATCACATAAATGGCTCCGCCCTCTCTGCTGTGATTGACACACCAGTCATTATTATTAAAAACAAAGCCAATATTATGTAAAAGCTCATTCTTATGAAAAACGAAACCATTATCATAATAATGCAAAATATTTCATAATAATAAATGCCTGTATTTCATTATAATAGACTCATTTATTCATTGAATTATGACCCAAACGGGGCTCCATAGATTTTAACCGGGTAGAATGCCGTAATATATCGTGATATCACGATAATATGTATTGTGACCCAAGTATCATGATACATATCATATTGCGAGGTCCTTGCCAATACTCACCTTTACTCTGAACCCACAGGAGGTCCAGTATTGAGTCTAAGATCAATGACAGCTAAAACCCCAGGGGCCCCGTGCACGCAGGGCACAGCAAACAATGTGGGCAACTTTAACGTGCACATGTTTGCCAGAGGAAAATCAAACTGATACTCCCCATATATCCATCCATCCATACATATATATGAATAGTTCACTCAAGGACTGAAGTGTTTCATTGAGCTGGCAGGTCTGCTTATTCCGCCCACTGATGCACTGTCCAGTTCTTCTTATACAGCCTATAGAAGAACAACTAAAGCAGGAGTTGTTTCCTCAGAGGAGTCGTGCACGGGGAGCAAACTCTGTGTGCAAAGACACACAGATGCTCTACATACATAAACATATACACTTGCTCCATTTCGTCCCCCCCCCCCCCCCCCATCACCCCCCACACTTGCTCTCTACTGAGGAAGTTTTGAATCCTGTCATTCTGGCTGAGAGTTCAGCGCTTCTTTCATGTGCGCCTCAACAGTGGGCCTCTCCTCCTTTTGTATTGTTTTATTATTTATGCATTGGGAGGGGTTGGTGGTTTGTTGGGTGGGGGTGGGTGGGGGGGTCTTAGGCATAAGCAGCAGCAGCATTAAGACAGATCCGGGGGAGATGGGGGGGGGGGGGGCTAATTCATATTCTGTTTCAGAAACATCTTAGTGAGCCGGAGAGTTCAAACATTTTCCAAGCAAATGCGGAGAGAAGTAGGGGGGGGGGGAATGAAAGGGAAAGGCAAGAAAAGAGGGAGGACGAGACACTGGGGATAGGTGTGTGTGTGTGTGTGTAAAAGTGCGTGTGATGTTATTTTGCATGCGCTTGTCCACATCCCCGGCTGTGTTGCTGCACGCCAAGTGTTGGAATTCAATAAAAGATGGAGATGAGAAGAAACGCATGAAGAAGAAGGTTCAGAAGAGCAAAGAATTAAAAGACAGAGGATGGAAATGGCAGTTGGTACAGTGTTGGAAACCAAACCTTACTCTGCGGAAAGTGCTAGAAAACTGGATTGGTGGAGGAGCTGTGACTTGTGTCCATGCGCTGTACGTCTAAACCCATGCAGGTCGGGCTGTTTCAGGTCTCAGGAGGAACAAACCTCGCTTCTTTTGTGAAAAGTTTTCAGGCGGCCGACAGATAAAGTTGTAAATCCCTGAAGATGATTGTGAAATCAGGACAGGATCTGTGACGGGAATGTTATCCCAAAAAATCAGTGTCTATAATTCTCCTGCTCTGGTTTTACTTGCGTCCACAGAGGACTGGGATGAGCTCCAGACGGTCCCTCTGACCCTAAAACAGGAATGAGCTGCTCCGGGTCATGGACGGTTTTACTGCCAAGCTACAGTACTTTAGAGGAACATGCTTCACGTTCTGTTTCTGATCATAAAATATATTTTTTTTGTTCTCTGGGATCATTTCTTCTTTTAAATGAACAGCTTTTAGATTTGTGTGTTGTTTTTGTGGATGGGCAAGTTAACGCGTTATTATCGCATTAACTGGTTAATTTATTAACGCCGACAGTTATTCTATCGCACGTTAACACATGTTGTTCACATGCTTTTGTTTTGAAAAGTCTGTTTCTGGCTGCTGTGGAACCGGAAGAGAATTGGCAGGTAAACATAAGGAAAAGCTAAAACAGACATGGAGAACGGTAAAAATCAGTGAACTTTACAGTTCAGGTAGCAACTCAGGTAGCAATATTAACAATTCTGTCTTAAAAAAATTCTGGACTGCAACAAAACTTTCTCGTCATTCCTCCATGTTCCATCAGATCTGCTCCATGTGTTCACTGTCCTGCTGTTCTCTAGCTGGTTACTGCAGTGCGGCTCCATCTAGTGGCACAGATGTGTAATAACAACAGAAAGTCAAGTTCCTCAATTATAAAACAAATTCACTTCTGTGGCCCATGTTTTTTCATTTAGTATTTTTGATCCAAGTCTAAAATTTAAATATTTAAAAACGTCAAGAAAAAGTCACTTTTTCAATTTTTTTCATTTTTGATTGACAATTGAAAATGGAAAGAATGAATGATACACGGATTGGTAAAGTTACTGAACTTTAACATGGACATTTTCATTTTAAAGTTCTCCCAGACGGAGGATTCAACAGAAACAAGGTTATTTGTAACAACTGAACAAGTTGAACTCCCCGTTAAAAGTTTCTGCTGTTACCTCAGAAATTACCTGTTTTGATGTTCTGATTGTGCTGAGACACAATCATTTTGTTGATTTTGTTTGTAGACTTTTTTTAATTTTTCATAAAAACAGGACGACATTATTCCCTGGCAGTGGCAATAAGCTTTATTTATTTTACATTTTTAAAGATGAGTTTTACACTAAATATGTGTTACTGACAAGTGCTGATGTTGAAAAGTGTTTGAACAGCAAATGTTATGGCACTTTAGTTCATATGGCAGCAGAACATTTAAATAAAAGTGACCTTTACACTACTTTTGAATTCATTATTTAATTATTTGTATACAATGTGATTAATCGTGATTAATCAGGGAAATAATGCGAATTAATCGTGATTAAAAATTCGAATCGTTGCCCAGCCCTTAGTGTTTTACAGGTTGACAACTCAAAGACTCCCGATTGCAAGACAGTAAGTGGTTCGGTCTGAACAATGAAGGTCGAAGGTCACGCTGCGTGAAAATGGCCCAACCAGAAAACCGTATCACCTTAAACCTGAGCAGTTATTTGTCTTGCTGAATGCAACTCATTAATGAAGAAAGGAGCTGCTGGCATCAAATATCACCAGGGCTGATGAGCCTGGTCAACGCCAAACAAAAGTAGCTTTGAACGTATGTCAGAGAGTCGGAACAAATGGTTGCAATTAAACTGCGGACGATTTTCCGGGAGTGTTTGACGTTTTCCCTGCATCCAACTGAAGCATCCAGATGACCACCAGGTCGGTGAAGACGGCTTGTCGGGTTCCTGTTCGAGTTTGCGACGTTGCAGGAATCTGCCCGTGTCTCAAGCTCACCTTTTAAGACGGGAAGGAATATTATCACGATATCACGATATCACGATATATTGTGATATTCTACCCAGTTAATATCAAAATTAAAAGTTGAGTCAAAACTATTTGCTTTAAAACAACCTATTTATTGTTTATTATTAGTGTTTTTGCACATTTACATTTAAAAAAATTTAAATGTGAAAATTTAACAATTTTCCTAAAAAAATCGATATTAGGAGCTGAAAAGTCGATATTATATTGGGCAGCCGAAAATCGCGATGTCTTGCCAAATTGATTTTTTTTCACACCCCTACTGGCTGCACTAGCCTTTTTATCAAATATGCATCGCTTCTATATTTGACTTTAAAAAAAAAAAGATTAAAGTTGGCACGAGCCATTAATATTTATATGCAGTAGTTCTAGCTTTGCATTGCTGTAAATGAGGAGCGCACACAAATATCGGTTCACCTCTCTAATACTTTATTGGACAAGAAGACACGACATTAAATAAATACGTTACGTCCTGGTCGCAGAGACAACGGATGCCCGGGTCTCACGGCTGGTGCTGCCTCCTCGTCTGGATTCGTGAGATTACGGGTTTTCCCCCAAGGTTTCGACGACACGCGAGAGTCACGGAGGTCCGTGCTGTTACCCGTCCTCGTATGGGCGGGGCTTAACCCGGAGCAGTTTTCAGTCAGGAGGTTATTCGTGTGCAGATTTATGAAGATTTCATGATTTGCATTTAATTTCCTCTTGTCATTTAAGCTAATACGCATTCAATGAAAAATAATGCCAAATGCCTGCACCTTCACCTGGAGTCAGAGCTGATGGAGTTCAGCCTGAAATGCAAAACTGGCGCCAAATCAGCAATTAAACTGCGGACGATTTTCCGGGAGTGTTTGACGTTTTCCCTGCATCCAACTGAAGCATCCAGATGACCACCAGGTCGGTGAGACGGCTTGTCGGGTTCCTGTTCGAGTTTGCGAAGTTGCAGGAATCTGCCCGTGTCTCAAGCTCACCTTTTAAGACGGGAAGGAATATTATCACGATATCACGATATCGCGATATCACGATATCACGATATCACGATATATTGTGATATTCTACCCAGTTAATATCAAAATTAAAAGTTGAGTCAAAACTATTTGCTTTAAAACAACCTATTTATTGTTTATTATTAGTGTTTTTGCACATTTACATTTTAAACAATTTAAATGTGAAAATTTAACAATTTTCCTAAAAAAATCGATATTAGGAGCTGAAAAGTCGATATTATGTTGGGCGGCCGAAAATCGCAATGTCTTGCCAAATTGATTTTTTTTTCACACCCCTACTGGCTGCACTAGCCTTTTTATCAAATATGCATCGCTTCTATATTTGACTTTAAAAAAAAAGATTAAAGTTGGCACGAGCCATTAATATTTATATGCAGTAGTTCTAAGCTTTGCATTGCTGTAAATGAGGAGCCCACACAAATATCGGTTCACCTCTCGAATACTTTATTGGACAAGAAGACACGACATTAAATAAATACGTTACGTCCTGGTCGCAGAGACAACGGATGTCCAGGTCTCACGGCTGGTCACGGAGGTCCGTGCTGTTACCCGTCCTCGTATGGGCGGGGCTTAACCCGGAGCAGTTTTCAGTCAGAAGGTCATTCGTGTGTAGATTTATGAAGATTTCATAATTTGCATTTAATTTCATCTTGTCATTTAAGCTAATACGCATTCAATGAAAAATAATGCCAAATGCCTGCACCTTCACCTGGAGTCAGAGCTGATGGAGTTCAGCCTGAAATGCAAAACTGGCGTCGATCGCATGTCTCCACGCCGGCCAAATCAGCCCCGTCATTCTCCGTACGGTCGGTTCAGCCTGCCGAGGCCTCGGGGCGCCCCCGTCGGTGCCAGCCAGATCAGCGGCCGCCACACCCGGGCTCTGACACCGAGCTGGAGTCCGCCGCCGCCTTAACACCCAAACCATCCGAGCCAATCACAGTCAGCGGATGTTTCGGGCGCTAGCACACACCCTCGAGCACGTGCAGAATGGCTCAGTATCAAAGAGTGACGACTGAACTGAAAACAGTAAAATAATCCTCAGTTCATGTTCAGAAGTGTGTTTGTGTGCGCTTGAAAAAGGCCCATTTGTGATATTTGTGTATTTTGTGCGCAAAAACGAGGAGACGCAGGAAAAAAGAGGAGATATTTGTGGAGACGTATTGAATTTCAATAAAAGCTGCAACGGAGAGTATAAGGCCTGGGCAATTTTTCAATCTCTCCTCGCTCCGTCTCGAATTAGTCGTGGTACACTCTATTTTCGCCATGCCCGGCTAATCAGATCTCCTCCCGTCCCGTGGGCCTTCCCTCATTTGGTGCGTCCCATGAGTCATGTGCCAATCAAATTGCTCATCAATGTCTGCCTCTTTCTTTTTTTTTTTCTCCTGCTCTCCTTGTCCCCTCTTGCTTTTGAAACCTTTTCATTAAACTGTGTCGTCGGAAAAGTTAATGAAGCTGGACAACCACGTTATTCTGAATATCTGAGGGAGGGGTTCAGGGTGGGGGGGGGGGGGGTCAGGTGAGTCAGACCGACACGTCTGAGGTGAACAAATAAATACTCTTAAGCTTAGTTGGACTCATTTTTGAAAAATGTTGGACCAGTTAGCTCCACATAAAAAAAAAAAAAAACTTCAAATTAACAGCATGTGTAGTTGTTCATGACTACAAATTAATTTGGGTTCACAGATGACAAATTCACCTAACCTGACACAGTTATCTTAAATAAACCGTTTGTTCATCACAAGCAGAGATATAATCTCTCTTCTTTGACGTTCTGAGTAATAAAAAGTGAAAAAGCCAGTAAGCATGTTATTAAATTGTTCAGCAGCCTCAAACCACAACTGGCATTAATCTGTTAGTAAAGGATGCAACAATATAAGATACAGTTTAAAAATAAAAACTGATGCAACTGAATGATAAAAATAATAATTACTTAACTGTAAATATAAGGTTTAAGAATACGAGCGACCAAAGAAGAAAATATTTGTTATAATAGCACATCAGATTGATAATGACGTCAAGCCTTTGTTTCTGTAAATCTGTATTTAAACCATCTAATATGTGTGAAACCTTTTTCCTTGTTGTCTGTGACATCAGAAATGAATAATGGACGGACAGGTTTTTGAGAAACTTCTCACGCGCTTCCAGAATATTTGATTTTTTTTTTACATTTTTTAACCTTTGTGTCGTGTTCGTTTCTCCCCCCTTACTTTAGTGTTCCCGGTCAAATTTGACTGGCCTGTTTTAACTGCTCCTACATTAACAGGAAAACCACTGATCATCACCAAATTTTATTTAACTCCCTTTTAAGCTGTAAACAATGTCTCAGACTAGTGGTTTACATGAATAACTGCAGTGAATATACAAAAAATACAGGGGGGGGTCACTAAAGTTTTCTCCGAGCTCTGCCAGGAAGAGTCTCCTCTTGAAACACAATGTTCCCATAACAAACACCTAATTGTTTACTATGAAATATGGAACAAATGTTATACATTTAGTTTGGAAGGTGTAGTTCATGTGGGGGGTGGGGGGGTGGGGGTGTCACATAAGCACGGGAATGAGGTGGGAAGACGAGACACCTATTTGTTCAGTCTGAAAGGGTTCATGTGGGGTGGTATGTGTGTGTGTGTGTGTGTGGTATTTGTGGTTGTGTACTATCTGATGGATGAACACAATCTGGGGTCACCCATTAATTTCCTATATATTTCATTTTTGATCGGGAACACCACAGGTAGTTACAAAGTTGAATAAACTACTCAAAAGTGAATGAAAGTGGTGATCAGCAATTATATATGTTTAAATGTCTAGTGTGGAGGATATCACAAGGCCCTGAGACAATCAAATGTAAAACACAATATTTATGATTGACGAAAGTAGGAAATCGGTCAGATTTGAACACGTCAGAAAGGTTAAGATGAGATTTACACTAAATATGTGTTACTGACAAGTGCTGATTTTAAAAGTGTTTGAAAAACATTTCGATAAAAGTGACTTCTACACTACTTTTGAATTCATTATTTGATTTTTCGTATACAATGCGATTAATCGTGATTAATCAGGGAAATTAATGCGATTAATCGCGAGTTAAAAATTTTAATCATTGCCCAGCCCTTAAAGAAACACAAACTTGAACAATGAGATAGACATGGAAGAGGCTGAAATGGATCCTGCATCTTGGCTTGATGTGAGCCAATCAGCTCTGAGACAACACCACATCCAGCAGTTTCTGGGGGTTCCTCTGAGGCGGTTGACCCACTGCAGGGATCCCCCACAGAACTATCCCAGGACCCTGCTCAATGGAAACATGTTCAGAGACTTCCGGCGGTCCAAAGGAGGACGGTTCAATGGTCTCATCCAAAAATCCCAACTGACTGATGCAACAAATACTGTCCAAAAGCCTTCGACCTTTAAATGCGTGAATCATTAACATTAACAATGAAAAACGTGCACGCTGATACCGTTTAACTGCAGACGGAGGCTTCCTGAAATCCTCTCTGTCCCCGTGAAAGAAAACTTCCAGGCCACGCGATTAAAGTCTCAACTCTCACATTATTTCAATAGTTTCAGATTAGTTCTTATTCTCTTATAATTTCCTGAAAAAAAAAAGAAAAAAAAAAGTGATAAGTTCTTTCTCTACAATTATACTGTTGGAGGGAACAATGTCCCATTTGGGATTTTAAGCCATTTACACAGATGATTCCAGTAATGCCATGCAAATAGAATTTAATTCAAAGTTAATTCGCCTGTATTACTTTTTAATAAAGAAATGATAAATTATAATCTCCTCTGCAATTTAATCTATTTATGCTGCTTCCGTCACTGGAAAGTGTCCACTGTTCTTTTCATTAATTGCGACAGAGACGGGAGGGAGAGGGAAAAAAAAAAAGGGAGAAAGACTGAAAGAAGTGGGAAAATAAAGGAGGCGGCAGATAAATTTGTTATCTCAGCACCTGACTGTGTTTGAGAAAGGAATAAAGGGTGTAATGAATTGATTTCATATTTAGTCTTGGGTGTGTTGATGCACGTAGATCTCTAGTGGTCTTTCAGCGCCTGTAGCCTGCAGTATTTTCTTTCCTTTCATTAAGGTTGAGATTCTGCCCTTTGATAGCGTTATCGATCCTGCCTCCGAACACTGTGGCACCCCTGTGAAGTTGCTCTTCAGGCTGGA